>JAMAGW010000012.1:19761-741295 GCA_023626355.1 Penicillium sp. S1602 | reverse complement strand
TAATAATTTAATATATATAATAATAAAAGAATTACTATTCTTTATAAATTATAAATTTAATCTTATAATTATTAGAGATCTAATTAATAATTATATAATAATAGAATTATTCTAAATTATAACTATAGAAATTAAGTAATTATATCTTTAAATATTATAGAATATTAAATTTATTAATCTATAAATAAAAAAATACTATAATAAAGAATATTAGAAGGGTTTAAAATTATAAAAAAAAAAAGAGAAAGTTTATCTTTTATATAAAAATATTAAAGCTAAATAATTAAGTAATAAACTTAATTATAAATAACTTAGATTATTTATAATTAAAAAAAAACTAGACTAATAAATTATAAATTAAAACTACTATAGAATATAAAATAAATTTATCTAGTATTTTATATCTTATTATTAAAAAAAATATTGGATAATATAGAAATAATTATTAATATAGAAATTAAGAAATAAAGAGAAATATAAAATTAAAAAAAATCTTAATAGATTAATAGTATAATAATTAATAATAGCTTTTAGTAAAATAATAAGAATATTCTATTTTAGAAAATATATAAGAGCTAACTAAGAATTTAAAAGACTATTAATAGCTAGTTTAATAATACTATTATAAGATAAAGAAGATTTAGGCTATTAAAAAATATTAAAATTAATATTTACTTAATTATTTAAGAATAAGAGAGCTAATACTAATATCTATATTAGAGTAATATTCTTAGATATAGCTATAAGAATCTAAGAATCCTTATTAAAAGTAAGATTAGAATACTTTTTAATAGCCTAAATAGTCTTTATTTTATAATCTTTTTAATAATTAATCTTAATATATTTCTTTTTAAGATAATCTAATTCTTCTTTTTTATAATACTTAAGCTTTTCTAATTTAGTAATCTCTTTAAAATCCTGGATAATAAAGTTATCTAAATATTTTAGTAATAATTACTCTTAGGCCTTAAAATAAAATAATTTAGATAAAGCTATATACTTTTTATTAACTAAAGAAGAATAAATATTGAGAAACGAAACTTCCTCCTCGTTGACATGGCAACGCACCCCGTCGCCAATGGTGATAATATTATTTAGTATTAGAGTATAAGGAATAAGATATAATATATTTTATATTATTATTATCCTTTACATAAGAACTATAACAGTCTAAAAAATTAGACTGGATATATATTTTTTAAAATAAATATAATAGTTATAAGAGATAATAGATTAATAATCTTCTATAGAAATATAATTACTTAGTTAATTCTTTTAGATAGAAGACTTATATAAAGATATAATAATAAAGTTATAGTTGAAAAATAAGAAAAGAAGAAGCTAATATTTATTAAGAAAAGAAAGTAGATAATTATAAAATATAAGAATCTTTAAGGATAAAGATCTAAAAAAAAAAGAGAGTAATATTATAGATCTATAAAGAGCTATATTATCTATAGAGTAGTTATATCTAATTATCTAAGATAAAAGAAGTAATATATAGATTATATATAAAATATAGTTTAAGAAATTATAGCCTATCTATAAAGAACTAAATAATATAGAATAACTAAAAGAGATAGTAGAAAAACTATAGTTCTATATATTATAGAGACTAGCTAATTATAAGATAAGAATAATTATAGAATAGAGACTATTCTATAATATACTATAATTTATATTAATAAAAAGGAATCCTATAAAGAATTCTATTTTATAATTAAAATTATTCTATAATAAGCTATAATTTAGGTTTATTAAGAGGATTCCTAGAATATAGAGTATTCTAAGACTAATAATATTCTATAATAGACTATAGTTACTAATAACTATAGTATATTCTATAATAGATAAGATCTTAAGATAGTTAGGATCCTAGAATAATAATAATCTTAAAAAAGAGACTATATAATAACCTATTAGATAATAAATATAGCTTAACTAGATATACTATTTAGTACTATCTAATAAGAACCTACTTTATAGATCTAAGTCTATATAAGGCCTAGTAGTAATAATATAATTATAATTATAACTTAAGGATAAGCCTTAATATATATATATATTTACTATAAGTAATACTTACTATAACTAGTTAGTATTATATAATACTATATCAAAGAAAACTAGAGTAATCTCTTTATATATAATATATATAACTAATAAGATATAGATATATCTAATAAACTCTATTAGAAGCTTATAAAGTATAAGAAAGTAGAGTATATTATTATAAAAGACTTTAATATCTATTATCTAATATAGAGTAGTCTAGGAACTCTAATAAAGATAGAATTAGAGGACTTTTTACTATTTACTAATTAATTTAAGCTTAACTTACTTATAGAGATAAGTAGGCCTATATAAAAGTATAGAGATATAGAAATAGTAATTAATTTAATATAGATTAATAAGAAGCTAACTAGTTAACTAGTTAACTATAAGTATATACATAATATTAAGTATTAATCTAATTACTATCTAGTATATATAATTCTTAATATATAGATACTACTTTTTAAATAGCTAGAATATTAAAATTAAAGTACTATAGATAATAAAATCCATATAGAATTTATTAAAAAGTATATTATATTAAGAGATTTAACTTCTACTATAAAGTACTATATAGAGCTTAAAACCTAGGCCTTTATATAGATTATATAAGTAGTAATTAAGGCTTCTACGCCCTAGGCTAAGTCTTCTATATAGTTAAACTCTAATTTTAGCCTAGAATATAGAGAAGTAGTTAAAATAGTATATTTTCTCCATTAATAAGCTCTAATATAAATAAGCCTAGAATAATAAGAACTAGCTTATTAAGGATATACTTAATAAGGCCTATTATTAGTATATATAGAAGATAATTAAGAAGGGCCCTTATAATATATAGAGACTAATAAAATAGATAAAGAACTATAATAATATCTATAAGTATAGGCTTATATCTATACTTTAAACCTATAATAGAGTAATAGAGACAAAAGTAGTAGCTTTCTAATATACTTTCTTTCTATAGCCCCTAAAAGTAGATATAATAGATATAGAAGATTATATATATCTAGAAAGTATAGATTTCCTAGAAATTATATAATATAAGATTTAGGAAGCTATATAGACTTCTCTTATAGAAAAGGCCCTTAATAAAGATTAAATATACTCTAATATAAGCTAGTTAAGGTCTCTATAGTCTTAGATATACTATATTAGCTATTTAATATATATATATAGATAGGAAATAATCTAGTATACTTCTAATAATCTATTACTATTATTTTATAGAAAGTAGATAACTAAGACTATTAAAAAGCTAAATTATATTAACTAGTTACTCTTCTTAATATAATTATTAAATTTCTTAAGTCTATTATTATAAGATATATCTTATATACTATAGAAGAGTATAATCTACTTCTAAAAGATTATCTTAGAGATTAAAGAGATATATCTATAGAATATACTATTTTAATTATAATAGATTAAGTCTATAAAATATAAGAGAGAGGCTCTATAATCTCTCTTCTTATACTAGATATATCTAGAGTATATAATAATATCTTATATATATAACTAATTTATAATATCTAGAAGTATTAACTTAGATAGCTTATATCCTAGATTGGAGCTTTATTAATAGATAGAAGTATTTATATCTATATATTAGAGAGTATCTTAGAGTATATTCTTATATCTTAGATATTCTATAAGGATTACTACCTTCTCCTATTCTCTATTTTCTCTATAATATACATCTACTTAAAGGCTACTAGATATATAGTAAAGACCTCTCTATTTTAGACTAGATTAATAATATAAGCTTTATAGTAACTAATAAGATAGAAAAATAGATAATTTCTAAGCTTAATAAAGTATATAAGAGAATAAGAATCTAGATAGATTAATATATCTCTATTTTTAATCTAAAAAAATATAATCTAATATACTTTATACTATTAGAAAGGAAGAAGTATAAAGGCTATACTTTATTTCTTATAGAAGATTAGGATAGACTTTATAATATTATCTTTCTAAAATAGATAGTAATAAAATATCTTAGCTTCTAGCTTAATCTATAGTTTATATTTATATATTACTAATAAGATAATTATAAAAGATAATATATCTCTATAAGCTCTATGAAATTTATAGTAATCTAAAAGTATATAGTATATCTTATAGATAGAGCCTTTAAGACTAATATAATAGAAGTACTTAATATTAAGCTCTATCTCCTACTAATTAGTATCTAGATATAATATATCTCTATAGAAATAGCTTTTTATATATATATTAGCCTAATATATAGAGTTCTATAATTTATAATTTAGTAATACTCTTTACTATAATATTAATATAGTAAATAGACTCTAATAGAGATATATATATAGTAGAAGAATAGATACTTAATAGCTTCTTTAAAGACTTTAATAGATATATAGAAGAGCTAGTAGATATAAATCTAAGTACTATAATAAGCGCCTCTAGAAATATATATCCTAGAATATAATAAAGTAATAAAGAAATACTCTAAAATTAATAAAAATTAAGATTAAGATTAAGATTAAGATTAGCTAATTATCTATATAGATAGAAGTAGAATTAAAAAAAAAGTAGATACTATAATAGTATATTCTATAGAGCTTTAGGCTATTAAGATAGTAATAGAGCTAGTATAAAAGCTCTAGGAGTATATATAATATATTATAATCTTCTCTAATAGCTAAATAGCTTTTTAAGTACTTCTCTATTTATATATATTATCTAGTTAGATATATCTCTATAGAAGTATTAAAAACCTTTAAAAACTTATAGATTAAGATATTAGAACTAAGCTCTACTAGATCTCTACTTATTAAGGGATTCTTAATAATAAACTTATAGATAAGTATATAAAATAAGTAGTAAAAGTAGAGGTTCTAGGCTTATATAACTATTATATCAAGCTTATTATTATAGTAAAATAGAGTATTTAAGAGTAGATAAAGATTATATAAGAAGTAATATAGAAAAAGAAGAAGAAGATAGGTCTTATAATAAAGTAACTACTTCTAGCTCTTATAAAAAAGGTTCTAGACTACTAGAAAGATTAAAAAAAGATATTAGTATCTATTATACTTTAAATATAACTTAATATTATTAGATTAAAGTATTATCTATAGAGAATTAGAATAGTAGATTTATCTAGATATATATATAATCTTAGATACTAGTAACTAAGATATATACTCTTAAAATACTCCTTTAAAAATAAGCGTAAAGATATATAAGATATACTTATAAAAGTAGATATAGATATATTACTCTTATTTAACTAATTTATATAAGAAAAGAACGTAGTTCTAGTAATCTCTATCTTTATAAAGAAGACCTAACTTCTTAGATAGTTCTATATAGTTAATGCTAATGGTATAGGATTTGAACTAGAGTAGCTAGAACTAGAATAGTAAGAATAAATAGTATAATTTAATAGGTAGTATAATAATAGTAGATAAAATATAGATTATAGGAAGAAGGGCTAGATCCTCTTTCTTCCCTAAAGAGATAGGAAAATAATATAGAAGTAGCTAACTAGCTAAGGAAATAGTTATATACTTAGGGATAATATATTATAAAGGAAGTAAGATAGAAGTAAGAGTAGAATAAGAGAAAGAGAATATAGTAGTATAAGAGGTAATAGAAGTAGAAAGTAGAAGTAGAAGATATAAAGATATAGCGAAACCGCGGAGGTATATAGGGCGGAAAAATAAAGTTATAGGCGCTATAGGAGTAAGATCTTATAGGGATTTAGTGGATATAATAGGCCTCCTAGTTAAGCTAGAAATAAGCTAGATACTAGTAGCTATATTAATAGGGCGGAGATTGATCTTTCTTTAATACTTTTTCCTTTATTTTTAATATTCTTTATACTTAATTTTCTTAGATTATAGGTAACTAGGGGCAAAAGTAGGTAAGCCCTAACTTTATCTCTATATATAATATATCTTAGGTATAGCGTACTATTTCGCCACTAGGTAGGCCTAATAGCACCCCTATATAGTAGGAGTGTTGTTATTTAGACCTGCTGAAACGCTAGTTGAACACGCATAAGTCCGCTTTGGGAAAAACCGGTAATTGTAATTTAATCGAGTATTTTCATAGTCACATAACTATATTACATCATCAAAACAAAGAATCATATACATATATATACACACATAAAACACTAAATTATGTAATCATGATATAGTTATAACATAATTTCGGTTCCTATACTAATAACCTATAACTTATAAGGCAAATTTCATGTTCAAATCTAGTTAAATTAAGTCAAATTAGCTAATCAAACTACATAATTCTAGTGAATTACACTAGAATTCCCTTATATATGCCCTCGTGCTGCCCTCTACCTCGCCGTCGCCCTCTACGGCCCCGCTTTACCCCCCCTCGACCTCGATCTCGCTGAGTTATAGCTTAAGTATATATATATAGAATTCTATACTTAGCGAGGCCCTATAGTACCGCTTACTACTAACTAAACCCCCTCTCTAGGGCGACCTCCTACTACGCTTATACGACTTTAAATGATAACGGTATATAGCGTATATCAGGGGTTGACGTGCTAGTAGTACCTACTAGGCGACCCCGACCGTAGATAACCAACCACCTAGGGGTTATTAACCTAGAGTGGGTAGTTAACGGGGGTAGTCTCTAACTTAATAAGCTACTATTAACAGTAGAAATCCGTTATTTATAGTAGTTGTTTGTGTATAAAATAATATTATAATATATATATATATAGGTGTCCTATTACCTACTAAAAGCATTTATAAGGTACCTAAATTATAGACTTACTATAGTAGATAGGTAGGTATTTATTAAATAATATTATAACCTTCTAGATTATATAATTCGAGACCTTTTATATAATATTTTTTATAAGAAAAGTTAGCCTTATTAACCAGTAGAGTCGCTAATTAGTAATCTCGGCGTTAATAGCTCTATACCGCTATAAAATTATACGCTTAAGACCCTCGAAGATAATAAGAAGATTACCTTTTATATACTAGATAGAATAGAGAATAACTAGGCTATATATTAGAATAGAGATAAAGCGTATTTAAGAGACCGCTATATAATTAAGTAGGAAAGAGACTTATACTAAGTTATAGCTTAATTAGCGTATAAGCCACTTTATTCCTTAACGTAGAAATCTTATTAAAATAAAGCTTTTCCTAAGTATAATAGCGTAGGAATTAAGGTCTACTATTAACGATCTACTTAAGAGTTAATATAGGCGAGTAAGGAGATAAAAATAGGCTAATTATACTACTTTTTAAATCTCTCCTACCGCCTTAATATACTCTATAAATTCGGAGTATAGACGACGTTAATCTATATCTTTTTTATCTTTTCCTATCGCTCTTTCGCCTTAAGTTACCGCTCCTTCTTATTAATTAAGTAAGTAAGCTTATCTAACGCTATAAGATTAAGTATCTAGTAGATAATTAGTAGACTGGCTTTCTTATAAATATTCTAGTTAATATACTAAAGATAAAGTATAGATTTAGTCCTAAGAAGAGTTAAAGATAAAGCGTTAAGTAGTACCTATTCCTTATCTATAAAAACTATATACGGAAATAGGATATTATAGGACTTAAGGATACGTTTTAGAGCTTAAAATACGAACTTATATAATTTACTCCTCTTATTCTATATAAAGGCGAATCTAATAAAGAAAGTACTACTAGTTAAAGCTATTCTAATAATATTAAGTAGTAGTATTCATACTGGTTAGTTTTATAGGTATAATCTATCTATAGAATATATAAATACTAGCGGAGAAGCTTAATACTTAATAGATAGATTCCTAGTATCGAAAAAAGGGTATCATCCTCTTAAGTCTTATACTTAAATATTTACCTATACTAAGAGAAGTCTATCAAGAGAGCCTAAATAGATTATCGTCCACGAAGGCATATAAAATAGACTTTATTATATAGGTTATAGATATCTCGGGATAGGATAAAAGAGGCGCTATTTAAGTAGAAGTATATAAGGATCTATCAAGGTCGTATACTATACTAATATTATCGAATAATCTCCTCTTAAGACGCATATATAATATTCTATTAATAGACTAGGTATATAGAAAGTGGTAATAGACCATAATTATATTAAATATTCTCGATTATAAGCCTCTATTTAATATTAAGGCGGCCTTATTGTAGTATAACCTAGGAGAAATAGCTACTTAATTAGCCCCTAGCTATCTTATTAGATAGTTATAACATACCTTAAATCCGTAGTTATTTAATTAAGTCTAGCTCCTTTATTAACGGTCGGCATCTAGGATACTACTTAAATAACCTTAACCGCGATTATACTAAAGATATATAGCGCTTATTCTACTATATAGGTCCCTTCTTAAGCTTTATATAGCTAGACCGTAGCCTATTAACAACGCCTATTACTATAGGTATTGGATACCCTCTTTTCTAGAGTCAAAGAGCTAGTGCGTTCGGCCATATTACCCCTAAAAAATAGAGCGACAGCGAGCTCTACTAGTTACCCGTGGCAACCAGATAATGGATTAAGCGAGTCATGTGACTATGAAAATACTCGGTTAAATTACTAATATAGAGTTTTCCGAAAAGGGAAAATTGCGTGTTTAACTAGTGATTCAGCGGGTCCAAATAACAACGCTCTATAGTAGCTATTACTAGAGATAAGCTAGATTAGGTAAATTAATTCTACTACTACTACTATATCTAATAATACTATATTATTATTTTAGTTAATAAAAGGATATATAAAGATTATATATTACTTAGTATCTATTTAGAATACTTTTTAGTAATCTATTAAGGATAGGGTTAAAGTAGAAGTTATATAATAGATAAGCTAGCGGACTTTTTAATACTATTAATTCTTATATTTAAGCGTTATATATTAATAGTAATTACTTTAAGGGTAGAGATAATCTTTATTATCTCCCCCTAAGCTCTACCAACTCCCTACTTTACCTATATAATAAACTAGCGGACTATCTAGATATAATAAATAATATATAAGTCTTTCTTATCTCCTAGGAGCTAGAGGACCTTGTCTACTCCCTAGATAAGCTAATCTATACTAGTTATATTATTTTTATTATTTTTTTTATTATTTTTACTTAGTCTTAGCGTAGTAAATTTTCGATTTTCCCTACATTTTATAGCTATAGAATCGTAGTTTAATTGTGGATCTCTAATAGCTATTATTATTACCATTAAAATTAGGGTTAATTAGTAGCCACTAAAGTAATTAAGATTTTAAACTAGATCTTAAAGCCCTAGGATCCCTAGTTAGTAAGATATTTTAAGAATTCGTTTTACTAAGAGATAGATATTTTAATAAATAAAAAGAGATAATTGAAGTAAAAAATAATAATAAATAAGAAATAAATCTAAAATTATAATAAAAACTATCTAGAATTAATTAAATAAGTCTTATAAAATTAAAATACTTAGTTTTCAGATCCTTGAGATTTATATTATCTAATATATTTATAGTTAGAGATTATATCTTTATATAAGCCTTTTTTATCTCTAAAATAAAGGTCTATTTAGTTATAAATTAATTAATATATCCCTTATTATTAAGCTCTAAGTAGTAGTATTAAGATTTATAAAAATAATCCTATCTTAATAAGATACTCCTAAAGTGAAAAAAAAAGAATATAAATTGCTAAGTTAGTCTATTAAGTAATAAGATATTATTAATAACTAGTATATATATCTTATTAATTTACTAGAAAGATTATTCTAAAAAGAGTAAATTAATAAAAGAAATCTACTCTTATAAACATTTTAGTCTTAGTTAAATTAAAACTTTTTTAGTATATTTTTAGTGTTATGTTAAAGATCAAATATAACTAAAAAGTAAACTTGATTATTTTTATATAAAAATTATTATTATTTTTATTAAATATATCATATTAATTAATCTTTTTATAAAATTTAGTAATCTATTTAACAAGTATATAAAGATTAATAGTATTATTAGATATGTCTTTCTTAATCTAATAAAGTTAAAATATTAATAAAGAAAGTCCTTTTAAAAAAAGACTAAACTTATTTAATTATAAATATTATTTTAAGTTAAATAATAAATATAAGAGATTATTAAAATACTATTAAAAATATAAATAAATAATATTAGAATATTAGGGTCTATTATCTAGTTTATTATAAATAAAAATAATTTATATATTATAATTTAGTAATAATAATAGGATTTATCCTAGGAATAATATAATAATTTATAATAGTAATTATATTCTAAAAGAATAATAAGATAATAATAAAAAGTAATTAAAATAAGTATAAAATATAGTTAGAATAAAAGATTAGAGATAAAAAGAGAAAATAAATAAAATAGTATTATAAAAGTTAACTCTAAAAGTATTCTTTATTTATATTGTAAGTTATATTATAAGATTATAATAAAGGACTATTATACTTTATATTAATTCTTTACTTATATCTTAATCTAATCCTTATTATTATTATCTTACTCTTTATTTATTTATTATTTCTAATTATATATACTATTAATATTAATTTTACTAAAGAGGATAAGAGATAATTATTATAGTCTTTTCTAGATATTAAAGAAGTATAATTTCCTATTTCTTTATAGACTCTAGAACTATTTATAGAACTATTTATAGACTTATAACTAATATATTAGATACTATAAAATATAATACTTAATTACTCTATTTAATAAGTAATATACTAGTTCTATAATTAACTTAATAATATAATTTATTACTCTAGTCCTTTAGATATCCCTTTCTATTATTTAGATGTATATCTGTATATTAGGCTCTTAAGATAGAGTTAAATAAAGATAAAATAATAAAGAATATATTATATTATAAAGATTACATTGAATCTTACTATCTATAAATTAAATACTAATTAATCTAATATCTAGAATCATAGCTTATATATCTTTAATCTTAATATTTAATGAATACTTAAAAAGATATAAGAATAAAGATATATTATTATATATATATATAAATATTTAATAAGTATTAAAGGCCTAATTAGGGTAATTTTATAATAGAAAATATAAAAACTAGCTAATTATATTACTGTATTAGATAAGTAAGGGGTTTAAATTATAGTGTTCTTAGCTAAAAAGACTATAATTTTACTAATTTTAGAACCCTCTTCTAGAATCTTCTTTTTAAATTACTTATATATATTATTAAAGCTTAGTCTATTTTCTATTTTTTTAAAGTATAATTTAATATTTCTATCTTATATATATAAAATAGTTTATTTTAGTAAATTAAGATATATATATTTTAAGAAGTTATAATTTTTATTATTTGGCTTATTTTAATAAGCATAATAATATTTCTACTTATCTTATTTTCTATCTTTATAGATTATAGCTTAATCTAGTAGATCTTAGAATATTGTATATAATTTATTTATATCTAGATTTTAATAAAACTTTAATATAAGCTCTTATATCATTATTTTCTAATTATTATTTAATATTATAATCATCTTATTAACTTTTTATATATAATTAGAGACTTCTTTAATCTCTATATATTTAATTCTAATATGTATAAGATTATCTTTTAGTAGGTTATATAATATAAAACCTATAACTTCTAGAAGCTAAAGACTTTATATAAAACAACTTTTCGATTAATATATTCTTATATTATTAGCTACTTTTCTCTAGTTACTTAGTCTAAATATATTAAAGTAATTAAATATTAAAACTAATAAGAATAATCTTATTATCTAGTATAATAAAAAAGCTCTAGAGAAGCTTATATAATATTAAAGATTAATTAAATAATAATTTATAGAGTCCTTATATATAAAAAGTATATAAAGAATAAGATAAAGAGAAGAAAATATAGATTAAAGTAAGATATCTTATACCCTTTTTATATTAGAATTATTAGAGAAAGGAATAAATTCTAGTTATAATTATTCTAGGATTATTATAGCGCTTATATCTAAAGCTTTTTATATTTTAAAAATAAATATAAAATAAATAAAAAATAAACTTAAAAAGTAAGAGCTAAGTAAGTTAATATTTAATAAATTAGATTTTTAGTTATCTAGTATTTTAGTCTATTACTAATAAGAGCTATTTTAGCTTAGTAAGTACTTTAAGAGTACTCTTAATAAAAATATAGATATAGTTTAATATAAAGGAACGCTAGATAAGGATTATATATATTTATATAAAGATTAATATAGAGTAGTAACTAGTATATTTCTATATAAGTTATTTATAAAAAGATAGTCTTTTTAACGTCTTTTTTATATATATTAACTCTAAATAGTTATATTATTACTTAATCTAGTTCTTATACTACTATATATATTATTATCTCTATCTATATAAGACTATAATCTCTAAGTCTATATATTTAATATATATTTTATAATAGAGACTATAGAGTAGATCTTAGAAATATAATATAAATAGATTAAGATAGAAATTATAGTATAATAGATTAAGTAGCTAGTTTATATAAATTTTCTCTATATATAGATTATTAGATATATATTATATAAGATAATTTAATATATTAAAAAAGAATATTAAAGATTTTTATCTTAAGGCCCTAAGAAGTCTCTAATCCTAATAATATATAATTATAAGACTTTATAGATATTAGGAATATCTTATATCTATATAATTTTATAATATCTTAATATCTACTAGAGTCTTCTACTGGAGTAATTCTATTATTAATAGTATCTATATAGTAGTATAGATAATATATTATCTATAATTAATCTAATATTTTTTAAATTAATAATCTATTTAAGATATAGATATATAGACGCCTATAAGAGATAAAAAATTATATAACTAAGAGAGATCTTTCTAAATAAGAGTCTATAGTATCCTTTAGATAGGCTTAAGATATTACTTAGGCTATATCTGAAGAAGTAGCTTAGGAAGTAGCTTAGGATTAGAGAAGAGATTAAGAAAGAGATTAAGATCTATATATAGTTAGAATTACCTAAAAAAGTACTTTAAAATAGTAGTAAAATAGATTAATTTAGAGCTTATAAAGTAGATTAAAGTAGAGTTCTTTAGTATAATAATTAGAATAAAATCTTAAGATTTATATATATAATTTAGCAATATATAATTTATAAATATATCTTTCTATATATATTAGAATATTAATATTTACTTATATAATATATACTAATCTAAGATAGTTAGAAAGAGAGTTTTTATAGCTATAAAAAGGGGTTTTATATTAGTTATTTATATAAATTATAAATAGGCTTAAAGCTATATAGTATCTTATAATAACTTTAATTAAGTATAATTAATATCTTTAAGATAATTAGTAATCTTTAAAATATATCTTCTTATTGGTCTTTAATTATATTTATTAATCTATAATAGATTATATTAATAAAGAGAATTATTAATAAAGTTAGAGTATAATAAGTCTAAGAAATTAAATACTAAGTTAATAAATATTTAATAAGATATAATAAGAGTTAATTAAATATTAAGAATTAAAAAATAGGTTTCTCTGCAATTCTTATAAAAAGAATATACTATTATTTATTAGTAATCTCTAATATTATCTAAAATATATTAGTTTAAAAGTTTAGAGGCTAATTTTAGCTAAAAGTCCTATTAAATATAGGAATAAAAGAATAATAGATTATATTCTATTCTTAAGAAACTTAATTATCTTATTCTTTTTTTCCAAGTTAGCTTATAAATAATTAATAGTCTTAATATATTTCTATATTATTAATATATTATAATATTATATACCTTTCCTTAAATTTTAGATTAACTATATAAGAGTATTCAAGAATAACTTTATAATATTAATATATTATCTTTATTATACTATTTATATTATATATAATCTAGTTAATTAAGCCTTAGATTTTTATATATTAGATTAAGTTCTATTTAATCTTTTTTTTTTATATAAAATTAGTCTATAATTACTATTCTATCTAATTATTATATATTATTCTCTTATAAAGAATAAAGGCCTTTTTTTAATAAGATCTAATATATATATAAAAGAAAGAGACTATTAATTAGATTAATTAAAGAAAGTCTCAATTAAAGATATTAAATATATATTAATTACTAGATAAAATAACTAATAGATTTAATATAATAAGATAGCTACGATTATCTATTTTACTATTATAAATAAAGAATATAAAATTAAAGTACTAACTTTATAATATAATAAATCAGCTTCAAGATAAACTTTAGATATAAGAGAGAATTAATTAAAAAGATATTTATAAAGTAACATTATCTTTAAGTAGCCTTCTTACTCTATAATCTTTTTTAATTAATTTTTAAGTAAGCTAATCTAAATAAAATCTATAAATATAAATTATTCTTAAATATACTATTATATAAGATTAACACTTATTCTATATATAAATAAACTTATACTTTTTTAGATAAGAGCCCCTAGAGAGCTACTTAATATAGCCCTTTTTCTAAAAACTATACTATTAATATAAGATAAAAATCCTATAATTTATAGATTACTCTTTTATTAAGGAAATCCCTAGAAAGGTCTATAGTAATTTATTATAATATAAGTAAGGTCTTTTAGATTATAATATAAAAATTTGAAGTTTTAAGAGATCTATATATAAAAGATATAATATTATATTATATAAACTAGATAGATATAAAAAATAATATATTATTTTAATAACTAAGTAGCTTTATAATTAGAATTTTATAAAAGTTAGATTAAATTAGATTATATTAGGGCCTTAATAAGACCTAATATTAGATCTAGATGTAATATATATTAGATTCTAGATTAAGATCTTTAATATAAGTTAGGTTTTATAGAAATCTAGCTATCTTAGGTTTTTATTAATATTTCTTAGAGATATATAATTATTCTTTTAAATATACTACTTCTTTTATACTACTAAATAAACTAATCTATATTTATAATAATCTAGTAGTAATAATTATTATAGATAATGATAAAGTTATCTTTAATAGAATATAAGGCTTATAAGACTAGGATTTAATAATTATTAATACTTATATTTTATAAGATATTAGTCTATCTAGTAGAGCTATAATCCTATATTATATAAAAATAATCTTAAAGAAACTAGATTAGTATAATATATAAAAAAACTATATATTAATAGCTTTAAAGAACTATAATATAAAAGTCTTAATGAACTTAGTTATTCTTTATTTACTTATAAATAAGCCTAATATAAATAGATAGTTTGAGCTATTAGTTAGTATTAATATATAGTTATAGATATTTCTAAAGAGCTAAATCTTAAGCTATAGATATATAGTATTAAGTTAATCTTTATAGATAATATATTTATTATTATATAAAAAGAGATATATAGATTTAGTATTTATTAAGATATAGAGATATAATATAAGTATAATAGTATATAAGCTTCTAATTACTTTAATATATTAATATATCTAAAAGAATTTATTATTATGTATATAAAGATAGATAAAAAAGATATATAATTATTATTATATATAATATTTCTTTAAATTATAGATTAGCTATTAGAATATCTAATATCTAGATAGAAATAATATTATATCTATAGGTTTTAATAGAATAATAATATCTATTTTTAGTTAAAATAATCTCTAAATAAATAATATTAATACTAATGTATACTATTAATATTAATAGATAATATATAAATAAAATAAAGAAATATAAAATAAAGACTATTTAATATTAAAATAAAGATCTAATTCTAATTTTATATAATATATATTAAAGACTATTATAATAATAATCTTTATTATATTCTTAAAGAGTTATATTCTAGAAACACTTCTAATTAATAATAGCTAATATAATTAGTAAGTTAGCTATATAAGTAGCCTAGCTACCTTGTTAAAATATATTAATTAATTAGACTATTCTTCTTTAACTAGCTACTATATCTCTAAAATACTTGTAAAATTACTCTAAATTAATAGAGTAAGAACATTATATTTTACTTACTATATAAGCTATTTAAAATTAAGAAAGATTATTAATTTATAAGATAGTAGTACTCTTATATATTATATTATATCCTATATTCTATACTCTAAGATTAGCTCTATAAAGTTAAAAACTATATTAAATTATATATAAATTCAATAGAAATTAGAGAAGATATACTTAAAAATTAGATTATATCTCTAGATATATATAGAGCTACTCTAAGATCTAAGACTATATAAGAAATAGAAGATCTTCTTCTTATTATTTAAGAAATAACCCTATAACTAATTATTAGTAAAAAATAGATATATAACTATATAAAATAGTATCTAAAGCTCTTTATCTAATTCTTAAAAGATTATAATTATAAATATAGAAAATATAAGAATCTAAGGATAATAAAGATTAGTTTAATAAAAGATAATCCTTAAAAAAGGAATTAATCTAGATAGTATATATAACTTTAATAAAATAGATTTTATAATAGGGTTAGTTATAATTATAAAAATTATAATAAAAGTAGAATATTATAGTTAAGCCTTACTTTTATAATCTAGAAATTATAAATAGATTATATATTAGTATATTTAGATTTAGTCTTTCTTTAATAATTATCTTTAAGGGGAAAAAGTATATTATAAAATAGGGATAAAAGATTCTTAAAGACTAATATAATTTATAAGTAATCGGGCTATATAGTTAGCCGGGCTATCCTCTTAAATATTAATAATTTAATCTATTATATATTAATTAAAATAATATAATATTTAATATATAAGCTATTTAACTAAATTTAGATAGCGTATTCTTATATATCCCTAAATATTATACTTAGAGTATATAGATAGAGCTTAATATCGCGGTTCTTATACTTATAATTAACTAATTAATAGAGCTTTAATATAAGCTTTTAGAGCTTCTAGAGTATATTAAGCTAGCTCTGAAAGCTCTACTATAGATATATCTTCTATATAAGCTATCTACCGCTTAGATCTTACTCTTTTCTACTTAATTCTCTTATTTCTAGTATATAGAAGCTTATTTTCTTAAGCTAGAAAAGCGGTAGATTATATAGTAATTTAATATACTATTAGTACTTAATTTATTATAGAACTTATAGCGCTTAATAGGCTTCTAAAGCGTTCTTTTAAGAGCTTTTTAATAGAAGAAGCTTACTTTTAAAGCTACTTATAATTTAATAGGGTCTTTAGCTCTTATATACTACTTTAATAATCTCTTAAAAAGAGAGATATAGATATAGAAAATTAAATATTAGGCTTTAAAATTATATAATTTAGATTATATAGGACTAAGCTAATAGCTATAAAGCTATTTTTAAGTATTTCTAGTTTAAAAGCTTTAATTTAAGCGCTTAGAAAGATATTAAAAGATTAAGCTTATTAATATAGTTTATTCTAGTCTATATAAGATCTTTAATCTTTCTTCTATATATATATTTTAAAATAGTAAAATAATCTATATTAAGAGATTATAAAAGATATAAAGAGTATAATAGTATATAAATTAGCATTATATTATTTTAAAAGTAAATTTTATTAAATTTTAGAGTTAAATAGCTTTTATAATTATTAAGAATAAGTAGTTAATATTTCCTCTTTATTCTTAAGAAAATTAAAGAAAGAAAGACTTTTTAAAGCTAGTAAAGTCTAATTTTATCTATAGTCTATCTATTTTTATTATATCAAAGATACTAATTATCTAGAAGTATATTACTCTAGTATTTAATAAAGACTTTATCTTTAAAGATTACTATTAAAAGAAAACTAAATCTAGATATACTTATAGACTTAATTAAGATTATCTATTTATAATTTCTAGATTATAATTTTAAGCGCTAACTATAATATTCTACTCTTATAATAACTTTTATAGTTATAGTTAAGCCTATTATAAATCCTATCTTATTAAAGTTATATATATTATCTTCATAGATCCTATTCTCTTAGATTATCTTTTAGATAGGATTAAACTATTCTCTAATTATTTTTAGATTCTTATACTTCGCGCGTTTATAATTATAACGTCTTAAGAATTATATATTAATTTCTAGATATTATTTAATATAATTTAAGATCTAATTAATATTAATAGTTTAAATTAGGGTTATTCTACGCGTTATAAGTAAAGGATTAGCTATTTTATAAACTTATTTAGGTTAGGATACTACTTTATATATATCTATAGAGATTATTTATTATTTTAATTAATTTTTAATAATTTTAGGAGTGAATTAGTAGTATAGTAGGTAGTTAAAGAAGGATAGTCTAATTAATCAACGCGTTTTAGTAAGAGTAGCCTAGCTAACTATATAGCCCGCTTACTTATAAATTATATTAGTATTTTAAGATTAGTAAAAATAGATAGATTATATATAAGATTAGAGTTTATTAGCTTTAAAAGGTCTTTTCTTTTTTAATTTTCTTAAGAATAAAAAAGAAATATTAACTCTTAGTTCTTAATAGTTATAGAAGTTATTTAACTTTATAATTTAATAATATTTATTATTAAAATAATATAATAGTTAAAAGAGTATTCTTATAAAGATATACTTTTTATATATTATATAATAAATAATATTATAATAGCTATATTTCCTAAGATTATATATAGATATCTTAGATATATTTAAAGACCTGAATAAATAATGAATAAGAGAGAAATTTAAATATTAAAGATGATTAGAAGTTTAATTATAAAGCCTATAAGATAGATAAGTTAAAAAGGATTATGTTAAGATTATCTTAGATATAAATAATAAAAGGTAAATAATTTCTATATATAAATTTATAAAATATAAAACTAATAGATTTAGATAGTGTAAGATATATCTTAGTTATTATTAATAACATCTTATATTATAGATTTATTAGCTACTTATAGATTAAGAATATTATCTTATAAAAGCTTATTAAGCTTTGTAAATAAATAAAGAATTTAACTAGATCCTATTTATAAGAATAAAAAGTAGATATAGAGAATTTTTTAAATTTAAGAGATAAGTAATCTTAACTAATTAATCTATATAAATCTTAGCTTTATATATATATAAGTAGAATAGCCTTAGTAAGTAAAATAATAGATATTTAATTTAAATTATAAGAACTATAATTATATATATAGCTATAGCTAAAGAGATATGGCCTACGATAATCTAAGTAGCTACTTATATTATTAATTAAACAGAATTATCTAGAAAAGAGATAAAATTACTTATCAAGCTTTAGAAGATTAAAATAAGAGGGGATTATTATAAAAACCCCTTTTAGCTATAAAAGCTCCCTTTTAACTATATTTAGTTAGTATATATTTATATAAGTAAATATTATTATTCTAATATATATAGAAAGAAATACTTATAAGTTATATCTTATAAAGTTGCATTTTAAAACCTTATTATTTACTATTTAAGCTATTATAGCTAAGGACTCTATAAAAACCTATTTAAAAGCTCTAAATTAATCTGTTCTATTCTAATTTACCTACTAATCCTATACTACCTAACCTACTACTACCTATTATATTATATGCTACTATAATCCCTATAATATATTAATATAAATTAATTAATAATAGTAGCTTAAATAGAACTTTTATAATAATCACTAAATAAGATAGTATAATTAATCTATATTGATTATATATATATAAGTATAGTATTTTAAAGTATATATCAATATACCTTTAGAAAAATATATCAAAGCTTAAAAAATACAGATATAAGCTTAAGTAGATTATTTAATAGAATATAAAAAAGAAAATAGTTATCTTTATTATATCTATAATCTAGATGTAAATAAGATATATATAAATTAAGATATTATCTTCTAGAAAGATAGGGATAGTATTGAATTAGGCCTTTTATATTAATTATTAATATTAAGTTATTATATACTAATTTATAGAATATTATTATTCTAAGGTAATAGCTAAAATAATAATAAGAGACATCTATAAAGAATAAAATAGAGTTTTTTATCTAAGTAAGGAAGATTAAAAACTTATAAATATAAGACATATTTATTATTATTAAGAGATATCTAGTTATTCTAAGACTATATTAAACTTTTTTTTAATTCTTTTTATATAAGAATTATTTATAATAAATAATAGATATCTAGTTAATAAAGGACTATATCTAAATAGATTATTAAAAAATAATATACTAATTATATTATAAAGAGCTTATCTAAATATCTAAGAATGTCCCTTAGAGTATTAAGATATTTTATAAAAGAAAATAAGAATTAACATAATAGATATTATAATAAGATAGAATAAGATATATAAAAGAAGTAAGTACTAAGTTTAAGTCCTAGTCTACTTAGAATAATAGCCTTAAAAATAAAAGATCTATACATTATAGAAGATATTAGAGTTAATCTTATAAATAAAGAGAGTATGTAGATTAATTATATTATTATAATAATAGTATTTTTCAATATGAACTAGTTTATATTTATATATGTAATAATATTAAAGTAATAAATAAGATTACAAAATAAAAGATTGATACTTTATAAATATATAAAATAACTATAATATCCTTAGAATTAGATTTCTAGTAATCTAGTATAAAAAAGTAGCTTTAAAAATTATAAAATATTACAGTATAAGATTATATATTTATATTATTTTATAAAATATAGATTTTATTAGAAAAGTTGATAAATAATTTAATTTAAAGCTTAATAAAATAGAACATATTATATGATATTATATATAATAATTTTTAAAAGCTAAGATTTGATTTTAATAAAAGTTAACTGAATAATAAAACTAATACTTATTATAATCAAGAAAAATAGCTAAAAGATATATTAATTTAATATTATTTTTATATATCTTAATACTAAAATTAATAGCTAAGAGAGATATATATAAATATTAATTAGATTTAATATTAAAATTTATTTAATTAAATAAGCTGTATAGAAACTAAGATCAAAAACTTATCTATAATAAAAGGAATTAAAGTCTATTTTATAAAACCTTAGTTTTAAGAGTCTTAAAAGAGATAATCATATCTTTAAAAGAACTAATATATATAAATAACTATTTTTATATAAATAATAACTGAAATAATAAGATTCTACTTATTATATTAGAGTATATAAAGATTAAGGATTTAAATAATCCAATATATTTCCTAATATATTTTATTTCTATTAGAAGATATAAAATTAGAATTAATTAAGCTTAATATATTAAAGATTTATTTATAATAGAAAAGTTAACTTAATTAAACATTTTTAAGTTATTTATAACTCTAGATATAAGGAAATTTATAAAAAAGTAACATTAAAAGCTTATTAATATCTTTAATAAGCTAATAAGTAATATAAAAGCTAAGAAACTTATAAAAATAATTAATAAGCTTAGATAGCTTATAAGTTAAATAAGACTAGACTTAAGCTTTATTATAAGAGTATTTTAATATGTAAGCTCTTATCTAACTTTAGTATTTATTAAGCTTATAAAATATATAGATTAATATCTAATAGATTAATTTAAATTAGATATTATTATATAGAATTATAGTAAAAAGATAATATAAAACGTCTAGTTAAGTATATTAACTTATCTTATATAAACAATCTTAATTTTAAGAAGATTAGTTAATAGGTATATTTTCTTTCATAATAAAATACTAATATTATATTATTTAGAATTATAAAAGATTATTATACTATTATTCATATATATAGTATTTATTATTTTATATATAGCTATTAAGGGAGTTTATTCTTTAAGAAAATGGAGATATAGAGATATATATATATTTAGAGAGGATTTAATATAAGGATCCATATACTATAGGGGTATATTAGAGTCTATCTATAGTTAGATAACCTAGAGTCTTTATAAATAGATAGCGCTTCTTTCTTTTCTCCTTCTTCTCTTCTCTATACTACTATAATACTATATTATTCTATCTATTCATTCTTTCTTATACTACTAAGCTATATTAGCTTATACTTTCTTTCCTTTCTCCTCTAATCTATCTAGTGTACAGCGCTAATATATTTTTAGATAAAAATTTAACTAATCATTTTTTTTAGTATTTTTAATGTTAGTATCTTAATTTTTTAATATAAATTAGAGATAAATTAGTATTTAATTAAAGTTTTTTGGATTATATAAATTAAAAATATCTTTTTTTATTATTTTAGATTCTTTTAAATTAATAATTATTCTATATATTTATTATATTTATTCTTTGATAATTAAAAAACAAATAACTTTTTATATCTAAATTAAAACTAATTTTAGATATAAAAGAAGAAATAAGTAATAAAGCTAGAATTATAGGTTTTAAGTAATAATAAATAATTAAATATCAAGGATTCAATATATATATATATATATAATAAGTATTTATATATCTCAATCCTTCTTATTAGGATAATAAGATTCCTATCCTATTATTGAAACATGATCTTATCCTATTATTAGAATAGGATATTATATATTATTAACTATTTAACTATAATAAAAAATATATATTATAATAATACGTAATAGGCTAGAAATAGCTTTAGGTAATAAGAGTAGAAATCTATTTTATAAAATAATCTATATATTAGATTTCCTATAATAAACCACTTTAGGCTATTCTACTAAGTACCTAGTCTTTAAT
Organism: Penicillium sp. S1602; assembly: GCA_023626355.1. NCBI lineage: Eukaryota > Fungi > Ascomycota > Eurotiomycetes > Eurotiales > Aspergillaceae > Penicillium > Penicillium sp. S1602. The sequence continues at coordinate 718,610 of JAMAGW010000012.1, read as the reverse complement.
TACTAAGTATATAATCTTGTCTAATCTCTAAAATAATCTTATTTCTCTATAATCCCTTCCTAGGAATTAGTTAGCCCTTAGTTCATAAACTATAATATAGACTAATTAGGTCTATAATAAATATTTATATTAAAATAATAAAAATCAGCTAAAGTTAGCTAACTTTATTTAAATAATGAATATTAAAATAAAAGGATATATAAGATGATATTTCCATTATAGGTATAAGATTTAGTGTTCTATATATATTTAGATTAAGTAATTAACTAAGGATTTTGAATAGTTATATTATATATCTATATCAAAACCAGGCTTAGAATATCGTCTTTCAAAAAAAACTTTATTTTAATTCTTCCTATTTATAGTTATTAAAAGATTTATTTATCAATTAATAATAATAGTTATAGATTATTACTATCTTTCTACTTATAATATTAATATAAGGAAGTAACTATATGTCTTCTTTGGACTAAAATAAAATATAAAAAGAACTTCTATCTTTATTTATTTCTATTAAAAATAATATTGCGTTTTTTACCCTTCTTAATAGTAAAATCATACACAAGGTCTAATTAAGTTTGTTTTTTTTCAGATGAACATCTAGCGTATATTGATATTTATCAACTTAGAATTATTTTAACATTAGGTTATCTTCTAATTTTTATATCCTTTGTATTTGATTTATAATCCGACTTTATCTTCTAGGCATACCTTTTAGTTTATATTTTTCTCTAAGAAAGTTATATTTAATGAAAGACCTTTATTTTAAATCATTATTCAATCTAAGCTAGACTAACATATTCACAAGGATAAATAAGCTAGACCCTTTTTTTCCTTTCTTAAGAATTGATAGAATCATTTTATTAAAAGATTATGTTTTCCTTTTAAAGCGAGATCCAATAATGAATAATATCTTAAGCAGAAAAAAACTCTATATATAGAGCCTTTTTATCCACTTTATATTCTATTCTTTTTTACATATTTCATGTTTATTTATTGTAATATTTTTATCATACTATATACATATAACTTGGAATAAGATAATGATAGATCTTGCTAATGTATATCTTTAAGCTTATATTTTTTCTTCTATATTAAACTTATTACTATTAATAATATATTCTAAAAAGCCTTTTTCCTTCATATAAAATTTATATTTCTTAAGTTTAAGAGTTACTTTAGCTTTTTATAATTTTAAAAGTACTTTTTAATTATATTTCTTATATTTCTATAGGGCTTAGAGAAGACTAGAATATTATCTAAATATACTACTATAAATTTATTAAGATATTCTTCTAATATATTAAAGATAAAGTATTAAAAGAATATTAATATATTAATAAGCCTAAATAATATTGTTATATATTTATAATATCTAAACTTAGTTTAAAAGACCATCTTCTACTTGTATCCTAATTTAATATAAAGATAATTATATATCTTTATAATATTAAACTTTAAGAAATACTTAGCTCTATAGATTTAGTCTTAAATCTCTTAGATTAATAATAGTAGATATTAGTCTTTCTTTATAATTAAGTTTAGTTATTAATAGTCTATATATAATTATAGACTTCTATCTTTCTTTAATATAAATAGAATTAGATATCTTATTAATAATTTTCAATATTAAATATATTCCTTTTTTAGGTTTATTCTAATATACTCTTTTAATATTTAGGACTCTTTTTTAGATAATTAATAGATTTTTATATAGATTAGTTCTTTACTCTCTATAAGATTAATCTTATAATTATAAGATCTATATTCTAGTAGCTAATGTATTAATAGTAGTATAAATATATCCTAGAATTTATAGTACTCTTTTAGTAATTCTAATATTTCTTCTTTTATTATATAAAAGACTATTATTTTTTTATATACTATAATATATTCTTTAAGCTTATTATCTAATATATTTAGTCTCTATTCTAGATTTCTAATAATATTTATATTTATAGGCTATTAGCCTATTATCTTTAATAGAGATATATTTATCTATTTTAATATATTCTTAGGATTATTTACTTTTATATTAAGTTCTTTTTATAATTATCTCTTTAACTATTCTTAATTAACTATATTATAGTTATAATTACTAAGATCTATAGATAATATAATTCCTTAGTGAGCGGAATACCCTATTAAATTATAGTAATTTAAATTAACGTATATTAACTAGAATAATGTAATATTTAATATATAAGCTATTTAACTAAATTTAGATAGCGCGTTCTTATATAGCCCTAAATATTATACTTAGAGTATATAGGTAGAGCTCGCCGTCGCGGTTCTTATACTTAAGATTAACTAGTTAATAGAGGTTGAATTAGTATTTCTAGAGCTTCTAAAGCACGCTAAGCTAGCTCTTAAAGCTCTACCGCGGATATAGCCTCTATATAAGCTATCTAATACTTAGATCTTACTCTTTTCTACTTAATTCTCTCGTTTCTAGTATATAGAAGCTCGTTTTCTTAAATAAGAAAAGCGGTAGATTATATAGTAATTTAGTACGCTTTAAGTACTTAATCTATTATAGAATTTACTACGCTTAGTAGGCTTCTAGAGTGTTCTTTTAATAGCTTTTTAATAGAAGAAGCTTACTTCTAAAGCTATTTATAATTTAATAGGGTCTTTAGCTCTTACGCGCTACTTTAACTATCTCTTAAAGAGGGAGGTATAGATATAGAAAGTTAAATATTTAGCTTTAAAATTATATAATTTAGATTATATAGAACTAATCTAGTTACCGCGAAGCTATTTTTAATCGTTTCTAGTTTAAAAGCTTTAATTCGAGCTCTTAGAAAGATATTAAAAAAGTTAAGCTTATTAATATAACTTTATTAAATTTATATTAGATCTTTAATCTTTTCCCTATATACGCGTTTTAATATAGTAAAATAATCTATATTAAGAGATTATAAAAGATATAATAAGTATAGTAGTATATAAATTAAAATTATATTATTTTAAGAGTAAATTCTATTAAATTTTAGAGTTAAAAATAGCTTCTATAACTATTAAGAATAAGAAATCGAAATTTTCTCTTTATTCTTAAGAAAGTTATTAGAAGAAAGACTTTTTAAAGCTATTTAACTCTAATTTTATCTAAGATCTATCTATTCTTACTCTTTTAAAAGAACTAAATATCTAGAATTAGATTAGCCTAGCTTATAATAAAGACTTTACTCTTAAAGATTACTATTAAAGAAAGACTAAATCTAGACGCGCTAATAGACTTAATCGCGGTAATCTACTTATAATTTCTAGGTTATAAAAGTAAATAGCGCCGACTATCTATATCTACTCTTATTATAATCTTTATAGTTATAGTTAAGCCTATCGCGAAATCTATCTTATTAAAGTTATATATATTATCTTTTAAACTAAGTTAAACTATTCTTTAATAATTTTTAAATCCTTATACTTAGCGCGCTTATAATTATAATATCTTAAGAATTATAAATTAATTCCTAGGTATCGTTCTACGAATTATAGGACCTAATTCTTACTAATAGTCTAAATTAGGATTAATCCGCGTATTATAAGTAAAAGATTAGCTATTTTATATATATATTTAGGCTAAGGCGCTACTTTATATATATCTATAGAGATTATTTATTTTAGTAATAACTCCTTCTTAATTTCGGTTAATTTAAAGTAATTTATGCGTAAATTAACGCGATTTTTACGTCTATAGAGCTAGGCGTAGAGTGTTAAAAGTAGTATATTATATATATCTACTATCTTATAAATTAATAATTTTCCTTACTTTTTAATAGCTTATATAGTAAGTAAGATATGCCCCTCTTACTCTACTAAATTTTAACGATTTTAGGAGCGAATTAGAGATATAGTAGTTAGTTAAAGAAGAACGTGCTAATTAATTAATACGTTTTAGTTAGGGTGTTCTACTCGCCTAGGTATTCCGCTCGCTAGGAATTATATTATAATATCCTATTATATATTCCTAGTAATAATATATTAAATCCTATAATTTTAAAGTAGATTCTAATAATTATTAGTTATAGTTTAGTTTAATAAACAATTTCTAACCCTAGCTTTTCTTTATTTAATTCTTTAATAAAGATTAGTCTTTTTTTCTCTTATAAGAGTACTTATATATATTAGATTTATTATAGATTTATAAAGTTTCTATATATTCCTAAATTAACTAATACTCTAACTATATTAAGTAAGATACTTATTTTAATCATTAGATATACTACTTATTATATTATTATAAGATACTACTATCTCTTTATCTTTATTAATATCTTATTATAGATTTTAGTTTTCTTAGAAGATTTATAGGATATAATCTATTATATAATCTCTAGAACTTTATAATTATTATTCTAGGACTTTATAGTTCCTATGGATTTAATTATATATCCTAAATTAGTAAGATTTATTCTTAAGAGCTAATCTACTCTTAGATTCCTATTTATAGATCCTAGATAATTATATAATCTATTTTTAGTAATTATCTTCTTAGATCTTAGCTCTTATATTATTAAATCCTAAGAGCTAATATTATTCTAGTCTTTATATTAAGTCTATTCTTAACTCTTAACTTTAATATTACTATTCTTCTAGTCTATTATTAAGAACTTATTTTCTAAAGGGCTTAGTATTTTAGTCTATTTATTAATATTTTAAAGCTTTTTTATAATCTTATTCTAATAATAGATTATTTTATCTATAGTACTCTTATTAATAATAGTCTTAATATAGATTATCTAATTCTATCTATTATTATTATTAAGATCTATTTTCTTAGTTCTCTATAACTATTCTTCTAACTCTTCCTATTTCTTAGTCTCTTATAGCTATTAAGTAATATAGAGTTATTATAATCTATTATAGCCCTCTTACTTTTAAGTAACTCTAATTTACTAGATAGACTATTCTTTATTTTAATAGTTCTTAATTTAGTACTATAGTTTTCTATATCTAAATTCTAGATTATTATCTTTATACTTTTCTTATTCTTTAATTAGAAGTCTTACTATATTAAGTTCTATAGATTATAGTCTATAATTATCTTATCTTAGGGCTCTATAGCCCTAATTTTAAGATTAAAAATAATTTCCTTAATCTAGATTCTTTCTCTATTACTTAACTTTCTTCTTTTTTTATTATTAATTAAAGTATTAATTATTAAACTTTATTATCTAGTTAATTAGGTTTATTATTATAGTTAGCTGATTAATTTAGGCTGGTTTATCCTTAATATAGGATTTTAATCCTTCTATATATTATAGGATAAGAATATAGTCTTTCTATTCTAATATAGCTATAGTCTATATAAATTATATAATATATATAGCTATAGAAGTAGATTATTTTATTTAGCTAGCTTTAGCTATTATAACTATTCTTTATAGGATATTTTATAATAGTTATATATATATATATTAAGACTTATCCTTAAGTCTTAGTTATAATTATACTATTATCTATTAGCCTTATATAGACTTAGATCTATAGAGTAGACTCTTATTAGACTATATTAGATAATATACCTAATTAAGCTATGCTTATGATCTATATTAAATAATAAAAGACTAAGTATACCTCTTCTAGTAGATAATTATCTTAAGTATAAAATAAGTATAAAGCTAGAACTATAGATTCTAAGTAATAATATATAATTAACTATAAAGACTAAATATATATATATAGTAATAAATATCCTTATATATCTAGTCTATCCTAACTATCTAGTAGGATTCCTATCCTATTATAGGATATACTATACCTATTCTATTATAGGATAGGTTAGTATCTAATTAAAAAGGGTTATACCTTATATAATATATCCTCCTTTATACCTTATTACTATAGTATAGGGTTATAGGTAGCTAATTCCGGCCACTTATTTACTATCCTATTAATTATAATAGTAATTTTTATAATAGTGAATCTAAGGCTAGAAGTGGCCTTCCTAGGTAGTAAGTACTTATTACTATTCCTAGGGTCTATTAGCCTATAGTGTTCCTGGATATCTATGTGCTTAGTAGGTCTATAATATATATAATGTATTCTCTATATTCTCTTATTGTCTAAATATATCTAGTAATTATTTATATGCTGATAGTTATATTTCAATCATTGATCTAACCTATATTTATTCGTATATTATATAGAAGAATGATACCTAGGCTAATTTACACCCTATATGACTTCATATATTTGCTGATATTCCATGTTTTAGAACGAGTTAAACCACTAATGCACCCGGCTTTACTAGATATATACCTTTAAAGAGCCCTCTTAGCCATAAGGCTAGATCATTAGGCTATAATGAGATTCAAGGGAAAGCATAATGTTACGGCCTAACCTGGACGTTAGGGCATGATACCAGAGCAGGCCGATATGGTGCCTAATCATGCCCGATTTCACTCTGGAAAGCACCTGCATGACTCAATCAGGGGTTTGCCCCCTCATGTATATATTAATGCACTCGAGGGATTAGTTGATTCCTCAAGGATTAGTCTTTGTCTACCCCACGTGTTACCTTATCAATCAAGAGTACACATCTTTGACCTCGCCTAGTCTATACCCCTTTGTCTTAACACATAAGGTTACCGAGGGAAAAACACTAACTCCCGCGGCCCGTCGTTAAGCGAACAACCAGTAGATGCTCCGTCCGACGCTCTAGAGTGAAATGGAACATATCCTAATTTGATCGAATATTACCAAATATGACTAAGGAGGATAAGTTGTCTTCGTATCTAAGACAATAGCCGTAGGTTGCCTGACGATTGTCGTAAAGAAATTCGGGTTATGTGATCCCGGCAATCTATTTAGAATTCTGTCTTCCATTCCGTCAGCTGGGCATCACGAATTTTAGTAGTGCCATTCACATAGGAGGGAGTGCATCTCGGTAGCTTGGCTCTAAGTCACTATACTAAAAAATCATAATTAAATCATGGCTAGCCCTAATGACATACTCATTAATCCACCTGGAGAAGGAGATTTGGAGCAGTATGAAACACGACAAAAACGTGGAAACATCATACTATTCTGGAGTTTGCGTCGGGCATTAGTAATATAGTGTTTTTCATGTGATTTAGCTTGTATTCCTCTCGGAATCCAGTGAAACCGTGGTCTCCATCCTATATGTCGATATTATAGTCGATCTAATGTAGTCGTTAATACGCCATAACATGAGATCTCCGAAGCAACACACCTTTCGAACGTAATCGTTTAGTGCTTCTCTCGCTCCCTTTCTAGTCCTATTTGGGACCACAACTCGGATAATGAATTGCCGTGCGGCTAACCCTAAGACAGCTCCCTAGATATATAATGTGCTGCTCCATTACCTCCTAATATTTATGGCCATTTGCCGGGATCCAATAAGTGGGACGCCATATCTGACTAGGACGTTGCTAGATTGGAGACGAGGTTAGAAGTTCATGAAAAGAGATCAGAGGAACATATCTACTTGAGGGAAGCGTTATGAACAGGATAGCTCAAGGAAATGGTACTGTAAGTCTGCGTCACGAGCCAATAGACCACCTGTATCGAATGATTCAAATTTGAATCAGTGTATAAAGCTTCTAGGTTGGTGTGCGTCTAATATTCGACACTACAAATGATTCCTTCCGTCGAGATAATCCACATGAGGGTCTTAACGCCCAAACGCCATTGAGCTACCAGAGAGGCTTTGATATAGGTCCACCCGGGGCTTGAAGGATGTTAGGTAGTCAATAGAGGTCGTTGAAGCAACTCCAGTCCCTGAAAATGACGAAAGTTTGGTTCTGCCAACTATCACGCATCACAGCTCAGCACGGCGCTCCACGAAGGCCGAGGTGGAGCTTTGAACTCCACATATCTCGCCTAAGCCCGACTTTCAGGTGTCGTAACAATCTCAGAAAGATTAGAGTTATCTTTGAACGATACTCGCAATCCATTTAGTGGTTTATTAGAATAAAGGGGGAGAGGAGTACAGACTAGAGGGCACCGCCGTGCCAAGGCCCCAACCACCCCGAGATATCACTTTTCCAAAGAGACAAAGCTGCAACTTATACATCAGCCGACGAATATTCTTTGCATGTTTTACCTAGCTGAACCGGTTCGTAAGTTCGTCATCGGGATGACTGTGAGTGAAAGCGTCCAGACTGTCAGAGTAGATGCGCGAGGATTGATGCAATTCCAGTTTCCGGAGAAAATAGGGCACCGCCCTTCAAGTACTCGAGAAGTGCTTGATCGAGTTGAAGTGGTGATTTCGTGTCGTACATTGATATCCACACAGCCTTCTCAGCGAACTCGGTGTAGACATCATCATAATTGCCAAATCTATCTTGCGTGGTCTAGACATGCTGATGACCCCCTTCGCTCCTTTATAATATCTACCGGGGTTGTCAAAGGACTCGGATCAGATATGTAGTATATGACACAAGACTACAACGCATGTATGACGCTACACTAAACACATCTTAATTCTGTTTCTCACGAAATTTGAGATATCTCCGCACAAAAAGGTTGAGACAGCAGCCCCTAATGCCCGGCAAAATATGCAAACTTGAAGACAAGTAAAACAAAACTACCAAGTTCTCCTGAAGCAACCAAATTTTGTCAACGATGTGCCAATTTTATTACTTTAGAGATGACTAAGGTCAGCATCCGTACAAAAGCAAACATTATGCTGAGTTATTCACCTTTCTGGCATTCACCTTTGAGCTTCGTGGCAACTTTGGTATGAATGTCATTGAGGCTAAAACAATCCTATATTCTGGAAGTTCTTTTGCCCTAGTTGCTCTGAGATGCAATGGTGGATTTTGTAAGAATCTGATGTACGTATATATTAAGGTTAGTGGGGCCGGACCTAGTGCAACCCCCGCATTTTACTCCCCCATGAGGTCACGAGTCACGCTACTCTTTCACGCTTAAACCACGCTGCTTAGTCGCGCTACTCTTCACTTGATCATCTCTCCTCCCAGCTATACCAGTCTGCCCACAAGTAAGGTGCTCTATGGCCTTTGGTGATTGATACTGACCACTCAGTGACTCGTTCTCACAAAATTAATGATCGTGACCACCCAGCCGATGGCATTGTGGCTCCACCTCATGAACAACTTCCGCGTTATTTTGGAAAGTCAGGCCCTACTGATGCCGATCCACGCAAGACTAAGAAGGATGGAGGTGGGAAAGGTAATTGGTGAGTATTAAACACATTCTTGATACAAGAAACGTGAGCCTAACCAAACCCTCGCTGTTAGGGGTCGCTCTGGAGATGAATCACAGGACTGTGGTTATACCTTCACCAATGCTCGGCGTCGTTCGAATAGCAGCACCCAAGGCCTCACCGATTTCAGAACGAAATTTGAGACTGTTGAGCCTGAGCCTGTTTTTGAGGAGCAACTCCATGATACACCTGATGTGAATGGTGTGAATGAAAGTGCAGCAACCAAAGTAGAGTCTATCAGCAGCAGCAACGACAGTGAAACAGACCAGGGAGGAGTCAAGTATTAAGGCTAAATCCAAGCCTCTATCGAGAGCCATGCACCCCAAATCCTGCCACATGATGAGACCAGAATGGCGATTGAGATATTCACTGAAGTTGGATTTGCCGCATGTCCTCTGCATTTTTAGTGTTAAAAAACCCAATAGCATCCAAATCACTACCAATATAGAAAACTTGCAAGTGAAATTTAGTTCATTGTTATGTAATACAAACAGGTCACGCATTCAGCACACCGGGCTAAGCCCATTTCACATTATTAACCTCAAACCCATATCATCCGTGCCTTAGGAGTCCTCAGCCTGTGGACCACCCAGATTAGAACTCTCAATTGGAGCAAAACTCCTAGAGGACGGCAGAGACATAACAGAGGATAGAAGATTTTGAAACCAGAAGTCTAGCTTCCCCGTTTGGATGTAATCTTGGAGCAAGTCATTCTCTCGCTTCAAGTCAACTGCCACCCGAGCTCTTTGCTCGGGGCGAAAGCGCGAGACGAGTATGTCAGATTCCGAATCCGCCATAAGCACATCGGCTGGAGAAAGAGGCTTGTACAGGGATTGAGGACCTGCCTCGGCATGCTCTATAGATAGTGTTAGGCCGGGAGTGGTGACAGGACGCCAGTGTGACTTACCGGCTAGACAGGAACATAACGTGTGATAGAGAGCAGTGGAACTAGCGGCGTTACTAAAATCTCCATTGGATTCTTCGGCTGCTTTCCCGCGAGCTTTCCAATCATCTTTGATCATGCACCGTCGCCAAATTAACTTTCGCAATGCCGAAACATATGATGGATCTCGTTGAGCATGGCGACTGTGGACCAGCACCCGGAGAGCATGATAGAACTCCCGGCCACGAAGCTCGCTATCCCCCTCTTCAGAGAGCTGATCAGAAGAGCTCACCAGAGTCAACAAATCGATCAACCCGTCCGCGCCGACAATCCTCCTGCTCACTAAGGCGGAGAGAATCTCGCCAAGGATTTCGTGGAGGGAAGGGCGATCGTCCTTCAGGTAGCCTCCGAAGTAATCTAGTGCCAGCTCTGCCTCGGCCTTCTGGTCAATCGCACCTTCCAGAGCCGGTTGAACGTGGACCTGGAGAAGTTCCTGTACTTCATCGACTTCACTGTAATCATCCAGGCGTTTAATGTCTTCCTGCAACGTAGACCCATGATTGCCGGATGGCATATCTTCAAGTGAAGCTAATCTGCCGAGCTTCGCTAAGGAGACTTGAACGCGATGACACCATAACTGCTTCTCGCTGTCGATGGCTAGGTTTTCCAGACAGACTGCGGCGGTTTCGTAATCATCCTCACCGTTCACATCATTGATCCAACTTAGCTTAGAATAAGCTGGCGTGGTTCGTAGGAAACGAGTGATGGATGGTTGGTATTTTCGCATCGAGAGCAACGCTCCCGGGTGACCCATCGAGATTTGCCGTGAGAAATACGCATCCGCCCACGATTCGCCAAATTTTTCGAAATACTGCGAGATTCGATGCGCGACATCCGCCTCACTCTGTGCCGAGGCTGGGGTCTCAGTGGAGACATCCTGGCTCGGTTGGCTTTTCACCTGATCTTGTAGTTCGATGATGAGCTCAACCAGAGCAGACATGTCCCGAAACCGCTCTGCCAGGCTGAGGGCATCCTGAAGGTGGCCAATCCCGGCCAGCTTAAAAAGTTGCCATTTGCGCTCCTTCACGTGCGCCTGCTCGATCGATAGACTTTCTTCTGCCAATTTTGGATCCTGTTGAGCAGTAAGCCAGCGTGTTCGCTCCCGGTGCATTTGACCAAGGATGCGGAGATGGCGGGCACTGTTTTCGGCAATTTTTTTCAAAGTTTGACCGTCAGGAGCATCTGCGCTTGCTGTCTTCTGCTGAATCCAAGCGCGACAGCTGTCTAACTCCCAGTCAAGTAGGTGGCCTGTCTCAGTATAGCCCACTGCTCTAGATGTCCAGGGCTCGGGAAGATCTTCATAACCATCAGCGAGGACACCATCCTCCAGAAAATCATCGCCAAGTCCATAGGAAGAAGCGTGCAGATCACGGAAGTTGTACGCTGTTTCCATGATTGCAAGAAGCACCTCGCTAGCTTGGAGGATCTGTTCAGACAATTTCCGCGCCTGTTTCGAGGAGTTACCACGGCGAGGCTTGATTGCATTTTTGATCCACGGGATGATGTGCTCCATCTGGAAAGAGTCTCGAAGGAACCAATGACGGGTGGGGTCTATCGTTTCGCCCTCTTGGGCATTCGAAGGGCGTGTCTTGAATTTGTCGTTCATGGAGTCGATGACATGGCTGATAAAGGGGCTCTCTTCTCCTGACCGGAAGGTGTTTTCCAGAGCACACATGGCTCTTTGGGCAGCAAGCTTCTCTGCTCCCCAAAGCAGCTCCCACCTGGCAGGGCGGCTTAAAGGGTTGCCTTTCTGCCCCAACAACGACGCAAGATCATCTAGAGCTTTTGCTCTCAGGCGCAAATTTTCGTCAGTTGAGATTGATGTGTTAGGGATGAATCGCGATTCGGATCGAAGAAGGTCCCCGCAGATCTCAAGCGAGGCTTGTTCAATTTCATCTGTAGAAAAACCTAACCCACCGTCACCAACCAGATCTAATGGATTCTTCGCCATTGTTCCAAAGAATATTGCCTGCTCAAGTTTGTGCTTTGCACTGAGTTGACCCTCATCCAACCCGTTGCTTGTTGGGTACTGGGGGGCCATATTCACACGAACAATACCGAAGTTTCGAACCATCATGACGCACGAAGCGCGGCCATCACCTTCTGAGACGTCATCTGCACCGTATCCCAGAATTTCATGGTCTGTGCCAGATTGGAGGTGAATGGTATCCTGGAAAGGCAGGGGCAGTGCATTTGAGCCCAGAAGCAGTTGGGCGCTTGGCGTCTCCTGTATGACGCTTGTCAGCGATAAGACAACAAGTGATTGTCCTATCAATATGAATGCGACGGCTTCGGATTTAGAAACCAATATCCTCGGTTTGAATTCATCTCGTAGAGCCGGCATGCTGTTCAGATCCACAGCACGAGTGGATAGCACTTGCGACTCGTTTCCGGTCAAGTGCAGCTCAACAACAAAAACTTTCTTGGCCTCCAGCCATTGTGCGGAGCTTACCACCAGAAATAGTCGCCATGATTCATCTGAGTCCTGGGAGCTCAGCTCATCCGGAGATTGTTGGTGAGAGTATGCAAAGTCCATGACCTTCAGATCGGGCTCCCCCACCAATTTCCCAGCATCCTGTGACAGGAGTGGAAGCGCAGAAATAACGTCATCTTTGACATCATATTTCTTCTTCAGAGCATTTCCATGATTCCAATGGGTATCCCATATCTCTACAAGACCGGCTGAAGTGGCGATAATCACATCACGTTGGCCTCGCTGGCGAGATGCACCCGCGTGCACAGCTGTAACCTCTTTTCTCCAGTAGCCCCCTCCCAAAACACTCTTGATTCCCCCAAGAAATCCTCCTCCTGCAATACCCGTTGCGCTCCTCAAGAAATTCACGAAGACAGAAGGTTTCCCTTGTGAGTCTCTGAGAGTTATATGAGCAGCACGTCCGGATGAAAATGTTGCAATGATCCCCGAAGGCTCGCAATTCATGATCTCAGTAGCATATTCGCCAGACAGAAGACCGGGTATAGACCCTTGAATTCCATTCTGTCTCTGCCGGGATAGCCCTAGCGTTGCAGCACCGGATACCGTTTCCCAGTATATGATTTTTCCTGTTGACGGGATAATGACCAAGAGTCCCGGATACTCCCCTGTGGCAGCGGAGAGAAGGACACCCAGCGGCACAGGCCCACTGGGCTCTCTGCACGATTCAGGGATGGATATAGAGAATGTTTCCGAAGGTGATGGCGCTGAAGTTGGGACAGTATAAGGCCATACAACTGCGTGTGAGTGTGTCAAGGCGAGTGCATAGTCTTGACCAGTTGCAAAAAAGCATTTCAACGGTTCTGTAGCGTAGTTTAAAAGGTCAGTTGGATCGTTCAGACACAATTATAATAGTATACGATTGATTACCTGACTGGGAGCTCCGAATCTGATCAGGCAACGCTGGGAGTTGATCGACAGTGTAGTAATCTGTGCTCGACTAAATTGGCCGGGAAAAAATGTTAGTGTCTGATCATCGCATGGATGCGAATGGATCAAGAACAGCTCTGCAAGGGAAAAGAAAATGAAGACAAGGGCATTGACTTACCAACACAATTGTTCCTTCAAGATCGTTGTTGGGCTCCTCGGTTGGCTTCATGCCTCGGATTGGGAGGTGCAAATCGCCATCCGGATGATCACTGAGTGAGAACGAGGTAGCTGATTCAACTACCTCTCTTCCGTTTTCATGGTCCACAATACCGGACGGCGAGTTCTCTTCCTGGCGCAACGCGGAGCGTTGTCTCTTCGCTTTTGGTGGCTTGACCGAGTCGTCGGAGCTCGTGCGCGGGCGCCTTCGAGGGTTTCGTGAAGTTGATTTGGGGACGAACATGTTGAGATAATTGCGCACCAGTTCACTTTCAATGCTGTGGCCAGAGGCCAGAGGAAGAGTAGTGGAATGCGCTCAAGTTGATATGTGGAAAAGCGAGGGACCAACAACAAAAGATGAGCCGCGCTGTAAGGAAGGCGGTGTGCTTGGCCTGGAATTACAACGCGTTGGTTACGCACCGCCTTCCTTATGCCATTCGGTCGACCCACCATAGGTCTCATACAAAGCACCGCCGGGTGCACTACTTAAGGTCCCGAGGTAGGTACTGCATGTATTATTTCCAAGATTAGTATACCAAGTAGCAGCTTTCTGCCATCAAGAAAAAAAAATACGTAGGTTAATGTAAGCCAATCATAGGTTCCACATGGTACTGTTCACATGATTCTGTCTTGTCACTCTTTCGGGCCATCTTCCGCTGGGAGTATCCAACAACTCCCTGGATATAGAGCAATATACACGGACAGAACCACTCCAAGTATGCTGTACATGGGCACATGGGGGTAAAATACTGTATCACTTTTCAAGTGCTGATATGTTAAAATTCAAGCTCGGGCCTGATTGTCCCGATACAGTAGCGTGGGCGGGACGCGAAATCTACTCACGTGAACCAAAGATTCCCCTCCACGTCGGCATTCGGATAAGAGCTTCTGTGACTCCACGCTTTTGACTCTCCACAAAGATTATCTGTGCAAATATGCCCTTGGGCTATGTGGATCAAAACATGACGAAGGTTGGGGTTGCCGTGTACGCATTTTAGCAAGAATGGCCCCGGTTGTGACACGTCCCTTACACCAGGCCCTGGTCGGGGGTTCGACTGTGGCCGTGAGGTGGAGCACTACCATTCAACCTTCGCGCCTCAAGAGAGAATTAAATACAGCTCTCTTCTTCCCAGGTTTGCCTATTCATCTTCTAATCGGATTGACAACCTAGCCTAACCTTGTTCTATAGGACATGGTGTCCAACGAGTGGGCATGGCCAATACTTGGATGACCCACTTCCCTAGGACCACAACTAGACTCCTGGATGAGATGGATTCTATTCTTGGCTTTAATCTATCCCAAATCATCCGCGATGGTCCCAATTCAAGACTTAATCAAACCCAGAATGCACAGCCAGCAGTGATGGCAGTCTCCGTGCTCATCCTCCGCATTCTAGAGGATGAATTCAACTTCGACATTGGCTCCCGGGTTGATGTCACTTTAGGTCACAGCTTGGGGGAGTTTGCGGCATTGGTCGCCTCCCGCCATCTCCAATTTCCCGATGCACTTCGATTGGTCCGTCGTCGGGCGGAGGTGATGGCTCAGTGCACCAGGCGAATGGTCGAACAATCAGGTGATAGTTATGGTATGGTGGCACTCATCTGTGAACCCGATCATCTGGAAAGTTTGCTCCGCACCGTTAATGAATTTCTGGGCCTGGGGGCATCCCACCTCGATGATACTGGCCACCCGCCCATTCGACAAGTGATGGTGGCCAACATCAATTCCCCCAACCAGATTGTACTCAGCGGCAGTATTGAAAGGATCCGAGTCCTCCTTGTGCAGCTTCGCCAATTTGGAGGACATGATCCTCGTGCGGTGAGGCTCAAAAGTGATAGTCCTTTCCACAGTCCGATCATGCTTCCTGCTGCGGAGGATATGAAGATTGCAATGCAAGAGGTGGATATCACCTTCCCCGGCATTGTTCCCTGCATTTCCAATGTCTCCGCACTTCCCTTCAAATCCAAGCAGGATTTGAAACATCTTTTGTCAAGGCAATGTATTGATACGGTGCGATGGTGGGAAAGCATCCGTTATCTCCATCAGAACAAAGGAGTTCAGCGGTGGATCGGTATTGGGCCCGGTAAAGTTGGCCGAAATTTGGTTGGCAAGGAGGTTGGAAGAGTCAACACCAAGGGCGGTGGTGTTTGGGCTGTCTGCAACCCTAGGGAAATGGAAGAAACCATCAAAGCTTTGGAGCAAACTGAGCCTAAAGCCGACTGCATCTGAGCTACCTACATATATCAAGCTCAAATAACACATCTGATATTAGGCTTGAAGCCAAGCTAAGCTTAGAAGCAGACTGGGTGTTCTCAAGTTTAATCGGGAGGGAGCAAGGATTGATACTGCATGAGAAGCAGGCATATATAACCCCGAGAGCTAGTCACCTGGTCAATCTGGACTCTTCCTTATCACAGGAATCCCCTGGAATATGTACATTACATTACATTACACAATCTGTAAAGCATTTCACATCAAACAATGATAACTTGTCAAAGCAAACTTAAAAAGAGACTTCATTGGTATCATTGTGACTTTGCGCACCCATGCATTCGCCATACCTCCTTATCTTCTTCTTTCCCTGGGCAGTTGGCAATTGTGAATTTGGACGGTTGATCTCGGCGGCAGCATTGCTGCAATCCCCTCCAAATTAGGGACACTTCCAATCCTTAGTTTATCATACACCAGCCCCGGGCACCCATGTTTCACCTATGCGCTTAACATCCGCTAAGAATTTTGAATTGGAGATTGATTGGCAGGAGGAGGCTGACCCGGCCGTCACCCCTGGCGTAGGGACGTGGTCATCTGGCGAGTAAAATGGGTTCTGAAGCAGCTGAATATATGCGCTCTGTAGGGCCCGAAATGCCTAGTCCGATAAAGTCAGCCCGTGCTTTGGGGCATAAGATTACAAATTGCAACATACTGGCTTGAGATCCGAATCCCTAAGACCACTGACTGCAGGGCCAACCAGTCTTGCACTGGTGGCCTCGGGGCCAAAGAGATCTACAATGATCAAAAGCTTCACACCCGTAGTGGTAAGCCAGCCATAGGCAGCCAATCTTTCGTCGATGGCGTGAAGGAGGCCGAGATCCTGGTCAATGGAGGTTTGCTTCCGCCGGATCTCAAAAATATCGAGGCAGGAATTGAGCAAGAACGAGAATTCAATCATCGCGTCGGAATAAGGTGGGAACAAAGCGATATGAAGGGGGTTGTCCTGTGGCCACCATTCAACACAGTATTAGCAATTTGCAACTGAATTCGGGAGACATAGCCCAAGCCCGCAACGTACAGCTTTCCCGATCACCCCAATGCAGGCTATTCTGGGACCAGCCATCCTGCAAATTAAATCTACATCCAGTCCCGTGATGTGGAAGAGCGAAGTTGGGTTGAGCTGTTATCTCCCTATCAGCGTAGTCTCGCCGCGGGGAAGGCAGCTTGTAGGTGAAAGGAGTGGTCTCCTGGGAATTCAGGCCAAATACAGGCCACAATCCAAACAGGCCAATCATTGAGTTGTCAAATGCCTTTACTATCATCTCACCGCTCTGACAATACTGTTACGTTATTTTCGCAATTAACCAATTATATCACGCTTTATTGCTTATGTCACTATGCAAGACCATACCGATACCTGCGTCATTCTTAGTGTTCCCTCTCAAACCCGGCAAAAGTCCTCCCTTAAAACAAGAGAACGCCCGCCACCTGTGAAGCTCCTGGGTCTTATCATCTTTGACTCTCCACTCATACGATGCTTCCCATGGCCAGACCCGCCTTTACTGGCGCATTAAGTATATGATCCTCCGCGCTAGAGTCTCTTAAATTCTGTTGCTGATTGTCAACCCAGCGCGTCCTCGGCTAGCGCTATGCCTTCGCCCGCAGCCCATTGCCGCCCTGTCGACCTCGGCCGTGAAATCAGCAACTGCTCTTGAGCGCCAGTCATCAGCAGGCCAGCCACTTTCTGCATCGGGCAAGGTGCGGGCTGAGGTGCCTTTGGCTAGTCAAGAGAAGAAGGAGGGTGCCATGCAATATGTCCTGTATGTGCGCCCTATCCCGAGCCCGTGGCCTATTACTGACTTCTCTTCCCTCTCTTTCTAGGACCACCCTTGACCAGGTTGCCAATTGGGCCCGCCAGAGCTCTTTGTGGCCTATGACCTTCGGTCTTGCCTGCTGCGCCGTCGAAATGATGCACCTCTCCACCCCTCGTTACGACCAAGATCGTCTGGGTATCATCTTCCGAGCCTCCCCGCGACAGTCCGATGTGATGATTGTGGCCGGTACATTGACCAACAAGATGGCCCCTGCCCTCCGACAAGTTTACGATCAGATGCCTGACCCCCGGTGGGTGATCAGTATGGGCAGCTGCGCCAACGGTGGTGGCTACTACCACTACAGCTACTCGGTGGTTCGAGGTTGCGATCGCATTGTGCCCGTGGATGTCTACGTTCCTGGATGTAAGTCTTCTTTACTTCCTTCCTTTCGAACATTTCTAATCAAATACAGGCCCCCCAACTTCCGAGGCACTGATGTATGGCATTTTCCAGCTGCAGAAGAAAATGAGACATACTCGTATCACCCGCATGTGGTACCGTCGTTAAGTTTTCCTGTAATGTGTGATTTTCCTTTCTTTGCTTGAACCATCATGCACGGTGGACTCTAAAATTCATTCAGCCATCGTGGAGTCTGTGTGTCTTTCCTGTGTATATCAATCTTCGGTCCGGGTTGTGACCCTTCAATTCCTTACAATATTTTACGGTGCTGTTTTCAAAATCTCATTGTAGAACGTGTAAGGACATACCGATGATTATGGATGAAAAATTCCTCGATATGCAGCAGGATCTTTCTATAGACTACATTATCATCTCATGGACGGTCATTCCAAAACTATCCGGATCTTGACTTCCTGCAGTGTAAGATTTCTTTTCTTTTCTTTGAGTGGAAACCTGTTCTCTATTTTTCATATATGATCTCCTTCGACTATCGTTCCTCAGTAGTAACATCAATTTTTTTTTGGTTTATTTCCTATCTTTCACAGATCGACATGACTGACTCCGAAATCGTCTCTCTAGTTAACCGTTGACCATGACACCGCCATTGGGATGTAGACACTGTCCGGAGATATAGCTACTGTCTTGGCTTGCAAGGAAAACAAAGCAAGTCCCAACCTCACTGGGCTGCCCAGGGCGGCCAATTGGCACCGCGTGGAATTGTTCCATTGCAGCAGTCTGCATCGTGGATGGGATCAGTGGAGTCCAGACTAAAAGACTAGTCAGCATGCTACTCTATTTCCCTATTAGGGCCACTTACTTGGCCCCGGGCAGACACAATTGACACGAATGCCTTTCTTGACTTGTTGATTCGACAGAGCTCTCGTGAATGCTACAATTGCCCCCTTAGTAGAGGTGTAGTCAAGCAGATCTCCCCGGCCGATATATGGATTGACCGAGGCACAGTTGATGATCGTGGATCCAGGCTTCATATGAGGAAGGGAGTATTTCGACAGATAGAAGAAAGAGTGGATGTTGGTGGCGAAGCTTTTTTCCCACTGCTCCCTATTGAAGTTGTAAGCAAAAAGTTCCACCTGCTGCACAAATTGCCATGAAATTCCTCACTCATCGAGTTCACTGATATCACTCAGCATGTCTTGAAAAGCGGCATTGTTGACCAGAATATCGATGCCACCCATAGTCCGAAGGGCTGTGTCAACGATTTTCTGGCAGTTTTCCTTTTTGCGAATGTCGATGGCAAGGCAGTGACATTGACGACCGGCTTCTTCAACTTTCTTCTTTGTTTCCTGTGCATCCTTCTCTTCCTCCGGCAAGTAAACTATCAGGCTTGATGCACCTTCCATTGCAAAAAGAATGGCTGTGGCTCGTCCGATGCCCGAGTCTCCACCTGTGATAATGGCCTTCTTTCCTTCAAGTTTGCCCGCGGCCTTGTAGAGTTGGTAGCCACCGTCCTCAGTCGGAATATGGCACGAAACAGGCTTTGGATCTTCCATGTCAGCCTGGAGTCCTGGCTTTTTTAAGTGCTGGATTGGGATTTTGTGGCCTGGTTGAGATTTTCGGTGAGGACTTAGTTGATAATCCGTTCACATCACATTCTTGACCTTTCCTCACCTGGCTGAAACTGGGACTTAGACCCGCTCGCCGGCCTTTCCGTATATTGGGCGACTGGAGGCATTGTGGAAAATAGGCTGATCAAAACTATCCGTACCGATGAATTGATCAAAGTTTTCAAAAAGAAATATAATAGAAGATATTTGGATGAGCTATGTCGGGGAACACCTTGAAGAGGCTGCTATTTTAACTCAAATTTGTAGCTGGCCCCGTCACCATGACGCTTCCGGCCTTTTAGCCATAAATCCACGAAACCAGATCGAGACCCACCGAATGAGCTATGCACATGGCAATGAAAGGAAATCAGGGCCACCAAGAAGATGTCAGTTTGGCCTGTCATGAGAAGTTCTGGGAGGCGGAGACATACGGGTCTAGAAGTCGGGGTTGATATCGAGATGACGTCGTCTCTACCAGTTGTTAGAAAACCTATTTGCCATAAAGCCACTAAGCGGCAAATTAGATATTTGAAGTATGATTAGCTTTGCTGTCATTGCATGATCATACTTCCCTTCGGGTATGATAGATACACCTCCCTTCCAGGATTATTGTATCTGCCATGCGAATCATTGAACAAATCCCCAAATTGGACTTATTTTGCTATGTACGTCCTATATAACTCATATAAAGAATTTCAATAATCATTTGAAACGAGTATTCTTCTAAGGAATGGTTTAACTGACTATTAACAACATATGTACCTATGGCTTTAATCTCATAAGTCATCTCTTTTAAAATTCAAAAAATGACAACTTCTCAACTCTCCAGAACAAGGATATTCAAACTGAATTGATATCAAGATATAAATTATGTCAATATGTGTATACGTTGTATTTACTATGTAGTTATACAGAGTGGGGTCTTATCTTATCGCGGCACCATGTGATTGGCTCTCGGGCCGTGCTCCGTGCGACAATTTTTCTTCCTGCTCTTTCGACTCTTTTACCATTGACTATTGTCATCTATTCACATAACAAAATGGCGAAGAAGACGGGGCCCAAGCCCCAACCGACTCAACAGTCTCTTCATTTGATGTTGTCTACCCCCTGGACTTTTCTCCACCCCACCGACAACCTACATACCCTAATTGCAGATTCCACCAAACAAATTCTGGACCCGCTTGCTTCCTCAGTCGTGGAGGAGCAATCCATTCGTCGACAACTCAACAAGAAGCGTAAACGATCGGACGCCGACACAGATTCCATATACCCACCACTGCAGCTGAAAAACCTATACGTGGATGGGTTCACGTCCAACCAAATCTGGGAACAGGCGACAAGGATTCTTGATGCAGCCGGGAATGAAATCGAGAGAGACTACAACTTACTGGCAGCGCACAATGACTACTCATCATCTGCCAGCGAGGGAGGGTCAGGCTCGCTAGATTTCTCCGATCTCGAAGGGATGGAGTCTGAAAGCGACGATGCTAGCATGTCAGATGATGTCCTGGAAGACGCAAATACCGACGATACCGACGGGGCACTGGATCTCGAGTCCGACCCCTCGGATAAAGACGAATTGGAAGATGCGGACATGATCGACGAGGAGGACGAGGGGGACGAGGATGAAGAAGCGTCGATAAAGTCCACCGAGGATCCCGGTGTCTACGTTGA
Organism: Penicillium sp. S1602; assembly: GCA_023626355.1. Lineage (NCBI taxonomy): Eukaryota > Fungi > Ascomycota > Eurotiomycetes > Eurotiales > Aspergillaceae > Penicillium > Penicillium sp. S1602. The sequence goes on along the minus strand of JAMAGW010000012.1, from coordinate 697,171 downwards.
AGATCGCTTTGGCCTCAATGACGGCTTCTTTTCTATCGATGATTTCAACAAGCAAACTGAGTTTTGGGAGAGACAAGACGCCAATGGGGAGAATGTGGATGCCGACGACAGCGATGAGGAACTCGACTGGCATGCGAATCCACTTATCGCTGGGAATGTGACATCTAGTGCTAAGAGCAATGCATCAAGCAAAGCAAACGGGCTGGATGACATGGAGGTGGATGATAGTGAGGAGGAAGGGCCAACCTTTGGCAATGCCGATCTCCATGGAGACGACGAGGACGACGAGGACGACGATACGGGCGACATGGATGCCCCTGCCTGGATGGACACAAGTGACATCAAGTACACCGACTTCTTTGCCCCGCCGCCACGTAAGGCTTCATCCAAGAAAGCACGCTCACTTCCGAAAACTCAACCCCCCGTACCTATTTTGGATAACGATGTTGACCGTGCCATGGCGAATGTGCGACGTGATCTGTTTGACGACGAATCTGAAATCGAGGACGAGGGAGATGCCGTTGATGAGTCTGGCGATGCTCAAGCTCCCAAATCAACGCACGAGAAGCAGAGAGCGCGCATCGCCGATGAGATTCGTCGGTTGGAAGCGGCCAACGTTGCAAAGAAAGAATGGATGCTTGCCGGTGAAGCTCGTGCAGTCGAACGACCCGTTAACTCTCTTATCGAGGAGGATCTGGACTTTGAGAGAGTTGGCAAGCCTGTTCCCGTCGTGACAAATGAAACTACCGAGGATATCGAGGAGCTGGTTAAACGCCGAATTCTCGCCACGGAGTTTGACGAGGTCATTCGCCGTCGCCCGGGTGCCGCCGACGCTAAAGCCCCACGAAGCAGCCGGTTTGAATTGGAAGATACCAAGGCGCAACAAAGCTTGGCTGAACTCTATGAAGCCGACCATTTGCGTGCCAACGACCCGAACTATGTCGACTCTAAAGACCGCAAGTTGATGCGGGAACATGCCGAGGTCAACAGTCTTTGGAAGGAGATTAGCTCACAGTTGGATACTCTCTCTAACTGGCACTACAAGCCCAAGGCACCTCAGGCGAACATTAGTGTTGTGACTGACGCGCCAACGATTATGATGGAGGAGGCACGTCCTACGGCGGGTAGTGCGGCCGATGGACCATCGGCCCTCGCACCCCAGGAAATCTACGCGCCTGGTGATGATGGTAGAGCTGCAGGTGAGCTGGTGCTGAAGACCGGTGCCACCATCTCGAAGGATGAAATGACTCGGGAAGAGAAGGCGCGGGCTCGTCGCCAGAGAAAGACCCAGAAGGCCCATACTGAACCGACTCAGAGGAAGGGCAAGGCTGCCGAGAAACAGCAGCTTGTCTCTGATTTGAAGAAGGGTGGTGTCAAGGTTGTCAACAAGGAGGGCCAGGTCACGGACATGGATGGAGCCAGAATCGGGACCAGTGCCAAAAACAGTGCTGACAATCTGAAGCTGTGATCTCGAGTTACTGAGATAATATACAAAGTCCCTTGTGTATGTATATAGATTTCAATATTTTATCTTTGGATTAATATCATTTTGATGCATCATTCATGTGCCATCTTGTTCCCGTCCTGGCTGGCCCCTTTTCATATGCCTTGATGACTTGACCCGGATGGTCAGGAGGGATATGTTTTCTCGGTTGTAGGACTGGGCATCTGGATCATCCTGAACTTCTACGACGTCGAATGTCTTCTTCGCCATTCTCATAAATCGTAAGTCCGCTCTTCTGCGTCGTTTGTAGCAAAAATAGCAAACCGAGTCTGGGCCTAGCAAGTCTTGGAGTGTGGCTATGAGGAGAGGAAAGGCGGGTTCAAAATAGACGCAATCGGCAGCAAGGATGACCTCGGGTTTGGATGGAATGTGCTCGGGAATGGGTTCCCCCCAATTGAGAATTGAAGCTGTCACCATTGACTCGAGATGATTTAGTTTGATGTTGTCATTCATGAGGGAGAACATAGGCTGTTGATCCGTGATGTGGATAGGTGATCCAATCTTGCATCCGCGGGCGACTGCAAGCCCAACCAGTCCACCTCCGGCCCCGAGTTCCACACTAGACATAGTCCATCAGCACTCAATCGTCAATCTGCATCTGCAAAAATAAGGGCCATATAGAGCAGGGGGGATTCAAAGAGCAACAGGATTGGAATTACATAGATTTATCAGACAATTCCGAGGGATATCGATGGAGAATATATTTGGCCAAGACCATTCCAGCTGGCCACAATTGACCTCCACAGCCATTTTTCAGGTCCTCCTTCAGTAAAAGTGGTTCTTTTAAACTTCCATCAAAAGTGACGGAGGTAGTCCCCGGGAGTTTATTGATGCGTGGCGGAGCCAACGAGGTGCTCACGTTGAAAGGAACATCAGTATCCGAAGATGGGCTCACGGATCGTTCCATTGAATTTGTACTGCTTCAGGAGGCAGGAAGACAATTGGCTGTTGAAAAGGATTGTATGTAAAAAAGAAAAGAAAAAGAAAAAAAAAGAAAATAAGCCGAAAAACAGAACAAAACAGACAAAACAGACAAAACTCCAATCACATGGAGTGGGGTGGAAGAACGTGGATAAATGGCGTTTGTCGTCACATGATACAGCCCAATGAGGAAACGCATGGATTTCAATATGAAGTGGATTATGGAGAATCATGATCTAAAGAGAAAGAGAAGCATATAGAGCTAGACCATATACCACCTGAATGTATAATAGAAACCCTATAACGGTACATGGTAGTACATAGTTCTGAACGAGCCTATTCCATCTGCGCCCGTGCACCTTAATTTGAAAGGATCGACGTCTCCACGCAGAGCCCCAACACAATGAGGTCAACTTTCCAAGAGTTACATGAGCTCTAAATCAAGAATTCTACCATTTGCTCACCCACTTCCCACTTCCCACTTTTCCCTTTGCGTTTCCCCGAAACCAACAAGTTTCCCCCGGATTTCGAATGATGCGGATACGTTTCGGGCTGCCACTTGACGTCATGCTCCTCTCCGCATACCTCTGAATCATGACGACGTCACCGTAGCCGAGAAGTATATCTTCTAACCGGTCCTTGCCTCTGAACTATCATTCTTTGTACCTCTTGTATCCTATCAACCATCATGACAACCCTGCACTGTGGGTATTGCGCATCGTGGCAAAGGGACCAGATGGCTAACTGCAATTAGATCTACCTCCTGTGAAGCCCTCGGCCATTGCGCTGGGAACCTTCTTCACCCACACAGCCTCGCTGGGAATCCTTGCACCGCTCTTTGGTGACACTTACCACCGGGCCCAGGCCGCAAACTCGAAGGAAGAGTTCATCAAGTCGAAGGAAGCCGCCGGTGCTGCCGCCGCATGGGGTAGCTCCCTAGCTGGAAGTGCTGTGCAGACTTATGGTGTGGCTGCGCTGATCAACGCCACCGGTACTCTCAGTTACAAGGGGGCTGCCTACCTCGGTACTTTGATTTTCTTCGCTAGCTCTGCTCCCGGTGTACGCTTCCCTCATCCCTTTCCATAATCCCCATTCAGTTCATAAGCTAATTAGAGAATGCAGTTTGTGAGCCAGATCTTCGCGGAGAAGAGACCCTTGGACACGGTGGCAGTCGGTGCTGTTAGCCGGGTCTTCGAAACGGTCGGCTTGAGTTTGTTCTTGACCTGGTGGGGAACCCGTACCCACCCCTTCGACTAGATTGGGTCCATAATAAGAGACGCACTGGAACGCTAGCATGGTCTAGCTGAAAGACGAGAATGTATAAGTTTTTCTTTTTCTTAGTTCTCCAATTCAAGTAAATGAATAAGGATCAAAACGGCGTTTAATAAATAGATTCGTCTTGCATGTATAACTGGAGTGATACAGAATAACAGTATGAACCTGGGCAACACCTTAGGGTCACGGTATCACGGCCACGTACATACGCTACTTCTCTGGCCACGTACATACGCTACTTCTCTGGCCACGTACATACGCTACTTCTCTGGCCACTGAAAATGGTGACTTACCAATATACACTACGTTTAAGTGCCTTCAGAGGTCGACTGATCAACCTGACAAGTTCTACGTGATTCGGGACCACATAAATGGTCGAGACATGGTCGCCTCAGTCTATCACCACACAGTTCCGGAGGCAAAGAAAACAGTCAAAACTTGATTCACGATGAATGTTGCATCAGTCTTTCTTGCAGGGAAGAAACCACACCCCGGAGAATCATCTAATTAAACAAAAGTGCGGCAAGGGTACCTAATCATGGGGGTTAGCGCTGTACACGAGAATTCAAGTCGAAATCACATACACATCGGGGTAGCCTTGGCCATGGCCCATCTCATATTTTGATTGCGAGGACTGAGCAACAGGATTGATGTTGCAGGGTGTTGGGGGCAGGCCGTTGGCGCCCAGCACACCCTGAATGCTCTTCTGGTCCTTCTCAAAGAGCGCAGCCAAGCCTCGCTCCTCGCCTTGTTCCTTAACCGATACCAATTGCTTCTCTCCTGCCTCTCCAACCTGCAGAACATCATCCTTAGGGACGGCCTGACTGCCGACCGTGAGAAGGCCCACAGCATCGGCCTGGCTGACGGTGCTCAGCTGAGGGTAGTTTCTCCGGACGTCCCGCTTCCAGTATGGGTTGTCGGCAAGGTCACCCGCGGGAATGGTCACCGGATCATCGTAGGACAGGGGAGGCAGAGAACCGGGGGTCGGAAGACGGAACTGCGAATTCAATGGGACACCGGTCGAACGCTCGGGGTCCACGGCGAGGACACGGCGGATTCGCTCCCAAATACCAGTGGACTGAAGAGAGTATTTCTGCCTCCCCATTAATCTTCTAAATTATGGACTAGGGATTCTTAGGATCCTACCTGGCCGATTGGAATGACGTTCGAGGCCGACTTCGAGGCCGACTTGGCGGCTTTCAGGATATCGCGGGCCATGATGGAGAAGACTCTGACCTGCACCTGGTCAGTTTCACCCTTAAGAGGAAGGGAATGGTGGCAATGGAATGAGCCACCAACGACAATTCGTTATGTTCGAAAATTCTCACCTCCTTAAGTCCTTAAAGCCCGAGAATGTGGTAATGTGCTTTGCTGGGGAGTGGGATCATTAATGCGGCAAGATACAACATGCCGTCTCCCCCGGGACCCGGATTATTATGTACCCGGCAGCTCATCCACGTATTACTAATAACTTCAAGATGGATGGATACACATCCAGACATCAACTCCCGTCAGATCTGGAATTGTGGGGGAAGGGTAATGAGGGGAAAAAAGATAAAATCCAATAATAACAATACTTTAGGAATCGGATTGGAGAAGCTTTTAGAGGCTCTTCCATAATTAAACCTCCTCGATCATGTTCTGTAAACTAGATAGATACTCTTCTACCGACATCTAATTGTCCTCACTGCTGTCCTCATCTTGCGCACTCTCCTTGCTGGAGCCCAGAGCCACTAGTGCTTGCACTGCATCCACAGTCGCATCTGGGCCACCGGTCTCTCGAAGCAAAACCTTGCCCTTCTTATCCACAGCGAAGACACCTCGGGTGGTGCCCTTGGGAACCTTCTTGAGCCCCACCGCGCCAATCAATGTTGCGCCAGAGTCACAGAGAAGCGGATAGGGTAGGTTTTGCTTAGTTTGGAAAGTGGTGTTGGCTTTAGGTGAATCGGCCGATAGGCCATAAATAGAGAGGCCGGTAGATATAAGATGTTTGTAGTTGTCACGGAACAAACACGCTTGCTTTGTACCTAGAGATGTTCAACGCGTGGGGTCAGAAAAACAAAGCCAGAAGTATTGCGCCTGGCCATTTGACGGGAAGAAAGTACGTACAGCCAGGGGTTGATGCCTTAGGATAGGTGAATAGCACGACACCTGCCGAGCTTTCTTCCACGAGCTTCTTCAAGTTTGTCTTAGTACCATCGTTGGTCTCAATCTCCCCACCAAAACCTTCTAGATCGATGATGTCGTCGACCTGAAGCACTTTTGACGTTGGGGCTTCGCTGGGAGTGACGGTCTCTTTAGGCTTCGGGGCCGATTTAGTTTTCTTTTGCACGACCGGAGGTGGTGCAGGGGCTTTGCGTTTGCGAAGTTCGACCATGATGACAGTAAATTAAGCAGATGAAAAGGGGTGAGAGAGATGAGGGAAATAAGAAATGAGGGGGAAAGGAGATATATAACTAGATTGTATAGAATGAATATTATAGATTAAAGCTAGACTTCTTACATAAGCCGGGAAGCCCCGAGCCACGGCTCCTCTCGGGGTTGCCCTGACCCGTGAATCTTTCCCCTCAGAAAATTCGATCTGACACACGATCGCCACCCAGGAAAACCCACCTTTTCCGTGATCCTGACTCATCTTTCTTTTAGATTTGATCTTCTTGCCACTTCTCATTTCACTTAGCTTATTCTTCTTTCCATTTCTCCCTTATTGTTCCGCTTCAATACAATCCTCCTATCCTCCTATCCTCCCAAAGCGACTCTCAATTTGAGCGCGCAAGCCATGAAGGTCTTCTCCTCAACCTGCACCTTTGACTACTCATGGGATGAGGTCTCGACTGCCAACTGGCGCAAGTATTGCCCGTGGAACGACAAGGTGACCCACGTCGTTGGTGTAGACACTCTTTCCCGGACAGTAGACTCGAAGACTGGCATCGTGAGTTAATTATGGTCAAATTCCCTGAATCATGAAACTGACCGTTCTCCTTTCATAGTTGCGAACGGAACGTCTTATCACATGTAACCAGTCGGTCCCACAATGGGTCTCTTCGCTCTTTGGTGGAAGTGCCACCTCGCACGTCTATGAAGTTTCCTATGTCGACCCGGCCTCCAAGAAAGTCACCATGTGTTCCACCAACCTGACCTGGTCCAATGTCCTGAGTGTCCGTGAGACTGTGGTGTACCGGCCCTCATCCATCTCTCCCACCACGAATACCGATTTCACTCAAGAGGCTCAGATCACTGCCCTGTGTGGCGGCTGGCAAAAGATCAAGAACAAGGTCGAGGAGGCAAGCGTGGAGAGATTCCGTGAAAATGCCAAGCGTGGCCGAGAAGGCTTCGAAACCGTGCTCGAGATGAGCCGTCGCGTATTCGGTGAACAACGCGACCTCGAAAAACACTTGCAGTGATTCTCCCCTCATATTCTCTCGAATTTCGAAATCGTCCTTTTCCCGTTTTCTTGCATCAAGCGATTGCATTCTTCGGCGTCATTTCTTTTCCAGCATTTCAAAGCCCGTGGCGTGTCCAGGAGTTTCCTTTCCCTTTGTTTTTCCATCTCTCACATTGTTCCGCTTACGTTTCTCTTTAAGGAGCAGTGCTCTGCTCTGCGCCACGGATACCACACTGCTTTTCGATGCGACATGCCGGAAAAAAAGTTCTTATGATTGTTCTCATGAATGTTCTCACTGCTTATACTCATTGACACTAGCGTTTTCTGTTCTACAAGGGCATATATGCATAGAAGAACTCGAAAATAGAACCGAACTCTACTGATTCTACTGTTATACCACTGCTCATCTTTTCATTATATATAAGTCATCAAAGTAAACCCAGACAAACCCCCCTATAAATACTAGAACGCCTTCCGTAGATCATGAACATGTTCGTTTTTGCGCAAAATCGTAGCTGCGCGCGCCTCGGCCCCCGTTCTCACCCCATTAACCCACCGAGCACGACACGGCCGACACCGGAAATCTCGTTCTTGACGCCATTCCGACTGGCGTCTTCAAACTCCCGCACCGCACCGGCTACCATTATCTTTCGTAATTTGGCATCCGCTTTGGAGAAGGTCTCCCCCAGGGCTACTGTACAGACCGAGGGTGACGATACGAGACTTGTAATTCGACCGTAACAATCGATCAGGACATCACAGAGAGTTGAAAAGGTTTCAAAAAAGTCCGGTTCGAAGGGTAAAGATGGCGTGAGAAGATAAGTGTATTCCTCACCTGGCAAAAGATCCGAAGACTCGGTGAGAGGGAAGGAGATCACTGAGGCGGCTGCGGTTGACGGGGATGTGATATTGCCGGCCGTGCTTTTCAAATCCGTCGGATCGCTTGATTGCATCGGCAGGCCAATTTCCGTGGCTGAGCTAGCACGTCGGGTTTTCGTGCCAGCGTGTGCTGCTCGCTTGAACATTTGAGGAATACGTGCGCGCGCAAGACTAGATGAAGAGCTGCCGTCGGGTGGGTGCACCTGTTGAAACGCCTCAAACTCGAGTAACAGGGCGTTGAGGGCTCGCAAGTAGTCAAATGGGGTCGAATTGACGTCAAGGATCGATGGCAGAGATAGGCCCAGAAGGAGGTAATTGACCGCTCGTCGGGAAAGCTTGCGGGCTTCGAAATATGGTAGGCGACTGATATCAGCTCGCGAGAAATGCACTGTATTAAACCAATAGGCTCGGCCTTCTAGACTAGAGGTTTGCAACCAGTTTAGTTTGGATCAGGATCGTGATGGGTTTGAACTTACGTCTTTCTCAAATAATCTAGGGTGGATATCCGTTTTGCAGCCACATCATGGATCTGTTGATAGATGGCACTTGCACTCTGCGGTCCAAATGGCCCTCCGCCACTAGACACCGGGGGGTTGCTGCTATGCATACCGTCATAGCCTCCACCAGGCTTGGCCGTATCCCTTCGCGACAGGGTCGGGGCGAATGTGGAGGAAATCATGACCACGAATTTAACGAGGGCAAGGAAGAGGAGGCACAGCAATAACCGCCTCCCTTATACTGGAGGAGAGGGAAGAATCCCAACGAGTGGGGGGGGGGTTGCAGGGAATTGCAGGTGGAAGTTCAGAAACATGCCGAATCTCAGGAGATCTGGAGGTCCCCACTAACGGGTCCGTCCCTTCTCCCCCTCAGCGAGAAACCCGAAATAATTTCATTTGGCGATTGACTTTCCCTTTCTTCCACTTAGCTCTCCTCTATCTTTGACCACCCTAGCAGTCATTTTTCCAATGGATGTTACGCCTCTTGACGAACAGATCCCCGAGCCGGGCCAATGGCCTGTTGATCCTCAGGAAGATGTACCCATCTCCGAGGATCGTATTTGGGTTGATGGATGCTTCGACTTTAGCCATCATGGTAAGACTGTCAGTTCTCTACCCTAAGATGTGACCTAACTATCATGGAAAGGACATGCCGGAGCTATGCTTCAGGCTCGTCAACTCGGCAAGGCACTATACGTGGGGATTCACTCGGATCAAGCAATTCTGGAAAACAAGGGTCCAACAGTGATGTCGTTGGATGAACGGTTCGTAACCTTCGACTCCCTAAGCTACTGATTGCAGTCATTGATCTTTCTTTTGCTTCATTACCAGAGTTGCAGCCGTTGATGCCTGTCGGTGGGCCACCCAAAGCGTACCCCATGCTCCCTACGTGACCTTTTTACCCTGGGTTTCTCATTACGGCTGTAAATATGTCGTCCACGGCGATGATATTACATCCGATAGCGATGGCAATGACTGCTATCGATATGTCAAGGCAGCGGGTCGATTCAAGGTCGTTAAACGAACCCCTGGTATTTCTACGACAGACCTGGTTGGCCGGATGCTCCTGTGTACCAAGAATCACTTTGTCAAGTCTGTCAGAGGCACTCTCTCGGGAGAGGATGGCTCGGGAAGCCCCGAGGAGCGCAAGGCAGCTGCAGCAGAACTTGTGCAGAGGATTCGAGACTATGCGACAGATGAGAGTGGCCTCCAGCCTGGTCCTCAGGTTTGGACCTGGACTGGATCTGGGACAGCGAAGATTGACCATGAAGTCAAAGAACCTGGGACCTTTGAAAACCTGGTGGATGGAAAGGGCCCGAAACCAGGTCAACGGGTGGTTTATGTTGACGGAGGCTTTGACCTGTTCTCATCTGGCCATATCGAATTCCTGCGGAAGGTCATGGAGATGGAGGAAGCGGAAGGTCATCGACGAGGTTGGTTTGATCCGGAACAAAGAGAGAAGCGACTGCAGGAGCACAATGAAGACTACGCCCCTGCATATATCGTTGCCGGAATTCATGACGATGACGTGATCAATCACTGGAAGGGACTCAATTATCCAATCATGAACATCTTCGAGCGTGGACTTTGTGTCCTTCAATGCCGGTATATTCATGCCGTCATTTTCTCAGCACCTTTCACGCCAAGTCAGCCTTATCTGGAGGCTCTGCCACTCGGCGTACCTCACGTTGTTTACCATGGACCCACAACGTTCATCCCTCTAACATATGATCCCTATGATGCCCCGAAAAAGATGGGAATCTTCCAGGAGGTCGCACGACATGCTTTCCAACATGTCAATGCAGGCGAGATCGTTGGTCGCATTCTGAAGAGCCGAGAAGCGTATGAAGCGCGACAAAGGGCCAAACTGGAAAAGGGCATCGCTGAAGACTTGGTCAAATCTCAGGAGCAAGCGTCAGCTTAGATCAAGGCGATATTGCCATCGCCTAATGGAAACCTAATTCAACTGTACATACGGCGAATCCCATCAACTGGGAGAGTTTTTCTTGTGAAAAATACAACATAATATACTTACACACTCACATTATTATCATTTGAGCATAAGTATTGGAGAATAGTTTTTGTGTGTTCCCCCTGTGAGGATGGGGCTTTAGTTCCTGATCTGTATCGACATTTGGAAGAGCTAGAGAGACCTCTGCATAGGTAGATTGGGGATCTTTACATTAAACTTCCACTCGAATTCAGGTAGAACGGATACCCACAGATAATATCTAGCTAGAAGTAGAGGAGGGAGATTGAAACTGAACATAATCTTACAATACAATTTTCTGCAATGCACCCACGGCATCAGTCCGTGCCAATTTATTGATCCGCTGCCACGAGAACATCCTTCGTCTCCAGCAACTTGGCAAGCTCCCCATTCTGGTGCATAGACATCAAGATGTCACATCCGCCAACAAACTCCTTGTCCAAGTATAGTTGAGGGATGGTCGGCCAGTCCGAGAATTCCTTAACACCTGCATAAGGGGTCACTTAGCATCCGTTTCGAAGGAAGATCAGGAAGGTAACTAACCTTGGCGCAATTCTGGATCCTCCAGGACATTGAACGCCACAAACTTCTTGGGGTCTACGCCTTGCAGGCCCAGGATCTGAATACTCGCGCGAGAGAAACCACATTGAGGGGTCTCGGGAGTACCCTTCATGAACAGAACAACGGGGGCAGACGCGATCGCCTTGTCGATAGCTGCCTTGGTCTCCGACGATAGGAGACGAGCATTGAGGGTTGACGGCAGAGGAAAGGCCGGGAAACGGATAGGGCGCAGCGGCGTTGGCCGCGAGATTGGGCGGAAAGCCTTGGAATTATGGTAAGTTTGTGTCCGATAATCATCGTAAGTCAATGATACATACCGACAAGACTGTTCTGGAAAACATGATGATTGTCTCAAGATTTTTATAGACTTTGGAGGTTGGAGGAACGGAGAAAGAGTGAAAGCACGGAGCAGATTGGTATTATCTAATCAGTCGTTGGCTAAGTTAGTTACGTCGAGCCCCACATGTGATCGTTTTGAACCTTGCATCATATTGTATCATCTTGTACCTATTCCCCCCACTATGGAGTCTGCTGCCTCCTTCTCCGCAAAACAGTATCGAGATGATAAGAAGCTTCACGTGCTCCTTGCAGCTGTAAGTCGCAGCGCTTGTCTGTTCCAAGAATTCAGTCTGATTCCTACAGACCGGTTCAGTTGCTACCATCAAGCTCCCGAACATCGCCGAGGCCCTCTGCCGCCATCCGTCTCTCTCACTACGAATCATAGTGACTCAATCAGCCGAAAGATTTCTGTTTGGCCAGAGCCCCGAGCAGCCTATCTTAGATAGTCTTCGGCAAATCAAGGGCGTGGATGCGGTTTACCGGGATGATGATGAATGGGCAACACCATGGACTCGTGGATCAAACATCTTACACATTGAATTACGCAAGGTCAACATTGAGTATACACTGGATGATCAGAAAAGAGCTAACGATCAACAAGTGGGCACATGTGTTACTGATCTCTCCACTATCTGCCAATACAATGGCTAAGATGAGTGTGGGCATCGCAGACAACCTCTTGCTGTCGGTGGTGCGAGCCTGGGATACAACTGGCCTGGTCGACCAAGATTTCAAGCTCCAGAAGCCACGGATTTTCGTGGCCCCTGCTATGAATAGCGCCATGTGGCACCAACCCATCACGCACCAGCACCTCGGCGTCCTACAAGACCAATGGGGATGGAGTCCCACAAATCCGGAGGGATGGGTGACTGTTCTCCCTCCGATAGATAAATCCTTAGCTTGTGGGGACGTAGGGAGTGGTGGAATGATGGACTGGAGAGATATTGTCCGTAATGTGGAAGAGCATTTGGGTCTCTCGATGGGTCAATCTTGATTGCCATCTGCCATTGTCATTGTGTCGACTCGGACTCGGACTGTCCAGTACTATCGTACAAACCCAGGTATTGAGCGGTATACTCACCCAGGAGGCCCACTGTGATTCCTCCACCGGTCAGCAAACACCCGTTCTTGAACCACCACCAGCAGTTAGAGACATTCTTAAGCTGAACCTTCCAAATCATGAGGCCCAGGGAAAGTAGGGCACTGCCGCAGCTGCCTACAAAAAAGACAGGACCACAACCTGCGGCAACCCCTGCAGCACCTAGAAGGGCCACCTGGGCCGCCGCCAGACCCGTTAATACGGCCTTAGTGTTATGTTCATGACGCAAGGCGATTGACTTGATGCCCGCCGCCACATCGTCCTTGATGTCCATATGCGCATATATCATATCGTACAGAACTGTCCACGCAATACAACTAGAATAGAGAGCCCCTGCAGCTAGGAGAGCATCATGGTTGCTCAATAGATCCACACCCAGAGCTGGAAACCCCATAATTGCTCCCCATGAGAAGGCGAATCCCAACACCAACTGAGGGTAGTTGGTTATTCGCTTGGCCAAGGGATATGCCACCACGATTGGTAAGCTGGGTATCGCATACCAGAGGCACTGGGTCGGGAATTGAAGAAGGACTCCTAGCCCGGCCAACAATTGAGAGCCCGTAAAAAGTACAGCCTTGGATGGGGAGAGTGCCCCTCGGGCGATGGGACGGAATTTGGTACGTTCTACATGTGGGTCAAGATTTCGATCCCACAGGTCATTAATGGCACATCCTGCACCACGCATGATCAAGGCTCCGGCGAAAAAGAGTCCGGCCGTGCCGAGTAACTGCATTGGAGTGACGTGGGTGGCCATGGGGGCGGCCATAAGGGTGGAGAAAAGAGTCGGAAAGAAGAGATAATATGTGCCAGTGGGTTTGTCCAAGCGGACCAACTCGGCATACGGAATCCATGATGAAGGCAATGAGGCGACCAGACCGGTCTGGGGTGGAATGTAATGGGTTGCCGGGTTAGGGGTCTTCACATCGAGTTGAAGAGACCGAGCTGCCGTGGTGTGGATTTGCGAAATTGATGTCGGGGATAAGGCAGGAGAAGGACGAGATCGGGCATTCTGAGCAGTCAACAATGCAGATTTGGTGGTGAGGGTCGATAAGTACCCATGACGACGTTGAGTATAGATCGAATTCCTCAAGAGCAGACGAGGGTGTCGCGAGAGACGGAGGGCAGTAGATGGCAGCATGGTTTATACCGAGAGAGAACTGGAGAGGATATCGCTCCAAACCAGGGCCCAAGTCATAATCAATTGATCAATGGGATAAGTTTCGAGACCAAAGGAGAGAAAGAAAGAGAAATTATATGCAATTAAAACAAAAAGGTTCCGCCGATCGCCACTAGTCCCAAAGCAGTAATCCTCTTCCAAATCTCTCCGCGTCACTTTCGCGTCTAGCTCTTTGTATACGCTCTTTCTCTACTTTCCCTTTTCCCCCAATTGCTCCTTTTCATCGCGCCCCGCTGCTGCGATCAATCTTTTGGCTTGTCTAGTTTCCCATCGGAGAGCTCGAGACGCGGTTGAAAGGGCCATGTTGTGAAACTGGATTTAGTGGAATGCATTGTTTGCCAGTGAGTTGTATTTCAAAGTGTGATTGGGATTTTGCTTGCTGATCAGATGCGCTTTAATCGCAGTAAATTGGCTTTCCTTCATCTCAAGCATGCCACTTCTTCCAGACGATCTTTCTCGCCGCTTGGACGGATATCTTGATCCCAATCCGTGTCATTGATCGCCTCAACCCCAACAATCATGGCTTTACCACCACGGGCTACCTTTGAGCCCTTTCCTACCCACCTCGACGTGAAGAATCTGGTGGAAACTACCGACAACTTTGTGTTTGCAGACCGTATTTCTTACGAGGCTGTTGATACCTTGCCTCGGGAGGACTTTAATAACCTTGTTCGATATCATGTGATCATGTTGGGGATGCCCTTGGTCATTGAGGGATTCCATGAATATCTGGACAAAAGTCTGTTCTCTTCTAGGTGGCTGCAGAAAAATGGTCAGAGTAAGTCACTTCCCTGGATCCATTTCCCTGTATAGATCGCCCCTAAACTGTATATCAGGCGAACAGGTGCGTGACTTGACCCGTGGAATCAACATCCATATGGGCACGTCACATTATTTGAAACGCTTGCAAAGACCGTCGAAGCCTATTTTCTCGCCAGTTTGTCGCACTGACCAAAGACTGTATTTGAAGGATATTGACTGCCCTTCGGATTGGCAGAGATCCTTGGAGAGACTTATCCCACCGTCGTTGTTCTATCTGAACGATGGCCCTAAGCCATATGAAGGCCCAGGGTCCCATCACACTTATCTAACAGAGCATCTCACCACGCCTTCCGGGGAGCCCATCGCCAGATCAGGCGATCTCATGAGTTGTCTGCCTGAGGAAATGCGCGCTCAAAATCTCATGTGTTATATCGGCCCCGAAGGCACCTACACCCCTGCACATCAAGAGATGTGTGCCAGTTTGGGCCATAATATCATGGTGGAAGCGTCGGACGGTTCCATCGAGAGTGGTCAGCCAACCCAGCCGGGCTCATCAATTTGGTTCATGACAGACACCAAAGAACGCAGAATTGTTTCCGACTATTGGGCCTCGGTACTTGGCCATGATATTGATCTCGAGGATCATTTTGCACAACTCAATGCATGGATAGGCGCGCCATTCAAGACATACGTGGTAGAACAGAGGCCGGGGGATCTCATTCTCGTCCCCCCGCTGGCGGCTCATCAAGTCTGGAACCGCGGTACACGGACCATGAAAGTGGCTTGGAATCGCACCACGGTGGAGACCCTCAGGATGGCCATGGAGGAAGCACTTCCTCATGCACGAATGGTTTGTCGCGACGAGCAGTATAAGAACAAAGCCATTGTCTTTTATGCTCTCGAGCGATATTCAAAACTGCTACAAGAAGCCCCAGCAGCTGATAACCCTGCCAAAGAGCAGCTATGGGAAGATTTTCAACGGCTGTTCAAGATCTTCACGGAGATTCTCCTCTCGGAGAGTCTTTCGTCAACTCTTCCTGGGGAGAAGGGCATTGAGTATGTCAAATTTGACAGCAACGTCACATGCTCATATTGCCGGTGTAACATTTTCAATCGGTTCCTTACTTGTTCAACTTGTACCATGGACGGAAATGACGCTTATGATATTTGTTTGGATTGTTACGTTTTAGGTCGGAGCTGCCACTGCATTTCCAGGCTCAAATGGGTGGAGCAATTCCCGTGGAAACATCTTCGGGATCGACATGAAGCATGGCGGCGTCAGATCATCGATTTGAAGCCGTTTGATAAAGAACACAAGGCCGGGTTCCTCGTGTTTACCGTTGCACGATCCAGGGCAGCTCGGAAATCGGTCGCTGAAATTTGCCAGGAGCAATTGGCAGTCCGGCCTTGGGTTGATCCCAAGAACCCAACCGCCAAAATGTTGAAGTCTATCAGCCCTCCTGCTACAGACGAGGATGGCCGGCCAAGAAAGAAACGGAAGGTTCAGCAAAAGGGTGCGGAGACCGGCTCTTGCCACATGTGTAGAAATATTGAGCCTTCTTGGAAGTTGGCAGCATGCACGAGCTGCCACTTGAAGTACTGCTATGCCATTCTCTACCGTGCGTTCGATACCTCACCCCAGGACGCAATGGCACGCTCCCACTGGTTGTGCCCCCGATGTCGGAAGGTGTGCAACTGTACACCTTGCCAGAAGGACCCCGCCATGAAACCCCACGAGCCCTATCATATCTTACTGGGACACGACACCAGGAAGATTGCCGACCCCCGAAGTGTTGAGTCGCTGGTGACTTTGCGTCTTCCCAATCTGAAATGGCTTCCAAGCCTGGAGGAGAATAGCCAAAGACGTCTGCGGCAACGCATGGACGAAATTGAACAAAATGGGGTAAAGATGCGGAGTGATCGTGCGATTGTGATGGATACTAGGCTGCAAGATTCATTGAACGAAAACACAGCACACCACAGTCTAGGATACATTCCGGTAGACCCTGCATTGGAACTTGAAAATGGCTTTACGAACTCGAGCCAGAATGCACTCAAGGCTTGAAATCAAAAACCTTCTCTTTTGCCTCTGTTCAGCAAGCTGTCCTCTGTTCTACTATGTGTGTTTCTTTTTTTGTTTTTCTTTGCTTTTGAAAGGAAAATCCGAGTCTTCTTGACGGTCCCTTTTATTTGAAGCGATTACTCCACATGACCAAGGCTTACAGCAAATCTCTGTACCATGATAACGACAATTTGATAATACTCTATTCTTCTGCTTGCTGCCTCCTGAATATTTGACTTCTAGGCACCTTTGTACTCGTACTGAAGGTCTTTGAGTCCAGAAAGGTCCACTGAGAGCATTACCTGTCGAGCGAGCAAGATTGCTCCAAGCATAGCTATAGAGAGGCGCGGTAAGAGTTGGGTAAGGCATAAAAGTTCAAGGGTGATTGCGATACGACCTACCACCGGGAATGAAATAAAGTACGGACCAAGGCTCGAGGGAACGGGTTCCTAGGAAGCCATAAAGTGCCAGTGACCCACACACCACTCCATTCAATGGAATCAGGGCAGCGTGGAACAAAGCCCAACGATCATCTCCAGCCAACATGGGCTTCTTGCCCTTACGGTCTGGATGAAGAGGGAAGAATCGCATAAAGTAGGCTGACGCTAGCAAGGAGAAGATCCCTATCAGGGAACAAAAGCGTTGAGAGAGACTGGACGCCCACAGTATCGATGGGAGAAAAGTAGTCGTTAAGACCAGTGAAATCCCGGTAAATGTAACCTATATAAACAGGTTAGAAGACAAGGAAAAAGACAGAAAGACAACCAATATCTTCAGATTTCTATACATTATAATGGGCGTTGCGGTCATCATTCTGTCGCTGCAACTGCTCAATCACCCGCTCCTGTTCCTGCTCATCAAGCTCCTCACGGTCATTCTCATGGTCTGAATCTTCTGGATAGTGAAACACTTTTCGTAGTCGCACCGCTGCCATGGAGTAGATGCAGGAAATGGATAAAGAAGAAGACAGGTAGTGAACTTAGTTTACATACAGTGGGAAAATACAAGTGACGTCGAAAATACATGTTTGCTCTGTTTGGTTTGCGGACTCGGGAAATCCAAAAACTACAACATCCGATCTTTCTTTCCAACATAGCGCTCTTCAATCCCTGCAATGCTCTTCATTCGCTCTCTTCCCCGGCGTGCTGGGCCCATCCGGCTACCAGGCCTTTCTCGCAATGCTCCACGCCGCACCATGATCCCCGCCCCGGGTCCCAACACTGGGCCATTGATGGAACGACGGGCAGACCGCGAGCTCCCCAACATCCAAAACAGCCGCCGTTGGCTGCGAACTTTCCCTTTCTTCGCGGTAGCAGTGGGCGCTGCCATGCTTGGTATTTTCAACTACCAAAAATCCTCCTCGAGTGTCGTCAGCAGCACACTATATGCATTGCGGACGTCTCCCCAAGCCCGCGAGATCTTGGGTGATGAGATCTACTTTGCTCAGCAGATCCCATGGATCAGTGGAGAAATGAATCAATTACATGGGCGCATCGATATCTCGTTCTGGGTGAAAGGCACCAAGACCCAGGGCAAGATGAGGTTTAGAAGTATTCGGCCGGACCGAATGAGTTACGTGAGTTAAATTTCCTTTTCAAGCGTATTCCCCCCTTTTAATCTCAGCCTGGCCTGCTAATTGCTTTATACAGTTCCGTACCGAGGAATGGAGCTTGGAAACCGAAGATGGAACCGTGGTGCAGTTGCTGGACAAAGACACTGATCCCTTCCGCCAAGAGTGAAGGGTGAACCGATGTGTGGAAACTGTACAAATATAGGGTCTTGTGCATTGGGAACCGGCGTTTTAGGGATATTGAACAAGAGTATCACTTGACTGAATGCGACGTTTGTGGAAGAAGAATACTCCAGGAGTCAAGCCAAGAAACGAAAAGTGGAACAAAAAAAACTAAAGGATATCATTTGTTGTATCATATACAAACGCCGCTCAAGTGAACAAGTATTGCGCGAATGGTGTAGTAGTAGTACATGCTTCTCCCTCCCAACTTAAGCAGTGGCTGCGGACTCAGCTGGGGCAACCTCGGGCCACGGCTTCTTGATCGCATCCTGAATTCTCACATTGCATCCCTTAGGACCACTGACAGCACCTTTACAAACCATTAGTATATATGCCAAAAAAGGGTAAAAGATATTTGGGGGGGAATGAATGGAACTTACCGCTTACAACCACGATTCCAGCTTCGACATCAACCTTCATGATCTTCAGGTTCTGAACGGTATTTTGGTTGTTACCCATATTTCCAGCCATCTTCTTTCCCGGGTACACACGAGAACCACCACCCTGACTAGGACCAGCAGAACCCATCGAACGGTGAGTCAAACTGACACCGTGACTACGGTCCTGACCATGGAAGCCGTGGCGCTTCATAACACCAGCAAATCCTTTACCCTTGGTATTGGAGCGAGCATCCACAAACTGGCCTTCCTGGAACCAATTGGCACTGACACTCTGACCAACGGGGAGGAGGCCGGACTCATCCTTAACCCGGAACTCGAAGACGTGGCGTTTGGGCGAAAGACCGTTGGCTGAGAAGTGGCCTAGGAGTGATTTGGTAACATTGCTGGGGTGCTTCCAGCCTGAACCAATCTGCACAGCATAGTAGCCATGCTTTTGACGAGTCTTATGCGAGACGACCTCGACGCGGTCCATTTGTAACACGGTACAGGGGGTGCGTTTTCCGGTTTCTGGGTCGAAGATCGCGGTCATGCCCTTTTTGGTCGCAATGACACCGGTCCGTAGGGGGAGAGAGTTTGCCTTGCGGCGCAGAGCTGCAGTCGATGTCGACTCAAGGACGGGCAGGCCGGGACCGATATTGAAGCGGCTGGGTTTGGGAGTGTTGAGGGATTTGATGCCGAAGTTTCGCATAGAAATCCGGGGGATAGTCAATTGAGTATCCCATAGGGGCGAGGAAAGCTGAAACAGCTTCCCTGGTAGGCGTGGCGACATGATGCGGTGAGTTGCAACTTTAGAAGTTTGGCAAGTTCCGTCTTGCGGACTCGAAGTTTTTGGCCGGCGGATGAGTCAGCAGATCGGCTTGACCTTCACAACACTATAAGGTATGTATATGACAGCAACATCACTACCTAGTGAGTAGGAGCTAGAAAGAGATATGACATTAGAAAATCCAGTCATACTTTCTATATAGCTTATGCAGCATCACTTGGTTCTCAGTACGCCACATCTGTGGGAAATAGCTCTATAATTCAAGTATTTTGGGCATAGAACTACTTACATATACTACATACATTGTTAGATTGCCATTGCATTGTCCTTACAAAAATTTAATCCAGTCTAAAATTACGATTGAGAGAAACTAAATACAAGCGATATTAAAATCTACATCGGCATGATCAAGTGGTAAATCCATTTTAAGTCCGAGCCGTATGCATGATCGGACCGGAGCGGCCGAAGTCACCGGCAAAGGATCGCCCGATCTCAATGGAAAAAAAAGGAATCCCGAACAGCACATCTTGCGTTTTCCCCCTTCCCCTTGTATCATTACCGCTCTTTCCTATATTCAGCCTTGGAAGCATCTTCCGCAAACACATCCAAATGTCCTTTCGACCCTCCCTTCTATCGCGATGGGTCGCGCAGGCCGAGCTCACGAGAGCCGCACCCGCGTCGAAGCAGACCTTGTCCATTCTCCAACGCCAGCCATTCCTCAGCTCTCAAACAGTATCCCAAACCATGCGCCGATCCTTGACAACGGCGGTCAACTATACCAGTCGTGCGATGCCACGATCCCGGCCGGGGTTGCGATCGGTGCAGCTTCCCAAACAAAGGACAAACCGGCGCTTCAACTCGGGATCGTCGAGCAATGCGTCTGAGGCCTCGAAAGAGGGAGGCTCCGTATCGCAACGGCTACGTAAGTTGTCTCGTGAATACGGCTGGGCCGCGCTGGGTGTGTATCTGACACTATCGGCGTTGGACTTTCCGATCTGCTTTGCAGCTGTGCGACTACTAGGCCCTGAGCGAGTTGGCCATTACGAGCATGTGGTAGTGCAGTCGGTGAAGAATGCATTCCAGACCATTTGGCCCCAGACAAAGACAGAGGGTGAAGAGGAGGCTAGCCTTGTGCAGACAGAGGCACGCAAATATGAAGAAGCTAGTAGGTTCTCTCCCTCCTAGCATTTATTGATCATTTCATCTCATGGTATTCTTGCAACTTTAGGTATCTGGACACAGCTTGCATTGGCATATGCCATCCACAAGAGTGTCTTCATTTTCGTCCGAGTCCCATTGACAGCGGCAGTGACCCCTAAGGTCGTCAAAGTATTGCGTAGCTGGGGCTGGAACATTGGAAAGCGCAAGCCCAAGACTCCCTGAGGACAGGGTGGTTACTCATAAAACATAGCGAGAAGAACTGGTGTTTGTGATATTTGGGGGAAACATTGTACATTAGCCATTTTTAGATCTAATCCCGGCGCAGACGCCCTCCCCACTCAATCTACACGATATGATACAACTCCACCATAGCCATCTATCCCAGCGCCATGAGACCAGAGAGCAAAGAGAGAAAAGAGACAAGGATAAAGCAGGAAAAAGAGAACCAGGTACACAAACCAAGTATTCGCATTAGAACTCGCTGGGAAATAGATGAACCGCCCTGATAACCGGTGAAAAAAACCAAAACAAAAGAAAATCATGAAAATGAGACAATGGCATAAAGCTACTCAAATCTCGTGGTCTTCGTCTCGAAGGGAGTTGGGTTCGTATGTCCTCACATGTCAATCATATCGTTAAATCGGAGAACACCGTTGGCTTTCATTGCACCGTTCACCCCATCAGGCATA
Organism: Penicillium sp. S1602; assembly: GCA_023626355.1. Lineage (NCBI taxonomy): Eukaryota > Fungi > Ascomycota > Eurotiomycetes > Eurotiales > Aspergillaceae > Penicillium > Penicillium sp. S1602. Next base: position 675,911 of record JAMAGW010000012.1, on the reverse strand, counting down.
CGGTAAGCCCATTCAGCCACACCGACGGCGTTGGCACCAGCAAGAGAATTCCTGCGGTCAGGCTGGCCTGCCTCGTCGGAAGTATCAGCCACCAGGACAAGGCCAAGTTCTTTAATTGTCTCCACAAGTGCAGGAACAACGTTCTATAGAGAAGGTCAGCAAATGTCTCAATCAACCCCCAAGTTTCTCAAAAACATAGGGGGCGGAAGGCAGTCAAACGTACAAGAAGACTTGACCGGCAAATCAAGCCCATGAAGTTATTACTTTGAGCGATGCGCGCGGATTCTTTGATTGACATAGAGGCGCGACCGCTGCTGTTGACATCAGGAAGAGTGTCCACATTGCGGGCTAGGTCCCGAATCTGTCCCAAATCATTGCAAAGAAGGACAGGGTCTAAAGAGAGAGATAAGAGCGTTAGCGATCGTGACTTTTGCAAACAGTACCTGGGAAGTGAAAGACTTACAATTAGGTTGTTTCCAGTTCAAGGCAGTGCAGATATTGGGGTTGTAAGAAGTGAACACCATAGAGCGCATGAAGTCGGGGTTCTTCTCGCGAGATGCGCGCGCATGGTGGAAGACAACAGTTAAGATCGCATCAGCAAAGCTGTTGACATCGGCTAGAGAGGTCATCTCGAGAGACCTTTCCTCGGCGCTGGACGGATAGAGAATAGAAAGGTTGATGTTCAGACCCTGTGGCAATTCCTGCAAAACATCCTGTAAGGACATGAACGACTCCGCTAGGAGACGATGGGCTCGTGGCATATCATCGAGTGCCTGAGCTTCCAGGAATTGTATGATTTGAGCTCGATTGACACCTCGTTCCACGCCAATAGCCTGGAGTTGCGCATACGTCAATTGACACACTGGAATGTCGATTCCGTGATGGTTGATAAGGAACTGGGGGTAGAGCACCGGCACACGATCCCGTGTCAGCTGCACGAACAGTTGAACATAATCTCCTGACAAGCTGGAGCCAGTGACCAACCCGTTGTGCTCTGAGTCGATGGCACCAGTCGCCTTCCAGTATGTCGCAAAGTGAGTGATCTCCAGAGGATCACCGTGATACGGCTTGATGACCTGGAAGTTGAATTGCAGTTGACCAATGGCCCGAAGGCGAGGATCGAAGAGAGGAAGGCAGCATGAACCCGTGCTAGATCTCTCGGCACGAAAAGCTACCGGCAAGGCCACACTCTTTGCGATCACCTTGGAGCCAAAGGTGGGGAAGATCTCGAAATCCACCGCAAAGGTATCCAGTTTATCAACATGGAAAGATATTGTGCGAGAGTCTTCTTGAATGGGGAGCATTATGGTACGAGGAATCAAGTCAGACAGCTTGGACGAGATGGTCAGCCGGGCGGCCGGGTGCCGACCAGCCTGGTCAAAGAGTATGGAGCCAGCGTTCCCTTGGTCAAACAGTAGCTGTACAAAGACCTTTTTGTCGAGGAAGTTGTGGCCGTAGCGTCGTAGAGGGATGATGGGAGGGGGGAGAGAAAGGTCAGGGATACCATCGGCAATCTCCATCTCAGCGGAGCTCGCTCGTCTTCCATAGTCCTCATCCATGGAGGTTGACTGCTGGATTTGGAACCCGTTCAAGACGTCAAGTGGTCGCTGTGAAGGGACATCATTCAGGGGTTGAGCCCAGAGGAGAAGCATACACTCAAGGTGCCCTTCCCAGGCAGCGTAATACATGGCAGAAAGACCCTTCTCATCTGCGACCTGTGAATCTACACCGAGCTCCAAAAGTGTCCGCAGACACGGTACACAACCTTCGCTTGCTGCGTGGAACAGTGGTGTCCATTGGTATAATTTGTCCCTTTGGTTCAGGTCGGCTCCGTGTTGCTTCAGCAGAAGAAGCAAGTCCGGTGACTGCGATGCCCGAGCTACCATGTGTTGAGGGTAAAGGCCCTCGGCATCTGGCAGCAGCCGGGCCTTTCGCTCCAGAAGCATCTGCACAATAGATAAAGATCCGTGCTGGCACGCAAGATTCAAGGGGATATGGTCCGAGTCTGATGCCGGATCGATGCGGGCATTGCTAATCAGGACCTGCTTCGCACACGCAAGCTGACGTTTCACAATGCTGTGAATGAGAGGGGTGAAGTTATCGTGATCCATCATGTCCACGGTGTGTGGACCTACGGCCAGTAGATCCCGGACCATGTCCACACGACCATGCATACATGCATAGTGGAGGGGAATTCGCCCGTAAACATCGGATCGAGCAATATCTACCGATGCGGCAATTCCTGCCTTCAGAACGAAATCTCGTCCAGAGATGGCGGCTTCGTGAAGACAGTTCCGTTCATTGATGTCATCTTCTGCATGCACGTCAACCAATTTGCTCTCGAGGAGGAGAGCGAGGACATCATCAGAGAATCCATTGATGGCTGTCAGGAACGTCCGCGTGGCTCGTTCTTGAGCATCGGGGAATGAAGCTAGTTTGCCTAGCCACTCGCGCAAGGTCTGTAGGTTGCCCATTGAGGCAGATTGTAATATTTGAAGGTCCAGCTCCTCTTCTTCGGTACCAAATACAGGGGCTGTGCCACGCTCTGAGGGCCGCGACACATCAAATTGTATGTTCTCGCCCTCAGCCCAAGCCTCCAACTCCAACCGGGCTGTAGTTGCTCGGTCCGACAGATCCCGAAGGACCTCCCGGTTGAAACAGGGCTGCACTTCAACTGCGCGCTGCAGGTAGAGCTCCTTCATCCGGGATTTGGATGTCTTGTCCCATTTCTTTAGGATCTTGGACGCGGCAGTCTCATTGATTTCCACAAACTGCTGCAGTTTATTCAGGTCGCCATCGAATTGCTGGAAGCCTTCAAATAATGCCATGAAGTTGGATGGGGCTTTGGAATTGGAACTGGTCCGGGCTTGTACCACACGCTTCTTGTCGACTAGGGTTTTGAGACGTAACGAGAACTGGTGACCGGATAAGCGGATGTTTCATGTCCATGGAGGGGAAGCGATAGTTACCTCGGATTCTTTTTGAAGGTAGAATGCATTGACTTTTTCAATCTCCCGCTCCTGATGTGGTTCTGTTAGACACCGGCAAGTGATAATGAGGAGGGTCCTGAACTCACCAAGCGGAAGAAGAACACCTCCTTGTTTGCTCGCAGCGAGGCTTGCGGATCCAAATGTCCATCTTGAGCAATTTCTTCGGGGGTTCTTTGGGCTGGAATTGTCGGCGTGGCACTCAGTTGCTTGATCAGCTGCGGGAGGTATTAGCCGTGAGTCTTTAAGCCACTGCGCCGATTGGACTGGAGAGGTCATCCCACCTTCTTGAGTGCCTTGTAATTGACGAAGCTGGCCGCATATTCCGGAAGATCAAGCTGCCGGCGCTGGATTTGTTTGCCGAACTTCCTGCAGGAGGGTTAGGGTCTCGGTTGCGCACTGGCGGCGGGCATGGTCACTTACATCTTGACGGGCTCTCAGCTTGAGAGCGTCGGCTCACGCGGGGTGTAGATCGTAGAACAGGACCTGAGTGCTCACCAGGGATGGAGAGTCGGAGGATTCTCAAAGGTATTGGGTGAGGGAAGGAAGAAAGAGGAGGGGGGGGGGGAGAGAAGGCTGCTTGGCACCCCAGACAGAGGGACCTCGAGTCGAGTGGGCAGGGGGGGCAACAGCGCGACGGGTGGGGAAGATTATAGTGGGACAGGTGTACTCCGTAGTGTCACCAGGCGTATGACAGGAAGTGAGAGATGTGCCGTTTTGGCGCATGTATTCCATCAAGCGTGGAGGAACATGAAGAGCTAAGCGGGGGAGTTTTTCGGGAGTTCAATCCCTTTCAGTGTGGTACATTCCACGAAGTCCGCGAGATCTCAGGTACTGAGTCTTCCTGCAAATTCGGAATGAGCCAATCAATCCGAGTCGAGGCGTTTCCCGCGATTTCCAAAAACTGAAGGAACGAGGTTCAAGAGGTTAAAGCTGGTGGGGAGCTTGGACCGCCAATCACCGTGAACAGCGGGCGCACGTTTCGGGACGACAGGATATCAGTCCAGACTCCACAGTACTTGCAAGCAACTTACACTTTGTACATATTCACCATACTGAGCACTTGTACCTCGGAAGTATCTCCAAGTCCCTACATCTCAGCTTATATATAGTCATATCTACTAGACACTAGTTAACAATAAGAATCATATTACTTCATGCTACTTCCGTCTAAGATTTGAATCAGGTGACTCCATTTCTTCGGGTTCAAATATACTTTGAAAAGTACAGAAAAAGAGAAACCACACCTCCCTACCAATACCCTATTCAGTTAAGATCTGAGTAGGGTACAATGTACATGCGGAGGGAGAGAACAACGACGGGTATGGTAGAAACCGGATGCGAGGGATATATCAAGCAGATCAGACAAAGAGAAAACGAGGAAGCATAACGAACCAAAACAGGGGAAAGACCACCCCCAAGCCGATTATGAGAAAAAAGGAAAAAAAAATAAGAGGTTACAGGGTCAATAAACACATGAGGAAGAGAAAATGTTCACCACGCCGGGAACGACAAGGGCACCGGGCCAAGATTACAAAGGAGCCCATAAAAGAAGGAATGGAATCGGCGGTGGTTAGGGAGAAAATAAGAGAAAGAAAAGATTGGATCAGGTCGGAAAAAAAAAACCGAACTTTTGGAGAGGCAAACGATGATCGAATGTTGGGGGGGGGGAAGATACTATCGAGGCATCTTAGAAGTTCTGAGCAATTCCGGCATTCCCTTGTCGAGGGTAGACACCGGGGTTCTCGATGCGAGTGTTGCGGCGTGCCTGGACATCCCGGATGACAGGCTGGTAGGAATCATCCCCGTAGGCGCCATGTCCAGTCATCTCGCCGTAGTAAGGGTTATCGCCATAGTAACCACCGGACGGGTGCGCAGCAGACATGTGGCTCTCCTCGGACGCCTCTGATCGGTTAGCAGCAGAGTAGGCCGACGAAGCATTCGAGGCCCCCCGGTGGATGTCTCCATTGCGGTTGTTGGCCGCCACAGGGACAGCACCCAACACGCCGACTGGTTCAACAATCTCTCCCGAGTCCGGTCGAACTCCGTCCGAGTATTGCACAGTGCCTTCGCTGGGAGTAGCGTTGTGGTGATACTGGCCACTGCCTTCCGACATGGCCATTCCCATTCCGCTGGAGAGGTTGGTCGAGGCCTTACGGCCAGCTGATGTGGTTCCCCAGCCACGGTAACCAGACGAGTTATCATCCTTGGGCGCCACGCTCCCGCCCATACCAGGGAAGGTTGCGTCATTGTTTGGGTTGAAGCCATATTCTTCCACTTCCTTGCGGCGCTCCTCCTCCGCCGCCTTCTTGGCCTTGCGCTTGCGCCAGAAGAAGATCGCGGCGAGGGCGATCAGTGCCACAGAGACCACGGGTACAACCACCGCAACCGCGATAGTGCCACTGGCCGACAAACCACCACTACCCCCAGCAGCTGCGCCCGTTGAGGTGGACAAGGCCGCCGAGCTGGATGAGCCCGAACTGATCGTGGAGGTTGCTGTCGTGACGGCCCCACCAGTGGCAGTCGAGGTAATGTAGATGGTGGTCGCTTGTTGAGACTGTGAGCTAGTGGTGCTGGTGGTCGGATCACTCGTGGTGCTCGCGACGGTCGAACTGGTGGATTCGGAAGTAGTCGTAGTCGTATGATCTGTCGTAGAAGTTGAAGTTGAAGTTGTTGAGGCCGCCGTAGTTGTGGGCTCAGTCGAGGTGGTGCTGGTACTGGTGTGGCTTGTGGACGTCTCACTGGTGGAGGTGGGAGCGCTAGATGTTGTCGCTTCCGTTGAGCTGGCGGTGGTTGAATCCGCGGCACTGGTAGTGGCAGCCGTGGTCTCCGCCGCGGCCGTGGTCTCAGTGGTGCCAACACCCGCAACCGCGCTCCCGCTGGAGCCAGCATTCGAAGCCCGCTTTGCTGGCGCTGACATGGTGGAAGGGTTTGATGTCTTGTTCGTAGCAATTGTAGAATTTCAAGATAGCGGGTCGTACGGGATGCCGGGAAACCGGTCGGATCGGATCTTAAGTCGGGATTACACTTCCACGAAAGCGCAAAATTAAATCAAAGACAGTTCATGAATCGACCGAATAACGAGTGACGGGCGATTCAAAGTTGAAGACGCGTTTCAAAGAAGGAACTCGGGGTCGGTATCTCGGGGAATTGGGGGGGTTGTTGGCCTCAGGGGTTCAAGTCGATTTGCGAGTAAGCATCCGGTGATTTGGAAATAGCAGAATAGAGGAAAAATGGAAGGAGAAGAAAAAGAAGAAAAGGTGCTCCAAATCACCGAATCTAGTCGGGAGCCATGAGATGGAAATGTGTGAAAAGGGAAAAACGGGGCAGTGAGAGTGAAAGAGAAGTGGAGAGAATTGATTACGCTCCCGGTCGAGATGGAACGGTATCCGCATTCTTAGTGGTAAGGTCGTATTAATAGATGGAAATCCACTGCTTGCATCACTACATCTAGTAACCCAAGGTAGCATTATGATTATTATGATCGGATTAGTTCGTTGAAATTAGTTATATCCCTGGATCCGGCCATGCGACCTGTTGCCCTTACTTCTTGATGTTTATGTTGATTACCTAACGTGGCCCCAAACATGGGTATGTAACCACACTCCATGGACAAGGCTGAGAAGGAATAGACAGAGCCACCAAAGATGAGATACTATGAAAAGAGAACCAAAACATGCTCATCTTTAAACCTGCGTATTCCACTGCATAAGAAACCAAATGCTCGACATCATGATGCAGCGCGTATTCAGTTGCCACAGAGAAACGACCGATGATTGGACGATACGAAGGTTTGGTTCAACGGTTTCCAGGTTTTTTTGCAGCGGTTTCATTCGAGGACCAAGGCTCAGTGTTTTGGTTTTTTCGTTTCGGTACACAATGTCAAAATTCATTATACTCTAGCAATATATGATAAATTAAGCATCGAGATTCATCTTCACGTCGTGCACCCCCAAGTCCAGATCTCAATCAATCTCCTTCATGCGGGACTTGCGTAACAAGAACCAAAAGGGGGAACGGGGAATCTCCACTGTGGCTCGACTTACGTCCTCGTACTAGTTTGGTCCAATCACCATCGATCCTTAGGACCTTCTCATTAAAGGTATTGCCAGGCTTCTGGACTCCTGTAAAAAAATAAAAATTCGTCTTACAGTGACGACGCTAAGGTCCAGAAGTCTAGAATTTCAACCATAGAAGAAAAAAAGAAAAAAAGAAACCAAGGGAAGAACGTGGTCGACCCTAGTCTGGACATGGTCCAGCTCGGCCAAATTGAATTCCAATGCATATATACAAGCAAGGGACATTGCCGTACAAGAAGATTAAATTCCAAAACCTTGCAAAAAGAGCTTCAATCCATCATCTATTTACGCCGGGGCAAGAACTTCCAAAAATGTGAGACAAAGAAATGAATCCGGGAAGAGGGAATGCAAATGAGACCGTCCTCCGCTGCAGAGAGCACCGGGGTACTATGTAAATAAAAAAGCAGGTCATCACAGGTGTCCTGAAAAAAACTAAGAAGTGTAACACCGAAACTACAAGGTCGTGACAAGGAAGGGCAGAGCTTTTATCGCGTCAGGTCCATAGTCGGGCGCAAGCTGGTCATCATGTCATCCCTGGTGCCAACCATTCCAGCCGGTAGACGGCTGACCCGATAGTTACCCAAGCGAATGTTGTTCTGGTGAGCGTTGGAGATACCGGTCCGGTTGCTGCGAATGCTTCCGGCGTCACTGCCACCGTCCTGGTTCTTGAACCGGGGCGGCGGGGCAAAGTCCAGACTTGTGAAGGTGCCGGACTTGCGTAAGGCATGGCTGGAGAGAAGGTCAGCTGAGGATCAAATATCGAGGAAAGCTTAAGAGGTCTTACGGGCTGGGGATCACAGCAAGATCATCAAATGACGACATCAGGGGAGTGTGAGCGCGTAGCGCAGGGCTGTAAGGTTGCATGCCACCGGTAGGTGTCTCAGGACGACCTGCTTGTTGATCTCGGAAGCTCTTGCCCGGAGCAAAAGCCGCGGCAGTCAAAATGGAATCGTCATTCAACATGTGCGGTGTGGGCAGAACTTGAAGCGGTGCGGGAGGAGGCATTCGCGGACGGGGAGCCTTAGGACCTGGGACTCGTCCAGAAGCAGAGGAGAAGGCACGAGGTCCGGGACCACCAAAGCTATTGTTCCCGGCGGAGTTAGTCGCCATATGACGGGCAGCTCCTTGGAACCGGGGGGGAGCTCGAGGGGGAGGAGTCATGGCTCGGCGGCCTATTGGCTCAGCAAACGGAGCAGGAGGGGCTGCATCGAAGTAACCCCCGTTGGTTGGGTCATAGACATAGCCACCACCTTCGTAGAATTCAGGACCGTAGTCCTCATAGTAAGTGGTCTCCCGTTTACTATCGTCGAAGTACTCCTTATAGAAGGAGCGAATCCGATTGGCACGCTGCTCCGGGTTGTCGGCTGGGTCCTCTGGGGGCAATGGTCGTACACCGAGAGTCAACCGGCGGGTATCACGACGAGTGTCATAGACAGGATCCAGGGTTTGAGGTTCTTCGGGAAGCTCTGGCATTTCGTTGGTTTCCTGTTTATGTTCTGCCTCCTCCGCACTGTGGATATTCACCTCGGGGATCATCAGTTCCGACTTGCGGTGGTCATCGCCATAATCACTAGAGGTGATATCGCTGACTGGCAAGGAGATACGAGGAAGCTGCATGGTGGGGGCCTGAGTAGTTTCAGGCTGGTGAGCTTGCATCGAGTCTGGCAGCGGGAAATTGGGACGGTCCTCAGAGAAAGTGTTCGAATTGTTGCCCTGCGCGTGAACAGGGGTATCAAAATGGAGCTCTGATGCCGAGTTGAAGTTGAATTGGGACTCCGGTAAATTGAACTGGGGTTCTGGCGCTGGAGGTGAAATCGCTCGCTCGTGGAGATTGGAGTCACCAGCCGGGCTGCCAAGTGCTACTCCGTGTGCTGGCTCATTATGCTCCACGGGGTAAGGCGCCACACCCGAAACCGGTCCAGGATAGTCCTGGTGCAGATGGGCAGGAGGGGGCGAGGTCGGCTCATGCGAAGGGCGACGGTGCAGAGGTGGTGACGAGCGGGACATCCGCTGAGCGTTCCGGAGAAGGCCCGCGTTGGGCTCCTCTGAACCAAACCGAGTTGACCCGGCCACACTAGACGCATCATCTCGGTTTCTTGGGAATGACATGACGGAAGCACTGTCATTTGTGATGAACGTGGCGGGGCGGTACTTGTCATCGTCGATCGATCGAGAGAGGGAATGTATGGATTCTCGAGGGCTGTGGAGACCCGGGGGCATCAGATAAGGATAAACGTCAAGAGAAAGCCCCTTGGTGTGGCTAGGCTCCATCATTTGGGCCATTCCATTGGGCGCTTTTTTCTGTCGATGAGGATTCACATCATCTAGGCCAAAATCCAGCGATTTATGCTTATCATTCGCATCCTCATGCATCAATTTTTTCACATGTCTCTTATGAAGGATGATAAAGGCTATGATAGCACAAATAATAGGAACACTGATGCCAGAGTCAGTCATTGGTCCCGGAGCTTGATTCACCAGGCTAAGGGAACCTACCCAGCACCTAGCACTACGGGCAAAACGGTCGTATCCAAGTTGCTGGTAGCTTTTTCGTTTGATCCCGAGGATGTCGAGGTTGAATCGGATCGGACCACCAGAGAGGGGAAGCCGACTCCCAGATCAGTCGTGGTCGGGACTAGAAGTGGCAGTCGGTGAGAGGGTATCACGTCCCGTCGCACGTGCCCCATCATCAGGTCGGGATGATGGTGAGGCATGTTGGGGGTCGAGCGGCTCCGCTTCCAGCACGTCGGCCGACAACGTACACCCAAAATTTCGGAAGAGATGAGGTTTAATTCGAAGTCATTTAAGATTCAAGAAGCTCGATGTTCAATGGTTCGGGGGGAAAAGGTGCGTCAGATCGAAAAGATTCGGAGTCAAATTTAAAGGAGTGAACAGGACAATCGTCCTTGGGATCAAAAGAGTGGCGGCCAGCAGCCAAAAGGAATGAATGAAGGTCGGAGAAAGAAACGAGAGATGAAGGAAAAGGGAAAAGAGGAGAAGGGGCGAGACTCTGAAGTCTGTGTGGCGTATCATACATACAGTACGGGTTTCTTTTCGAATCTCCGCACTTCAGTGGTTCATTTGGCTTTTTCCCCCCTGGAACAATCAACAGACAATCCAAAACAACCCTTGATCTCTAACTTCCTCAGCTAATTGCGTATCCATTGACCTTTGTGCTGGTCTGTTTGTTATGATCTCTTCTTCTCGCCTGTTTATTGTGTCTCGGTTTTCTGTCTCAACAGCTGCAAGGCTCCTTTTCGGATGGAGCCCCTAACGCGGATGGTCAGGTACCGACCAATCAGACGCCCGCTGCCCCTGAACCGGAGATGAGTGACTTGTACTATCTGTATAATCTATACGTAATATTCCAAGGTTTCCATTCACGGCGGATTCCTTCTATGATTGGACGATTATACGTTCGAGAAATCTATTTTCAGGCCCAGAGTTAACCGTATATACGGATACGCACTAATTAATCCCCCCCCTTAACTATATTGAATCCACCTACGGCTTGTTTTCTTTAGCCCCAAAGCCATAAAGCCACACCTATCATCACTGATAATCACTAGTATAATGATATTGTTTAAGCTGAGACACTGGAATGTCCCTCATTTCAACCCCGTCATTCTTTCTTCCCGTCCCGTCACCATGAGCTTGGCAGGTCACAGCCGAATAATTTTCGGTCCATATGAATTACATTTCATAACGTAGACCCTCAGGTGTCACATCTGATGTGTTCTGAATTTATACTGACAAAGTAATGTGTGGTCAAGAACCTCCTTTCACTTATCTGTTGTCCTGCTATCAGTCCTTACCTTGAAAACATATATTGCTCCAAGTCTCCGGGTATGCTACCTGAACAGCCACACAACACGGATCCACCAAACGGTTCTCATTGTCCATCCATACATATGGACCCAGAAGCTTGCAATTCGAATAAAGAGCGAACTCCGAGGTTTGTGGTGACCTACACCCATAGATAATGACATCGCAAGTTTACACCTGGGCAGGTTCGAAAGAATGGTCCACTTATTAATTTGAAGACCGATTTGCAAGCCTGTTTCTGATACTCCGTCAATTTACTCGTGACATCTAGACGTACGTACTTTCGCATCCATGATTGGGCTAAAGATGCAGGTTACTGGAGCGGGATATGATGAAAAAGTAGAAATCTTGGAAGGATGCTCTATATCCTGACTTCCAAGGTTGGAATTTGTAAAAATACTCCAGATGCTGGACTTGAGTCCAGGTACAGATAGTATGACATTGAACCTCATTGGGTTTCATGGTAGGTCTTCGTTCTCAAAACATCATCACAATGCAGATCATCTCGATCAACAACCCTCCGTGATTATTAAAGCGCAATTATGAAGTATGAGCTGCGCAAATATGCAACAAGGGTGAAAGAAAAAGGAGCGGTGACGCTGAAGTAAAAAGAAAAACAAACAGACAAAAGAAATCGACATAGCCTCCGAGGTGCTGGTGCAGGCTCAAGTGTGCAGCCGTATAGCGCGTGCACAGTGGGGAGGAGAAGGTATGGTAGAGCAATGTACATGGAAAAAAAAGTTGTACAGAGAGATGCAATGGCTTTTCGAGGTGCCTGAGTGGGAAGTAGATAAAGTCGTTTTCTCAGAGAGCACAGTGAAGAGAAGGGAAATGTGAAGGGATTGATAGGTTGGAAATATCGAAGGAAGCAGGCACTCATTAGAACGTGAGTTCGCCGAAATTGAAAGATTTCAAAGTCGATTCTAGGCCCCGTGGACTTGAACATTAATCGGGGTATACGTATGGGGCATCATGGAGCCTTGACGACAAGGGGGTCGAGGTCTTCACAGGAAAAATGAAAACCAATCAGTGCATCTCGGCCAATTCTGCCTCGAAGCTCGCAAAGTCATCATGGGAGGGTTGGTCAAAGATTCGTCGAAATGGAGGATCGGAGGGAAATACATCTTCCGGGTTGGGGTCGACACCCTCGGCCTTTCGAATTACTTCCTTCAAGGCACGAGTGACCACTCCAGCGCGAACCACAAGATCCCGTAGAGAGGATGTATCAAACGGAAGCTTCTGAGAGCGCGAGGGAGGAGTGAGCCTAGGTAGGGTTGAGCTCTCGGGACGTTGACTAGGCTGAAGAACGTCCAGCACAGACTTGGATTTGGGTGAATTCTTGGAAAATTGTCGAAGTGGCGAGCTATACAGTTGGCTTTCTTGCCGTGAGCAACTATCGTGGCTTGCCCTTGGTGACTTGAAAGGTGGAGGGGAAAGGGGGCCTGTTTGCGGAGGGCTGCCTTGCCATGACGCTGTACTGTTGTGCTTCGACGAAACATTCAGACCTTCATCGTCTGAATCATCAAAACTGAAAGTGAGCGAAGAAGGCGAGCCAGGGGGCGAACGGCGGTCTTCATCCTCGTCGATAGTAGCCAAGTTGACGATCCCTTCCGCTTCCTTCCATAGTTCACTCGATGGCCCACCAAGAAGGTCCAAGACACCTGCTTGATGTCTCAACCGCTTCAATTCTTCCACCAACAGCGTAAGTTCTTGCACCTGACCGAATTGGCCTCGAAGGCTGGCCTGGCGCTCCAAAATGGCCTGTGGAACTGTCATGATCTGAGAAGGTCCTTCTGACACAGTCGTCTTGGTGTCTTGACTCGGAGTAGCCTCCTCGGCGTCATCCTCAAAGTCAAAATCACTATCCCAGTCCTCACTGACGCCTTTGCTACCCAGACCCCAGGTGCCAAATTTACCCGATGTCTGACGAGAATCACTTGGGGCGACCTCTCGTGCCACGGGCACACTTTGGCTTCGAAGGTGAATTGCGGAGGGAACCTTGCGACAGGCTGCCCGGCTGCCTCGATCGAGACCGTTCTGCTTCCCATGCACTGTCCTTGGTCGTGCATCCGAGTCTGACATGTCACGATCCGTCCGCGACTGCTCCGACCAGTCGAAAATGTTCATCTTCTGGCTCACGTGCAGCTCTTCAACGGGCGAACTCGACAGCATGGCAGGGAGACCAGAGCGGTTCTCTTCCGATAAAGATATGGCAAGGGGGGTGTGAGAAGAGCCGTTTGTTTCACCAGGAAATGCTCCGATCATGCTGCGCGTCTCTTCTTCATCCCCAGATAGAGACACCACATCGTTGATGTGGAGAGGGGCCGCGGGAAGAAGTGAACCTGGGAATAGTGGCGGATCTCTTTCCATGCGAGATGCAAAGGACCCACGTGGGAGAAGATCCTCCAAGGTCATGACTTCCTCATTCGAGAGTCGCGTCCCTGCCTTGTCAAACATCGTCTCGATACGCAAACCTTTCACTCCGTCCCCACTGGTCCCGCGCGTTCGAATTGAATCCCAATAGTCCGTCATCATATCGGTCTCGTATTCATCACTTGAAGTGAATACACGTGTGTCATCGGAGCCGATGACTGTGGAAGAGGGATCTGATGCTGTGATCGAGTGCCGCTTCGGACGGCGACGTAGAGAAGAGTACATGTTTCCTTCCGGTCGACAGGAATGTTGCCAAGTTGATAGGGCAACAGCGTCTGAAGTCAGCGGTCGATTTCGAGGCAGACCCATAGTATAATCTTGTGACACCGATCGAGGCCCAACCTGGGAATCCCTGCCGAAGCTAGATAGTGACAGGGCTGGCGGAGAAAGAGCATGTGGCCGCCGAAAGACACTGGGATCAGTAATATTCCGTCGTTGCGGTGGTGCTGGGGGTGATCCTGGGATTGCTTTCTCCAGCTTCGAAAGCTCTGACCTAGGAATGGAAAATGTTCTTCCTTTCACACGCTTCAACGAGCCACCACGAGGCCGCCCAACCATTGGAGTACCAGATGCGGTCACTGTGTTTACCAGAATCTTCTTAGGCTCTACATCATTCATCGAGTAAGAGTGTTTGTGAGCCCTTTTCTCTGGTGGAGGGGTTGGTAAAGGAGTGATTTGGTCAACCGCATGAGCCTCAGTCTGGAATGGATTGCGGAAAATCACCGGTGTGGTGGGGATAGTTTGATGGTCCAAATGAGCAGGGGCCTTGGCTGTGATAGTAGTTGCAAGGACCAACGCTGGTAAGCTGTCCTGATCGGAAGTTATTCGCCGCACATTGGCAGGGTTCGCAGAGGGTAATTTTCTGGCCAACTTCTCAGACAACCCTTCAGATCGTGGGAGAAAGTATGGCTTCCAATCATTTTGGTCATCGAATCCGAATTCCTCGATCGCCGGTGATTCGACCGAGTACCGTTCCGAGAAACGTGATTCGAAATCAGTAATGAGAGGGGACTGCAACCGCATGGTATCGGACCGCTGATAGCTGGTGGCTGGTCTGCGCAAACCCGACGTGGGGGAAACGGATGTGTTGACAAAAAGAGGGTGCACATTGGAATGCTGTGAGGACGTGCGCTTAACAAGTTTGTTGGGAGACCTGCGTTGGCTACTTGGGCGAGGGAAGATAGGGCTTGCAGATCCATTGAAGGACGGCGTTACAGGACTATTGGTCGCTGGGCTCTCAGTCTGGAAGGAGGCCATTGACAATCGTCGCAACCAACCGGTGGAAGGCCGCCGAGAGTGCGACTCGGTCGGTTCATTTTCTGGAATGCGGAGGGGTGGGTTGGTCAAGGTTTGACCACGACGACGAAACCTGGCTGCGCCGAAGGACAGCGATGCTCTTCGTAGGTCCGGCCCTTGGGATTGATTACCCCGCGAACTATCGCTGTCGGTCTCATTCTCATTAAGTGTCCAAGCCGCCCCCGCGGGGCTAGGTCGTCCCGATCGAGATGTTTCGGGCCGAACATCGACTGGCGTGGATTCAGGGAGTCTAGGCAGGGGCTGATCGTAAGGCAAAGTCTTGCGCCGTAAAACACTTTGTTTGGTTCGTTCAACCCGACCGAGTGCGAGACCAGTAGATGCAATCCCGATGGTGCTCAGGGCACAGAGCTGGGCGACCACGTTAGCTCCAATCCCTATTCCTCCAGGAGAAATCTTACCGTGGATATGTGATCCATCCTCAGAGGTCACTGAAAAGAGTGTCAAGCACCCTCCAGCTTAGCTCCGCAGGTTCGAGAATCCTTGTGAGTGACATCCCATATGGTTGCGCGACGAGGGATGCAAAAGAATTCCAGGGTAGATTCTGCGCCAGGAACCCCCCGTCAAGAAGAAAGGAACGTGGAATCGAATATAGCGCAAACTTGGCCTGCCAAAGAAAGAGAAAAGACCAGGGACGATGACGAGCGAGTGTGGAGTTTGGTCAACAACAACAACGGGGGTTTTAGCGCTAAACTCAGCTGGGGCCAATTGGTCACGCTAGGGAGCAAGTCAATATTGTCATACAGGGAGGTATTGTAGTCAAAAGGGAAATCAGAAATCAGAAATCAGAAAAAAGTACCGTAAAGGGCGTTAAGTTATCATATATTTTAATTGTGTTGTTTACTTTGTTTTTCAAGTCTTCTTATTTTTACGCATCTTCATCTCGCATATGCTCTCTGCACAACTCTCTTCTCTTCTCCAATCCTTCTTACTTCGACTTCCCCCACTCTGACAGAATTTAAAAAAAAAACCTGCGGACAAGTGCACGACTTATTGACGGTGAAAATGCGGACCCCTTGCGGCTCACATTGCATTTGCTCGTGTCCAGACCGATACGGAGAAGTCCGCGAGTGGATGCGAGTGGCTGTGAACCAAGGGAAATTCAGCGAGAAAGGAAAAAAAGCCATGCGATCCATGTATTCCCCACATCACTTTCATTTCGGCTGGCTGAGATCGCGTCGGCCCCCCTCGCCTTCCCAGGATCGTTAGTCGCGCGATCGCAAGGGCCCCAGTGCGGCCGATCTGTGTCCACCGGTTGGACGAACGGTTCCCGGGAAAAATGACAAAAAAACAAAAAAAAACAAAACAAAAACACCAGAAAACAGGGCCTTGTTCTACCCAGCTGTGCCAATTCCCGTTTCTGAAACAACCCCTCAAAGGCCCCCCATAAAAACCCTGGGATGAGAACGCCCAGTGTTGCGGGGCATACGCTGCCAACAAGTTGACCAGTTTCACCGTGTCTTCTCGAAGCCGGACATCCACTCGATCCATTCTTTCGAGCGCTGATCCCTCCCGAATCGCTTGCGTTGTTTCCCGCCTAAAAAAACAGCCATGGGCCTTGGGAAAGTTCGGAACTCAAATGTTATCTGGAATAATCCTGGCAAGCTTTGATCCATATCGTCATACCCTCCACTTTGCAAATGAAAGGGGGGAAAGCTGCCGTGGGTCAAACGCGACAGTCGGTTCTTACTACCGAGTTAGGGCCAATTTATCCACTGGAGCTCCCATTGCACTTGTATTGCCGCGTTGCAGAGAATTTTCTATCTGGACAACTTGGATAACCCGGGAGCCGATCGAACTCATCTGAACCCTATTTCGCTTTGATTGGCACTTCCAACACCTGCCTTTTCCCCATAGCATTGAGGTTTCATCCTGGCCAAGTTTTATTGATGTTTGGTTAATAAGCTCCCGAGAGCTTCGTTGACGTGTTTACCCATCAACGTGGTACAGTCACCTGCAGGTGATCCATTCTAGTTCAAATGCCCACAGCCAATAGCCACTCGACCAGAAATCTGTCGACTCCGGTCATATCGGGCTGGCCTGCATCCTGCAGCCAGGAACGGGGGTAACCCCTGCACAACCTGCTGTCATTCTCAGATTTAGTTATGACACCATTCAGTATGGAGTGTTTTTCTGGCTCTTTCCCCAAGCTTACCAGGAAAAAAGAGCCATTAAATTGACAACAAAATTAGTTGAACACTCACTAACCGCATCTAAAGTAGCGCAGTCATTGCAATTCAGTCAAAATAATATCCCAGGTATCAAAGAATATACATATTACCTCGCTTGATTCAAGTCAACATGCGAGATAACGCTTCATTCGAGCCGGAATATACCACACTAATAGTTCAGTCTCCAGGTAAGTTAAGGCCGCTCAGTGGGTATCACTCCTTAATCACCTTCACATTACGGGGTAGCCTACAGAGTAGTGTGACTGAGTAGGTACATGGGTCTGTACTCGATAATATCACTATTCTGAATCTCGAACACTGCACCTCACCTATTATCGTTGACTAATGTGGTGTTCAACTAATTTTTGTGTGCGATTATAGTGCTCCGGGAACAAAGTCCAAACTGCAATTCAGGGTAGAAAAGATGCAAGGGAGGTTGGTGATATCCTAACCAATAATTGCAACCTCCAGAATTTGGTAAACAGATCCATAAAACACCAATCTTGTAACTTATTTAGCAACCTCCCTTTGAAAGAAGCTGCATCGGGATTCAATGATAGCATGGGGAGCCGCAGAGTTCTCTTCACTCCTGTATTTGTCCAGCTGCGACAAAAATGGGTCCTAGCTATCGGATCCGGTTGTTCCTGGGATTCCGACTGTCAATCAATGTTTGAAGTGAAACTTGTAATTTTGACTCGCAGAATTGGTATTTGTATATGAGTAGTAGAGCCTACGTATATTTTACATGTACTCCGGAGGTTCCCCATATTTTAGAACACCGTTGGTTGCGTTACGAATTCACTATCGGAAGAGCTTAACTTTGTCTCCGGCAGGTTTACACACGAATCAACGGGGCGACAAACTGATTTTGAACACCCTGTCTGTATTACATTGACTGGTCTATCGTCAAACCTGGCCCTGGACCTCTCAGGCAGAATGATATCTAGGGCTCTTCTGCGTGGTTTCCGAGCCAACAGCCATTGGAAGCCAAGGAATCAATATGTTACTCCTATAATCTTATCGCCGATGTTTGACTTGGAAAAAGGTCTTTCAAATCCATCATTATTCTAAAGTTCGCAAAACTGTGTTGTCCTGTCCGCTGTAGAGTGGATTTTAGGGTCATGTGACCTTATCGATAACGCTTCAAAAAACACGCCACTTTCTGGTCGTTTAGCGTTACCCCAGATCTCTTGAGCTTTTTGAAAGTGTGTGCCTCATCGCAAGTCGTGAACTTCTCTTCGTCGCTCAGAGGATATTCATCATGGAGGCAGAACTTCAGGCTAAGATCGCTGGCCTGGATCATGTCATTTCCGAATACTCTGTGGTATGGATGTGAAGACCTCTCTACATTCTTGATGGGAAGCTAATGACGGCCACAGGGGTACTTGACACATGCTTCCAACCTTTACGTGGAGGATGCAAATGCTCCATCGCCACTCACGGAAGCCGCCGAAACAGTGACTGAACTGCTGGTCTCTGCCTCGGGAGACTTCTCCGCGCAGAATCGCGATGCAATTGCCAACCTGGTGGAAAAATTCATTACATCTCTGAGCTCCTCCGATGGCAATTCAGAGCGTAGGCAAATGCCTTTTGCGGCCAAGAGACTCGACCAGACAATCAATGTCGGCTCGCAGCGGAACATGTCCTCCACCCTTGGCTTGACTGGCACCAATGTGGACTTGGAGTCCGCCAATGCCCGCAAAGTGGAGTCTCGTGTGGATAAGAAGAAGCTGGAGAAGGCTGAGCGCAAGATCAGAGCTAAGCAGGAGAAGAAACAAATGAAGACGGTCACCTACGAGGCTTCGCGCCTGATCCAGCCAGATGAAACCATGTCGTATGAAGAATTCTTCATGGCTGTCAACCCGCTACAATTGGGCTCGGACTCTCAATCAAAGAGCAAGGACATCAAGCTGGACAACCTCGACATCTCTATTGGTGGTCTACGCATTCTGACGGACGCTAATTTGACCCTTGCATTTGGTCGACGATATGGTCTGGTTGGTCAGAACGGTATCGGAAAGTCTACCCTGTTGCGAGCCCTGAGTCGCAGAGAAGTCGCCGTTCCCAGCCATATCTCGATTCTCCACGTTGAACAAGAGGTGAAAAACCCTATATGCCCCAATTGGCCTAGTTTCTTGATACTGACGGTCATTTCAAGATCACGGGTGACGATACACCAGCACTCCAGGCAGTGTTGGACGCAGATGTGTGGCGGAAACATCTGCTGGCTGAACAAGATGTGAGTCGTTTTCCAATGAGGTCATTCTGTAACAGTTTTACTAAACAGCAACTCGGTAGAAAATCACAAAGCAGCTGTCAGCCATCGAAGAGGAACGATCCTCCATGGCAGACACTTCTAAGGATGCTGCCAGGTTAGATCAAGAACGAGAGGGCCTAGACATCACCTTGAGTGATATCTACTCAAAGCTCTCTGAGATGGAATCTGATAAGGCAGAGTCTCGAGCAGCAAGCATCTTGGCTGGTCTTGGTTTCTCCCAAGAAAGGCAGCAGTTCGCAACCAAGACTTTCTCCGGAGGTTGGAGAATGCGTCTTGCGCTGGCTCGAGCCCTATTCTGCGAACCGGATCTATTGCTTCTTGACGGTATGCCCTTAAACTAGCGCGCGCAGAAGATCCATATTGCTAACATTCTCATAGAACCGTCGAACATGTTGGATGTTCCATCTATTACTTTCTTGTCTAACTACCTCCAAGGATACCCTAGCACGGTGCTGGTCGTTTCTCACGACAGAGCGTTCCTGAACGAAGTCGCCACAGATATTGTTCATCAGCACTCAGAGAGATTGGATTACTACAAGGGAGCTAACTTCGGTGGGTCTCAATTAGATAAAAAGCTGCATGACATCGCTAATACATGATACAGAATCGTTCTACGCCACAAAAGAAGAGCGAAGAAAGACTGCCAAGCGTGAATATGAGAAACAAATGGCGGAGCGGGCTCACTTGCAAGGTAAGAGCCTCTGGAGTTTGAATTCCTGTACAATGCTAACGCTTTGCAATCAGCTTTCATCGACAAGTTCCGATACAATGCCGCCAAATCGTCGGAAGCCCAGTCCAGAATCAAGAAGCTTGAGCGTATGCCAGCTCTTGAAGCGCCCGAGAGCGAATATGTTGTGCATTTCCAATTCCCCGAGGTCGAGAAACTTTCGCCCCCTATTGTCCAAATGTCGGATGTTTGCTTCGGCTACACCCCAGAAAGACCTCTCCTCAAGGATGTTGAACTTGATGTCCAGCTTGATTCGCGTATTGGAATTGTTGGACCGAACGGTGCTGGTAAGACTACGGTGCTCAAACTGCTCACCAATCAACTCCAGCCAACCAAGGGATTGATTTCTGCGCACTCGAGACTGCGCATTGGATTCTTCGCCCAACACCACGTTGATGCTCTCGACATGAACTCCAGTGCAGTGAGCTTCATGGCCAAAACATACCCCGGCAAGTCTGATGAGGAGTACAGAAGACACTTGGGAGCGTAAGTTTTGACCTGAACCCGACTACATACTGGTCGTCTCTAACTAATATGCTCGCATAGCTTCGGTATCACCGGTATGACTGGTCTTCAGCGAATGGAGCTTTTGTCTGGAGGTCAGAAGTCTCGTGTCGCCTTCGCATGCTTGTCTTTGACCAACCCCCACATTCTTGTTCTTGACGAGCCTTCCAACCACTTGGATATTGAAGGTATGGATGCGCTTTCTGAGGCGCTCCAGCGGTTCGAGGGTGGTGTGGTGATGGTTTCCCACGACGTGACGATGTTACAGAATGTCTGCAAGAGTCTCTGGGTCTGTGATAAGGGAACTGTTCACAAGTTCGATGGCGATGTGAAGGCATACAAGAAGATGATCACCGCACAGGCCGATGAGGCCGGTGTTGTGGCTAAGCACTAAGCTTAGTTTTGGATTGATCACACCATGTCCATGAAAATAAAACCGATTACCTATGTTCTTACATAATTTATGAACTTTATACCTGGGATGGTGTTCGGCATAGACTGTAGAATAAATGATGATCAACTATAGTGGGTCTACTCGTTATCGCGGACTTATCGGGCAGGAACCCCGGATCTCTCTCTCTCTCTTCCTTCACCTCCCGACAATCCGAGCTCCAGGTCAATGACATTCTACGCGAAGAGCCATACAATATGACTTCAAGGGAGGAGCTGGATACCTCGGGTCCAAATGCTCCACTACTTGCCCCCACCGATGCCTCTCCTGACTTCCGCGACGCCGATGACGAGGCTTTAAACCCCGATCTAAGCTGTTCAGAGGGATGGTTTATATGGATTTTGACGTTTTCAGCTGGTATCAGCGGCCTTCTTTTTGGCTACGAGTATGTCAAAACCATTCACTGCTACAAAATAATGATGATTAACGATCCTGTGAATCAATAGTACCGGCGTCATATCCTCTACCCTCGTGACTATTGGCTCCGATCTATCCAATCGACCGTTGACCACACTCGATGACAGTCTCATAACATCATGTACCAGTCTATTTGCGTTGATTGCAAGTCCCTTCACGGGTGTCCTGGCTGATAGATATGGTCGTCGGAGGGTCATACTCGTCGCCGATATCCTGTTTGCGTTAGGAGCAGTAATCCAGGCTTTCACCAGCAGAGTATGGTGGATGATTGTCGGCCGGAGTATTGTCGGACTTGCCGTTGGCAGTGCGAGTGCTGTCACTCCCTTGTTCGTCTATCCCTCGCCTGCTTGGATAAGAACAAAAGGCTAATATATTTTCCGAATCCAGATATATCGCAGAGGTGGCACCATCGCATGCAAGAGGTCGGCTCGTTACGATCATGTGTCTCTTGATCACCGGTGGTCAAGTGGTCGCATATGTTGTGGGTTGGTTATTTTCTCAAACGAGCGGAGGCTGGCGCTGGATCGTCGGCCTCGGGGTGGTACCAGCATTTCTTCAATTCGCTGTGCTTTTGGTCCTACCGGAAACCCCGAGATGGCTCATTCAGGCGGGACATGATTCACAAGCTGTGGCGGTCCTGACTCGGATCTACCAGGACTGTCCCGAGTGTGATCGGGTCGTGAATCGAGTCCTGCGCGGTATTAGAGCGGAGGCTACCCAGGAAACAGAAGAAATAGACCGGAGCAAAACCTCCAACACCAACTTGCAGTGGCTTCATGATGCTTCGCAGCGAACACGGGACTTGTTCTACACCGGAGGTAATAGGAGGGCCCTGATAATCGCGATGATGCTCCAGGGTCTTCAACAGCTATGTGGGTTCAATAGCTTGATGTACTTCTCGGGGATCATTTTCAAGGCACTCTCTTTCTCATCGCCGACTTTGACATCCCTGACGGTTGCCGTAACCAATTTCCTCTTCACTCTTCTTGCATTTGCATTCATTGACAGGATTGGGCGACGTCGCATATTACTGTATTCGATACCAGTCATGGTTCTCGCACTCTGTTCCTGTGCCATTGCCTTCTCCTCGATGGACATTCCATGGGGATCTCAGCCTCCAACGCACCAAGATGATGCCGAGACTCACACTATTTATTCCTTGCTAATCTTGTTCTGCTTGACAGTTTACACGGCAGCCTATGCATTTGGACTTGGCAACGTGCCATGGCAGCAGTCGGAATTGTTCCCGTTGAACGTGCGGTCCTTGGGATCTGGTCTTGCTACAGCCACGAACTGGGGCTCTAATTTCATCGTCGGGCTTACTTTCTTGCCTATGATGGAATGGATGTCTCCAACATGGACATTTGTCATTTACGCCGGTGTATGTGCCGTAGGATGGGTAGCTGTACATAGAATTTATCCGGAGATGAGTGGACTTGGCCTCGAAGAAGTCAAGGGTCTATTGGCCAATGGTTGGGGTGTGAAAGAGAGTCTGCGAAGAGGGATTTGAGTGGTGATTTCCAATATAGAATGAACTTTGGTTCCTCTCACTTTTTCATTCTTCACTTCCCAAAACTTCATCTCCGACCTCCACCAACTCTCCCTCGTTTTCCTACTTCCCTACTTTTCCTTTCTTTGCATAGCTCATACATTTCACATATGAATCATGACGCACAAAAAGGATTACTGGCAGTTTTTTGGATTGAGCCTGGCTCATTCCCACCCATCCTCCAGCACTGTATACGACCACCCTCAAGTATATACGGCACTTCGAGCAATCATGGAAAACGGCGAAGACTCCATAATGGAGAATGGCAAAGACTCAAAAGACATCCAGAGCACGAGGAGCCCTCTGCTCGAGCTTCCAAATGAGGTGAGATAACATTGATATACTTCAAGAAAGGGATCAATGACTGATCTTTTAAGATCCTCCAAAACATCGCAACTCTCCTGCCTAACGACTGGGACATCGTTAAACTTGCTTTGACTTGCAAAGAGACCAAAGTCAGAGTTTTAGGCCCCCAGAGCTCAAATGCATCATTCTGGCGGACTCGCTTTGAACAAAAGTACGACATGCCCCAGGGACGAACTCCTCAAGAAGTGATGATGGAGTACCAGACCCGTTCAATTGTGCTCTCACCAAAGATCGACCTTGGACGATGCAGCTATGAACAGATGGAATTTTGGCTTCAGGCCATCCAAACTATGCTGCACGAGGTATTGACTCTGCCTTTGCCAGTGGGTGCTACGTCTAAGACCTATGAACAAATCCGAGAGGCAGTTTGTCGCACCAAATTCCTGAGCAGACCTAAGACCAAGAACAAGATGAAGGGGATCTGGCGTTTCATGTACACCATGCAGCTGGTTAGTCACTATTTCTGTCCAGAAATGAAGAAGCAGAGAAGAATATTCAACATGCTGATCATTATTACTGTTGTCTAGTGCCTGACTGCCCTTGCGCTCGATCCAGCAGTCTCTCCACCTGGCTACCGTGACGACTACAAAATCGCCTCAGTATATGCTTTCTCCGGTTACTTCCGAGAGCTAAATGAACCCTTCATTCAACATGTCCGTTTGAATATTCTCGGACTGATGGAAATGCGCAGCTTCTGGGCGAGACATCTCCTTAGCCCCGTAGAAGGGACCTTCTACAACTCTTTCTCCAACCTGGGTTATGACCTCAAGCCCAAGATCCGAAAGACAGACGGATCCAATGCCACAGACCTGAGCAACTCTTGGATTGGCTACTACTGTGAGTCTCAAACATCAGACATAATACCTCACTGATCTGACAATCCTTCCATCACAGCTTGCCTTCACCCACTGCCAAGTTCGTTCCGAGACGAACGCCGACAGACATGTGCAGACCTAGACTCACACTGGGAGCAAGTTGATACTCTAGTAAGTATTCCAGATTGATATCTTCAACTCAAAATGGAATATGGATCTAATGCGTTTTAGTCTCTCGAGATTGAATCGCAGACATATGAGCCCTACTGGCCTGCGGAATGCGAAGAGCTCATTCCCCGATGTGGAAGCCCCGATATCAAACGGCTGTACTTCCATGGCTACCAGAATACGCTTAGTGCAAGCCGTGATGCCGCCAATCCCATGTTTGGCTTTGTTGAGCCAATGGAACGAGAACATGGTGAGCTTCCTGGTTGGTCTCGCATTTGCTTTGCGATTTGTGAAAAGACCGAAAGCATCGAGCAATCGAGTTGGTCCTCGGCGTCGTCTCGCTGGGTCCACGGATACGAGGCCGTTATCATTCCAGGAGGAAGGCTGATGCTGGGATGGTGGATTGACATGAAGAACACTTCAGGCAGGGGCCCGTTTATCTTCTGGGATTTGTGAGATGATTGCGTGTCCATATCAAGACTGCATTTACGTGGCGTGCATCTGAGTATTTTTTTGCCATATTTATTATGCTCTTATTGATTTTATTTTCTGTTCTCTCGTTTTGAATGGGAAGTCTGCTGGAGGAGACAAGATGGTTGCTTGATAGTGTTTCGCACTGGAAAATCATCTAGGTGGATCCAAGGTTGATAAAAAAAGAAAATAGGCAAATCTCGACACATTTTATGTGACGAAGGGAATAAATGATACGAGACAGGAAATTAACTACTCTTCAATGTCCTTGACCTTCTCCCACTGGCCCTTGAGGTTCTCCTTCCACAAGCTAACCTTGTTGTCACCGCCACTAACGGCCAAGATGTTGCCGCTGAGGCTCCAGCTGACACGCCACAGCACGGTATCAAATTCAAGGGTTTGGCTGGTCCACTGACCAGGGTTGGAGGCGTCAGAGGTCCAGATACGAACGGTCTTATCTTGCGAAGCGGAGGCAATGTAGGACTTGGACAGAATGCTTGGTGACCAAGCCACATCACGAACCCAGTCTGAGTGGCCCTCCAAGGTTTGGGTGGTGTTGTAAGTTTTGGACTCAGGGCTGAAACAGCACGTGTTAGCATAAACCCTCAACACATGCATATTATGATCAAGGGAAAAGAAATAGAGAAAGAGACAAAACACCATGTACATACCTATAGTCCCAGATCTTAACCAGGTTGTCGCTTCCTCCAGTGACGAATCGTCTCTGTTGGCCCGGTCCAGGGTTGGAGCTGATCAAGCTACCGGCAAAAGCTGCGGGGGCCCAGCTGATGGAGTTCACGCCCATTCCGTGAGCATGGAAAGTCTGGTGGGTCCAGTTGTTGTCGCGGAACTCAAGAACGCTCGCATGACCGTCGGAAGAAGCGCAGGCAAGGAGACAGCCGCTCTCATGAGGAGCCCAGGATACCATGTTGACAGAAGCGGTGTGAAGGGAGAAATCGAAGACCTTAGTCCATGTGCTTCCACCAGCGGGGGAGGTGGCATTCTGAGGCTGCTCTCGCCAAATGAGAACCTTTCCATCGTACGAAGAGGAGGCCAGGATTGTGCCGAATTTGGGGTGTGCCTGGGTGTAGAACGTGATTAGTTGAATTGCGCGAAACGATGAGAAAAGCATTTGTACCCACCCAAGCAACACACCAGACTGCACCTTCATGGCTGGTGAGATCAAAGTCGGTTAGTAACTATGCTTGATATATCTTCCACGATTTCAGAATAGGCTCTCACCCCTTAAGGGTCTCGACCAAGCGGTGCGACTCCCCCTCAATTTCAAAGATCTTTATCGTTTTATCCGACGAGCAAGTCGCCAACCTGCGGCCATAGTAATCCAGACCGGCATCGTGCTGTAATTGAGACCCAATCATCAGTCAAATGATCTTTATACTGCCATGTGGGAGCTGAAGAGCGCAATTGGCCCCGTCGGGCTGGACACGGTACGTACAATCATGTCTTCATGCCCAGAATTCGAGATTACCTGGGCGGCCGCCTGGAACACAATAAATTAGTACAAAGAGAAATATGCGAATTGGCTTCGAGTAGAGCTCACCATTTTGTCGAAGCTTTAAGAGGAGTATTAAGAGATGGAGGAGCTGGTACGAGTGAGCTTGCGGGTTGAAGGCCACAACAACCTCCGGCTTATCTCTTATCTGACTGACTCAGCAAGTCACGTTTGTCCCCACGCTTCTCCATGTTTTATAGAACAGAGTATAGAGTCAAATTTTACGTGTACTATTATATTAGTAGGCATTGTACTACTAAAGAGATCGTGATGAGAAAATAAACAGCCCATCCATATTCGTACATTAACTAAGAAATAAAAAGCACCATCCCCACGCCTGTCCATGTATTCTTTCAACAGCACCAAGCCTAGGAGAAAGAGGAAAAAGAAAAGCAAAGGTTAAAAGGCGAGTCCCTTAACAAGTCCAGAGAGTGATTGATTACATCAACTAACATTCCCAGAACAGAAGAACAAACATAGTCTTCGATGGGCAGCCTTCGAGCCGAAAAACCACCGGGATGATCTCATATCCATTGATCGTTTTTTTTGAGCAGTCTTGCCGCAATGTAACCAAACCTGCATAATGTCTTGCTGTATGAAGACCACGAGATGAAAAAAAAAAGATAAGTGGTAAATGTGGAGCTAGGGAATAGGTCGTCGAAAAAGGGTTCACAGGTAGGATGGGTGTAAAAATTTGCGGGCCAGGTGGTACATTGTGAGATTATGGTGAAAGAAATTGACAGCATATCTAGCCAAAGCGGCCAACGGGAATATCATGACGGTGGAGATCTTTTGACCATTCCGGTGCGATTTTATCTCGCTCGTAGAGGAAGCCGCAGTTGTGGCAGAGAGTCTAGAATCACAGTTAGATCCAGAACGAAAACCATTAAAATCTTCAAGATTCACTTACCCGTGGACCATCTGGACCGTCTCGCACAGCCCAAACAGCTGCACCCCAGACCATACAATTGCTGCAGCGCCAGCTTTGCCGTTCCCTATAAACCAAAATTGACGTTTCAGCATCCATTTCAACAAACCGGGTCTTAGGGTTGCATACCATTCAGAAAGTGTACCGCCACCTCCACCATAACCAGCTCCTGAGCCTGTATCAGGAGTGCCCCGGCCACCAGGAGTGCCTCCTCGGCCCAAGGGACTAAGACTGCGGAATCGACGCTTACGCTTATTTCGCTCTCCTCTGCCGAGTGGTGTCTCACTGTCGACATCGAAGTACCCACTGCTCTGTCGAGAAGCGTCTGGGGTGATACCTGTTGTCGAAGAGAATCGGGCTGTTTCTCGCCGCAGACGCCGGATTTGCCGTTCTCGATCTCCTTCTCGCCTCTCAATTTCATCCTTCGACAGGGTTTCCACCTTGGGCTCCCACTCATCACCCAGAGTCTCGGGATCGTATCGCCAGCCAGCTTCAACGCCATTTGCGGCTTGGTTGTCGATCTCATTTCCGTAACCATTGATTCCGCTAACGAGGCCACCGCTTTCGCAAACCTCCTTCTTCAGTTTCAACACCGCCTCGTAAATGCCGTGCGCAATGGCACTGACCCATTCACCATTGAGATGTAGATCGGCACAGGTGATTTTCGCAAATTCTTCAGCCATTCCGGGAGAATGGAGTAGTGACCACTCAAATCGGTCCGTGTAGAGCTTGTTTTGAAGGTTAATATTGAGATTTATCAGACACCGGTAGGCATCATCTGGGTTGAGAAGACTGTCGTTGACCAGGGCCTCTTTGGTCACAGTGACTGTTGCGCCGTTGGGCCGATTATCGGGAGTTGCAATATTTGTGGCAGCTGGAGTCATGGATGTATCTCTTGAGGCCTCAGTCTGTGGAGGCACACTTGGTGGGGGAATCTGAGAACTTTGGAACAAAGGATGCAATGCCACACCTGCGTACTCCTCCAACTGCTGTCTGATCTGATTGCTAATGGTCATTGTCGTTGCCTGCGGGTTGGGAAGATCTAGATCGCGCACAAAGCCAATGGCAAACTCCTCCGGGGTGGCTAGAGCTTCATGAAGGTTCCAAAGGAAAGTATCCTTGATTCGGAACGGAGGAAGGTGATCAGGCCTACGGTATGCAGGAAGTGTCGGGTTGATGCTAGGATCCATGACACCGCGGGGGAGGGGGAATGGTTCCAGGGGTTGGTGTCCACCGACTTCCACATCAATGCGGATTGGTACAAGTGTCATAGGAAGCTGTGCTTGGATCTGAAGTTGCTCGGCACATCTAATATCACGCAAGTTAATAAAGACTGGATGCTTAGTGTATCGCGTCCATGGCAATTCATTCCCCAAGGACGCGGACATCGTGACGGAGAGGGGAGTGCGCAATAAACAGAAGGGAAGAAGGGTACGAAATCACTTCAGGTGACCGAATACAGACACAGGAGAAGATGAGAGTGAAGAGTGAGAGATACGTACGCTGGCCTGAGCATCCTCTTGATCATCCATTCTCGGAACACACCCTGAACTTCCACTGGCGCATGCGCTTCCTTGCCCAACTTTTCTGGCATAGACATAATACCGCCTGACGATTCCTCACGACGCAGGCTTCTCAACCCCGTTGGTCGCCGAGGTCCATCACTTTCATCGAAATCGTCATCATCGAACCCATCTTCAGCGTAATTGATCGCGGTGGTGCCGCGCTTCGTCGTTCGTGGTGTTGGACCAGTTTGCACTGGGTAGACAGGTGTGAGGAGCGCATTTCCATACTGCCGAACGCGTGGTGGATATGTAGTGATATATCCTCTAAGAGGGGACATGTTGGCGATCTATTTCGACAAATACATGCCCCTTCGCGGGGAATTTCGAATCGCAAGACTTCGCGTCACTCAATGCCGCCAACGAGAATTGATCACAACCGATGGACAAAACGAGACAGTAGAGGATATAGAAGAAGCACTAGCTGATTTAAGATCTGAATAGATCTCAAACAGCAAAAATGGCTTAGAAACCAGATGAAATTGGGTGCAGTGTAATGGGATGCTTTTGCGCTGTCGCGTTTTCCCCGATCGAGCAAAGCCCATTCCATCATCACGTGATGCCAAGCCCCTAGTTTCAAGCATCAATTATGAACTACTAGGTTATACATGAGCACAACCAAGTTTCAAGGTTCTCTGACTATTATTTTTGGAATAGGTGAAATACACTGATGCTGAAATATAAAGACCAATCTTATTGTATGTCCAATGTCACCCTAGAAACGGGCCGTGTCCTGGGGCATGTCCAATGAATAGAGAATATACCAGGAGAGGTTGCAAAAAAGACGCCAAATTGCGCAAGTACGCCAGCCCTGCTGTCGAAAAGAAAAGAAACCGACCAAAGGGCACAGGAATAAGCCATTGGAGAGGCTGAATGGGAAAAAAGAACAGAGATTCAAGATAACAGTAATGCAGCAACAGAGATAACAAAGATCAACATGGGAAGCTAGGGTGATCTGGGTATAGGTACAGATGCAGAGAGAATGAATTGAGGATAATTAACGGAGTCCAATGACACTCTGCGGAAATACGTTAGCTGAAGAATCCAAATACTTCCCAAAAAGGTGCCATTCTTACCATTTCAAGAGTCCAGACCCGTCGAATCCACACTTTGACTTGCCCATCAACGCCTTCAACATTATCCAGGTCGACACCCTCCCACCAGCATCGACGAGCGGGCTTTCTCCAGAAAAGCAGAAGCTTCTGGGCCATTCCGACGGCATTGTTGTTTGATAGGTCGCCCCGGATGTCAGTACGAAGCTTGGCCAAAGCAAGGCTGCAGATGACGGCCTTGTTTGGTTCCGGAGCTCGGTGACCCCACTGATCTTCGCGATCAAATCCACTGTTTTGAAGATTAGATGGATTTCACAGTGGATGATAAGCGAACTTACCCGGCAGTCAACATTTC
This sequence comes from Penicillium sp. S1602, assembly GCA_023626355.1. NCBI lineage: Eukaryota > Fungi > Ascomycota > Eurotiomycetes > Eurotiales > Aspergillaceae > Penicillium > Penicillium sp. S1602. The sequence continues at coordinate 645,946 of JAMAGW010000012.1, read as the reverse complement.
GATCAAGTGCTGCTCAGTAGATCCTAGCTCCTCGCTCTTGCGCAGTCCAGAGAAAATGCCGTCCTGCTTCAACAGGGCTCGGCCAGCGGCCCGCTTGACTTCGAGCATCTCCTCGTGCCCAATATCTGGTTTTGGCGGAATCACATAAAAGTCAAGATCTTCACGAAGGACGATGATACCGGCACGATCCTGGAGCATGTCACGCGCGGAATTTTGCATTACATCCGGCACTTCCAACTCTGGAGATGTCGATCCCGAAGGCAGCGAGGAAGGAATGGATTGAGCAACAGAGCGGAAGAAATCAAGCATGTACTGAAGTGATGCAGGATCATACTGGAAGAGGTTAGGTTGGGCGTCCCATCAAAAAACCATGGTAAAGCTGTGACTTACGTCAACTGGATAAATGTCGCCTTCATGGAAACCGCCCATATGTCCATCGGGAAGAAGACCGTTGGGGAAAAGAGAGAGAAGAACAAACTCCGGCAAGGTCAATAATTCATCTCGGGACAGAGTAAACCGGGTACCCCTTAGTCACTGTCAGCATCGGAACACAATTCACTGGGAAGAGGAAGCTCTTACCGGAGGTCGAGAACGATATGCTCATCTCCACCAATGTCTAAGCGCGCAGAACATGTCAGCGCTATACAAGTTTCCAGGGATCTACCACGTTGCACTCGTACCTCCCAGTGTATTGATCGGTGGTCCACCCGTCTGTTGAACCTGGGTAATGATGCTCGAGGCACCTCCAGCTGCAGCCATCACGTAGGTAAATGACTCAAGTGGGCTGTAGCCTTCGGTGTATGGCGGCGGCGGTTCACCGTCGTCGGAGTTTTTCCCCGGCCCGTCTCCCTTGGGTTCTGAGAAGCTTGCTTTGGTGTCTGCGACAACTGATGACGAAGGAGCCGAATCGAGAGGTTCTTCAGCAGGCGGCGGCGCAAAGGCTGGGAGGGATGCAGGACCAGACTCGGTGACCTTGGGCTGATTGGCGTCGAAAGCGAAGTCAAGTGAGGAAAAGGGCGGCGGGCTGACGGAGGAGCTAGCAGACGCTTCAGAAGGGGAGTGCGGCGGGGGTGCGCTGTAATAGTCGTCCACCTCGAGGGAATCGTTCGGAGGATGTATTGGCGCCGTGGTTGATGAATGCCCCGAGGGTATTTCTTCCGACACGGTGCTAGTGCAGAGGAATCAGATCCAATCGCAGCGAGGCGGTCGATCTGATGGGCTCCAGACTTCCAACCCCAAAGGGTCTGTTTGTATGTCGATCAGGAGGCGGGATGGTGGAGAGATCCACCAAGAATTCCAGTTGTGGTTTTATACAAGTAAACAATCAAACCATCAAATATATTCCAATGACGACTAAGCGGGTGAACCAGATGTTGCTCGGGGCGATGGGGGGGGGGGGGGGAGGAGAAGAGGGAAGAATGGGGAGGGCGCTTAGGTGCAAGTCGATCATATCTGGCGGTAAGTCGCCCGCATTTATTTGAACGCCACTGATACATGGAGTGTACACCTGTTGTGCAGCTTTATTTAATAATCTCTTAACATAGAGAAGCTATTAGCCTCATGAATAATTAATCTTATCGTTTCGTTAGTATCTTAGACTAAAAATAATATACTATTTTTGTAGTTTTGACACTGGCCTACGAGAGATAGTTATTTATGATCATCAGACTTAGACCTTGCGGTCAACATAGCTCTGAATCAGGCCTTCGAGAGTCGGCTCATACTCCTTTAGTATGACTTTGTCTCCCTCCAGGATAGTGTTTGCTTGCACGAAGACCTTTCGAGGAACCTTGTTCTTCATGACAACCTCACGCACCTGTGTTCCCCACCAGCTATCCACAGATGTGATGTCATCATACAAGGCCTTGCCTGCTTCAACATCCGCAGTGCTCTTGTAAACATGAAGTTTCTGCAAGTACTTCTCCACGGAAGGGCGTCCGTGGGTCAAAATCTTGGACCGATCCAGACGGATCTCCAGATCCGACAGATCATCCTTGGTGTACGACAGCTTGACAAAGTCATCGCCCGCGGTGAGGAAAGTGCGGAGGATACTGTACCGGGCTTGCATATGAGCCTGGCCCCATTTTTGAGTCTTGGGGTCCCAGAATTCCAATGCCACCAGACCGGCGCGAGCCATTTGAAGGTATGCGGCGAAGAGAACGTCACCAGCTTCATTGCTCATATCTTCGACGCCATTGCCAAATCCAAAGATCTTCAGTATTTCAAAGTCACATCCCAGCACCATGGCCACACACTCAGCACGGCATTCTTCATAAGATCCAGCAATGGCCCCGAACACTGAGCTCCATGTTTGACCGGGCTTGTACCAGCTCGTCACAGGCTTGTTTGTCACAGGGCTGATTGGAGGGTTGGACACATCAAAGTTGTATTTACCAGGGGCTGTTTCTTGCAACAGCTTGCCAGTTCCGTGACCAAGCAGTTCATGAATACCGACTTGAACCTCAAAAGCAGGATCACGGCAGCGGCGGTAAACCTCCTGGTCGGCCTCGGCAACAAATGGAATGGGCTCATTAGGGGCCTTGGCACTAAGAACATTGCCAAGAGACACATTCTTAAAGCCCAAGTTTTGACGGATATCATCGTAGTTGGGCAGATTGATGCCGGCCGGAATTCCCGACCCAGCGAAGCTCAGAACCTCGAGTGAAGTGAAATCCGGGCTCAGGAACTTGTCCTTCTCAAAGTCCGTACCCCAGGGTAATTTGGGGATCATGCTCTCGGCACTGTCTACCAGCGCACCGAACGCCCGAGTTCGTTCCATGTTGACCTAGCAGCGTCAGTAAATCACGTCAAACAAGGAATTGTCAGTCTTACCAATGCGATCAAACCTTCCCATTCTCCACGCACGCCATGAGGGTCACGGTAGGTCTCCACGAAGCCCAGGTTCGTCTCCAAAACAGGCTTCTGGTCTTTCACCCAGATACGCTGGCTCTCTTTGAATGCCTCAATAGATCCCGTACCGAATGTGCGGGCATAAGACTCCAGCATCTGCTTCTGGTTATCGTTCGCCGCGTTGCGCTCTGCCTGTTTGATCGAGTGGGAAATCTTGGCCATCTCCTCCAGATGATCCCCAAACACAAGGTGCACTATTTTGCCCTTCAAGCTTCCGTCCAGCTCAAAGGTGTGCAGTTCTCCGAGGTCGCGATCTCTCGCTGGAGGATTGGAAATCCCGGATGCAATAAGAAGCTCAAAATTACCCGATGCCGTCTTCCGAATTCTTGTGTTCTCCAAAGCCAGGCCCTTCTTCTCCATCAAGTTCCCAATAGTGGTAATTTCGTCCTTGGTGATGGTGGGGGAGTCAGGATAATAGGTGGTCATGTGCCCACTCGTGGGGTAACCAAGATGCATCATCGACTGCTCACTAGTCTCGTAGATGCCCCCTCCGGTGGTATTCGCTTTTTGGAAGGCCGCCTTAGTTTCAGGTGTGATGGATGCCAGCGCCTCCAGAGCAGAGAGTGGCAGGCGGGGAATGAACTTGGAGTCACCAAATCCCTTGTAATTACCACAGTTACCCAAGAACTGAGCTGCATATTCAAGGAAGAAACGGAGATGTTCATCGCTAACTTGGGTCTTCTGGGCCAAGCTGTTCCAGTCACCATCGCAAGCATGGTGGAGGGAGAGAATGAGATCGTAGATGGGTTCGGACTCTGGGGAAACCTGGCGCAATGTAACTCGAGTTCCTTCAAATGCCGCTCTGTGCGATAGTATTCCCAAATTAGCTTCATTCAGCGACTTTCAGATTTCGCGCACTGGTGGGGCATACCGGCTCATATAGTGGGCATATTTTCTGAGGGATTCATCCTGAAGGGCATCAAAGTGAGACTTGATTTCCAGTCTGACCACCGAGGGAGGTGAGTCAGCCAGATAGTGCTGCTTGACATTATCTTCCATGGTGGGCGCTTGAAAGAGGTGTGAGGTAGAGAAGTGTTTGGTGTGGGGAACAAACAATCGGTGAGTAGCACGATTGAGGGGTAGCGGAAGTAAACCGGAGCTCCGGTTAAGCGATAAACGCGGCGCAATGCGACGCAGCGAGTACATATGGGAGTTAAAGGTCGAGGTAGCTATGACATATGGGAAAAGAATGTCTACCAATCATGGATAGTCTCCACCTTTGCACCCACTCTATGATAACAAAATGTACAACGTAATATCCACTCCTAATCGATTGTATTCGTATTCATCCATGGATATATACAGTGTCTGGCCTGAAACGTACATAACCTGTAATGCAGTAACTATAATTCACGTATAACCTTTCAAGGATCCAAGGTTACAATACTCCAAGGTTTCCAAGGTTGAAAGGGCGGACACCTAAGATATCAGGTGTAAGTTTGGACAGAGTGACATAGTAGTCACGTATTAGGTCTTTTGTTTCGTTTCGCTTATAGCTTTAAGCCTATGGGCATAATACTTTAGAAGAGGGCAATATCTTCACCTACTTGATACCCCAAGCTACTGCATCTAAAGCGTGATACTTGTGCATTTCGTGGCCAGAATATGTATGTCATGCTTCATCAGACATGGAGTTAACAAAGAGCCCCGTTTGGGTTTCGACTGCGACGCTAATCATACGGGAGGTTCATAAATTCTAATTACATGGTAATGAGTTCCACTCAGCCATCAAAGACCTGGATACCTTCCCTGTATAGCAGCAACCAGGAACAGTAGATAGAAAGTATATGATCCTTCATATCAAGCTTTCATATTTATCCAACCCTTGTTTCTGTGCTGGCGTTTGATACTGGGTCTGGGGCTGAGTTGGGAACGTGGCTGTAGTTGTGTTCATGCCCAACGGAGATCTCATGGCATTATTCGAGTTCATCCCGCCTGGCGGAGGCGGAATTGAGAAGGCTGAGTAATTGGCCTGCTGGGGAGCTGGCGAACTAGCGGCCATTCCAGAAAGCGAAGCTAGTGAACCTGCTCGAGTCCCTCCTTGAACTTGAGTGCTCCAAGTTGGTGATGATGGTTGCATAGGCTGCATAGGCTGCATAGGTTGCATGGTAGGGAAAGCCGGTGCTGCGGGCGATGGCTGCCTGGCAGGCGCGAGAGATGGAAAAGAACTCAGCTTTTGGTCGGGAGTAATGGAACGGAAGCCAAGATGACCGGATGAGCTTGCTGGCTTTAGCGCCGTTCCATTGTTTGTAGACCACGAGAACGCAGGCGAAGTTGTAGTCCGTTTGGACGCAGATGCTTCTGTTTCAATGCTACCCCACATGTCCATTCCATTGCTAGCCGAGGGGGTCGTGCTCTTTCCAAGTACGAGGCGCTCGAAGTTATTTCTTGCAGCATCCGTGTCCGAAGAGGTGAGATCCGTTGCCGACTGGGAGAAACTGCTGGATCCGTTTTGGAATCCAGTTGAATCGCCACCCGACGTAAGTTCCTGCAATTTTCTCGTCTGTTCTTTCTCAATTTTGGCAGAAAGCGATTTGATCAAATCCATGAAATCATTGAACTGCTTAAGGTTTAGGAGAGGGCCAAGGCTGAAACTCCAAAGGACTGGAAGCACTTCGAGGGCAATGAAGTCACTGTCTGCAACCTTTCCCACCTCACGGAAGACCTTTAATGCTGCTACCATAACCGAAGGTTCTTTCGTCTTGATTGCCTTGAGAGATGGAACAAGTTTCTCTTGAATGGTGTATTTGTCCAGAATAGATGCTTTGGTAGTTTTGTTCGGTTGCATCGTGCCAGAAAGATCGTCCTCAAGACTAGACTCATCGAGAGATCCTCCGCAGAGTACGACAAACGCCTCCAACCCGCGGACCTTGATGGCAAGGCTGCTGGTGCGGCTGAACGTACTGGCGATTGGGGGAAAAACTTCATTTTTCACGGTGCTGAAATCGAGTACGGGAAGAAACACAGGTAGGCTCTTAATAGAAGCATCTACCACGGAATGGGTAGGTGAGTCAAGCCCCAGCTTGATCAGAGGTAAAATATCTAAGCAAGACCATTAGCTCCGCATTCATGCTTAGGACAGGTGTTAGCTCACCATCTTTAAACTCCAGACCTGAGCAGTTCTCCGCGACAAGTTTCATATTCTCCAATACAACCATAAGGCCTGCATCCCTCTTGGAGTCGCGTTCCTGCGAGGCCGTTTTCCCTGGTACTGTCCCAAACACTTCCTTTAAGCGAGGAATGATCTTCTCAGGAAAGGCGCGGCGTCCATTGGGAACGCGCTGAAGAATTCCAAAGACATTGTGTAGAATGAGTGGAAGAAGGTCGCGATCCTTCATCTCATCCAATAATACCCCCAGCACTTTTCTTTCCAAAACAGAGGCAGGAAAGTCAGGCAGCACGCGCTGAAGCCCACGCAAGAATTGCGACTTTTCGCTAGCATTCTTCGTCGGTAGCGACTCCAAAAACTGAATCGTAGATACTAGAACATTATCGAAATATGGAGACTGCTGGAACTCCCGTGCATTCATTCGCTGGGCGGCTCTTCGTGTGATCAGTCTGGGCAACACCTGGGATAGAACATTCCGAGGAATAGGGCTTGAACAAAGAAAATTGTTGCCTTGGGATGGGGTGGTAGAGGAGGAGCTCAAGAGTTTCTTGTAGGTTGACAAGTTGGCATGCGCCTGGATCGGCGAGACATGGGGTGAATTATAGAGAGCAATGATTATTAGACCAAGGGAGAAGAGATCAGCGGCTGGTGACACATTGGAGTCCAGGGCGAAATCAGGAGACGTAAAGTCCATGTTCAGCTGCACCGAAGCGGGAAGCCTTGGATCTTGGTAGAGAACCTCGGAAACGGCCAAAGGTGGGAGAGAGGACTTGGTCTCCGAGGAGTCTGGTGGCCCTGCAAATCCTAGACCTGAAATCTTCCAGTCCGATTTGGCATTGATGTAGATGGCATCTGGGTTCAGGTTACCATGTACCAGACCTGCAGATTCATGAAGGAATTCCAGACCCTTCGCGACCTGCAGCAATCCCTTTTGAATCTCCAGTTCATCAATTTCCAAGTCACGTCTTCTCCGACTCCCACCAGCCTCCTCCACCATGTAACGACCAGAGCGGGTACCAGCGCCATGAGCGTTTTCTTGTTCACCCTTCTCGAGTAAAAGCCCTGAAAGCGATGCAGTCAGGGGCTCCGTTGCAAACATAAGACCGCCACTACGAGTTTCTTCCACAGGTTCCAGCACTTGGAGAATGGACGGGTGTCGCAAACGGGCCAGATTGCTGGCCTCGCGCTTGAGTCGCTCGATCACATCTTCTTGTAGCTTTTTGGAGGAAGACCCCGAACGAGACCCGAAGCCTCCCGATCGCGGTTCGAGGGTTTTGCGATCAAATATGAATACCGAGGCGGCCGTTCCGGTCGACTTCTTTTTGGCATCGTGGATTTTCCAGGGGCCCGAGTAGACGGTGGGGTGGGTCGCGATCTGATAATTGGCGGAGATGTTGGAGTTAAACGACTTCAACGCTGAAGTAAACATATTGGAGTCACTGTTTGGAAGGTGATTTAATCATGAGAAGTTGGGACAGTATCCGACAACGGGCATTCGTTTCACAGCACGTTCAGGGTGATGATAGGCATGACTTTGGTGAAACAATTGGATACCGGGAACTGACAACAGTTGGCGACGGATAATAAGCCAAGTCTAGTGCATGCGCTTGTTATACTCCAAACCAATCGAATCGTCGGTTCACTTCAATGCGGAAGCTCAATGATAACATCTAACAGTGTTCCTATCAACGGTGATCACGTGCGTGGGAGCTTTAATCAATCATGTGACTCACCCCCGCGCTTTGCGTCGGAACATCAACTAATATGAAAAGGAAAAATAGCAGAATCTCACTATCAGCCGAGCTTCTCGCCCAACCACAGACCTTAGGGTGCCCCAGCTCCATCCGAAGTCGGCGGGTCTCTTTATATAATTTCAACGCGATGATTGGCGAGATCGGGCCCAATTGACTCATCTGAGTGGGCGGTGAGCCTGTGCCGGCCTCTGGTTGGCACGATCGGAGTTGGTCCAGAGCTCCGAAAGATTGTTGCGTGCGGAGTCATATTGTCGATTTAAACCCCCCGTGCGGCATCTTGATCTTCTAACAATCTTCCATTTGGTGACCTGATTTCCTGCCATGAAGTCCCTTCAGCAATTGACTCGCCGAACGGCCCTAACCGGCCTGGCAATGCCCCGGATCCTGTCCTCCCAGACCACTGCCGCCAGCCGGCTATGGCAGAGGAATTTCAGTGCCACCGCGGCCGCTCAATTGGCTGGTTTGGATGCCTCCAAGCTGACTGTGACCAAGACCCAGACCCCTAAGGAGCTCACTCCTAACAAGGATCTGGTTTTTGGCAAGACTTTTACCGGTAAGACTTCGAATTCTCCTGCCGCCTCACCGGCCACGGCTAATTCGGATATATCCTAGACCACATGATCTCGATCGAGTGGACAGCTGAAGATGGCTGGCACACACCCCGCATTGTCCCCTATCAGAACCTCAGCTTGGACCCCTCCACCTGTGTGTTCCACTACGCCTTTGAGTGTTTCGAGGGAATGAAGGCATACAAGGATAAGACCGGCGGCACTCGCTTGTTCCGCCCCAACAAGAACATGGAGCGTCTGAACAAGTCCTCCGCGCGTATTGCCCTGCCGAAATTCGATGGTGACGAGCTGGTTAAGCTGATTGGAGAGTTTGTGAAGCTGGAAAACCGCTTTATTCCCGAGTCAGTGAACTCCGTATCGATATTTGACGACCCAACTAACCTGTCGCAGTGCCCGTGGTTACTCTCTGTACCTCCGGCCCACCATGATTGGCACTCAGAAGACTCTGGGTGTTGGTCCTCCTGGCTCCGCCCTTCTGTTTGTTATTGCTAGCCCCGTCGGCCCATACTACCCGACTGGCTTTAAGGCCATCTCGCTCGAGGCCACCGATTACGCTGTCCGCGCCTGGCCCGGCGGTGTTGGTGACAAGAAGCTCGGTGCTAACTATGCTCCTTGCATTCTGCCCCAGCTCGAGGCCGCTTCCCGCGGTTTCCAGCAGAACCTGTGGCTTTTCGGCGAAGAGGAATACGTGACCGAGGTCGGCACAATGAACCTGTTCATCGCCTTGAAGAACAAGGAGACCGGCAAGAAGGAGCTGATCACTGCTCCTCTCGACGGCACTATCCTCGAGGGTGTGACAAGAGATTCCGTCCTCGCACTCGCTCGTGAGAGACTGGAGCCCCAGGGCTGGGTCATTTCGGAGCGCAAGATCCGCATGTCCGATGTCGCGGAGGCTGCCGAGGAAGGCCGCATGATTGAGGTCTTCGGTGCTGGCACTGCAGCCATTGTGAGCCCCGTGCGGAACATCAGCTACCGTGGTAAGCTGGTGGACTGCGGTTTGAAGAAGGAAGAGGAGGCCGGTGAGATTGCTCTCCAGATGAAGAACTGGATCGAGGCCATTCAGCACGGAGACGAGGCGCACGAGTGGAGGTAAGTCCATGACTCTGGAAAGTATAAGAGAAAGATGCTAATTGATTCACAGTCACGTGGTTTAAATGTAAATTGATATTGCCAAAAAAAGGAACGACAAGCGGGCGTTGGCTGCCTAGACCTGTTGGGGTTTATTGTTCTTTTGATCCTATCTATTCTGTGCATTTCTGCATCATTTTCCAGCATTGATGCTTACTAAAAGCTGAAGCTTGGCTATATTCCCCGGATTGAGAACATTTTGAAATGTCTGAGAGCCGTTGGTTTTGTTTTCGGGTTATTTACAGAAACCATATTTTCTCACATAAACCTTCCTACTTCCAGCCATTGAAAATAAGCACCACGGTCCCGGGCCAAGAATCAGTAGCCCTACAGAAAGGTGACCGAAGGAGCTGAATAAAGCCGTCTTATATCATTTAGGGTTAGGACTGTGTGGAATTCAGCCTGTAGAACGGCGAGTATGCGCCAATCTAGGGACTGACGTTAGCGTTCCAGCCTTAATCCAACATCTCAGGTCTTCACTAACCGGATGATGCAATACCGCTATCTCGGACCAAGTCCGTCTATGCAATCATGCAAGGATGCAGCCGTGGGAAGCAAACCGCAGGTGATGCATCCGTTCCAGAAATGCTGCATCTCATCTGAAAACGAATAGGCTTAGAATCTCTTGCAATCCAAACCTAAAGGCCTTTACTACCTATATCGTTACTACGGCAGTGGGCCATCAGACATCCCAGCTGCAGTCAACTTATGACGTATGAAGAGACAAGCAGTGCAGATACATGACCCCATCCCACAGATAGCGGACTTTCCACATTTAGTCGTGTTACCGCTGCATACCCCGCCGAGCTCTAGTCTAACACTTTCTTAAAATGTTAACGGTCCAAGTCCGACCGTGGGGGTTAACCCGCTTATTACCCGGAGACAGGGCGCGAAGCTTTGATCGACATGCGCGGGGAAACCTCGAACAGGAAATAAACGATACGATCCCTTCGGGCTCCACTTGACTCGATTCCTTGAGAGATCAGGAAAACAGGATTAACGGAGATGATTAGCTAGTAGAATCCCCCACATTCCCCAGATCCACCCCCACGCATTTCGGTCTCGGGCCAAATACCTCATAGATACGGCCCGGTTCAGGGTATAAATGCTCGGTCCCTGCATTTCTCACTTTCAAGTCATTTTGCTTTCATTTCTCGATAATGTTTGACAAAACAGGCCTACGCGGCCTGAAAGGGGCTCCATTGGTGGCTGCCATCACCTCAGTATGCTCTTCATCATTCCTGTTATTTGGATATGATCAAGGTGTCATGTCAGGGGTGGTGATCTCCGAATACTGGCTCGCGGAAATGGGACACCCTAGTACGGTTATGACCGGCACGATCACTGCTCTATATGATGTTGGTGCAGTGTTTGGAGCAATTATAGCTGCGTTGACTGTGGAGCGGATGGGTCGAAAGGGTGGATTGATGGTTGGTGCCGCTCTGATTATCATCGGTTCGGCATTGATGGGTAGTTGTGTGGAGAGAATTCAAATGATGGTGGGCAGAATCATTACTGGCCTGGGTATGTATATCCAAGCTTCACACTTCCCGTAGATGCTGATTCAGTCAAACTATACAGGAATTGGCTTTTTGACATCAGTTGCGCCTGTATATCAAAGCGAAATCTGTCTACCCAGTCAACGTGGATGGCATGTGTCTTGCCAGCTGACAACAATGCTGTTTGGATTGATGCTGGCGTATTGGATCAACTATGCATTTTATTTTCAACCCGGCCAAATCCAGTGGCGATTTCCATTGATTTTTCAAGCCATATTTGCCATATATGTGCTAATTGTCACCCCGTTCCTACCGGACACCCCACGTTGGCTCATGCTTCATGATTCCTCCCCTGAACGGGGCGTCATGGTCCTTGCAAAGCTACGCGATAAGCCAGAAGATGACCAAGATGTTCAAGAAGAAAAATCCGATATTATGACGGCTATCAATATTGAAGCAGAGGAGGAAGGTTCTTGGAAATCGCTGTTCACCGACGGGGGCTGTGCTGCAAATAAGCGGTTTTTCCTGGCACTTGGAATCCAATTCATGCAGCAGACTTCAGGTGAGCTCTATGTGTACGAGACATTCTCCGTCTATCATATTGATATGTCATCCCATAGGCATCAACATTGTTAGCTACTACGCACCAACGCTATTCACCGAGAGTCTGGGTATGTCTCAGGAGCGGGCGTTGTTTGTGGGTTGTTTTCTTCAAGTGTGGTATATCTTGGCCTCTCTACTCACGGTATGATCACATTCGAGTCAAAATTGAGTATAATCATGCTAACAGATGTCAGTGGTATATGATTGACGCAGTTGGTAGGCGACGTCTTTTCATCAGCATGGCAATTGGGATGGGCGTTGTCTTGATCTGTGAAGCTATCGCTGTCGCCATTGGTACTCAGCAATCTGGAATCGCAGCAGTATTCTTCGTGTTTGCCTTCGAAGCCTGCTTCACATGGGGTGAGTCTCAATCTCTCTTTGTATGACCCAAAATTCTAATATCTTTCACAGGCTGGATGGCTACGGTCTGGGTATACCCAGCCGAAATTCTCCCACTAAAAGTCCGATCCAAGGGAGCCGCACTGGCAGCCGCTGCTGACTTCCTAGGAAACTTCATTGTATGTTGCCTTGCCTTTGTACGCACCAAAAAAAGACTAACAATATAACACAGGTCGTGGAAATCACACCTACAGCTCTTGAGAATATTGGCTATAAGACCTACATTATTTTCGCGGTGTTCAACCTCGTTGCAGCAATCATTGTATATTGCTTCTACCCCGAAACGGCTTATCTCAATCTCGAGTCCGTGGATCTTCTTTTCTTGCCAGACGAGGATCGGGACCAGGAGATCGAGTCAAAGCAAAAGTTCTATCACAAGGCCATCCAGTGGAACGTGGTTCCCAGAGCTCGAATGGCTGTCAATGAGGCTAAAGCGAAAAAGAAGGCTGGCCTGGCTGAGACTATGGGCGATATTGAGCGATCTGATGTCAAACATGATGGGGAACTCAATCATGTTGAGTTCAAGGGGTGAAAATCCAGGCCAGTGAGTCGACACATCTCACATTCTGATCATTGCAATTCGAAAAGATTGCGAGGTGTAGCTGAGAACATTCTCGGCCAATTCTTAGCCTCACACGGAAATTTACCGAGGCATCTTAGTAAGAAACAGCCACATTTGAGGATTACTTTTGTGCAAAGTCAATGAATTATCCGAGCTACTCATACTTGGAGTAGATTCTTGCATAATGAAGCAGGCTTTTTCTCCCGTAGCATGTCAAAGTCGTTGTTGATTTTCATCAGTTCTTAAAACCAGTGAAAAGCCCCGTTGTGACCTGAAGGAGTCACGGGTAAGATTAGCCTGCTGCGAAGTATACAGATCTTGGATCATTTCCTAGTCTGAAAGAAGTACTAGTTGCCATAGTGCGGTACATTGGTCCGACATTCTCTTTGAAAATGATAGTATGTATGGATCGGCGAATTATCGGGTATTTTAAACTGTAAAAGTTGGGATATTAATTTGTGCCTTATCTGACCGAATAACATTCAACTCTCAGTGAAGGGGTCGTGAAGCGCCCCTTGTGTATAGCCAGAGTTTGCCGTGATAGAACTGGATTCTAATTATAATGCAAACGAAGTTATTATTACTTGTGATGTAATACATCACTTGCTACACTGGGACATGAATCTAGACTATAGGAGACGCTTGACAAACTTTCTCATGAAAAGGCAACCATATGCTCGCTCTCACATTCTCTATACTGTCCCCTCAACTATGTATCTTGTCCTCCTGCTGGCATTCCTCATTGAACGCTTCGTCGCATGGTTTAGTCGCTCTGAGATATGCTGTTTGCTGTATCATGTGGCACACAGAATTGCGGTGAAAGTTTGCCGCTCCAAGGTGTCAACAGTTTATTCTTAGAAAATTCCCTTATCCTAGCTCAAGATGCCAACTCGACCTTACTTGGCAGAAAATGAGGTTGTACATGTAGTATATACCAGGGAGAATGCCAAACTTATCCGGGTCAAGGACGACTACAGGTGAGATTCACCTGCACATTTCCTGAGTCAGGATGGCCTTGCACAAACACAGTGCTGACAGACATTAGCCACCGACTCATACGGTTAAAAAGTGGGGTGGATCAAGTCTGCCAACAGGCCTGAAACCAAAGTAGCTCCCGAGCAAACTTAGTAACGATTGGGTCATCCATCGGGGTATAATGATAGGTAACACCAGTTATGAGGCTGTTCCCCAAGTGAGAAAGGATAGGCGAGTTGCAGCACGTGTGGGCCACGTGGAGCCAAAAAAAGAAGAAGTTCGAGTTTCAGTCTGAGTCTGTACATGCAGAGTGACATTTTCTTAGCGGTGGCTACAATGTTCTGCATTAGCGAGGTGGCCAATCGAAGGCCTTGATTCGATTTCCTCGATTAAATACCTCGCCGACTGAATGGCATGCCCAAGGGGCAACATTCAGCTGGTACCACCTACCTTGTCTGTTCCCAATTCAATATGGACCATGACGCGGCGCGTAGGGATTTCCAAGGAGTCGTTTAGTTGGGATTGAATTTACAAAGCCCCGTTCATGATTAGGACTGTTGAACCATGCTCACGTCGCAAGTGGTATTCCAGAAACACCGCCCCCCTTTGGAAAGAGTTTGTCGGAGATGGGGCGTGTTCTGGATTCCCTTGAGGCCGTCAACATTGGACGCCTTGTCCAACGTGCAAGACGATTGGACCAGGCAAGCCTGACCCTCGAAAGGACAAGTCAGGAGCTTTTCCCGCATCCGGTTCGTACTCGGTCCATTTCACATTCTCCCGTGTAACTTTGGAAAGGGTCTGGGACAACCGGCGTCATAGGGGTCGGAGATTGCCGTGGCTGTTTTTTGGATGATTGAATCATATCTCCGGAGTTTCGGTTCCAAATTTGAAATCTGGAATAGGATGCAGATGATAAGATGTCACACCAGAATAGGGAATAGGGAATAGGGAAAGGGAAAGGGAAAACTCTCTGCATACGTCGTGTCTGCGTGTCATGCACACCGCCAGGAACCTTTTCTAGATGGTAACTAGAAGGCCCGAAATGCAATCCCACCCAAGCATCGGGGCGACCAGCACGAGCCCTGACTGGCTCTAATCCCTGTCTTCGAGGGTCGATGTTCCCCGGGATTGATGCGCAAGGCTTGACGTTCGAGCCGCCCAGGTGGGTGAGGAGCGGTGAAGTCCAAAGTCCGAGAGTCTTTGCACAGCCCCGTTCCGCTGTCACTGTCTCGGGGATCACAATTCAGCCCTATATAGTATTGCCACGCCAGGATGCGCAGCAACGACGCACCCTATTGTTTGACAACAATTGTCATTGACCCCGCTCCGTTTATGCCAACCCAGCTAGCTGGTCAGCACTTTGGAAAAATGTGCCGTTCAGCTGCAGATTACGCCAATCAAGCCGAACCAAATCCCCCTCAAACCCCCGGTAATACTTCTTTTTTGACCCTTTATCCTGGGAGTTGAATTCAAAGGAATAATAAACACAAAAAGAGAGACTAATCAAAGTAGACCCAAAACCCAATATGAGCGTTACATCTGGGATTCGGATTATAGTCGACCACGAGGGAATTAGGGCTACACAAGAACGAAATCAATTCGCATCAATCTAGGCATTGTTAAGCGACTACGGGATAATGCGTCCCAGGCTTTCGGGTTCAAGGGATTTCGCCCCTACGCCCAGGTGGGTATGGCTATCCCTGTAATAAATGATTCATGTATGATTTATAATTAAAATTAATTTCTCGGTATTGGCCCCCATTCTCCACTGGTACTCGGGCTCCGGATGAACATAGCTTGAGGGTTTGATCAACGATCAACGGGTGAGATCTTTATCCCTAGCCTGCCAAGGGACTGGATAAAATAGAACTAGAATTACTGAATAAATTATCGTCAAAAACGTGGCCCCCCTCGACTCCTCCACGTGATTCTGTCAAATTAAAAAAAAAAAAAATCAGAACAGAAAAGAAACTAGATCAAAACCGAATCAAAACGAGCAAAACCATTGAAAATTAAACCATTAAAAACACTAAAATATCCAAACATCCAAACCCCAAGAATGTTAGTGTAACCCAACGCATTTCCCCGTTTCATCTCCCCTGGGAATCGTGTCGCGGACTGGTCTGAACATCGAAGTTCGAACGTTCCATTCCTTCTGAGGATCCATGGAGCCTGTGTAATCCTAGACATGTACAGATTCCGTCATTCTCCACTTTCTGGGGGCGACGGGAATAAGAAACGAAATAAAACGTGGTCCAGAGTTGACCAGGATCGAGGCTGAAGCCGGAATGATCCCTGCCCGTCCATGCGGGAAACATACCTGTATGATTGCAATGAAATAAAATTAAATCACGATCTACGGCCCCAAAATAACACATGGCACAGAGTCTAATGCGAGCACGGACTGCATGGTTATCGCAACGGATTTCGAGAGGGGCTTAGAGAGTAAAAAAGGCTCCCAGCTGATCTACGGAATTAGGAGCCCCATTCTCCGACCCTCCGAGTATATAATCAATCTTTAGCCCCTCTTCTCGACCATCACTAATCCTGCCCTTCTGCCTAATTCTTGATATCATGCAGCGCTCTACTTACGATGCCCGTTCGGGCTCTCGCTCTTCCAGTCATAGCAATAGTAGTGCTTTCAGTCCCAACGCAAACCCCAACGAAGACTGGACCAAGATCTCCGATCTAGCGGAGCGTCGTCGCATTCAGAACCGAATTGCCCAAAGAAATTATCGTGAGTATCACCTGGAACACCATCAAATACGAAATCCCCAGCTAACCACCAACAGGCAAGAAATTGAAGCGCCGTCTGGAGGATCTAGAGCGACGGGCTGCATCTTCTGCCTCCCCAGAACAATCCCATGCAGAGCCCCCCAAGGCAACCCCGAAAGCTCGGACAAAGCGAAACTCCAAATCCGGAGAAGTGAAGCCACACCTATCCCACCCATCGCAGGGAGACCGACCAGCTTCATATGATTTCTACCACACCCCCGATGAGCGCTCCATGTTTGGCCAACAATGTACTCGCCAACTCTCAGCTTCACCACCACCGGCATTAACCTACCCACCGATGCCACAATATGATGCCTACCGCCAAACCTACGGGCAAATCCCCGTCTACCAGACCATCCATAATACATACGGCAGCCTGTCATTCCCAGAATACAACGACACCATCCCATCCGTGGTCCCGATGGTTCCCACAGCCGCGATGGGGGCGCCCCGTAAACCCGCCTACGACGAGGACATCATGAGTCCATTCAGCATGAGCTATGCCTCGATGGCCGGCATCGAACTATGTCCTCAACCTTCACATCCCGAACCGGGTCTTTCGGTACATTTTGCTCGCTGAACCTTCATCGACCGCGGAAGCTAATATCTCTATGATGTTTGCAGATGCCTTCGCTTTCATATTACGATGACCGGCGTGTGTCGACCTCTCCGGAGGCGTCGACCTTCACGTTTCCCCTGACACCGCAATCGCCTCCTTGCTCTCCCCGATCTATGCCGGGGCTGTACGAATATGATCTACGGCCCTAAAGGTGGAGAGTTGCCTTTCTTGGATCGAGACTCGGGGAGGGGGCGTCGAAACACGCGTACGCCTTGTCTTGCGGGTACTTCCGCTGGATCCGAGGGAGGATGCTTTAATGAAGTCGATGATTATTATTTTTTATTTTTATCTCCTACTGGTTCTGGAAGTCTCCACTATCTGAGGGTCTAACGAAAGTGTTTTGATTTATTTCATTGGGAAGCGAGCATCATCTGGGCGTTACTATGTTCGAGTATACAGGATGGGATATGATATTAAAAGGGTCAATATGATAACCTTTCACATGAATTCAGCTCTCGTTAATGTAGCAGTCAATAACCTTTTGATCAGCATAGACGATTGGCCACGTTTCTGGCCCCCAGAGCCAAAAACGTGGGCGAACCGACGTTTGGTAAAAAATACAAGGCGTCCCATATTATGGCCCCCAGAAAATGAAAAATACCGTTTACCCTTTCGAGGTGTGAAACAAGAGTACATTTGCCTAAATAGGACAGCTGGATGCTGTTCCATTCCTACTCGGAACTAACCCTGCAAGGCGTATCCATCGAGCGGGTAAAGTGGAGCTTCCCCCGAATCACCTACTCTTTCTAGGTCATGACTCAGGAATCCGGGCGGAGCCGTCTAGAAACCATGTGGCCTACCCATCCTACTGGATTTCATGATCGCTGCAGAACCGGGATTCCGACATCCGTGTCCCCACCAATCACCATGCGGAGAGAAATTGGTCTAAGTCTCGGCCACACTCCTACGCCCGAAAGCCGATATGGTGATGCAATCATCCGAGGACAGTCCCATTCCCTTGGGTCTACCAAAACAGAAGAAATCCCGAGGAGATTCGGGGAGATAGGAATGCCTAGAAAGCCAAGGTCCAAGCTAGACAGCGCGACTGCGCCTCACAACTCTCTTTGCCCTTTCTCCCTCCACTCCAGCCCTGTACATCATCCTCCTCCCCTCAGATCGACCTAGGATTGGCAAGGTTCCGGCGGGATGTTACGGAGGAAGAGCCGCTTCTCTATTTTAGGCAACGTACATCAATGAATGCATCTCGTTTATTATTTCGTTACCGTCGCAGTGGTTTCCAATGAGAATCCGGCAGCCTCCAAGACATGAGGGGGTGAACCTCAGCCCCAGGCAATTGCAATCGGGTGGCCCGCGCACTGGGCCGTTAATTTCGGCCGTACAAGGGCTGGACTTTGCCCTTGGACGGATTTGTTTGGATGCCGCGCCCTTCGTGTCCGTATAGGGGCTAATTAGGCGGGACTTTGGAAGGCTTGAAAGGGGGGCCGAATGCACGTTTGGGGGGAGAATTGCGGTTCCCCATTTTCCCTTTGTGGTTAGTCTGCATATCTCCTCGCTTTTCTCTGGGAAACATCGCGCCCTGCAAAGATGAAACGGATCAACTGCAGGGTGAACTTTAGAATTTCAGGAGTTTAGGAGTTTAGGAGTGCAGGACGCTGGAGTTCTGGGATTCTGGAATCTCCTAGGGTTCCCTTGCTCAACTTTGTAAGGCAACTGCAAGAAAGCACCTAGGGTCATTCCTAGCGAGGACCTCGGTGGTTGACCGAGCGATCAATCTTGTTTTCATGTGGAAACAATTGATAGGAAATTATATCCTGCCGCTAGGATCCGTAGATTGATATCACATTACTATTTTGAAACACGAGAATTCCCCGTGAATTATCCGTCCACCATGGATAATTCCGCAAATCCACAGTGGAGTCCGTAGGGCATATCTGCAAAGTATTCTGTACCCACAGTATAAGACAATAAAGTTATCCCATCCTGGATTGCCACGAGGGGGCCGGAACAGCGCTTCAAATCAGATTACGCATCTATACTCTAACTCCTGAGCTTACATTAAGTTGCCCCACCGATTCACGGGGGTCCGATCGGCATTAAAATTGGACCCCATGTCCATCCCAGAATCCCAGAATCCAGAGAATCCAGAGAATCCCAGAATTAATTCTGCAGCAAGTCTTCAGGTTTAGTTTGGCCCCTAGTGGAGTCGGCGGGTTTCCCACCTGCTCAATCGAGTTAGTGATTGGACGTTCTATTTTCAAGGACGGAAACACCCCGATGTCGACTCATCACCTTGTAGATATTCCCTGGAACCGTGTGATCTCCTATTTCCGATCCAACCAATCGATGCAGGGGGCCTCCGACAGTCCGCGAGTCGGGTGACGTGGTTCTGTTTGAACCTTCAGAACATGATTCGCAGAAATTGCTTTGTTGGGACTGGAGTCAAGGACCAGGGATAGTGTGATGCGCATTATCAATCCATTATCAATCATAACCAATCAAAAAAAAGACCAGTGCCGAGCACGAGCCAGGGATGGGACAGGTGCGTCGCCTTTGTGAGACAACTAGGTCTGTACACACAGGCTCTGTGGATCCAAGTGGAGCCGAGAACAAAGAAGTATACTCAAATCACCCCCGGAGTTAGAGAGCCGGGGATGCCGACTATGACCATGGGTTCGAAATACCCTACGTCAGTAAGGTCAACATGCTTTCGGTGGTCAATAGACCCTGTCTAGTCCATTAATACAGGCCTAGCCCGGTAGGAGACAGAGACTCGGGTCTACTAGCTTCGTTTCCTGGCGTGATTTCAAATAGAACTACTATACGACGTGGCCAACGCCCTTTTACCCCTGTCATGCTACCCTGCCAATGCAACTTCACGGTAGGATAGCCATGTGTCTAGGGCACTGATGAATGCCAGCTTTTAAGCCATACATCGCTTGCATATACCCTATCAAAATGTTGATCCGGTAGTCTGGGACGCGTAAGTGCATTTGCAATCAAAGGCACTTTTATCACTCAGGTGATTATGGTCGTCTAGGAGAGGGAGGTTTTAAGTTTTGTATGATTCTTATCCTCGGCCTTCTATAGGACGAGGCACTTGCGATCTCCATAATCAGACCTCTCAAACCTAATATTCTGCTTCGTAGATTTATCAGATCTTTATGCTTATGCTATGCTTACATGGCATTCCAAGGAATTTATGCTGGTTTTGGACTCGGCAGATACCATAGCGCATGGTAGAAACCCTTATATGATAATTTATCTATGAAAATGGCCAAATATAAGTGCTGCTCATATTTCATTCTTCCTTGCTTACTATCTACTCAATTCTATGGCACAAAGAATTAGATCGCAAAGTCGGTAAGATTAAAGCTTAATTATGAGCCTTAGACTGAGTCTGGAACACCATGGACTAGGGATAAGAAAAATGCACAGAGCTGAAAATCGATCGCAGTATTCAAGTAACATGAACCGTCCCATTCCAGGAAAAGAGACTTAAAATGAAATGCTAAGCTTATGGTCATTGTCCCAGGACATCCTCCCCCGTCCCAGCAGGAACATATTTGACACCGGAGCAAATAGTGGCCCTGGGAAACAACATATGGTAGAGACAGTGTAGAGTCAGTCTCTGGGAAGATACATCACTCAGCCGATCTCTGCCCCCTGCACACTCATCTGGTCAGGGGCAGCGTCACCCACTCGTCGTCGTCGCATGGGTGCCTTTTTCCGATTTGCGATTGATGCCTCCTGAGACTGTCCAACCTTCATGTCCATATCTCCATCCTTATCCCCCCGCGATTGACTCGAGCCGGACTTCGGCTCCGGGAAGGAACCCATTTCCTCGTGTTGCATAACCTCGTCAAGCTCATAGATATCTCTGGGCTTCATGCGAAGCCACTTCATGCGTGGGCCTACACGCGAGGCTTCAGAGACCTTGAATCCGTAGATCCTGGGGTCGTAAACCTTACCACGCCCAAGGCCGGGGCAGAAGCTGTCTGTGCGTACGCCATTGATCTCTAGTGGCTGGTTCTCGGGCGAAGGTGATTCGGCCTCTGCTTGAGGTTGAGTTCGGGTTCCGGTCTGTGTGGGGGTTCGTGGCACGGTGGAGAAGGAGGCATCTAGGCGTGGTCCGATACCCAGATCGGGGAATGTCATGAAGAACAGACATCCAAATGTTGTGCCGAAGAAAGCTCCGTCGACGGAGTGGAAGCGGCTGTTGGGTGGGGTGTAGATGTCCATGCAGCCGGGACAGAAGAGCTTAACCGTTTCTTGGCCTGGGGTATCATATCGGCCTACAGGCAAGACCTTGCATCCGCCACAGTTGACGCGCGGGCAGACGCCAAAATGCTGCATTTCATACTTTTCCAGCATCTGTTGAATACCCGGTCGCGAGGTGATGTACCGCTGGTGAATTAGACCGTACAGTAGCTCGGCGGAGCTCTCGATCACACTAAGATCGCTAGCGACGCGGGCGTGTCGACGGTCACCAGCTCTCCGGTAGTTGACCGGTCGGTCTTCGCCCAGAACCTCGTCATCCTCATCCTCCTCCTCTTCATCTTCTTCATCCTCCTCATCCTCGGGCTCCACATCAAGAATCATCTCCAGCGCTTCCTTATACATGGGCACCTGCGACTGCAGGCCCGTTAGGTTGAAGTCATCCTCAATAAAATCCTCCGACACCTCAGCGAAGAATTCGTGGCCCATAAGCGAGCAGAACGAGGAGATCCACGACTCCGGCGCACCTTCCGACGACGACATATCGAATGAAGCGGACGCGGATGAGGAAAGAGTTGATTCAGACAGTTGACTCAGATCCAGCCTGTCCAGGCCGTCGGCCAACGCCGAACCTGTCTCTCTCGACACGTTGCCGAGATTGTGCGATATGCGGGAGAAGGGCGACGACAACACAGCAACCCTGTCACGCGAATTGCGAGGGGTTGGGTATAGCAGCCGCGGGCGGGAGGATCAACGTGGGGGCACGGAGAATTTGTTTTCAGAAAAAACCCGAGCGATCCAGGTCACTGAGAAAATGGGGAAGCGGAAGTTTCTGGATTGTCGGTCGGACGCAAACAGAGTCGAAGGTGAGGGTTGTTTCAGTGGAGAAGTTCAACGTTCATGACAATTTGCGGGAGGGGAGGTTGTGCGAAGTCGAGAACGTCGTATCTCAGGCTAGCCCCACCAAAATCTTATCAGTTCCCCATCAACTCAGAGCTACAAAAAGAAGATCACCCGAATCACTCACCAGTGGATATGAAGACAGCTAAGGGAGCACTGTTCATCAATGACATGAGCTCACGTCAAAGATGGTGCTTGGTGACGGATGTCTTTTGAAAGCCACGCTAGGACGCTAGCTTCGGTTCGGAAATCGTGGGGCGGTGGAAGGACCGCACGGATCAGAACAATGCAGGGAAGACCACTGCAACCACAATGAATTGCATCAAGCGATTCTGAAACCCGGGATGAAAGGTTGGATGGAGGTGAAAACCACGCAATGGGGTTACGATCACGTGAAGACGCGAATCCATATGTAGTACGTCAGATTCTTGCGCATAACAGCGAATTATATATGCCTATATCAAGTCATATTTACATCTCTCCATTCAAATTCTATCAAAACAAGTCACGGAGGATACGAGAAAACTCTTCCTCGCCACCAAGAATCCCAGAAAGCCCTTCGCCGGTATTCTGGATTTCTCCATCCGTGCCCACGAATCCATTGATACCCTCTGGGCCACTGGTGCCAGGCATGAAGCTGCCAAATGAACCGACTGCCTCAAACAAATGTGTCAGCTCATGGCTCATCTGAACACCATTCAACGGGCTATTTCCAAGCTCGTCAATCCCATTCACTGGCCCATAGGTAGCCAGATCATCGATCGAATGCCCGGCAAGGCCTGCCATAGCCACCGCTGCGGTAGAATGGGGGTCACTAGAGTCAGTACCAAACGGACGGGCCAGGACTCCAAGTTTCTCTCCAATCATGCGAAGACCTCTAATGGTCTTCCATAACCGTTTTGATACAAATGACTTGGTACTGAACCCGTTGATCAGATCCAAAGCCATGTAGAACTCGTCCCGGACTTGCCGGTTGAAGTCGGCAGGTGCATGACACACAGCAAGGAACAGTACCGCCAGTGCAGCGACAAGGAAGTAGTTAAAAGTGATCTGCTGGGTACGGTAGATATCAGACATCTGATTGAGACGTGTAAGCACTCGAACGGTGTCCTTTGCAATATCCACCACGGTTTGAGCATGGCCTCGATCCTCGGCAATGCTCGCCGCAGAGTGAAGGACTGGGCGATAGATCAGGATTCGTAGCTGGTTCATTCGCAAGTACAGCAGAATCCGGAGACGCCTCATGCCGCGGCTTGCAGTCTCTCCATTCTTGGGAGATTCGACGGGATAGAATTTCAGTTCATCTGGTACTTGTTTGTACCACTGTAAAACCTGATAATCCAAGTAACCGATCTCATCGCGGCGAATATCTGTCGTTCCTTCTGAACCAAGGCCGGAATACCAAATCTTGGAGCTGATTCGATTATAAGAGATCATGCACCGCAAATAAGGCAAAGATGCATCCTGTTGATGTCAGGAATGAAACTCATTTGTCAAGACGTCATGTTCTCTTACCGGCTCTGGTAGGTTAGGATCAATATCCTCATCCTGGATCACAAACGGCAATCCAGTACCCAAGCTCCATCGTCGATCCAAACTGTAAACTGTCCAAAAGATGCGAGTGACTTCGTTCCATTGATCCTCGTTTGGGAATGATTTGATCAAGGCTTCTCGTCGATGGAACCCCATCTCAAGGCACATACGCGCAGCCAAGCCAATCAGTCGGTAGGCCATAGCATCATCGTCTGTGTGAAAATGGTAGGTAGCCTGTCCGACCCAGGTTAACAACTGTTTGAAGAAACCCAGAGAGAAGTAATACATACCACGATGGCGAAGAGCTGAATATTTCTGATGTCATGAGGCTCCCATAGCTTAGATTCAATCACAGGTTTGATGCTTAAATATAGTCGCTGACCGAGGTCACTCTGCCCACCTCCTTCTACAACCAGCGTGGTCGCGAGGATGAGCTTCAAAAGAGTTGAACTCTCGTCATGAAGGCTGTCGGCTCCGGGGAAACTCCGCTGTGCAAAACCAGTGCGCGTGGCGGCCTCCATGAATGTGTAGAGTAGATTAGCCTGGTTGATGACCGTAGTGATGTCGACCAAAGGATACATGATCCCAATTTCTTCTTCATATACTTTACATAGCCGTATGGTCTCCTCACGACGAATGGCCCAGAGAGGATCTTTAGTCGGGTGAATAGTGGGAACATGAGGGCTTATATGTGGAGGCGGCGAGCCAGCCGGCGTAACATGCGCCGTTGTCAAATCGTCAGCTATCACATCCTCTGCCGGCGCGATACCCATGCTTTGAAGGCTCGATTTGGCAACGTCAAAGTTAAACGCTGAGCTCGTTGGACCATGGAAGCGTGGATGCCTGGATCGAACCTTTGGCATCGCGCCGGGCAGAGGAGTAAAAACGGACTGAGAGGAGCCATCACGAGATAGATGATCAAAGGGAGGGCTCTCAAAACTGGGCTTCTGGTTTCGCAGGTCGTTGAGGTTGTTAAAAAGACTATTAACTTGATCTTGCAGCGTCGCTATCTGCGACCCCATCGACCGAAATTCCCTGGAAAGAATTAGCATTGTCCACTCGGAATGGGATTTCGCGACTTGCTCCGAGTCTTTAAAATTGTTGTTACAGCAATTTGGCGCATATCGACCTAGGAACAAGGTCAGCAAAGCGAGATAGTCTTACTTGCCACGGAGACAGCCCCATCAGTCATTGCGCAATGCAAGGCATGCCCATGGCAAGTATATTCCAGTTCGGAAGGTTTCATACATTCCAGATTAAGATGCCCGCATCGTTGACATGGAACCTGTCCATTACATTTGATCTTGCGACGCTTGCATTCATTACTAAACAAATGATTCGTTAGCCCAAACTAGGAAACTGGTTCCCACCTCGGAAGCCAGCAAAGCCGGATAAAGCATCGGGTGGCATGATGCTGCAGCTAGTCCTCCTTCGGTCAAAGGCAATCATAAATGCCGGCCGATATATGCGGAATATAACATGAGGTAATCATGCAATAACATACCATGCGATGGAGATGTAACGATTCCGCTTTGCGCGCGTCTGAGTTCCGTTGCCCTGTTCCGCCTTTCTCTTGGCCGAATCTGCGACCGGACTGGTGGCCTGATCACCGGGACCCGTCCTCGGGGGTGTCATTTCAACTTGGGGCGATTCCGAAGCCATGACATGCAGAAAATAGAGAGACTGTGGAGAGCGTTTGGGGCGAAACGGCGTGGATGGAGTGCGGAGATATTCCTCGCGGGGTTTGCCGTTTCCCCAGATTTCGGGCTGACTCATCTCTTTCATATGGAGATGATTGGGTGGAGAAGTAGATCAACTACGCGTTCTAGTACTAATATTAAACCTTGGAAGAGATAGTGATACGTGCTAAAGATTAAATAAAAATAAAACTATGATAGATGCTAATGGAGTTTAGATAGAATCAAGCTCTTACCTGCAAGGAGAGTCTGCATCAGTTGCTGCTGATGCTGCGGCTTCTCCCTCAACCACGCGAGCCCACCGAGGAGTCCAAGGAATACGCATACTCTCAAAGCCCTGTGAACTCGCTGAATTACCATGCCTTTACGTGTAAGTTTGGCGGTCCAATCCCGCCAGACAGGGAAAGTACATCGGTACCAGTAGTGGAGTTGGGTGTATCTGGATGCTCCGTTAGTCATGGTCAACTCGGGAAAAAGTAACAACTTCAAGGATAGCATCCTGATACTCACGGATAAGTGCTTGAGTTCCATCCGTCTGCAGTGCTATACCAGCTTGCGCACAGACCACGGCGAAAGACTGTCTTCTGCAGTTGATTCTGCACCTGCTGTGCCCATGATCGCTCCGCTGCCTCCTTGACTTCAAATGAACTGATCTTGCCCTCCAAAATGGGTTTGATGAACTTTAATGAATAGTTCACCGCATTTTCAGTGGCAAAGATCACGCTAGTATGACCAGTTGCTGTGTTCGGTCCAAAGATCATGAAGAAGTTTGGAAAGTGATCCATTGCAATTCCAAGATATGCCTGCGCACCTCCACGCTCGTCCCAGTAATCTTGCATATCTTTCTTTTCCTTTCCAACGACTTTCAATGGATGCAGCCACTTATTAGTTTCGAATCCGTTTCCTAAGATAATAACATCGGCCGGTATCTCTCGAGTTTCGCCGATTGACTTGGTCGTGTTGGTTGGATAATGATGTCCAGGACCTAGAGTGACACTTTGCGCATGCACTTGACTCAATGGCTGCGTTGTAAGTTCAACATTTGGCGCATTCAGGCTTTTATACCAAGCATTGTCAATGATGCGACGCTTGCATCCAAGGCTGTAATTCGGAGTAAGAATCTCGTGGTATTCCTCAGGCGCATAAGAGCGCATATTATCCAAAAATCTCTTCTCAATCTGTGGTTTCTTCCAACGACCGTAGGCGTTGTCAGCGAACATGGAAAACCAATTTCGCTCGGCCCCCCAGAAAACATAGTTGCGCAGAAGGAGTGAGAGGCCAGGGACATTGGTCATCAGGGTTGGACCCCATTCCTCCCACCAAGCGAGGGCGTTAGGTGGTAAAATATCTGGCTGCACCCAAGGAGGCGTTCGCATCAGCTGTGTGATAGAGCGAACATTACTATCCTTCACCAATGAGGGGATGACTTGTGCTGCACTGCAGCCTGAACCAACAACAACCACATCCTTATCCTGAAAGTCGATATCACTATTCCACCTCGCGGTATGAGTAATCTCTCCCTGGAACTCCTCGATGCCTGGGATGTCATCTGGCCATGTCTTGGGTTCCACTAGTCCTCCCACGCCGCTCACAACAATCTTCGCTCGCACCATCTCGGTTTTAATATATACGTGATGCTGGCCTTCCTTTGCAGCGAGCTGATCGCGTTCATATTGGGAGAGATCACCAGTCCCAGGAACTAGATGGGAAAGTATAACTTCCCATTCTTCATCTTCTTCCACCCATCGGAGCTGCTTCACGTCGGTGTGGAATTGGATCTTGTCGACGATCTGATACTTCTCGCAGACGTCTGCCATATACTGTGCAATTTCCGCACCTGGGGGGTGCAGAGTCGACCAATCCTTCTTGGGAGAGAAGGAAAACGAGTATAGTGCCGCTGGGCTAGGATTGTGTTAGCGACTAACACCGTTCAATAAATCAAGATAGACCTACATATCACACGCGGCACCAGGATACCGGTTGATCCACCAAGTGCCTCCAATGCCCGACTGTCGTTCAAAAATTCGGAATTGATCTATACCTAGAACCTCTTTCAAGCGGCAGCCCATTGCTACCCCTGACTCCCCGGCGCCGACAATAAGCACCGGATAATATGTAAGGGCATCTTTGCCGTACATATGGCGCTTGTGGATATTCGCGACTGAAGGCATTGTGAAAAGGTTTCCAATCTATCGAGTCAGTGGCGACGTAATTGCGGGGTTGCGATAGAAGTAGTATATGGTCTGATGTGTCACTGGGGTTACACCCAATTTCAATTCACTGCAACCATAGCTTATCAATAATTCAAATGTAGTAAAACAGTATTAGTTTAATTATATGGAAGATCATCGGTCTTTAGGAGCGCAAACCGCATGAGGGGAAATGCTTGGCAACCTCGGTCCGTAGTTTATTTGGATCGTGAATGCTTTGTTTTACCGAGGATCCTGTAGATCACTGAAGGTTATTGCTAGACGTGTGAGAATAGTAACATTAGTCCATTTCTCTGTACTTCGGAAGCCTTGTCATTGTCCCACGCTAGGGCGGAGTGCGGAGTACTCATCGGTAGTCTCTTCCGCGCCCCAACTTCAACTTCAGCTATTCCAGATGCGATCGTCTGAATGAAGCTCCTGTCATGGCCAACCACCAATTGGGTCTTGCGACGACCCGGTTGCTTATCATCCCCTAACCTCTTACGTCCAAGCTTCAACCGCAAATTCTCCGCATCGACAACCCATCCATACCGCTCCCTAGACGCCCTCGAAGATGCTCACGTCAAGACTTTCCAACAGCAATGTTTCGGTCCAGAACAGCCCGGATTACTCCCGCGCTCTCATTTCCATGACCTACCTGCGGTGAAGAGCTGGTTCCAAAGCCCCTCACCGACCGCCGCGCCGCGCCTTAACGACGACTACCTGCGAACACATGCGTCCGACGCGTTCGTCCCACTCGAACTTACCGAGAAAACCGTCCAAACCCCCAATATAAATGGCACGAAATCAAAACAGGACGCGACCGAAGCTGTGAGCTTCCGGCAGTTTCACGCGCCGCTTACACTCTTCCTTGACTGGATGCGCATGGCAGAGACGTCCCCGCAGTCAGCTCGGCTGTATCTCGCGCAGTGCCAGCTGATGGATCTCCCACCAGTCCTGCGAGACGACTTTCCAACGCCGCAGATTGTCGCACAAGCTGGCAAGGGAGATGTGTACGATACGAACGTGTGGATTGGGCATCCACCTACATATACTCCGCTCCACCGGGACCCAAATCCCAATCTGTTTGTGCAGCTTGCCGGACAGAAAGTGGTGAGGCTTCTAGCTCCTGCGAAGGGACAGGCGTTATTCTCTGCGGTTCGTAGGGAATTGGGTCAAAGTGGCGGCAAAGAAGCAGCGGCATTTCGAGGCGAGGAGATGATGCAGGGTCGGGAGCGAGCCTTACTAGATGAAATGGTATGGGGTGTTTCGGCTTCTGCAGGTTCAGAAAGCGGGCATAGTTACGAAGTACATCTGAAAGTTGGTGATGGTCTTTTTATTCCCAAAGGCTGGTGGCATAGTATCAAGGGTGTCGGAGAAGGCGTCACTGCCTCAGTAAGTTTAGGAATGTTGAACATTAAGAAGAAGTTGCTAATCGTTGGAAATAGATAAATTGGTGGTTCCGATAAATTATATGTAGTATCTGACACGTTTTACTAGAAGAGGTGCTTCAGTTGATAAGCAATTATATTGTACTATAGACAAATTAATTATAAAAATTTCGTTATATATCAGACCTCACTCGCCAAATTATGTTTAAAAGCATCGCTTTGCTCCATATCCGGTGCTCTGTCGGGTTGATAGAATGTCGGAGATGAAAATAGATCCCGCAAGTTCCAGAACCGTCTTGGCTCCACTTGCATTTTTATCCTCTGGGAACGTCCGCCTCCACCCATCCACTCTTCCAAAGTCCATCATGCTGTTGTCACGAACTGCCTACCGCGCTGCCCTTCTTCACCTAACCGTGAACCCACTCATTGCCCGTGCCGCAATTCCCAGCGCCACCCTGAAGACCACCTCACACCTCCCAACCTCAAACTCAAGACTATACAACGTCCTCTTCCCCCAGTGCTCGCCTCTCAACAACCTTGAGCAAAGTCGCCAGGCACACACCATGTCATCAAACACCGAAAACTCCAAACAGGACGCCAAGTCCCAGTCGGAAGACAATGTCTCCCCTCCCTCAGAACAACTCTACCTCCCCTCCAGCGAATCCAGCGACCAAACACAACGCCTTGACCTCAGTGCTGAAGGCGGTTCCACAGTCAGCCTGGATCACTTGGGACCGATGGTCGTCAACGTAGATGGAACACTCGCGCGGATTGGAAACTGGGAGCAGATGACGGACATCGAGCGCAAGAACACACTACGGATTTTGGGCAAGCGGAATAAGCAGCGTCTGGCTGTGTTGAAGGCTGCGGAAGCTGAGAAAGAGCAGAAGCAATAAGAGTGGTAATGTGTAAGATATTTAATATGCATAATTGATGGTGTTTACTGGTTCAGCTATTGCAAGGTTCAACTTGAATATTAGGATAAACTGTTATTGTCAATGGTAGGAATTACCAAACGAACTAGTGCTCCACGTACACGCTTGAAAGGAACAAACATAGCGCAGAAATAGAAAAGTTCGGTTGCCTTATTTGACCCCTCATATTCATCTAGGATTCTCCGGCTTCATTGTGCCCTCTTTTTCATCTTTGGATTCATGGCTTGCTGAGCTATCCTTGGAGGAACGTCGCATGGAGGCATCGTCTTTTCCAAGCCAGGTAGGAGGGAAGAAGCTATCGTTGTCTTCGAAGTATAGATGGTGGACAACGGCATCTGCTGAGCTCTTCTGAGGGCTGTTGGGGTTCGGAGGATAAACCCAGTGTGGGAGAGACCCTGCAGTTTCTTTGGAAGACATATTTAGAGCAAGAGGTTTGCGTAATAAAGTGGATTTGTTCGGATGAAGGAAGCAACCTTAGTGTAGAGTGACGTCCCTAGCATTGCGTCAAGTCATCATCTGATGTAGATGGTTCGCCACCAAAGCATATATTGCGCTAAACACCAGCACATACCTTTTCACCTAATCATTTAGGCAAGCTACTTGCCGTAGTACAATATGCAAGGAAAGTGAAAAAATTGGTGGACTACTACTTTTCTTTTTAATCTTGACGTCATGAGGAATGACGGTTATTCAAACGGAATACATAGCGCTTATCCACTCCAGACTATATCTCTAAACTTATATATCTGAGAGCCGAATAATTCTCTAGCTTGGAATTTCATATACTTCCCAAATGGCCTTATCCCCCGAGGTCTTTGGCTATAGTATGCATGGTGAAGTCTAAGACTTTATGTCCTTGTTTTCTACTACAATGTACTAAAGACCTGAATATACCCAAGATCTATCAAATTATGAGACGAACAAACCAATATGACCCCAAATACAGCCCCAATATCTACATCGGTATCTGAGCAATCACGAAGCCGAGTTCGTAAGCAGTCGGTTATGCTCCGAACCCCACCCCGCTTGCCCCACGACTATAATCGCCCGACCTTCGTCCACCTGAACACCCTTCAAACCACAAAAATGACTGAAGGCACTCAATCCAAGCGCTTCGAGCCCAAGGTGCCAGTCCAGCTGGACCCACCAAAGGACGACCTCATCTCCACCGAAGAATTGGCCAAATGCGACGGTAAGAGAACCCCGCGTTCCCGATTTGCTCTCCGCGCACGCGAACTCCAAACTCACGCTTCATCGCAGGTACCGATCCCAGTCGCCCAACTCTGGTCGCGATTAAGGGCGTGGTCTTTGATGTGTCACGCAATGCTGCCTACGGATCTACTGGTCAATATAAGGGTGAGTGACACAGGTTTGCGAATGAAATCTTACCTCGGCTGTGGGGTATCTGAACACCGAGGTAACAGCTACTGACATAAAACTCGATTACTAGTTTTCGCTGGCAAGGATGCCTCTCGCGCTCTCGCTCGCTCATCCCTCAAGCCTGAAGACTGTGTGCCGGAATGGTATGACTTGGAGGACAAGGATAAGACTACGCTGGAGGAGTGGTTCACTTTCTTCAGCAAGCGGTACAATATCGTTGGAAAGGTGGAGGGCGCGAAGAATACCTAGATGGAGAAAAGGGGTATACGATTGCCTGAGCCTACGCTCATGGTAGTCTCGCTTTTCTTGGCTACATGGAATATGAATATACCCAAAGTGTATTGCGAATTTGGAAACCAGGTCGACAATCACAAATGCTTTTATTTCCAGATATTTGGTATCCAACATTAAATGAAGAAAGGGATAGAGTCAAGCTGTAAGGCTTGGATACATGGGCATTGCCCTCTCTGTACATACAAAATATAGAAAAACGTCAAACCACTAGCCCTTACGGCCCCTGCGCTGCATCCGCTTCTTCGCGATGATACGGTTGCGCTTCGCAACTTTGTTCTCCTCCTCGTTCTCTGCTTCCTTCGCGGCCTCCCGTTCAGCAGCACGCTTCCTCTTCTGGCCAGCCTTCTCCTCCTCGGCCTTAGCCTTGGCCTTCTCCTTCTCTGCCTTCTCCTTCTCCTGCTTCTCTTGCAGTTCTTGACGACGCTTGATAACCTGTGCGTTTTCGATGGCGAACTCCACAATCAGGCGCTTCTTCTTCTCTTTCTCGCCTTCTGCTTGAGCACTAGCAGGGATATCAACGGCGTGGCAGTTGAGCCAGCGAAGACCCATGAGTGCGTGACGGTGAGTATAGTACTCGATGAAACCGTAACCACGGCTACGACCACCACCGGCTTTCTCTGGGACCTTGGTTCCCTCGCGGGTTTCGTAGACAATCATAGCCTGTCGCACAATACCCACCTTCTTTTCCTTTCTCAATTGCTCGAGCTCCTTCATGGTGTCGGCGGATCGCAGGACCTCCTCTTTAGACAGGGGCTGTCGTCGTTCCTGCTTGACCTCAGTGGCGAAGCCAACGACGGCCTCACGAGCGAGTTGTTTCAAATCCTTCGAGGTAATGTGTTTGGGGATGTTGCGAACGGAAAGACGGCAAAGACTGAGGTGGAGGGCGGGGTTCTTCTTGATGACGGTTTGACGATGGTCGTGGCTCTCCTGGCGCAATTTGATCTCAGACGGAGAAAGCATCTTGTAGGCAGGGGAGTTGGACGGAATAGTACCCTCCGACAGAAGGTAAAGACGTCTCTTATCCTTATCGCGCACAAGACGGTGTGATACACCTTCCTCTTCGAGTCTTGTAGCTTCCCGTTTGTTCACGGCGCGGGCGACCTGGAGCACGCGGCCATCCAGAGTATACTTTCCACTGGGGTCGGAGCTTTCATTCTGCAAGACAGAATGCTTCAATGCTGGGTTGTTGCGCTCCTTGGTTGCAGGCGGTCCCAGATTCTTGGGGGCGCCGCGTACACAGGTGATGGCATCTTCAGGCTTCCAGAAGCACACGAATCCAGTACCACGGGGTCGCTCAGTCTCATGGTCTACCACGATACGAGCATACCGCAAAGGTCCGAATTGTTTGAAGTGTTCATAAAGTGCTTCGTCGTCACAAGTGAAGGGAAGATTGCGTAGGAAGATGGTTGAGTTGTTGCGGTCGTCCTCCTCCTCCTCTTCCTCCTCTGCGTCATCCAGATCTTCTAAGTCTTCCATGTCCTCATCTTCATCAGATCCTTCATCCTCGGAAACTTCCTCTGAAGCATCCTCATCCTTCATCTTCACATCATCAGACTCTCCCTCCTTCTCTTCCTCCTCCTCATTCTTTTCCTGATCCTTCTCCTCCTTCTGTTGAGTGTCCCATACCTCCTTCTCCACGGCCCAATCGACGGCCAATGTACGGCCATCAATCTCCTTGCCGTTCACCATCTGAAGCGCCTTCTCGGCATTTTTCCTACCCCGAATAGTCACGAAACCAAAACCAGCAAGTGTGTTCCCCTTTTTAGGGAGAGTCGCATACTTGACTAATCCGAAACTGCGGAAAAGGGCGACCAGATCAGCTGGTTCCTTAATGCTCCAAGGCAAGTTGCGAACAATCAATTTCGGAGGCGCATTTGTTCTCTGGTCTTCTCGGTCTTGTTTAGATTTGAGGCCAGCAGCGGAGGGAACACTCTTGCCAAGCTTCTCGTCAATCTCACGTTGACGGGCCTGGGCGTAGTCGACTCGAATCTTCTTGCCGTCGAAGGTGGATCCGTTCAGCTCCTTCAGGGCGCTCTCGGCATCCTCGAGGTCGGCGAACGTCACGAAACCATATCCCTTTGATTTCTTTGTCTGGGGATCGCTGACAACAGTGGCGTGCTTAATCACATAGGACTGGGAGAAGTACTCGGCGAGGCTCTCAGTGGTTGCCGAGATGGGCAGCGATCGAACGAAGAGGGTTCGCTTTGGTTGAACTGGTGCGGTGGCATCTGTGGCATCGGTCTTGGTGGCATCATCCATTTTCGCATCGGTATCCTTGGTAGAATCCTCCTGTGACAGGCGTCTTTTCTTGTGTGGTTCCGCCATGATAGACGTATGTAGAATAACAAAAGACTGACTGGTTCGTCTTTTTTTTTCTTCCAAAAATTGACGGCAGAAAAACCATGGCGGTGAGTGTAGAGAGTGGGTCCTGATAAGCCGGAGCTGTTATCCTTTATCGTGTCCAAAGTATCCCAGTTTCCACCTTTCCACCATGGATGCTCGGTCCGCAGCAGAGTCGCGGGCGCAATCCCGCAATGGGAGTGCAGCCAATGCTCAATCGTCTGTTCTTCCACCTCCTAACTCATCCTCATCCGGGCAGTCAAAAGTTCAGCAACCCAAACCGCAAGCACTTCCCAACCGGTCTGGGCCTTCCGCGATTCTCGTGTCGACGCGACAAAAGGGCAATCCTATTCTGAACCATATCAAGCTTGTGCCTTGGGAGTATACCGAGACTCCTGCTGATTATGTGGTTGGCATGACGACATGCGCCTTGTTTCTGTCTTTGAAATACCACCGGCTACACCCCGAGTACGTTTACTCACGAATCCGACTCCTCGCTGGCAAATTCAACCTACGCATTGTGCTGGTTATGGTTGACATTCCAAATCATGAGGAGGTACTCAAAGAGCTCTCGAAGACATCTATAGTCAACAATCTTACTCTGATCCTTTGCTGGTCCGCACCCGAAGCCGCCCATTACCTCGAACTATTCAAGTCATCTGAAAATGCACAACCCACTGCGATTCGCACCCAGCAAGCGCAGTCTTACAAAGAGTCCTTAGTGGAGTTCGTCACAACCCCACGCAGTATCAACAAGTCAGACGCTGCAAGTTTGATATCTACGTTTGGGAGCTTGCAGAATGCCGTCAACGCCCAACCAGAACAGATCAATTCTGTTCCCGGCTGGGGTGAGAGAAAAGTCCAGCAATGGTGCAATGCTGTCAGGGAGGACTTTAGGGTAGAATCGACGAAAAAGGCCGGGGCTCCTCGGCCTGCGACACAACCCCAACCACCCAGGCTTACAAGTCGGCCACGACGGGCCGAAATCGATGAAGACGAGGAAATTCTACGAGCCGTGCTGGCAGAGAGCCGCGAGACAGCAGCGGTAGAGGCAGCGGCGAATCAGAGTCCGCCGAAGCCAAATAAACCGACCGAGGAATTGAGTGACGGTATCATGGCCGCTCTAGCGAAGTTGCGGGATACCGACGGATGAAGATCACGCCGATGCGCGATAGCATTAATTCCACCGACCCCACAGTTTCTGGGTTCAGAAAATCGATACGACTCGATATTGCCCGAGAGAAACAGACGAGGCTTGAAAGGTCTTCGAGTGTCCCTCAACAATCTCACGGCCCAATGAGACTCTTCTCGGTGCATGTCCTAGCCTTTCTGTTGCACGACACTTGCTGCAATAGCAATCTGGGCTGACAACTGGCATTATAGACGTAGAGAGAACATTCACTATGTGTGCACCGATGGACGACTAAAAGACCAATGACATACAGCGTCATCGGCTCTTGAACTCCACGGAATTAGCCCCATTCTCCGTGGATTTCCCACTTCCCCGCTCTTTCCCACTTCTAATGTGGGGAACCCATGCATAGTCACATAGCCTTACAAAAGTCCACAAGCGCCTCTGAAGCACGCTACTTTTTTACACTTTGAAGCTTCTTTCATATAGATCTCGTAATCTAGAGAACAAGCCAAATGTCACCGCATTTCCAAAGCTCACTCTCAGATGAGGAAGTGCCAGTCCTGATTGTTGGAGGAGGGCCATCAGGCCTACTTTTGGCTTATTTGCTCGCTCAGCTGAACGGTAATACACACCAGAGATTCTTCTGTAACTATCTCACTAACAGGATCTAGTCCGATCGTTGGTCGTTGAGCGATACCCAAGCAGGCTGGCAGCTCCCAAGGCACATGCGCTGTCGCCTAGATCTCTCGAATTCTGCCGTCAAGCGGGGTTGGATGTGAATGAGATTCGCAAAATCGGTAGCCCTCGTCAAGATGCTTTCTGGGTCAACTTTGTTACAAGTTTGGCTGGTAAGCAAGTTGGTCGTTTGCCCTACGAGCGCATGGACCAGGAAGTTCTTAATGATACTCCAACTGTAAGATGTCCTCTACCTTGCTTGAATACAACGCTAATTCCTTTGCCAGATGATTCACAATATTCCCCAGCCTGCCTTTGAGGAGTTTATCGCCAAGCGACTGTCAAAGACCAATCTCGTTGAGATTCGTAAGAACCACTCATTTGTGAGCCTGGAGCAGGTCAGTAGAACATCTATTCGATTATTTGAAATTCCAATACTCATTCATGAATAGGGCGATGGGTTCGTCGTGATCAAAATCGAGGATCGCACCTCTCAAAAGGAATACAGCATTAAGTCTCGACATGTCGTTGGGTGTGATGGCGCCAGAAGCGCTGTTCGAAAGCATCTTGGCATAGAAAGCGATGGAGAAGAGACTTGTTAGTAGTGTTCCCCTTCCTAGATTGTTCCATCCAAACTAACAGAGCTATTATAGGTGAAACCATGATGACAATCCATTTCAATGCCGATTTAAATCCCGTGATCAAGGAACGCGTGGGCATGCTGCACTGGATCATGGACCCGTTGGTCTCTGGATTTATCATTGGGTATGATCTATCTGGAAACCAAGTGCTGATTTGTAACTTTGATGTGAGTGCAAAATATCAGATAAAGCGAATACCTCCTAATAATAATATGGGCAGTCCGAGAAATACCCCGTGGAGTCCTGGGACGAAAAGCACTGTCGCGAGGTCATTGATGCGGCCATTGGAGTCAAAGTGCCCTATGACGTCCTCAGCTACCGGCCATGGGTTCTTAGCCGAAAAGTAGCTCACTCATACCGCATGGGCCGAGTCTTCCTGTGAGTCTATTCATGAACCGGAACTCAAATCTATACAATGACTAACATAAATTCTTATGAAGTGCTGGCGATGCTGCTCATTCGTTTCCTCCTACTGGTGGCCTTGGCCTGAACTCAGGCCTCGGCGATGTCCATAATCTGGCATACAAGCTCGCTGCAGTCCACCACGGTTGGGGTGGTGATAGTCTCCTCGACACCTATGAGTCCGATCGCCGACAAGTGGCTCTAGTCAACTCCAACCAGAGCGTCAAGAATGGCAAACAGATTTTTGGTCTTCTAAAGGCACTAGGCACGACTGATCCCGACGTGAAAATCGCCCGACAAAACCTCTATCACAACATTCAGGATCCAGAAGCCATGGTCGAGATCAACAAAGGGATTGAAGGTCAACGGGAACATTTCGACAACCTTGGATTACATATTGGATATGTGTACGGCGATACAGAAATCCCCTCCAACGTGTCTGTCTTCCACCCTTCGTGTGTGCCCGGGGCCCGACTTCCACATGCATGGATCAAGGTTACTCCAGGACAACTGCAACTCCCTGCGATAGACAACAGCTATGTGCACGAATTGACCAAAGACGAAATCTCCGCGAAGCAGTACTCGACTCTGGATCTATGCCGTCTCGATAAATTTACATTGATTGTTGACGAAAGCAACGCGTCTCACTTCAAGTCGATGGTGGATGAAGCATTTGCGTCTTTGCCTGAAGACATTCAGAAGGTCTTGCCTGTGCAGACAGTTGTATTAGGTGTAGATTTTGATCTGCAGGCAGGACCAGAGAACCAAAACTGGATGGATTTTATGGGATTAAAGGAGCAGGGTGTTCTTATTCGCCCAGATCAACACATCTTGTCCTGCATTCCAAGCAAGGCTGGATCAGGCGACTTGGTGCAGGCTCTAAAAGAGCATCTCGGGTGGCATTAGGGACGAGAATAAGTGAATTCGGTGTCCATACACCCTCATATTGAGTTCGAGGTTTATAGAAGCTGGAGTATACTTTGAAGATTGTTATGATAAATGCTCAATGTTAACCATATTTGCCATACAGCTATCGGTGCATGTAGACAAAGAGTGATGACATATGCTTTTTTTTATACCGATACTCAATCACTGGCAGGACCTACCCCATATCCAAAAGCCCCTCAATATTCCTAGAAGAACAATCAGGAAGCTTGAAAGTTCATATTGGCAATATTCCCCTTTGCCGTTCCCCGGGTCAATGCTTAGCCCTCACCAGCGGGTCCATAATTGAATCTCTGTAATAGTTGGCTCTACAAGTGAATAGACCTTCCAAACAGGTTACCGACCTTCAATAGTTCTCCACTAACATAACAGATATATCCGAAGACACGTAGTCATATCCCACTTCCCCATGTTTCCCCATCTTCCCCACATGAACACCGATGCTATATGTATACACTCAATTTCCCAGAAACTCTTCTCCAAATACACCAACTACCAACTTGAGAAATCCCCAGACCCTCAAGACCACCATGACCTCAAATACCCCTCCACAAGGCCTTGCCGTGAAAGATGCCAAGCTCCTCCTCGAACATCCCTACCTCCCAATGGAAGCAGGAGTCGCACACACCGAAGACGGGATGCTTCACATCGCAGCCTCAACCTACATGAAAGACTGCACAGGCGCAATGATAGACTGGTGGTTCGGTTGGATCCACACAACAGACCAATACCTCCTCTGGCACCCACGAGACCACGTATTTTCCGATTGGGAAGGGCCTCGGGACAACAACAGTGCCTATATTGGGGGTCATCACTTGGTGCACGAGTATATTGGTGGCCAGCTACATAAGCTGAAGATCTCTTTCAAGGATCCGAGTGAATATTTCGGTCCGGGATGGGAGACTGCATTCAAGGAGGCTGGATACTCCACTGCCATATGTGGAAGAACAGGGCAATGGGATGACGAAAAGAACGAAGTGGTTTATGTCGGGCATTTGATTCATTTGATTAAAAATGAGCCGGATGGAGTAAGGATGCGGTCCCGGTTCTGGATGGGAGATGTGGAAGGAATCACCGATCCTGAAGTGAGGAAGGCGGCTGTGCCTTTGGAATTTGGTATGGGGCTTTTGCAGCATGCTACTGAGGAAATGGCTATCTTGGCCACTATTCTGCCTGAAATGTATAACAAACACTCGAAGAAAGATTAAGCTGTGATAGTATAGGACTATCGAATTGAATGGCGGCTTTCACGCGCAACGACTGCTAATCTTCCGATGATATCACCCATCTGGGCGGAGACACCCCATCTTGAAGCGACGGTTTTCAGGATGACCTGTAGGGAATTGAGTTCGTCGAGGAGATTTATGGCCGTCATATCACCCTGACCTGAAGCCCCCAAATCTCTTAAAACATCCTCTGGTCCCGACGAGTTCAAGGATTCTTGATCAGCATTCGTAGAAAGGTGACCCTTCCAAACGTCGAACCAGGTATATCGTTCCGGGATCTCAATCACAGGTCCATTAAAAAGACACATTGTAGCAATGATCATTGCAGAGGTAAAAACTGCCGTAGGAATATGCATTGCCCTGTAGACCTGACTGAGAGGGAGGGTATCAAGAAGACGTGTGATAGAGATCGCATGTAGAACTGCACGGAACGCATCTGCTTGCGCAACCCATTGGATAAGATTGAGATTCCCAAGCTGGCTCTTAGCATGTATTCCACCGAGGACTTGTGGAAGCTCGTAGTGGTCACACAGCCATCGATAAATTGCGATTGAAGGAGCAGTGGTCTCAATAAAGACACAGTGCCACCTTATGAGGATAGGAAGGCGATGGAAATCTGATGCAGTTTCTGGCACAATGTTTACCTGGTGTATATTTAGCATCGCTTGGACAATCTGACTCTGCGAAACAGTGCCAAATACAGGACCCCGAATTTCGTGCAGGTCAGCGATCAGCGATTGTAACCCTTCGACCATGACGAATGTAGATAAATTTGATAATTGTAGGGGGCTTTCGCTGTAGTTCGGCGCAAATATTCGCGTGAAAGCCTCGCATACCGGGATCTGTGACTGACTTGGACGCGTAATCTCCACTATCCATTCGTCGGCAGTCTTCGCAGCAAAAGCAGCATCCGAACAAGCCGTACCGAGACTGTTGATGAGATGTCTCGCGCTAGCTGGTGAGCCAGATGCTTGTGATATTAGGCCATCGAGAATATAGTGTCCCAAGATCGCTCTCCGTTGAACTTCGGTGGCAGCCCAAGTTTTCCAGAGCATATTTTTATCTGCGTCGGGTAGATCAAGACTCGGTAGACCTGATAAAACATCTGGTACGGAGTACATGCCTGAGGTTCTAGCCCAATAAAACCCCAATCCGTGGAATACTGATGCCGTTGTTCGAATGCTAGTATTGCTTGATAGCAGTGCATATGCCTGCCCAATAAGAGCAGTTAGAACCAGTTGGACGCCATCGCAGCTATCCCATGGTCCTCGTATTTCAATTAGTGTTTGCCAAGTCGTGGCAACAGCTGTGTGGCCTAGCCGCCAAAGCATTTCACCCTTCTCAGCAGCATCATTTTCACACACAAAGAGAGATCCCAGAGCCACCATATTCAGTAACAGAGGCGGAATGGTCTTTTGCGCTTGAAAGGTCTGTTCATGAATAACGGGAAAGCTAGGAGATATTCTTTTGAAATATTCATGAAGGCAGGAGTCCAAAAAGGAAGAGGTAAACCCCGAGCGATGAACATCTGAATTGAGTCTTTTCGATAGATCGTCAATTGTTCTGTAAATTTGGTCCACGGCCATGTTGCCTGGGCCCTCACTTGCTCGCATCTCCACGTTTCCAGGAGGGGCAAAGCTTAGAGTTTCATTTGCTATTGGACCAGGAAAGTCTACCAAAGGGAGTGGTACCACTGGGGCCCCATTGAGGTCAGACATCAACCATTCGAGAAGATTCCCAGATTCCAATAACGCATGGTTTGGGAAATTTGGTTGCCCTAGAGAGTCAACCGGGGGGCAATTAGTGGTTGAAGTACTGGAAGGTGGAGGTTGTGAGGGTGCATGTTCAATGCCATTCGCCCATCTTGGTGGTTGGGGCTGAGAGTCATTGCTTGTGTGTAGTCTCATATGCCTTCCGAGGACATCCTGGCGCCCAAAACGCCGATCACATTGGTGGCATTGGAACGGCTTTGAATTTGCATCTGCTGATGAATGAGTATACAATTCAGTCAAAGGTGATCAATAGTGTCTCACGGGTTCTTTCATGTCTCTGGGGTTCGTCAGTTGCTTTCCTCGGGAGCTCCGGGATCAAAACGTACTGTCAGGTGTTCTAGCTTGGTATATCTTTTGCTGCACTGCTGGCATATGAAGCGCTTAGCTGAGCTCATGCTCTCCTTTTGAATTGACCGGGAACTCATGGCGCTAGCATACAGGCGTTGAGTGATGAGTTGCAAGGAAGTGGGAAAATGTGGGGGAGCCGAAAGCCGGAAGGTGGGGATCGCGACTGCCGAACTGGAGTGCGCCACATTGCGAACCTTCAAACCCTGAGTATGTTTAGAGACTGAGTAATCTAAGGAAATGATAATTTGTGAGATTGATCGTCAAATGTTTCTACCTCTAGGCTCAACCACGAGGCTATAACCGAAGCAAGTGCGTAGCCCCGTTGTGAAGATGATTGAGACTAAACTCATAAGTACTACGTCAGCTTAGTATGCATATGTATACAATTCTACAAACACTCGGAACGGAATTATCTCCACATGATTATCATCTATAAATGACAGCTTATTATACATTATTGATCTCTCCATCGAATATATCCTCAGCACTGAAGAAGCAATATCTTCTCGCAGCCCGAAACTTTTGAATCCGAACCAATATCAGCCTCAATGTCTCTAAAACAGTTCCTCAGGTACATCGAAGCCTTCAACGCAAAGGACTATAAAATACAACACAGCTTCTACCACAAAGATGTCACCCTCGTCATCCCCGACCCCAACATCGGAACCCTGGTTGGTTCAACCGGAATCATGGACCATTACGCCAAAGTACACGCCGATGCACAAGAGACCGTCATCCCAATGTTCGTGATGATGGATGGCGCACGAATTTTCTTGAGCATGGAAGCATACTTTCTCTACACGCGAACCACCGATCAGGCAGTGCATAGCCACAAGGTGAAACCCGGGGACATGATTCGAGTCAAGGTGTGGGCTGTTTACGATATGCTAGATGGGAAGATGGCAAATATTACTTGCAATGCGCTGAGTGATGAATTTCTGGGACAGGTCAATGTGAATGAACTGATTCAGGAAAGCTGGAGCCGGGTGGATGAGAATGTTAAAGCCTGCTGGAAACCAGCTTCTGCGTTGTAAAAACTTTGGCTACTTGGTTTTTTGTTTGATGCTCCTTGGTTCCTACATCATATATCTACTACTTCCGATTTTCTACTTCTGGCATACCTTTGACTACCGTACTTGTTACCCGTATGATCCAATATCATTGAATAGTGATTCCTAATTCGCTTCAAATGTGGATACGCAGTATTCGAAACCTCCAGGAAACAGGAACAAATCCATGATTAGCAATAATAGCCATTTCTGGACTAGTTGGCCAAGGCCAGGATTATGGCCAAGACCATAAGCGATCTAAA
This sequence comes from Penicillium sp. S1602, assembly GCA_023626355.1. Classification (NCBI taxonomy): domain Eukaryota; kingdom Fungi; phylum Ascomycota; class Eurotiomycetes; order Eurotiales; family Aspergillaceae; genus Penicillium; species Penicillium sp. S1602. The sequence goes on along the minus strand of JAMAGW010000012.1, from coordinate 603,753 downwards.
GAGGTATTTGTTTCAAGACTTCAGGAGGCAAAAGCATAAGCAAGCCCACAACGCCACCGATTTAATCGTAGAATCTATACGCATACGAAGTAGAGATACTAAACTTGGATTCTTCAATGTCCTGGATAACAGCTTGGCATTGGGTTAAATAGCTTGAGATATCCTCGATAAATTAAACATCAACACAATCAACACAAACAATCCAATTCACTCCAATCCACTCTACTCACTCAATCCACTCAATCAACCAATCCCCCGATCAATCAATTCCAATTATCAAAATGCAGTTCACCACCATCATCATTGCTACCCTGGCCGCTGTTGCCGCTGCCTCTCCCTACCCCGATGCTTTCGAGAAACGCACCTGTGTCGGCAGTAAGTTCAATCCAGAGTTCAACAGATTGGAAGCATAGCTAATCATCTTCATAGACTACAAAGTTGCCTGCGAGAACGGTGGCGTCGCTTGCTGTGATGGCTGGCAGTGTGTTGGCGCCACTGAGTGGAACGCCGGTGTCTGCATCCCCTGAGTACTAGGCGCAGAATGGATTTGATATTTGTGCGGGCATAAATAGGAATTCATGAGATCTTTTCTTCTGTCTTGATTAGTATCCCTTCTGCTCTTGATTCCCAGTAGAGACGTCCTCGATTTGTAGAAAGTATGATAGGTTAAGTCCCTGCAATTGTAGACAATCGAGTTAGATAATTCTGGGTCAGATATGTAAGTTAAAAAAGTCAAATGCATCCATTGGGTATTGTTAACTGGATCTCTAATCACATTTGAACAAACAGTAAAGACAACCGAGAAACCTCCAACAGGTCAGAATGACATGATGGGAAAGAGAAAGTTCAAAAACAACTCAGGGATATAATTGACCTGGAAAGGAGGGATGAAACCGCATCCCGATCTTTTGAGCAAAACAAATCGTGACCTTAGCACTATACTGCTCCGAGCTCGCTCTAGCTGAATGGTGGATGAGAGCTAGAGACACAGAGCGAGTAAATACTAAGATAGACAGACGTAACGGCATGCACTGGTAAATAAAGGTCTCCAGTTGGATTCATCAAAATGGACCAGAACAAGTGAAAAAAGGAAAAGAAACAGGCCATGACAGGACCCTATGTAGGCTTCTCGCATCCAATGCGACCCAATAGAGCTTTCCGGTCACTCTGATCAAAAGGCACACGGCCACGACCGCGAGCACGCACTGAGGCAGTGCCATTGGACCGGCGGCGATCCAAGCCCGGAGCACTGTCATTGACAACGGAGGCAGCGTTAGCACCATCCTGAGCGGCCAGCCGCACAGATCCGTTCGAGAGAGCTTGGCCCTCGACTTCGACCTCGTCTTCCTCGTCGCTGCGGGTATCCTCTGCATTACCAGTGACAACGACGCCATAGGCGACTCGAACGATCATAGTAAACCAAACAATGGAGAGACCCTGCAAAGATAGGAGGAAGGAGAGGAAAATCCACTTGATGGTGCGGTTCATGCAGATGGGATTTTCCAGGCCGCGGAAAGGCGCAAACAAGTATGCGAAGGCATCTGGGTAGCCGTTTTCGCTGATCATCTCGGCATTAACGCCCGAGTAGCATCCGTATGACATTTGAGCCGGCACATTCTTGTAAATGGACCACCAGAGCATGTTGTACAGGACGTGTCGGGTGACGAACCAGACGGACATGAAAACGCCGAACGCCACATTGCAGGCATTCTCAAACTTCAAGTACTTCAGGATCTTCGCTGACTGTTACAAACGTTAGTATTGGAAGAAAATCCCCGAGAAATCGGTTATACATACGGGAAGAAGGAAATCCACGACATCCATCAAGCACAGCACCACGTTGGACACATTGTAGAATCCGTAGATATACGCAGAGCTCAAAAGAGTGCTGGTAATGATGTGATGTGACAACATTTGGTAGTGGTCTTTACGGCGCTCCTCCACGTGAATGACGAAGATTTGTTGCACCAAGAAAGCCAGCTCCACGAGCAGGTACCACTTCATCAAACCCGACAACGGGCGCGCAGGCCACTCGGCCCAGATGGCCCCAAAATCGCGCCAATAGTAGGAATTCTTCCACAGGTACTGTCAAGCACGATCGTCAATCCACCGCTCATTCTCCCCGAGAGATGAGTACTTACCAATCCAACAGCCCAAATGGCACCGTAGTACATCGCCTGCCATCCCTGCTCGGCGAGCCGGATTGAGCCCTTCCGCTTCAGGCCTGCCCCGCGGGCCAGCGGTTGTAAAACCCATTCAATCGCGAACGCGCGAACCGCAGTGAGGGCAAGCGCAGCGCTAATGACGAAGTAGACATCATCCCAGCCTTGAACGTAGTAATCCCCGGATTGGTTGTAGTAGGACAATTGGAAGAACGGTTGTGTGTACGGACGAAGTGACGGGTAAAGGTTATGAAGAGCCAGCAACATAGCCAGGATGGTCATCGATATGCCTATTGTCGCAGAAATGCCAAGTGTCAGCTAGGGAAGATTTGATTCCGGCATGCCGGAGCTAATATGCACATGCAGGTCTGGGATTGTCAAGAGAATGGGGGAACAATTCTCTAGCTTCGAAATGCGCCCAGATCATGGCGGAGTGGTTGAGATCGCTTCATTGGGGAGGATGTTGACTTTCATACCGATTTGGTTGTTGACCACCCACTCCCGGAACGTGGTCTCCTTGGCTCGAGGGCCATTTCTGCTCGAAACGTAGACATTGAGCTCTGATTGCGGTTTAGCCATTTCTTTGGTCATGGCGGAGGGCGAACAACCAGAAAGGCTGGGGGATTTTGGCAGATGAAATAGCGAAGAAACGAGTGGTCGCCACTAATTAATCTGAGGAGGCGGAATGGGTACGATGGGTCTCGATGCCTCATGGGCGGATCCGCCGCGTCACTGGTTGAAGGACAAAAATAGGACTGTAGAGATGGCTGTTCCTTCTCTCTCTCTCTTTCTTTCTTGTCGCCAAATCCTATCAACGAAAGTATCAATAGCAGAGGAATTACCAGAATCCCGTGAAAACGAGAGAATTGAGGAGGGGAAAGGAATCGGTGAGCTCGTTTCAAGACCAAGGATATGATGATCGACACTCCACACCGCCTCAAAATGGTGGGATAATGAGTTGAGGATGATCAGTAAGGATCAAAAATGTATCTGCACTGCTTCTAGGTTTTAAATCTTAGAACGAAACCCTTGACCCCCGCACTGAAACTCATATGCAGATCCACTCAATATGACCCTTGACCCGCCACGAGATGGCTCGAGCCACGTCCTCCGTAATATTGAATGTACGTCTCCGGCTACCGGGCTACCGTCGGTCCCACTCTTTTGATTTTTACGTGATTTGTGTGATTGGCATAGACTGCGCCATTGTAGCGATTTGTCTCCATTGTAAAGTGCGGGCCACACAATAGCTTTGTGTTAACCCGGTCAGTGCGACACCGCCTGATCTTAGGCACAAAGGAAATGACATAGGTCTACGAACCTAAGAGCTATAAAACCGTAGCAGATACCCAACCCCTTTTCATTGCTAACACAACTCTGAATATGCATCTGGATTCGAAAATAGCAGCATCAACTTATCAATACGAGAAAATCAAATGAAAATAAAAGTCCCAATACTCCCAAAATAACCCCCGAAAAACGCCATCGCTCCCATTGCAAATCCAAACAAATGCTCAAATGCAACCCCCCTAAACATGCCCAGAGTACATAGCCGGGTGATGCGCAGGATCAGGCATCTGAACCTCAGGCATCCGAACCTCATTTGAATCCCGCGAATACTTAGACGAAGCGGCGTCATTGACAGGGGGAGCATTCAAGTTATTGGAATTGCCTAGAGGTGATGAAATCTTCAGAGGGAACCGGCCCGCCGCCTGGGTGAATCGTCTCGAGGCTCGTTTCAAGGCTGGTTCGCGTTCGCGGGTATAGGTTGGGAGGGAGTCTTCACGCTTCAGACTGAGCTGAAATGAGCGGCGGCTGCTGGTTCGACTCACCACCTTTTGCGGAGCCACTGCACCATATGCCCGAATATGACGTGCGCTGACGCCTGCTTGACGATCGGTGAAGATGAATGTCTGTAGATCGGACTGACGTTAATTTCTTACTCATATGAAAAAAAAAAGAGAGGAAAAGAGAAGTGATAAATGCCAGAACTTACCGTCAGTAGGTTGATCACACTCATTACCATGGCTAGGACGCCGGCCGAGATCACAATTCGCCAAAACGATAGCCCCAAGGACTTTTGGCTCATGGCGGCGATGTTCAGATTGCCCAGTGTTGCGACTCCGAGGATCATCATGATCGCTGCCAGGGTGAAGAACCCGGCATCCTCGCCGAAAAGAGGCCACGAGCGATTAAAGTAACCTTGGAGAAGAGGAAGCTCGGAGATGATTAGGAAAACTGAGTTCGTTAGTACATAGCTATATAATATATTGTGGGATTAGACAAGACTGGTCAATAACTTACTGCTGATGAGTGCCACCACTGCATGGGTAACCGCTTGGAAAAAGAAAAAGCCATTCGTTGTCTTGGTCTTCACGAGCATGACAACACAGGCAGCAATTATGTCGAGAAAAACAATGATATTGAAAGCGCGAACAACGTTGAGGATGATATACCCTGGACCAGCCAGAGACTCCCGAAGTTTGCCCATCATAATGGTGTGACTGATATCCTGTTGGATTTAGACAGAGGATAACCGGATCCTCGAAATGTATCGATGTAAATGAGGGGATGTGCGACGTTAGAATCGTTGAAATGGGTGTGGAGAGATTAAAAAGAACGGGAAGGAAGCAACTGGCCAGCAGGACTTAACAAAGGAAACAAGGAACAACTCGAAAGATATGGAGAAAGAGAGAAAGAAGAATCATTGAATAGGGAAGGGGGAGAAGGCTAGAATATCTACTGCATTCACCCAACCGCCCTGTTTTCAGATTTTGGAACCTATGATTAGAAGGTAAAACACAAAGTGAATCATATCTCAAAGACTGACTATTTTGAGGCTTTCTATTCAGGGTCTTTGTCACACAGTCGTTGTTTCATCCCTACTTTGGCTCCGCCCTTCTTATTGGTTTGCCATATTTAAGCGCAGAGATCGGGTGCAGATGCCCGATGGCGGCTCGATTCCATTCTGGACTAGTGAGATGGATCGTAGATTGATTGGCTGAGAGCTTTCTATATGTTTAGATGGTGAAACAGGCTCCATAGATGGGCGCCTATGTAGAAGTAGAAGTGAATACTCGTGTAGAACAATAGACCTTGTGCTCCATTCTATCCTAACATTCACTATAAGTAACTGCGATGAGAACGTGCCTTGAAGTACACTACACCATAACTCGGTATTGTAAAAAATCTTTCCATTTGAGTTTAGGTTCTATTTCAGCCCATTTGGCATGCTTGAAACGATACTTTCTACGCGCCCAATCATTGCGGGCTTTCCAAGCGCCAGGAGGTGTTCTGCAGGATCGCATTTGCTTGTTTATTTATTTTAGCATGAGTTTTACCATCTTGGCTTTCTTCACACTCAAGCATGTCATTGAACATGATTCAGCCGTCGATAGAAAGTTGTAGTTAAGTATAGAAAAAAACGAGTTCCATGGCTCACCTGATTCGTCCGAACCATTCCCAGGATTTTGCCTTAACGCCGAAAAAAAAAACACGCCCCTCCCTTCCACTTTGTCCACTTTACCCACCCCAATCCCATTCCATTCGGCGTTGCGCTCTGAATTTAGCGATCTCATCCAATTTTTATACATCATGACCCGTGGAAATCAGCGCGATAACGATCGGGCCAAGGCCCAGAAGAAGGCCAATGCGACAGTACGTTTCTACCCCTCCCCCACGCTCCATGCTTAGTGGCTGACCCCGAGCAGAAAGGAAAGAACACCCAGACTGGTGCCCAATATCAGAAGTCCAAGGAGGATGCTGCCTCCATTATGCGGGAGAAGCAGCGCAAAGGTACGTTTTGCGCCACCCTGAACTTTGCGATCCGACAATTCCTAACTTCTTTCTGGAACAGCCGATGAGAAAAAGGCTGCAGAGGCGGCAGGAGGGAAGAAATGACAAGATCCCTAGATATACTTCCGTCCTCTACCAACGTTTTAGCGATCAACCTCCCTCCACTGGCGACAATCTCCAGTGACCATGTGAATATTGAGTTGGGCCGGGCATGATTGGAACCTTGAGGACCTTGATGGAGGATATATATCGTCTGCTTTGTGACTTCCCTGCCAGCGACTAGCGAGGCGTTCATCATACACTGTTAATCAGAGCGAGAACTATATACACGAGACATGAGCGCATTTCCTTTGTCCTTTTGAATCGGCATCTGCGATATGTCTGTCGCATGTTATTTTTCTACCGTTGTATTCCGATACTCGGCCCAATATGCTTGTGCCCTGGTCAGCCGGCCCAGCCATGACCATTTGGGCGGCGTGTGCTGTTCCACGTCCAGCGTATCAGACGGGATAATTTCGTCGAGTACACTTTCCAGGTCAAACTGGCGAATGGATTGGTCAACGAAAGTCCACAAACTCTCGCCTTCCCAGCCAATATCACGCGCAAAACAAATCACCCGCCCAACAGTGTCCCTCCGAATCCGTTGTTCTGGGACACAGCCCAGCAAATACTTCCCAAAGACCCAGGCCGATATGTCCCGCGGATGAGCAAGACACCAGTCAAGAACCGGGTCCAACAAGGGCCTAGCCAGTTGAACAGACCAACCTTCGCGATCTGCGGTTTCCGCAGTATCTGCAAGAAGAGCATGAAGCTGCCGCATATAGCCGAAGGCATAGTAGTTCTTAGGATGTAACTCAGCAGCGCGGAGAACTCCATCAAGCTCCGCACGTTCCAGGTTCAACAGTGCCTCTGTACTCCAGGACTGAATCTGAAACATCTGCCTCAAAACCCACAATCGATGGGACCATAGAGTCGGGGATTTTGTATGTCGGTGTAATGGTGAGCATTGATAGGTCGTCAAGAGCGTCAATTCTTCCTCCAACGCCTGCCTCGTCGAGGCAATCTGATCTTTAGTCTTGGCGCATTGTGTGACAGCTGCCAGCAGCCGACGTTTGCGCCAGTTACATGCTGTCAAGTGCTCACAGTCAAAGAGCAGCATGATTTCTGTGATCACTCGATCTGATACCCCACAGGAGTCCTTTGTTTCGTAGTCCACATGGAAGTCATCTCCAGACCTTGACATTAGGCGCTGGAGGAACAACTTTCGCGCGACTGTATATGCATGTACTAGCATTTTCTTGGTAATTCCAATGGACAATCCATCTTGCAAAAAGGGGGTCCCTAGAGCCGAGGAGATCATCTCAATCTCCAGGACCTGGTTGCCTCTGGCAGAGAAGACCCGAGCAATTTCCTGGTATGCATTCTCAGGAGTAGTCATGGAGATTCATGAATAAATTCGAAGTCCCAATTACTAGATCAGCGAATTCGACAGAACTGATCTGATGATTTGCAAAGCTGTTGTGTAGTTGTTGCTAAATGGCCCGCATGACAAAGGCGGAGAGGCTCGCCTTGCATTCCACACGCATCGCCCGGACGTCATTTTGTGCGACTTGCATCAAGTCCCGCGATCCCACTGCCTCTTGAAAATCACCCTACGGATCTGGTCTTTCGCTCCTCTTCACTCTTGGCTCCTCCTTGAGCTGTACGCGCCCACGAACATCCTACCTGGCCGACTGGCCAACCCCCGCCATCATGCTGTCACTCGTGCTCATGATCCTATTCGTGCACATCGCCATCTACCTAGTCAATACAATCGGCGCATCTACAGTCGACCTCCTGGTACGTCTTCTCATGACCAGCATTCTGAATAATTGCTTTTTGAAAATGCTCCATGTCACCCGGGCTGAGACTAACCACTTATCTTCACATAGCTATGGCAACTCTACCTGAAAGTGCCTACCTCCACCTCCCGAAATGCTCGCGAGCAGCAACGATTGAAGGGCGAAGTCATGAAGCTGAAGCGCGAGATGAACAGCACGAGCTCCCAGGATGAGTTCGCGAAATGGGCTAAGCTACGCAGACGTCATGACAAGGCCCTGGAGGAATTCGAGGCAATGAGTACGTGTTCTATTGGCACACATATTGACCAGTCGTCTAATATTTCCCCTTACAGACCAGACCATCTCGACACAGAAGAGCTCTTTCGATTGGGCCGTTAAGATCGCACGCTGGCTCAGCACCAATGGACTCAAGATGTTCCTACAATTCTGGTACTCCAAAACACCTGTCTTTGCCCTGCCGGAGGGCTGGTTCCCGTACTACGTGGAATGGATCCTTTCGTTCCCGAGGGCACCGCTCGGTTCCGTGAGTATTCACGTTTGGAACACTGTGTGTGCGAGCGCCGTTGCTGCCATCGCCGAGATTTTGGGTGCGGTGTTGGTGCGGGTTATTGGTCAGAAGCAGGTTGCCAATGAAGCCAAGAAGACACAATAAATGAGAGATGGTCGTGTCCAAGGACTTCACTAGGTTCCGGTGTATTATACTGAAGGAGCGTGGGGTTCCACGATGTAATGATCATAGCATAGCCATTGCATTCAATCAAAATAATAATAGCCCTGGTTACTCAGTATAAGGCTTTAGCTTTATGGTCTGTTCAGGAAAAGTCTTGTCTTGAAAAAATTGAGAATATATTTGTATATAAAATTTTATATATAATGTTCATCAGATAATTTTAAATCGTTTATCAGCATCGACCCTTTGGGTATCAGTGCTTGACTCTATGATTGTTATATCATCACGCGAACATGCGAAGCTCAAACCGAGGCAAAGAAGTTTGAAGTCCGGCCCCTTCGACAGGGCATCTGTGTCAAGAGATATTTCACTCCATCACCGCTTTGCCATAAGCTACAGACTCGAAAAACATGGAACTCCTCGCCTCAAGAATGAGCCCCATTGAGTTACCCCATCTCCGAAGAGAATGAAGAGCAATCGCATGACTATCCAAACACGACGAAAAGCAACCCAAAACAAGAGAAGGCCGAAGCCTCCCCTTCCCCCCTCTAACCCAGGCACCACCCCATTGTATCCGGCGGACCGTTGGATGGCGAGCAGAGCTAGGAGGGAGTAGGGCAGTAAGCCGCTATCGAATTGCTTCTATGGCGGCGCGTTTCCGCATTGCCTGACGTAACTTTGGAGAACCAAAGCGCAGGGTGTCCGGGGACTTTCTCCCAAAGCGAGGATGAAGAATAAAATTCTTGTGTGTGAGCTTTGAATGCGATTCTTTGAGCGAGGAGTTGGAGAGAAAGAAGGAATTGGAAGAATTTTTGCGGCGTTTTCTTTACCAAGTGGAGATCATGTGATGGGGCTAGTGTGGATTTGGACTAGCGTCGTTGAGAAATCCATTGGAGCTTCTAGGACTGTTAAGCGATTAGAGAGATGGAATTTAGATTGGAACTATATTATAATTATAGTATGAGGGAAATATCCTCAATTTCCATTTCAGTAGAGGTTCATTAAGTGGTCTTGAATTGCGTTGGTTAATGTTTATTTATTGCAAAGAAATTTTTGTCAGATAGATCTATTCGAATAGATTGAAACAGATAGAAACATATAACATGCACGTAAAGGCTATGGGAAATAAACAATACACCGAATCGATTTTGTACACCATTTTTACGCCTTGGCCTTGGTCTTCTTGGCCTTTTTCTTGGTCGCAGGGGACTCTGTTGTGGCCTTCTGCTTAGGAGTCTCCTCCTCGACCTTCTTGGCCTTCTTAGCCTTCTTGGGGGTATCTTCCTTGACAACGGGAGCCTCAACGGCCTTCACAGGCTCCTCAGCGGGGGCCTCAACGGCCTCAACGGTCTCAGTAGCCTCAGTAGCTTCAATAGCCTTGGGGGCCTCTTGAATAGGCACATCATCCACGCTCTTGAGCTGGGGGAGGTCAATCTCGTAGCCCAAAGCCTTGAGCTGGTCAATCTTGGCCTGTCTCCTCTTCTGCTCCTGCTCAATACGCTTGGTCCACTGCTCACGGGTCTTGCCCTTCTCCAGACGCTTCTTCTCAATGCGGTTCCATGGGGTCTTCTTGAAGCGACGGTTGGCACCCTTCCAGACCTCGGGGTGGAGCTGATCCTGGGGAACAAACTTGCACTTAAGGATATGGCTGTACATCAGGTAGTTGTCCATGGTCTCGGCGACAATCTTAGCGACAGTGGCAGAGGCGAATTCAATGAAGGCGTAGTGCTTTGACCGGCCGGTGAGACGGTTGCGGGAGAGACGCAGACGAGTGATCTCGCCGAACTGGGAGAAGTAAGCGCGCATTTCGTGCTCGTAGAAACCGTGAGGAATACGTCTGGAGATTGAAACGTTAGCCAATTTCAGCCAAAAAAAAAAAATTACTGGATGATCACCACATACCCAACGTAGACAGTACCGGGCTCCTCAGGAGTGCCGGTCTTCTTCTGGCTTCTCATGATCTTCTTCTGCTGGTTCTTGGAAATATCCGGGATCTTGGGAATGGGCTTATTGGGGTTGTGGCTTTCGCCCTCGTTGTCATCCTCATCGTCACTGCTTTCGAAGCCCTTGATGAGAGCAGCAGTCTGGTCGTCAAGAACCTCATCTTCCTCCTCCTCGCTGTCAGACTCAGCGGAGTTGAGCTCGATCTCAGACTCCTCGGACTCGACTGCGACCTCCTCTACCTTCTTCTTCGGTGTAGCCTTGGCCTTCTTCTCAGCGGGTGCTGGGGCGGTCTCCTCCTTCTTGGATTTCTTGTTGCTGGCCTTCTTCTGGGCAGCAGGGGAAGGAGCAGCAGGCTCCTCGGTCTCCTCGTCGCTGATGAAGTCGGCGGCGCGCTTGCGAGGCTTAGCCTGGCGAGCAGGGGTGCCATTGGCCTTCACAGGTGCGGCGGCCTTGGTCTCCTTGGCCTTAGGGGCGGCATCTGCCTTCTTCTTCAGGATCGACTTGGGAGCGGCCTCCTCGGAGGTCTCAACAGGTTTGGCCTGGACCTTCTTGGTTTTTTTGGCGGGCGGGTCGCTAACAGCGGGCGCTGTTTCCACTGTCAGTGACATGCAAGCAATTAAATAAATCGGAGCAAATAGAAGAAGATGTGCATACCCTTGCGCTTCATTTCCTTCTTGGCAGGGGCCATTTTGGTATTTGTTCGGTGAGAATTGAATACTGAAGACAAGCACGTCTTCTTTGCGCTGAAACTTTTTTTTCACTAATTTGGATCGGAAGGCGGTGAGACTCCACCCATTGCCTATCACCGCCTTATCTCACCACACTCTTTAGAGGATTGGACGGCCATGGGGAAGTCCAATACTTTGACGCACGAGGAGATCTGGGATGATTCGTCCCTGGTGAGATCGTGGGACGATGCTGTGGAAGAATACCAGGTGCGCTCGATATCTCTTTTTGTACATGTTCACGTGATCGCTAACTTGGTGATGGCAGCTCTATCACAGTATCCATGCCAAAGGAGAGAATGTCGAAGATGTTCTGAGAGAGGCTGAAGAAACCGGCCTCACCGAAGAGGACCACGTCGTCGATGCAGAGGAAGCGGATGTTCAAGATGTTGCCATGGAGTACGAACCCGAGGGCACTAATGTATCCGCTCCAGATGTCACCGCTCCGGTATGTCTAAAAGAATACAATTCTGCTTTTCTTGCATTTTACTGAGTCGTTATAGGTCGTCAAGCCTGCATTGGAGGCTAGCCAGCAGTCTGCTCCAGAGGCAGCAACACCTGCAGCTGGAGGCCCAAAGATTCCCGCGGCCGCTATGCCGATGCCTGAGGCTGTCTTAGCCCAAGGTCAGTTTCTAAAATTCCTATTTGTTCCAGGGTTCAAAGAAAACTTTCACTCACAAAACTATAGTCCAAGATGAAAGTCTGAAGAAGCTCATGATGGCCTGGTACTATGCTGGGTATTACACAGGCCTCCATGAAGGGCAACAACAAGCCAATCAGACAAAGAGTTAGGCACTCGGATGGACAGCTATGGATTCGATGAACTCAATAATCTGCCATATTTGAAGGTCAATAATTTAGGCGGAATTTAGGAAATGGGAAAGAGAAAATGTATTAATGCGACTAGATGGAAACCCGCTCGCTCAGGTGGTCCCCGGGGTTGCTTGTTGCGAAACACTAGAATAAGTTCAAAACCTGCAAATTCTCATGCACTCATGTGAATGTGCCAACGCTAGAAGAGGAAACAAAAATAGTATAGATGAACCTCTCATCCACTAAGCCTGTACTCCTGGCTCCAAAACACTGAACTCATCAGTATGGGAGTCCATTCGAGCGAGTGCGCCGATAGGTAAAGTCAAAAGGGGGCTTGTATGACCAAAATCAACGTTCATCACAATCGGCAGCTCCTCAGGCTTTCGGGGAACAATGACATCAAAAATCTCCCCAATAATTCCAGCGATCTCGTCCTGCATTTGAGGATCATACTTATAACCTCTCCCGATGGCCAATCCACTGATGTCGTGCAGCGCACCCGATAACGCAAGATCAACCAAGTTGCTGCGGAAATCGGTAACGGAATAGGGAAGGGTTATATCCCCGTCCATAGAGGTCTCCAGGAATAGAATTTTCCCTTTCCAAGAACCAGGGGCGTACTTTGTACCTTGAAGTCTTACAACACAGGATACAGTACCCCCGTAGAGCTGTCCAGTGGCACGACCACTGCGAAGCCAGCGCCATGGTGGCGATGCGGCAGTCTCGCGTGGTTTCTCGGGGCCTTCGCCAAAAAGGAAGTCAGGGTGTTCTACTGAGTAAATAGGCGAACGAGGTAGAGGGCCTACTGGATCCAACGTCGTCAGGACATGCATAAAATGATCGATGGTGAACTGCATGGGTGTCGGAAAGTCGGAGAAGTCTGTCAAGATGGACGGTCCATAGAAAGTGCGCAAGCCCGTGCGAGAGGTAATCGCATAATGAAGGAAAGTTGTGTCACTGTACCCAACAAAAATCTTAGAGTTTGATTTAATTAGAGAATAGTCGAGGAATGGTAGCATCTCATTGGCATGGTCGCCACCCATCGTGCAAATAATGGCGGTGATGGTGGTGTCACGGAAAGCCGAATGAAGCTCTTCGCAGCGATCACGGATCGACTTGGCAATGCCATCGTCTGGTGCGGAAGCTGTGTAGAATATCCGCACTTTAAAGCCTAGAGACTCAATGTATGCTCGTCCGCGTTCGAGAGGGCCGGACAGGATATCATTCAGACGTGCGGAGGGAGAGACGAAGGCAACTGTGTCCCCTCTCTTCAGGGCTTTGGGAATGATGTGATCCATTCTCTGGGTTGGATTGGGTAGATATTTGGCTGGAGATTTTCAATGTACCTCCTCATAATAACTCAGCTTCTTTTATATGAGTTTTGAGGGGTTTTGATGAGGGGTACTATGTGTACGGAGTCGGAGTAAGATAAAGGAGGCTCCATAATTTGCGCCTATCAGACACAACCTTGACAAGCGCATCAGCGCATCAATTTTCGAACAACGTGGCCGATCTATTAAACTTTAGTGCTTATAACTTTTGATTGGGCTTAAGTGCCTATCATACGCCTGATGACTTTTATGACTCCTATGAAATCCCGCAACTCACCCATATCACTTGGCGTAGGCTTCGGCGAAGCTAGCGGCGAGCTTGGTTCTCCCGAGTCCCAAGTCTCGCTTGCTATCAAGATGATACTGCTTCAGCCCGGTCACGTTCTTGGCGGCTTTCATGGTTACATTTTGATACTCCAGAATGCCGAGACAGAGTTTGATAAAAAAGATGATGAGAATAAAGAGGTGAAACTAATCTCAAGTGCGTTGTTTCGGCTGGATACTGTTTGAAGCAGAAGTCTTCCAGGTCTGCTACACAAGATGAAGTGAGAAAGAATAAATTTAAAAAAGAACATCCAAAACAATAAATGTGCAACCGATTTCTCGATCCAAATAAACATTGAAATTCGGAGTCCGTTCGCAGCATAAGCAATCGAACAAAACCCACAGGGATAACCCCATAATTTGACTCGTTACAACCCAAGCATCACACTATTCTCTCATCATACCAGCTGCTGGGCCTTGAGGTCGCATGTCATATGCTTAGAGACCTCCAGTACCGCCAAGCAAGGTACCGACAATGGGAAGCTTGCCCAGAGAGTTGGGTACGGAAGTAGCATGATGAGTGCTGGTGGGAGTCGGGGTAGCGAAGTTACCAGATGTAAGCTTCTTCTCGGTCTTGGTAGGCTCCTCCACTTCAGCCTTCTTCTCCTCAGTGGGATTCCTCTCGACAGCAGGGGCTTGGTCAACCTGGTTCTTCTGGTCGTTGGTATCCTTGTTGTCCATGCCGTTCATCATCTTAGTGGCGGACTTTATGTAGTGTTAGCTTGAGTCATAGATGCGATGTTGTGTAGTTCATACCTTCAATTCATCGATGGTCTTATCAAGTCCCAGATCGCTCATGGGGAGCAGCGAGTTACGCTTGGTCGGGAGTGACAGAGCGCAAATCGCGAGAACCAAGAACACAGCAAGGAAGGAAAGGTTGAAGCGAGCCATTGTTGTATATGTTTGATAAAATAGATCAATAGAAGTAGTATATTCAGGGATTTGATTGTGAAAGGAGTGGAAAGGCGTATGAAAGAACGAGTGGTTTCTATCGCCAAGTAGACCTAAACAGAAAGTGCGTCCAAGACGTGAGAGAAATAGTGGTGGATTTATATTCCATCCCTTTTCTACAGCTGCAACAGGGAGGGAATGGACCTAAGGGGGGAGGGGGCATAGGAGGAAATTGAGCTGCGAGGATCACCTTGTTTACTCGTGTCTTCCCGAGGTATTCTACATGTGGTAGCAACTTAAATTGCCTCCAACCTAAGTAGCAGGGAATAGCCACTCTGGTTTTTGCAAACCAAGACTGATTCCATGGTTGATACCCAAGTAAATATGTGACTAAGCCAGCCATCGCGTTGAAACATCCCTTGACAACAATACGATCGACCTCTAGATTATGCAAGGGAACTTCCGGTCCAATCGGAGATGAAAGGGAAAATCGTGCAATGCCAATAGCAATATCACAAGGACCTGTCTGTAAGCACTGCACATTCCACCCTAGCACTTTTACAGTTGCACTTCTGCGTATCCATGTCTGACCCTTGGTTGGCCTGGTTGGTATTTCCCCCTTGCCAACATTGACTCAAACAAACGTTCCTGTACTACATTAAATGACAGACCAATGTCCTGATTCGGATAATTAACATTCCGTCACAACTTGAAACGCGTTATCCTCTATCGCATAGTGGCGCTTGGCCAGAAACTTCGCTGGTCGCCAGGCTGAAGATATCACATTGTCAAATTGCGTGTCTCCTTAAAATCCAAATACAGAATACTACTTTACTATCTTGCCCCTGGTGATAGGTTTGAATTCCTTGCGTCTTTTCAGATACGGGCCTTGTTGGATCCCAAATGCGCAAGTAGTGTTTTCGTGGAATAACGCGAACAGACAAGAAATGCGCCAATAAGCGAACAATTTTTAAGGGTTCGTGCTTACCTCACCGACTTATCTCTTCTAAATGACATGAGATCAATAGCTCTTCCGACTCGGAATCAAGATACTCCGTGCCTAGACTAAAGACCCTGGTTATGAGCTTGGCATGCCCTAGTATGGGCAAATAGCCCCCAATGCTTACGGTCTCATGTCCTAAAAGACAAAGAATTCACGAGATATGTTGAACTTATAATTAGAAAGAATAGCTATATAGTTATACATCATCGAGCCAAGACCATAATTTATCCAAAGAGGTAATTGTTTACGCTAGAGATATGCGTCCGAGCTAAACGAGTAAATAATCTTAGACCATAGATCTAACCATACAATCTATGGTCATAAGAAGAAAATGCTCTAAATGTGTATATCTATGAAGCTATGATAGAAAATAAATACATAGTTTGAGATTTCCTCGATAACTTGTACATCATCAAATCATCAACCCATCAATTCAATCAACCAGCTCACTAATTCAAATCACCGATTTACCGATCAATCACTTTCCACCACAAAAATGCAGTTCATCGCCGTGTTCATTGCTACCCTGGCCGCCGTTGCCTCTGCCTCCTCCACCGAAGAGAAGCGTTCCTGTGTCGCTAGTGAGTTTAAGTTGAGAACAAAGCCCTGGTGTTTTCAATAGCTAATTGTCTTCTAGACTACGATGTCGCATGCCACCCCACGGGCACCGCTTGCTGCGATGGCTGGCAATGTGTTGGTGCCACTCACTGGAATGCTGGTGTTTGCATCCCCAACTACTAAGAGCGATGAGCGGATTTAATAGTTGATGCGGGCATCAATTAATACTCCTGGATATCTTTTCTTCGGTTGCTATTTCTCTGACGTATTATATCATAGAAACTATTTTCTATTCTCATGTACTAGACTTTGTTGCCTCTGTGGGATTTATACTTTAATTCATGATCTTTTTCAACCACTATTCGATCTCGATGTATACGTATATTGCGACCCACTTACCGCCAGCCTCAACCCTTATCTTTCGACTAGGTAAGTAAAAAAGACCTGAAGCTTGGAAGCTTTTGTCTATAATGGATTATCTTCTCTTGCCATGCTTCGCTGATACAGAAGCGCAGAAGTACAATAATAAGAAAGGTGGGGAAGGAGGTCAGGAAGGGGATCAGGAAGGAGGTCAAGGGTAAATAGGAATGAGAGCCAAGACAATCAAATGTCTTGTTTTTGTTTCAACCAATCATTACGCTTGATGCGACCCACTGCTAACTCCAAAAATGTAGTGCCTCAGGCAATAAGACCCACCCAATAAGCCGTGACATCCGGTCTAAACTAGAAAATATGGAGGCCAACGCGTGGCATCGCGTGCCCAGATGGTACCTGAGACCAAAGGTAAGTGCGTCTCAATCCTACCTAACATTTAAAGATGAATCGTAAAACCCAAAGAGCCACAAATCAACTAGTGCTCTTCGTCTCCATCCTCCTATTCATCATCTACCTCAACCGCCCGCAGTCCGAAGACAAGACTTTCTCATGGACTAAAATCCGCTACAAAACGACATCCCGCACCATCCCAGAGTCCCGAGGCATCTGTCCAAAGCTATCCGGCTCCAAAAAACCCGCTCTAATCGTCTCGCGCGTAGCCGCAGACGGAGATCCAATATGGCTCGATAAACTATCATCCCACTACCATCCCTGCGTGTACAATGTCGATGCCCCAGTCGACAAGAAATCAGTATACCTCCAGGTCCCGGCAAACCGCGGCCACGAAGCAATGTCATACCTGACGTTTATAATCGACAACTACGCCGAGATACCCGCCGCCGGCGCGGTATTCGTACACGGATCCCGGTGGGCATGGCACAACGATGCGCCGGATTATGATAACGCGGCTCTGCTCGCTGTGTTGAATGTACCCCGTGCATTGGAGCTAACGGGGTACTACAATCTGCGCTGTGATTGGAGTACAAGTACCTGCCCTCCAACGGTAGCCGCGCAAGGAAGTCTGGAAATGCGTCTACAGTCCACATTGGAACCGTGGAGTGCGCGCGCGGCATCCGATACCGCACTACCCAAGGCACTGGCATCTATATTCGGCGGAGACGAGTACACGGCCGCGGAACGTAAAGCTCAGCTGGAACTCCGACGGACGGATGCCGTGCGGTCACAATGCTGTGCGCAGTTTGTTGTATCGCGGGAGCGTATATGGCAGCATTCGCGGTTGGAGTATGTTGCTTTGCGGCAGTGGTTACTTGATGGGATTGAGGATGCTCGTAGCTCTCAGACACATGGTGGACCGGCTGCGCCTTTGGATGATCGAGTTGCTGGGCGGATCTTATCTTATATGTGGCATATATTGTTTGCGGAGCCGAATTCCAATGGGGAATTGGAGTTGCGCCAGCTTAATAAGGATGCTTGTCCTAGCGCTGGTGATTGTTATTGTCGGTTGTATGGGCGGTGTGATCTCCAGTGTCCTAATCCTGGGACTTGTTGGGGACAGTATAAGATTCCGCCTGATTATAAACTTCCCAGTGACTGGGCGGATACGCATTCATGACGTCTTACGGACCCGGTTTTTGTATATATGCCAAGACTATGGATGGAGTTGAGTGGAGACTATGGATAATCACAAGGCAACCAGGGTAAAAAGTGAAGTTAATATGAATCATGATCATGCTAAACGCATGTTTAAGTATGTACAGGTTTCGATGGGATATCAGTCTTAGAAACGGGCAAGAACCCGCTCATGGGCATCGCCGACAGCATATGCACTGCTGTGGTTCTTGCTGCATACTGACTTGGCCTGCTCAGCAGTGAACCCACGAGCCTCGACAGCCGGGTTGTAGCCAAGGCCAGTGATCTTGGCGACAACATCTGAAGGGACGGCAGCGGCAACCTTGCCATCAGCACGCTTGTACACGCTCACAACAACCGCACCGCCCAGACCAAGATTATGTTGCAGAGCAGCGCTCGTGCCATCAACGAGACGGTTGTTGGCCCAGCCACGCAGGTGCCAGACCAGCTCAGAAGCCTGCGCAATACCAGTTGCACCGAGCGGGTGACCCTTCGAGATGAGACCGCCTGAAGGGTTGATCACCATCTTACCACCATAGGTAATATCGCCACGGCGGACCATCTCGTGGGCCTTACCGGGCTCAGAAAGCTCGAGGGCATCGATCGTGATCATCTCATTGGCAGAGAAGCAGTCGTGCAACTCACAGACCTTGATATCATTAACGTTCACACCGGCCTCGGCGATCGCAGTGCGGGCCGCATGCCGCGACATGCCGAAACCCATCAGATCGATTGCGCTGGTGTTGTAAAGCTGGTCGGTATCGGTGGCCATAGTCTGACCAGCGATCAGAACGGCCTGGTCCTTCAGGTGTGGGCGGGCATCGAGGAACTCCTGGGAGACAATGACGGCAGCGGCACCACCATCCGAGGTCGGGCAGCACTGAAGCTTGGTGAGGGGCTCGAAGATCATGGGTGCCTTCATAACCTGCTCGAGGGTATATTCGTCCTGGAACTGGGAGTATGGGTTACGCTTGGAGTGCTCGTGGTTGATGCGGGCGATTTCAGCGAAGTCCTCGTTCTTTGCGCCGTACCTAAAGAAACTCGGTGTTAGCTATGGAGATCCTCGTTGATGAAGTGGGGTGAAGCTGATCATACTTCTCCATATATTCCCGACCAGCGTTTCCAAACATCTGCGCAGCGCCGGGAGCGTTGGTAACTCCGCGCGTCTCCGCCATCATTGTTCCAAACAGGCCGGTCGGGTTAGTGCGATCGTTGTACACCGACTGCAAGCTACCGGGGTTCATCTTCTCAAAGCCGACGACAAGGACACAGTCGGCGGCACCATGCGAGACCATGGTACGACCCATGGCCAAGCCAGTAGAGCCAGTCGAGCAGTTGTTGTTGACATTGTAGATAGGGATGTTGGTGAGACCGAATTGATAGAATACACGCTGGCCACAGGTGCTGTCGCCGTAAACGTAGCATGCGACGCCCTGGTCGACATCGTCGTAGGTGATATGGGCGTCAAGCATGGCTTTAATTCCGGCCTCGTAGCCCAGCTCATTGTAATCGACCTTGCCACGGGGCTTGATGAATTTGGTCATGCCCACGCCTAGGATGTAGGCGGGGCCAGCTTGTTTCTTACCCATGATGAATGTGGAGTATGTATGTGAGATTCAAATAGATGTTAATCTGGGATCCCTATGGGGTTGGTAGCAGACTAGCAGCTATATGTAGTTACTAAGTCAGTGTTTATGTCACGAGTGGGGACTATTTTGCGGGGGAGACTGACCGAGGTCCCGAGGACCCGAGGGAGCACGCTGAATACAAAGTGTCGCACAAATCTCGATTGCATAAAAAACTCCGGTGTTTAGATCTTTTGTTAGTTAATTAAGGTTCTAATCTCCATTTTCACACTTGAACTTAGCATATGAATGTTCATATGGTTGGGCCGAAGGTGCACCAAGGGTTGGTGATGCTTTATCACGTGAATTTCCCATAAGTGGTCAACCTGTAGAGAACAAAATGCCCATGATTACTAGTCTATCTGGTCTGCTTATTTTGCAAACCTTTGGTGGCTACATAACCTTTATTCCTCTCATTATTGGTCGGCAGAGCCAATGGAAATAACAATGACCTTGGTGGCTACATAGGCCACTGCACATGAAGCGGGACGTTTATACGTCCCGTCGTTAGGAATTATATACAATGTCCATGGACGTGATGGTGGATATAGATCTTGTCCATTAGTAAAGTAACAGACCGAAGGAGTGGAAATAAAGAGAGGGAAGAAATGTATTTCCCCGCATTTCATCCCAGAGATATCGCACGGCATCAAGTAGTGGATGGATGTATATTCGGTCGCACTAGTAGAGTACAAACGCTTTCTACTGGCCACACTGCGGCAACGTGCCCTAACCTAATGGGTAGACATTCGACGGGCACATGCAGACTGGACCATGCGAGAAAACTTGGAAAGTTAGTTCTCTTGGTGATCTGACAACCCAATCAGCAACTTCCCAGCTTTATTGACCTAAGTCTGGACCTTTGCAAACAGCAGTTTTTCTATTGTCAGGATTTGAGCCAACTACTCCAGGTCATTGGCAGGTGTCAAAGCACACCATCCCTTTCGTGGGTATAACAATATTAATAATGTACCGGATTACTGTTCTCCACTGGCATAATCAAGATTAGAGGATGTCATGGATCCATGGTACCCCCAAGACCTTATATTGGCGATCCTGATCGTCTTATTCTTGATGGCCCTATGACGAGCTTTCTCGCAATCTTTCCACTATGACAGCTTCTCGCCTTATTACAACATATCCATTTAAAGTTGAACATAGATCTAATCCAGTATCCAAATATCTTTTTACAGTAGGGTGCGGAAAAGCCTTGTCCTGCAAATTTTGGGATCACGGCTAACGATTCCCCACAAAACTATTGGGAATGGACATTCATACACAAGACCCATCAAATAGAACCAAATGACTCCTGTCACAATGGAATTACTCGATCAATAGAGGGAAAGTCCCGGTCCATGTGTAGTACGAAGTACTGTGTAGAGTACAATGGGGGCAATGTTCACGACGTCACTAGGTTCGCCCTAAACCTATTTGAGCGAACTACAAAGCTCGGTCCACATGCCTATTTGCCCTCGATCTCTCTTCCACCTCCTCTGTTCCATGAGCTAGTCCTGCCTCGTGTTTGGGTTGAAGGTTGTACCAGTGAGTTATACTGTAGTTTCGTTGTCCTTTGGCTTCCGCTGCAGCAAAATGGGCTAGGGGAAACCCTACTAGGATCCATGCTAATGTCCTTCAGCTGCCGTACCAGACCACACTTCACCCATTGCGACCGAGGACTTTCTCCGGATAAGTCGCCCAAGCCGATCCGGAACAGAGAAAGCTCTGTATAATATAACCGGTACGATATTCAACTCTCCCGACTGGAAAGAAGCTCGTTGCTCCGCTCGATTACCGCCGCGGGGTCACTATTTGATTGCCGAGACTCGCGGGCTTTTCGTCCGAACTCGTATCACCACTCTCACACCCATAGACTCTATATTACCCAGTATAGTAGATCCGCTTGGATCGCTTTCAGGGTCTAGGAAGGCTAGAATTGTTCAGCTCCACGAATGGATAATCGTGGGACGCTGAACGGTCTTCTCGAGTACTGAGAGACCGCTTTGCGTTCCATAGGGTTCCCAGCCTGGTGTTGTGTTCGAGGCAAATATCTCTCCCATCACTTATATTACTTGACAACATTTCGCCGAATTGACCGCTCGCGACGGCGAACACGCGGCTCTTACACGACACATGTCAGGCATGACTATTGATAAAAGAACTGAACATGAACTTCCCTCCTCGGACCAACCCCCCGCTGTAATGCCATCTCAGAACGCCTGGATTATGGACGAAAAAACTCGCAACACCCTTTTAAAGAAGTATCAGACGCAGGTGGCGTCGGGAGCGTCAACTGTTTGTGCAACTCTGGCGGTGGTAAGTTATTATTAACACCTCCGATGGCTCTTCTGAGGGCAAATCGGAAACAGAACGGATCACTGACTTTTGGTCATCTGTCACGAACAGACCCCCTTGGAGAATGTGAAGACACGTATGCAAACGTGAGTCCTCTTTAATTTGTGAAAGACAAAGGATGTCGGCTGATGGAGCGGATTCTCTAGGCACAACTTCAAAAACATTTTTCAATGCATGCGCTACATCTGGCGGACCGAGGGACATCGTGGCTATGTTGCCGGTAGGTTTGCAATTAGCATGACAGTTTTTGAATAAAGCATTGATGTGATATTCCAGGCGCACTTCCTCCCTTGGCGAGCGTGACTGTTGTCAGGGTCGTCAATTTCACATCCTACAGCTGGGCCAAGGTTCGTATCTCTGATATGATCCAGAATGTCACTGGAGCATCGCCCCTTGTGGAATATAATAAGCCTGGCAGCACTCCCTCGGTCACTGGGATCTTAACCTTTGCCACTGCAGGTGCACTGGCTGGCCTGCTTTCCGCGCCGATTGCCTGTAAGACTTGCCTTAGCAGATATTTGATCATGTAATTTGACTGACCTCAAAAGGCCCATTTGAGCTTGCCAAGAATGTGGTACAGACTTCAGTCTTGGTGTCTAACCGTGCTCAAGCTGCCCCTGATGCCGCTCGAAATCCCGATCTGCGCCGCAAGCCCCGCCTGGGAACCATTGAAGCCATCCAGCAGATTATCAAGCGCCATGGCGTCCGTGGCCTATACACAGGCTTCCGTCTTCATGTGCTGCGTGACACCGTCGGATCGGGACTATACTTCAGCCTTTATGAGATTGTCAAGCAGGTGGCGGCAAAGGAACTGGGCGAGAATAAATCGCCTTTCGGAGCCCCTATGATTGCCGGTGCCATCTGTAGCACCGTACCATGGTTTTGCGTAGGTGATCTCGACTTCTTAATTTGAAATTTCGCCACTGACAGACGTTGCAGACTTATCCTCTTGACACCCGCAAGACCCGTGCCCAGAGCGTCTTGCTCGGTAAATCCAAAGAGATTGGAGAAGCCTCCATTGCCGTCGCGAAGGCGAGCATGTATAAAGGCATCTCCATCATTCTGATCCGAACTGGTCTGAACAACATGATTCTACTCAGCATGTTTGAGTTCATAAAGGCCAAAATCAACGAGCTTCCTGAGTGAAGCTCTGATGCTGACAACATGATTCGGCTCAGCATTTTTTTGCGTATCTCGAGGGGTCATCTGATAAGCTTCTAGAACGAAGCATGAAGTGTGACTTACCAAGGGATATTTGCACGTGGTATATTTGCGCATTTCGAGATGCTTTTTCACGTACATACATGCCATGGATGAGCTTGATGCTCACAGCAAATAGGAAAATGATCTCAATATCTCATATACTGCTCATACTGTGTAAAATCCATGAAAATACATCTCTTAGTTCATCGCGTGGCCAACTCTAGTAGATACTCATCTGAGTACCGGATTAGAAAATGCGGAGTTGAATGCCTCAGGCGACACAGCGTCATTCCGTTGCCGGGTGGGGGTTTTTTGGCTGAGCAACCTCGTCAACAAATGTTTCTTTCTTTCCTGCCCAGGCTGTAAGACGCTCCAACAATGACAACGTAAGTACCACAGTCGCGCCAAAAGCACAGGTTACTTGGAACATACTGACCCGTTCTGCTCTCATTTGGCAGCAATATCCTACAGCTCCCGTTTCGACGCTCCCACACCGTCTCGCTGTCGGATGCGATTACGCAGTACATTTCCTCCAAATATGACCAGCGCCCGGATATGTTCGCAGATGATCTGCTGATCATCGACCGCTTGCGAACCGAGGCCATCAACGTACAAGAACCGCATGTCAGTGGAATTAGTCGACTGGTCACATATGCGGCGCAGTTGAAATGGCTCGGTGGGAAGTTCCCGGTTGATGTGAGAAGTCCTCCTTGTGTGCCGAGTATTGTCTTTGGAGCTTGTGGTTGACTATTTGCGCTAAATAGGTGGGGGTTGATTTTGCCTGGTATCCGGCGTTTGGGTTCAATGTCTCGCGACCTGGTAGGTGGTGACGTCCTGGAAATTAGAGGCAAAGGCACTCGCAGTGGTGGGGCATGTTCGCTGACGACAGTTATCATAGTGTCACAGAACAATCTTCGGTTTGAACTGGCGAATGTCCTTTTCAACCTCGCTGCACTATACTCCCAACTTGCCTACGCACTGAACCGCACGACCGCAGAGGGCCTCAAGCAGGCTTGCAACTACTCCTGTCAAGCAGCTGGAGTATTGAGTCACCTGCGCAACGATATTCTTCCCGACCTCCGCACATCGCCACCAGAAGATATGGATGACATGACACTGCAGAGCTTGGAACAGCTGTTGCTCGCACAGGGCCAGGAGTGCTTCTGGCAAAAGGCTGTGAAGGATGGACTAAAGGACGTATCGATTGCACGACTCGCTGCAAAAGTTTCCGACTTCTATGGAGATGCAGGGGATTTGGCCGTCAAGTCTAACGCAATTAGCACGGAGTGGATTCACCACATGACCGCCAAAAACCACCATTTTGCAGCAGCGGCACAATTCCGACAGGCACTCGATTGCCTAGATAAACGCAAGTATGGTGAAGAGGTGGCAAGATTACGCGACGCTTTGAATTGCGTCAAAGAAGGCCTGAAAGAATCGCAATGGATTAATCGTACCGTGCTGGGAGATTTGAATGGACTCAAGAGTCGTGTGACCGAAGATTTGAAGCGCGCAGAGAAGGACAATGATGTTATTTATCTAAGTCCGGTGCCCAACAAATCCGAACTCAAGTCAATTGACCGCGCTAGTATGGTTGCTTCCAAGGCACCCTCGCAAGTTACAGACGCTATTTCCATGCTTGGAAGCCAAGGACCGCTTGGTCAACCGCTTTTCGCGAGACTGGTCCCATATGCGGTACATATTGCAGCCAGCATTTACTCCGACCGCCGAGATCGGTTGATCAATGAAAGCCTGATTGGAGAGTTAGAGTCAATGACTGACAAGCTCCGGGAGTATGGACTGCACAAGAGCCTTATTTAGGATCCCTAACTAACCAAATTATCTAGTCTCCTGTCCTCGTTGAATTTGCCAGGTTCTCTGCAAGCATTAGAGAAGCCACTGGGACTTCCGCCAACTCTGGTCTCCCATGCCGAGGAGATGCGCCAGCAAGATGGGCTGAACCGTCTGCGGCGCTCCGTCGAAGACACTGCCAGAGTCAAGGGAAATGATCTGGCCATTTACAACGAAGGCGTCGAGCTCTTGGCCGCCGAAAAGGCTGAAGATGATGCTGCAGTCCGCAAATATGGCACCGACCGATGGAATCGCGAAACGTCCGAGAAGGCCGCTCCTAAGATTTACAATACTTCTAAAGAGATCAAAGGCTATTTCACATCTGCACAGAGTAGCGACGGGCTTGTCGACCAGAAGCTCCGGGATTCCGAGTCTGTATTCCTTGTTCTCACGGGCACGAACCGAGACCTCGAGTCCTACGTACCGAGCAGTCGCCGGGCTACCATACCTCCAGAGTTAGAAAGGGAGTCTATCAAGCTGCGGAGCTGTTTGAGTGAGGTGAGTCGGATGGAAAACCGGCGGCGTCGACGAATCCAGGCATTAAAGGACAAAGGCCAAGCCGATGATATCCGTGAGTATCCTCGACTTTTGATAATTGCTTCCCTAGGTTAGATTTGCTGAGACGTAAACAGATCCGGCTCTTTTGAGTGAAACCGCCCGGTTGGAACGTGAGTTTCCCATGCAGACTATCCAAGCGAGCCAGTTCGAAGACCTATTTGATAAGCACCTGCGACACTACGACTCCGATCGGCAGATGCTAGCTCAAGAACAAAAGGAGCAAGAGCAGATCGAAGAACAGGTGCGCGAGGCCAACCTAGCCTTCACCCGAGCCCACAAGGGCGACACTTCGACGAAGGAGCGGGAAACCGCCCTGCAGGATCTAGAAAACGGATACCTGAAGTATAAGGAGATTCTCTCCAACCTCGAGGTCGGACGCAAGTTCTATAACGATCTGGCCAAGATCGTAAGCCGATTCCGCGACGATTGCAAGGCATTTGTGCATCAGCGACGGATGGAGGCTAGTCAATTGGAAGCGTGAGTCCCGTTTTTCCTTGTGCGTGGTACCCAAACTAACGATCATCAGTGATATTTCCAACGTCACCGCCATGTCGTCGCTACACATCACCCAGCCTCATTTACGTCAACCTACCCACCAGCCGGCCCGTACTCATCACGCTACATATGCGGCCCCTCCGCCCTCCCAGCCCCCATCCCAACCACTTCCCCCGGTCCACGCCCGACCCTCGGAGCCCGTAGCACCACTCACAGCGCCCCAACCTGTGCGTGCGGCAGTCCCTCCTTCGGTTCCTACACCGGGGGTGTGGTCTCCCAATATGGGAATCCGGTTCGATTCTGCCGGGGCGCCACCCGGCATGGCCCCTAGCACCGGCACTGGCGTTCCTGCACCAGCCACACGTGCGCAACCTGGAACTTGGGATCCCAGCCAAGGCGTCCGGTTTTCATGAGAAACCCATGCATGATGATGCAACGATGTAATATACACGTACATTCTGGATCTGCATATGCGCGGTAGACCAGTTGCACATAGAAGATAGCGGCGAAGCGTTTACATAAGACTTGTCCATATCGTAGATTTGTCGTTTTAACTGTGTTTGAGGATCGATATTTTCATTTTTAATTGGCGCGACCGGAGATAAAGTCGATTTGACTCATGAGGCATGTCGGAACTCCTCTCTAATCCTATCAGATTGCTCTACAGTACTGTCACAGCTCCCCCGCACCATGTGAGCATAGCTTAGGCATGCGGAGGACCCCACATTCCTTGATGCCAACTTTACTATTTAGAGAACAAGATACAGTAATGTAGCAAGACTAGGGCCGATCCACCGATTACGTGTCGAAAAAGCTTTTTACTTGCATAGCCCAGCCTTCGCACTGGCAATTATGGAGCAAGGACCTAAGATCTACGAAGGTAAGAGTCGATCACAATGTGTTTCAGTGATATGCTGAAACAGTTGCCGAATACAGTAATGGGGCTATTCAACGGAGTCCCACGTATAAAGTAGTAGGGTACGGAGTAGTTAATGTAGGCAGTACGGAGTAAATTGTAGGATCCAATCTCCCAATTGACAGAAAAGCAGATAAACGTAATCAGATAATCAAGATCATACTCAGCTAAATGGATGTAAAGGACGTTCTGGTCTACGGACTTTCCCAGCCACAGACCCACCGGGCGTAACGCGCACTAGGATTTGTCCGCACTTACGCACTCCTGTACAATCGTATTCGTATGCTTTATACCACTTAAGCTATGTAACGCCCTCCAGACCAAAAATAGACGAACATGTAACGATAAACTTCAGGGTCTTAAAGAATGAGAGCGAATCATCGAGTTCCATTTAGCCGCCACAGAGGGAATGTGTAGCGACGGTCATTTACGGTAACCAAATACCGACGGGGATTTTCGCAAAATTTCCGTCTACGTCAACTGCGAGGATCTGGCCTTGGAACTACGAACCCAGACCCATAAGGGACGCATCATCGAGGACCACTTTTCACAGGGTCTTCCCGCCTCAAAGACGCGTTTTGGCTCCAGTTTTTAGTCGATTGTGATTTGTTGCTAGTGAGACTTTTCCAGGCCAAGGAAAAGTGGATCTGCCAATGAAAGTGATTTACCATGAAATTTAAAATGTGAACTTTCAATCTGGGGCGGTAAATGTGGGCATTTCCCCCTTTTTGTTCTTGTACCAAAGTTAATGCGCGGTGGCGCTGGACCTTTATGCCCGGTCAACGTAGGTAAGGGGATCGGGCTGACAACATTTTCTGAGTGATCTCATGGGGGCGGCAATGGAGTGGAGTTTTGGTATTTTTTTTTGTCTCGTTTCCTGGGATCAGCAGGAGAAGATCATACAATATTAAGAAAAAAGGAAGGCGATCATGAGGTGATAGACCAAGTCACTTATAAGAAACCCGATGACTGTATCGTGGTTATGTCATCTGAACCCGAGACCCATAATCGCGCTATTTTTGTACCAGATTGGCTGATTCAGCCGAACAAAGTAGACAAACGAACTCCACATCTGAGACCAAAGTGGCAGTGTCATACCGCACTTTCTTTTATTTTACCATAAGGCCCTTTGGTACCGAAATGCGCTTACTGTACCTAAAATTAATACCGTTGCCTTGACTCTGGGACACTGGACTCTTTCCAGGCTTTGATACTCCAACCCCCCCCTGGCCCAGATCCCCGAACATGGGGCCTTTGAATTGAACAGTAAAATAGACAACCCTTCCACTCCTTTACTTTGATTTCTCTGGGAGAAATCTTCAACACTCTCTCAAACTATGAAGTTCCCCTGGGCGGCCGGGCTCGCCGGGGCTCTCTGGTTCTCCGCCGCATCTGCTGAGAAGCTGTTCCAGGCGTCGTCTTTGACCCCATGTTCCAACGATGGAAAAATCTCCGTCGACCACTTTAGCGTCGTCTTCACACCAGGAAACTCGTCTGCGAGTATTGCCTTCAATGGGAAAATCGACTATACCGGCAAATTCAAGATCGACCTGACCCTCTTGGTGTATGGATACACCGCGATCAACACAACTATCGACCCATGTACCCTCTCAAGTAACGGCTTGGGCATGTGTCCTATCTCGGCGGAACAATTGACTATCCCCACTGCCTCGTTGACGGTTGATTCATCTGCCCTAGCCGATGTTCCAGGTGAGTGGTCCCAACCTTTTGCGACGAGAGGAACCCAACAGTTTCCCTAATGCATTTAATCTCCCACAGGTATCGCCTATACCGTCCCGGATCTCGATGCCATCGTGCGCCTTCAATTAAAGACTTACACAACCGAGGAACCAATAAGTTGTATCGAAACGCGCGTTCTAAATGGTACGACCGTGGATCAACCGGCGGTCGCATGGATTGTCGCCATTATCACGGGGCTGGGCCTCATCACCACAGTGGTGATTTCGATTCTGGGACACACCGTGATCGCCACCCACCTCAATTTCCGAACCATGCTGTTCCTGGGTTTCATGCAGACGCAGGCCATTGCGGGCAACGCCGCAGTCAACTTCCCTCCAATTGTACAAGCGTGGACCCAAACCTTCCAATGGACCATGGGTATTCTTCACACCAGCGCTCTGCAGAGCATCGCGACATGGTTCCAACGTGCGACGGGCGGAACTCCCGCCGATCTACTGACGTTGACCGACAATGAATCGGTTTACCTCGCGAAGCGCTCAACTACCACCACTACCGGAGGAACGGAACAAACCGTGAGGGGTATCGAGCGGGTTGGTTTCCGGGCGGATATTGAATCATCCAACATTTTCATGACGGGATATCTTTTCTTTTACTTCGTCGCGATTCTCATCATTCTATCCATCTTGTTCTTGCGACTCGTTTTGCCCGCTCTGGCCCGGAAAATCAACAACAACAAGCTGGCCATGGCTGCCAATGCCACATCGGAGTGGCAGACGTTCATGCGAGGCAGTCTCTACCGAGTCGTGTCACTCGGATACCCGCAGATGTGTGTTATTTGCATGTGGGAGCTGATCCAGCGAGACTCGGCCGCAGAGATTGTTTTGGCAATCACCATGTGGCTTGTTATGAGCATCGTCCTGCTCTATGCTGGATTCCGAGTCTTCCAGCGAGCGAAAGCTTCCAAGGCTTTGAATGAGCACCCGGCTTATACCCTTTATTCTGACCCCGTCACTTTGACCAAGTGGGGTTTCTTATATATCAACTACCGTGCTCAAGCATACTACTTCATCATCCCGGTCTTGACGGCCACCGTCGTTCGCGGTATGATCACGGCCTTCGCTCAGTCTGCCTGGGTCGCCCAGTCCATTGTGTTGGTGGTTCTGGAAGCCGCTATGATGGTCGTGACCATTGTCATCAAGCCGTACATGGACCGGGCCGCCAATGGATTCGCCATCACCGCGACCGTGCTCAACTTCGTGAACGCGATATTCATGCTCGTCTTCTCCGACGTTTTTAACCAACCCCAAATGATGACTAGCATTTTCGGAGTTCTGTGGTTTATCTTCAACGCCGTTTTCACACTGGCGCTCTTGATCTGGTTGCTCATTGGATTTTACTACGCCTTTACCCTCAAGGAGCCGGAGGGCAAGTACAAGCGCCTCTCCGACAACCGCGACTCCTTCCGAATGTCGGGCATCGAAAACCGGATGACGACTGAGCTTCTCCCGTTGGAGAAGACCGCACGAGGTGACGACAGTTCCAGCAGATTTGGGTCTCGCTGGAATATCGACGAAACGGGACACGCCGAGTCTAACCATGAACTCAACATGTCCCTGGGCCACCAAGGATCTCGCTATAACATCGATGACCGATCACCAACCCAATCAAACGAAAAGGTGGGTGGGCCTCCACGATCGCCCGTCCACGACGTTTTAGAACCTACCCTTCCTTTGATCCCCGTGAGCTCCGATAACTCTGGAAGGCGATCACCTGTCTCCCCGGCTTACGGCCACCCTTCAAGACGGTAATGAACATCCGTCCACTTTCCCTCTTTGGCAATTCTTGTATTTTCTTTTCTCTTCTCTTCACATGATGCCTACCAACCTTATCCGACCTTTTTTCAACTTCGATCTTCAACCCTTCTTTCTTCAAGATTTTCCCCCAATTTTGTATACACTTTTGAGAGGCTGGCGTGGCTTCTGTACATTGCAAACCTGGCGTTTGGTTCTTTCATATCGGTTGTTCTTAGTGTGTAAATAATGAACTCACTTGAAATGAACAAAAATTTCGAAAACACTCAAATCATATACTCGTATACTGGATAGGTCGTTATAGTGAAGTCAAATCCATTTGTAGTGCTAAATCCATCGGCCTATCATCGTCCATCGTCCATTATTCATTAATATTATAAGTTCCCATGCTACATACATGCATTAGACCATGAAACCATTTATACATGAGCCATCCATCCTGGTCTAGACAGGTCTCGACCGCGTGAGCAGGCCATTTTATTTGCAAACTCCAGGCATGTCTTGTGCCAGAACGACTCGACATGCCATCCATCTCTTCCAAGGGTGTGTTCACCAAATCCGTTCGACGTCAAATAGAATTTGCAACCACGACCCAAATCAGTGCTTGGCAGATCCATTCTGTTGGACCTGAGCATCCTGTTCCGGCTCCGAGTCATCAGAACGATCATCTTTCTTCTCACCCGTGGAAAGGAACTTCCACGAGCTACGGCCCAGACAGTACAACCAGAACAGATTGAGACTCTGAAGCATAGCCAACAAGGCAAAGGTGATGATGTTCGAGATCCAGCATTTATACTGCTGAGTCTCCCAATTGAGTTCGTAGGGACCGATGGTCCGGAACTCCGTGAGCAAGGAGTAAAGAACGCGCAAGTTTAGGTAGTGTCTCAGATAGATCCATGCAACGACATTGAGAGTGTAAAAGGGGATAATCAGATCAGATCCGGTGTAGTGGAAGGATTTGGAGACCTGCAACACCCATTAGCACAAACAACCAAGTAAACAAAGAAAAACGCAAAACATACCGCAAGAAAGAAATCACTAATATCATGAGTCGTATAAATAGCAACCCCAATATAAGTAAAATGAAACCGGTAACTCAACCCAATCAAAGCCAAAGTAACAATATGATGAGCAACAAGCTCCTTAAAGTCCTTCCTCCTCTCCTCAAGTCCCAGCAACATAACAATAGCCTGCTGAGCCCAATAAGCCGCCTCAAAGAGATAATAAAACTTGAACGCAGCCTCGTGCGTCCGATGTGGAAAACCTTCATACATCCCCGCAGTCCGGAAGTACCAAACCGGCGTCTTAGACATAACATAAAGACCCGCAACACCCGTAGACCCAAAATAAATAGCCGAATACATCTGCTCCATGAATCGTGCCTGTTTTCTCGCAGATCGAATCCCGCAGAGCTTCGCCAATGGAGCTAGGAGTTCTTGCATGATGAATTCGCGAGTGAACGATAGCACGATTGTGTAGAAAGAGACGAAGGCGATATCCCATAACCCTTTTCCATATTGAATTGGTCCACCCTCCTCTAGTGGAGGCTGTTCGTAGGATAGGAAGATAAATCGATGAATGAAATTATTCGGTGTTGGGTTCAGGGCGTATAGCGAGAGGAAACCCAAGATAAGGATAAGAGGTACCAACCACGTGTGCTTGACAGCGCGATACTTGAACCGTCTTATCCATGACCGCGACTCGCGGCGCTTAACGTAGCCGGAACGGCGTCGGGTATGTCCATTAGGCTTATTCTGGTTCTGGCTCTGGACTTGTCTCTTGTTTGCTTTCGCGCGCCGGCGCGTCGCGCCCTCGGTGGTTGAGTACGACGCCATCCTCCTATCTTATCCGTCGACGTATTCGTATAGGGAAGTCGGAACAGTGGGAGCGGAACGAAGTGAAGGAGTTGTCTCGGTTCGAAGGATGTGAGGATGTCAGTTCTTTGTATGGCTCTGAGCGCCCCCTTTTAGGATCTAAATCATGGAACGGCTTTGTTGATGATCATTTTGCTCGGATTTTTCTCTTTCGGGCTAAGTTGGGGGCCGGGCTAATCAGAGTCCGTGTCCGGGGGCCAAGAGTTCCGCGCTCCGACGGTCATTTGCTAATGAATCACGGAGACCGGAAATGAGACTTGGGTTTGTTGGGATTTGGTTTGCGTTGGATTAGAGTCTGGTCTGTGACACGTGTACATTCTTTATATTCTAGCTGGAATGTGATACTGAGTGTGACGACTGGTTGAGTTGTATACTTGAATCTCACCCCGACTTTCTCAGCTTAGGAACCCATGTCAGCCCTATTGGATCAGGAATTATTACGTATGATGGGAGTTACTTAAGCTTGTACCAGTTGACTATTTGCCTAATTTTGATCATGTTTATTTGCCAAGATATGGATAACCCCTGATAGAAGCCCCTATTTATCACGTGAGCGATGCATACAGATATTTCCTAGACTTGCAAATTGCACTCTAGTTTCTGTAACCAGACCAGTCCTCAATCTTGCATTCCAAGATTAATCCCTTAACAATGTCGTCAATAGTCGATGCAACCGTGCACCCTTACTACCCCATTGATCTAAAGATCGCGGGGTATCTGGCCAATGAGTGGGACACATTGACCCTAGTGTCGATCTTCGCAACAGGATGCACGGCTATTTTCCTAGCGACATATCTATTGGTGATGAAAGTGCAGCCAAAGATATCATCGAGTGATCTATGGACAATCATGTGGTTTGTACTATGTAAGGGCCCTTGTACCTCCAAAGTGAAACACTAGCTAACAATGAACGCAGGTGGCTGTATCCACCTTTTCTTCGAGGGGTACTTTGCCTACAATTTCCGACGTATGCCTAGCATGCAAGATCTATTTGGGCAACTGTGGAAAGAATACTCATTATCTGATTCCCGTTACCAAACCCAAGATGCATTCGTGCTGTGCATGGAAACCATCACTGCCATCTGCTGGGGTCCTTTGTCGTTCATTTTGGCCGTGATGATCATGATCCAGCACCCCCTGCGGTATCCCCTGCAGGCGATTGTGTCCCTTGGTCAGCTTTATGGGGATGTTCTTTATTATGCAACCTGCATGTTCGACCACTACATTCTTGACCTTTCATACTCCCGACCCGAAGCTTCGATCTTTTGGGGGTACTTTGTCTTTTGCAATGCCTTCTGGATTGTTATTCCTCTAGGTACGTGTTGAGAATTATATCTTCATGATCCTCGCTAATTGATATCAGTTTTGCTCTACAATAGTTTGTCAGTCAGCAAGAAAGCTTTTATTGCTCTTTCGGCTGCAGAAGGGAAAGAGATTCCGAAGACGGCGAAGAGGGAGTAGGTTCTGTCTTTCTTTCATTTTTGGAAGTTTTTTCAGCCACATACAGGGCACTGGGACTTTGGATAAAGTGTTTTTGAATATGATGATTTTTGAACTTAATTTGCACATAGACTTGAGACGGAAAATAACATTCTCTTTCATCAGAATCTTACAATTAAGCGTAAAGGGTAATCAGCTACATGGTCGATTGGTAAATGAACTAAGAAATATCTTCCAGCAACATCCATCCTCTTCCAAGGATTGAGTAGAACAAAGACAGTCACTAGGACCCACAAAACTTGGAGCTGGGCGTCACGTCCATCCTTGCCAGAATCTGGTTCTCTTTCTTCAAAGTGGGATTTTGGTACGCTTTGCCTCAAAAAATAGATATCTTCCATCCCATCTTTGATGTTTCTCTTTCAAGAATCCCTCCTTGTAAATTATGAAGTCCGAACGCAACGGCCTAAATTTATCCACGTCGAGATGGACAAAGATGACCTCGAGTTAAAAGTCAACGACTTTCCTCGAGTTTATTGTAAATTACACAACAAACGACACACACACACACACACACACACAATTTTAGAGTATCTTCTCAACTCAACACCAAATTAGCCGACTTATAGCCTTATATTCAAACGCTTAGCCTATTCATTATTCCAACTTGCTCAAGATGCCCCCTCGTAAATGGTCAGGAAGGGGAATGGATCCCAAACATGACAGCAAAACCCTACCCGAAGCCTGGGCGAAGCTTGGTGTGGATGAGAAAGAAAGCAAGGAAGCTATTTTCAAATTACTCCGAAAGATCTACATTGCTGTCCAGCCCAGACCTGTCCAGTTCCACAGTTCTACTGTACGAGATAAACTAAAGCAAGCCATTACCGAGCGCATGGATCAAATGCCAGATGAGATCCACCTTGCAGCCAGGCGTAATACAGTGCGTACTGTACATAATCTCTACAGAATCATTCAGCTTGACCGTTTTGGTTGGAATCCAAAAAGCCCTCCCCGGGTGCCTCGGGGACGTCGACCGCGGCCTTCACGTCAGCCCGTGCCCCCGGGACGTGCTCTGCCTCCACGCCAGACCAGGCCGAGTACTATACCTACGGCTGCTCCTGTCTCTCGCCGCCATCGCCGCCCGTCATCCGCATCTATTGAGTCACCTGATGCTTCAAGTGGATGGGGCAAGAGAAACTACGAGCCCGAAGAGCAGTCGCGGGATGAAGAATCGGATGAAGGATCCTCAAGCGAGCTTAGTGACGGATCTGAAAGTGAGGCTCAAGAGTCGGAGATTACGACTTCTCATGAACGAACACCATATAATTCACCATGGCTTTCTTCTACTCCTAAGGAAGATTCACCTGTTACGGACGAGGAAGAACACGACTATCAACCTGACTACGACTCTGACACTGGATCTGATGCTTCGGGACCAGTGGTGCCGCCCCGTAAACAAACGCCGTTTCCTCCACCGTGGCTTATACCTGCTCCTAAGGAAGATCCATCAGACGAAGGGTCAGAGCAAGGATCAGAGGAGGAGCCGGAGCAAGAGCCGGAGCCGGACTCTGGATCCGAATCCGACAACCAATCCCAGCGTTCGACGATCTACGATGAAGCACCCCGGGATTATGATCAGACATCTGGTGAACCCGATGACGATGAAGAAGATGAAGAGCCGGAAGAGCGGAAATCTGATGGCGGATCTGAAGATGAAGATGAAAGGACTGAGGCTAATGAATGGGAGTCTCGTGGTGCCTCGCCAGAAGTAGATGGATCAGAACAGGAGTCAGATCAAGACCAGAGATCTGATAATGGGACCGAAGACTCGATGGATGTAGATGATGAGCCACCATCTCGCGCTGGCTCGGAGGAACCAGATGCGGACTCTGAGCAGTCGGAGAAAGACTCAGAAGAAGAAGGATCTGGCAACATATCTGAGCATCCATCATCTCGCGATGGCTCACCGGACCGATCAGAGGGCGGGTCAGATGAAGAGTCGGAGCAGGAACCTGACAACGAAGATGAATACTTCGGAGATGAGGAAGCACCATCTCGCGATGGCTCGCCAGAACGATCAGAGAACGGATCAGAGGAAGAGTCAGAGCAGGAATCTGAAAAAGAAGGATCTGACAACGAATCTGAACAACCATTATCTCGCGATACATCGCCAGACCAATCAGTGGCCGGATCGGAAGAAGAGCCGGGCCAAGAGCCAGAGCAAGGATCCGACGACGAATCTGAAGACCCCATGGATGTAGACCAACAACCATTTCGCGATGCCTCGCCAGCTACATCCGGCGAGGAGTCCGAAGAAGAGCCGGATGAGGAGGCAGAACCCGAATCTGGAGATGATTTAGATGCCCCGGTGGATGACGATCAGATGGATACATCATCTGAAAGCGAGCAAGAAGACGGGTCACAAAGAGAATCAGATGATGGTAGCGCTGTTGAAGAGTCTGAAGATGAGGCCGGGGATCATATTCCTGATGAGGAATCTGAAGCTAGGTCTGAAGCTGAATCTGGAGATGGGTCTGAGAATGAATCCGAAGATGACCCTGCAGCCGATTCCGAGGCTGAAGATGGGTCTGAACCTGGATCTGAGGATAGATCCGAGGCTGGATCTGAAGAGAGCAGGTCTAGTGAAGAACCTGATAGTTATCGTGGAGACGATTTTCTTGGAGGTCGGGAGTCTGAAGCTAGATCTGAAGATGAGTCTGAGAATGGATCCGAAGATGAGCCTGCAGCCGACTCTGAAGCTGGATCCGAGTCTTCAGATTTACCCGAAGATGGATCCGAGGCTGATTCGGAAGATAATAGATCTAGTGAAGAACCTGACGACCTTCCTGGAGACTACAATGACCATGTCCCCGACGAGGAATCCGAAGCCGAGTCCGAGGCCGGATCCGATAATGGATCAGGAAATAATAGATCTAGTGAAGAGCCTGGTGACCAGCCTGAAGATGAGTCGGAATCGCAACCTGAGAATGGAACCGATATTGGATCCGATATTGAATCTCGACGCGCATCCATAGACAGCCAAGAAAACGAATATGATGAACCTGAAGATCGTGGTAGAAAGAGATCATACAGCGAGCTAAAAGAGACAACCCAGGACGAGGGTGAAGACAAGTCCGAAGGAGCGGATTCAGATCGTGCTTATAAGAGGATCAAGTATACATCGTCTTCGAAGAGAACTAAGACCGATCTCGAAAATATCCGCGAAGAAGAGATGGAGGATGCACCTGAAACTGAAGATGATAATGAGTCTGAAGATATCTCCGATGAAGAGATGAAGGATGTCTCATCTGCAGAAAAAGCTAAAACAAATCCCGCAAGTATCAGCGACCAGGAGATGAAGGACGTCTCATCTGCAGAGAAAGCTATGACAGATCCCGCAAGTATCAACGACGAAACGATGAAGGATGTATCTGCGGAGAAAGCTAAGACCAGCCCCAAATCTATCAACGATCAAGAAATGAAGGATGTGTCTGCGGAGAAAGCTGGCTCTGATTTCCAAGCTGGCTCTGATTCCCAAGAAGACTCCGATGAGCAAGAAGACTCTGATGAGCAAGACGATGATTAGGAAATGAAAGACGTGGACATCGAGGAGCAGGATCAGGAAGAGTCAGAAAAGGCAGACACAGGAACAAGCTCAAATGTTAGCAGTCTGGGTGGAGTGAACAAGAAGAATTCTAAACTTATAAGAGCAGAGATTGCAGTATGATTCGAAATCGGATTTACCTCCACATTCTTCGACTTTGATTTCGAACCCTAAATTGAACCCTATTTTTAATATGGCAAGCCCGTCGATCCCCAGGTCCTTAGATAGAAGACGTATTATACATGTTGTATTTACATAGTAAAGCCACTTCATTTACCAGGTAATTCCCAATTTCTATGTACAACAAGCAAATCCTCTCCCAAAAACATGTTAACCAAATTTCCAACTACGATGAATCTATCGCTTCTAAGGTTGTTTAGCATCTTTCATCATGCTCCACTGTTTTCATCCCATAATCCATGCCCCAATCAATCCTTCTTCACCGGCGCAGGCGCAGGGACATCCATGGCGATCGCCTCCTGCGCTTGAATAACATGCGTGAACGATTCCTCCGTATTGAGATAGGTTCGACTTCCCTGAATGAACCAGAAAGAAATCGAAATAACAAGCATGACACCAAAGACGCCAATTGCGTAGTTCATCTCGCCCCCAGACGGATTGGGCGAGCTCGGGAAGAAGAAAAACACGGTGGTAATGCAGCAGTAGATGATGCTGACCCAGTTGGCAGGGGCACCAAATCTTCCCAGGTGAAATTGTCCTCCTGGAGGAAGTTTGTCGCGTCCCTTCATGAGGACGACCGCAATAGGAAGACCGTATGAGATTGTCAGTGCGATGGTGCTGACACTAAGGATGGCGTTTAGAACCGTCTCGGCGAAGAGAAATAGTACGCCAACCAGGGCGATTAGACCACCTTGGAACCACAGAGCTCGGACTGGGGCTTTCCAGGTTGGATCGACGCGGGATAGGTAGCGGCTAAACGGTAGTCCGCCGTCGCGAGCGAAGCCCCAGGTTAGGCGAGATGCGGTGGTCAGGATACTGATACCCTGGCCGAGACCGTTGCAAATAAAAAGCGCGATGAGCACGGCAGCCCCATCTCTGCCCACGGTTTCTTGGACGAGTTCCATGAATGGGAGGCCGCTCGGAGAATCGATCACGGTTTTCACCTGTTGGATGCAGAAAAGACACACCATCATCAGGATGAAACCGCTGACTGCGCCCGAGAGAACGGCGAAGTATATCACTTTTGGGGCATTTTTGCGAGGCGCAGGGATTTCCTCTACCATGTGAATCACAGCATCGAAAGCTGTGAGACCGTAGGCTGCTTGTACCAAGCCAATGAACCAGACTACACCATCCGGCCACCCGGTTTGGTTAATCCATTTGCCAAAGACGAATGATGCTGGCTGGTAGGAGAGATCTGATTTCGTTCCAACGGAGATCAGGAGAGCGAGGGAAAAGACAAAGAATAGTCCGAAGAACCACACTCCGACAAAGTTATTCAACCAGGGTAGGAACTTTTCTCGTCGACAGCCAACAACATTGATCAATGTGAGCGCAAAAACGCAGCCGATATACACAACGAAGTTCAACCATCCTGTCGATGCTCCGGTCCACTCAACATCGAACATGACCTTCATCCCCAGGATGAAATTGGTCATGAAAGCAACCTGTGAGGCAGCCAGAGTCCACCAGCCAAAGACATTAATCCAGGCACAGATATAGGATACGAATCGTCCCCAGGGAGTATCCCAAAGGCGATAGATCCAGTATGCCTGACCTAACGCGGTGGGCATACTACTGCAGATTTCTCCTAACGAAAGAGCCACGCATGTATTGCAGAATGCCACCAAGGCGAGACCCCATAGGATCGAGATTGGACCACCATTGATGAGACCATCCGAAAGATCCTGTGCGAATGTTGACCATGTTCCCAGAACGCAGAAAGCCAACGCTAGCATGCTCCAGATGTTGAACTTCCGCTCAAGGCTCTGGCCGTGCCCGAATTCCGCCAGGTCGCATGCATCTTGGGTATCCTGATCGGGGGGCTTGAGAGTGGTATCGGTTTCCAAGTCCATATTTCTGCAAGATGGCGAGTTCAAGAAGCGCGTGGGCTCATTCTCTGCAAATATCGTATGATGGTCGTGAAGTTTGGTGGTGTAATGCTTGGTATGAATTCAGTGGACCGAAATGTTCGACCCCATAGCGACCCGGGGTTATTTTGTGATTTTCTGGGGAACCCCACGCGTTTCGAGTGTGGGCTCTGGAGGGCATTGTCCTCGTGGATACACCGAAGCTGGCCCACTTTGGCTACCAGACCTTGGAAATGATCTGGGGATTAGGCGAAACATCTCACGTCTTCTGCTGGGTTTCCACCATGGTGATCTGCGCCATGGATGTTGGCATAGGCTGAATATTCCTGGTTCGGAAGGTAGATCCGGATTCATGGCGGTGGGTTTTCGAATATGAAGTCATTCGGCAAGATGGTCCTCTCACGGCCCAGATCTCGGGGTTGAGAATGCTTGGTTTTGCGGAGCACGATAACTGTGTGATCCGATTTTATGACACATGGTTGCATAATATGGTCCTAGGTCGGGGGAGGGACTCCCGACGTTCTCCACGGGTTATTATAATAAGAAAGCCTAGCCGTTGGCTGAAGTATTTACCCAATTTGCCGATGTCAGACAAAGCCGAATGCACAGGGTCGATATCACGAGTGGGGCTCCAGGGCGGCCGATAGCGCTTGGGTGTACCTGCCCAAAACGGGTAAAACCGGCGCGGAGGCCTCAGGCCAAATCCAAGGAAACCGACTTCAACGACTCGGGCCGATGGCAAAGAACGTGACAGTTGGAATTATTGCGAGGGAATTCAAGGCCCAATATGAAGCTTGGTTTTGCAAGTGGACCGGAAAGCCCTCCCTATAACGGATTAGATCGCGCTATTTATCCAAATTTGAGAATATTTTCTGGCCAATCAGAGAACGCCATGGAACCTGTTCTATAGCTACATCACCATATATGATTAGAATGAGGCCCAACGTCCCCCTTTCGTCGCTTCAACTTCCCCTATATTCACCATGCCTATCTCAGAACTTAAAAAGAGAGATTCTCGTCACCGGTCTCATAAAGGCTGCTGGACGTGCAAACGGAAACGGATCCACTGTGACGAAACGAGACCCGGTTGCCAGCAATGCTCCAAGCGTGGACTAGCATGCGAAGGATACGAGATTAGACTTCGCTGGGGCGCTGGTATCGCGTCTCGAGGTCGGTTCAACGGTGCCGAAAAACCGATCAAAGAGTCTATACCGCCTTATTCGAAGCGAAGGTGGGATCTCAGAGGAAAATGCGAACAAAGAGATGGTGGTGATCAGCAAGGCCAGCCCGTTCTACTTCTTGAACAAAGTTTTACTCAAGGTAAGCAGTAGGAATCAAGTATTTGATCATTATTTGTGAATTCCTGTGGCTTTGCTGTGGAGACTGTCCAAACTCTATACCGTGCTGACCCCATGTATAGCCCAACCACTGGAACAACCTGTTGCTGAACGAGCAACAGTCAATATACTTAATGTGCCTTTTGGACAGAGCCCGGAAGACTATATCGACATTAACAGACATTTTGAGCTCCCTGCATCACTGGCGAATGTGGAACGGGACACCAGACTGTTTGAGGGAGTACAAGGACTAAATGCTGGTCAATATACGGATAATTTGTCTAGGGGGTCCGCAATCATTGCTTGAATTGGAATGCAAGCCATAATTAAATTTATCTCTACCGAAGATACGAATGCTACGAATAGAGTTCTAGAGCTTCTTTGTGTCCCAAATTCTCATTGAAAACGGATTAATATTCAGTAGGCTTGATATCACCACGTCTTTGTCGAGATTTCCTAATCTCCAGCCAAACGTAGAAACCAAACTGGCTTAATTTTGTTTCCATGATCCCAAGGCCATCTGCATATCTGCTAGATTATATCATTCATTCTTCGAGTTCGAATACCTAGAAAAACAAATTCCTATCCTGTGAGCGTTGGAAGTTCAATCGACCATCAGGGATCTCATATCCTGAAACACACCGTGCAAATGCCTTCAACGTTGGCCGATGTAGATAGGCCATGAATTTCATTGCGAAGGATTTTTTGTCCTCGACACCAAATAGACAAGCCAGTCCCTCAGGGCTTCGGCTTTGGGGGACGGTGTGTAGAGCTTTGGCGGTTTGAACAGGAACCCCTTAAGGACATGACACTAAGAAAATGCAGATTCACATTTCAGATTCGATAGCATATAACCGCTTGACTTTCTTTTTGATATATTTGGTTTTGAAGAATAGAACTGGATTGCAAGTCTTATGAAGTAGAAGGGAGAGACATGAGTGAAGGGAGGAGAAAGGACGAAGGAAGAGATAGGTGAGAGGTAATCTATACTCTGACTTAAATTTTGGTGTATAGATACAATCCTTTTCTAAATATTCAGTATCACAATTAATGTTTATTTAGTAAGTAGCTTAATGAAAAGATTGATTAGATCCATACTTAGTGAGCTGGGTTAGTGTTTTAGGGTGACTAAGTAGAAATGATACATATATATAAGCGCAGGTATGTAGGGATATATAATTTGGACCATGATTTCTTCTAGGGTTCTACAAGCCACCTCTGGGTCTTTTTCCCTATCTCCTATTACCTGTAGTGGCTAAACTTAGATCTTGATAGAAGGTCGTCCACTCGAAGACGCATGACTGTGTTACTATTTCATGGTTCCTCATCACTATGGGCATTCCCGTTGTCGCTAATGAAAAGGCCACCACCGCAACATACACACCCGCAGTTGACAAGGGACAAGAACCAGATTTTTTTTTCATCCCAGCGCCTCGCATAGTGCGACATTTTGACCTCTGGAATTTATTAAAACAGGAGAATCACAAAGCGTTTCGCATATACGTGCGGATGACCGAAGAGGGTAAAAAGACGAAAACTAGTGTGAAAATGGCATAACGGTGTCAAAAATTGACGCTTTTCCATTCCAAGATATTTTAATCTAAGTCGTCCAATCTGATTCTTATGTACAAAAATAACGTAACCCGAAAATGACAAACATATAGCTTACAGCTTAGACTTCATGTTAACATGAACAGCCTTCAAGCTCGAATAAGCATCCAATCCAGCCTCACCCAGCTCCCGACCAATACCACTCTGCTTAACACCACCGAAAGGAATACGCCAATCGCTGTCCTGGCTAGAGTTGATCCAGACCATACCAGCCTCAATGCGCTTGGCAACACGGTGAGCACGGGTAAGGTTGGTAGTGAAAACAGCGCTTCCAAGGCCGTAAGTAGAATCATTAGCCATCTGAACAGCATCGTCTTCAGTCTTGAAGCGGCAAATACACGCGAAAGGACCGAAGACTTCTTCCTGGTAGATGCGCATGTTTGGCTTGACATTGGTGAAGACGGTAGGTTCGATGAAGAAACCATCGCCAGCACCAGGGCCCTTGAAGGGCTTACCACCGCACTCGAGAGTAGCCTTTTCAGAGGTACCCACGTCGACGTAGGAGAGGATACGATCATACTGAGCCTGGGTCACCTGGGGACCCTGGAAAGTGTTCTCGTCGAATGGATCGCCGACCTTGGAGACCTTCTTGATCTGGGCCTTGAAGGCTGCGACGAAGCGGTCGTAGATCTCGTCTTGGACTAGGATGCGAGATGTAGCTGTGCAGATCTGGCCCTGGTTGTACATGATACCGATGTGTGCCCATTCCACCGCTTGCTCAAGGTCTGCGTCGTTGAAGACGATAAGAGGACTCTTTCCGCCGGTCTCGAGGGTGATGTTCTTCAGGTTCACACTGGCCATCTTCATGATCTGCTTGGCGGTGGCGGTACTTCCGGTGAAGGCGATCTTGTCCACGTCCATGTGCGAGGCAAGGGTGGCACCGGCGACTGCACCGTGGCCGTTGACGATGTTCACGACACCGGGAGGGAATCCTGCTTCGACGATGAGGTTGGCGAGGAAGAGGATGGACAAGGGTGTCTGCTCAGCAGGCTTCAGCACAACGGCGTTACCGCAGGCCAGAGCAGGACCGAGCTTCCAAGCTGCCATGGAGAGAGGGAAGTTCCATCTAGAGGATTGTTAGTAAGAGCATTATTGAGGATACCTTGAAATGAGAACTAACGGAATAATCTGGCCGCAAACACCCACTGGCTGGCGCACGGTGTAGGCAAACTTGTCCACGGTGGTATCAATCACCTTTCCAAACACCTTATCCGCATATCCACCGTAGTACCGGATAGTCTCGGCAGTCTCGGTCATATCATCGTTCAAAGAAACTTGGTATGGCTTTCCGTTGTCGCAAGTCTCGATAGTAGCCAGAGTCTCCTTATTGTCCTCGATGAGCTGAGCAAGACGGTTCATCAACTTGCCACGGTCGAGACCAGACATGTCCCGCCAGCTGGGGTGGTTCAGCGCGGCACGCGCAGCCTTAACAGCGGTGTTAATATCCTCAGCTGTACCGGCATACACGGATGTGATCTCTTTGGCGGTGCTATGAAAGAATATCAGTTCAGTCCCACAATTGAAGCTGTACAAAAGCTCAAGACCACTTACGCCGGGTTGATGCTCGCAATCTTAGCGCCATCTGAGGACTTCACCCATTTGTTGTTGATGAACAGCCCAATGGGCTGGGTCCAGGTGCGACCATTAGGTGCGGTACATTGAACTGTTAATGAAGACATGGTGTAGAATGACTGTATACCAATATGGGAGAGTCGAAAGCAACGAGTATTAAGTCAAGTACAGCCGGAGTCTTAAGTCCAAGCGGAGCTGGAGCTACGTTATCGTGCATGATTTAGATAACACTTTCGGGTCGACCTCCCGAAAGAGGAAGGCGGATGAGTCCCGCT
Source organism: Penicillium sp. S1602 (assembly GCA_023626355.1). Lineage (NCBI taxonomy): Eukaryota > Fungi > Ascomycota > Eurotiomycetes > Eurotiales > Aspergillaceae > Penicillium > Penicillium sp. S1602. The sequence goes on along the minus strand of JAMAGW010000012.1, from coordinate 559,458 downwards.
TAAACTCTGGAGAAGCATTGTAGTCGCCCCACACTCCAGGAGATCTCGGGTTATGTAAGAGATGCAAATCATGGTATTTGGGGCGCTAAACCTAAACAGGTAGGTCCACGCCTTGCCCCAGGACTTATCATTATCTTAGATAGAGAGATACACTAATGGATTGTTCGAAAGGTGGCAAATATGCACGACGAGCTTATCTTGTATAAAATTTTAAGCTATACTAACATGTAACACGCAGTCTTATATACGGAAGTGGTACTGTCAGTGGTAGGAAGTACATAAGCAAGTGGCAACGACTCCTCACGTGGCTCCCCGCGATAAAGATAAGCTTGAATGTCATGACACATGACACACGTGTCGGAGAGAAAGACCAAAGTCTTTAGGTTTGAATTGCCCGATCGGTAAAGGTAGATGTGCCAGGATGCTTGTTCGGGGGTTGCTCTCAAGTCCGGGGGGTAAGCCGGTGGTCTGATTGGTGCAATTTCCCGTTGTTGAAAGACTTTACGCAAAATATATTACAGGCCAATGCACGTTCAACGGGATCCCGTAGACCTTCTCCAGGCTTTCGCCAGAAAGGGCAAACCACGGGAGGCGCTTAGTCGGGTAGAGTCTTGATCCACGCTATCTGGCCCAGACAACGTCGTGACTGCCTAATTGGGAATGTCCATGCGGATTTCTATCCATCTGATAAAAGCGGATACAGACTATATAAGGCCACGGAAGGAAGGCCTTTGAGATTTTGTTACAGCTTCATCAAGTCAATCTTTGATATCCAATTTTCACAATGGCGTCTGCCCCTGATACCACTTCCATCCCGGGTTATACCATCTTCCGGGAGGGAGACTATGACAGTGTTGCTGCACATGCTATGCTCCCGCAGGGAACTCCCCACCCGCTAGGTACGTGCGATAAGCTAAAAAAAAGTTCCTTGTGCATGATCTGCACAACACCTCCAAACAGACACTGATTAGAATTGTGATATAGACCAACTTTCCATTAAGGAAATTCCTTTGGCTGCCAAGCTTATCCGCGAATATGCCAGCCCCAAGACCATTAAGTTCAACTGCCTCACATTGCGCGAGCCCCCCAAGGCCGAGTACCAGGCCTTCCGCGCCGGCAAGATCCCTGCCCCCGATCGCCGCTGTTTCGCCATTATCATTGAGCGCGAGACCAGCGCCGTCGCTGAGGTTGTGGTCAACCTCGCCACTGGCAAGGTCGAGTTGTGGAAGAAGGTGACCGAGGTCATGCCCACTCTTACCCTCGAGGATTTGGATATCATGGAGCGCATCTCTCGCAAGGATTCCCGGGTCATCCGTGCCTGTGCCGATCTTGGTATCACCGATATGTCCAAGGTCTTCATTGATGCCTGGGCCATTGGTATTGATGAGCGCTGGGGCTTCGAGCACCGTCTGCAGCAGGGTCTCGCCTACTACCGCACCTCCGAGTTCGACAACCAATATGCTCACCCACTGGACTTCACAATTGTGGCCGATACCGAGAAGGAGGAGGTCCTCAGTGTTGACATTCGCCTGGTGAACGGTGAGCGCACCGCTGTGCCTCTCAAGGAGCACAACTACCTTCCCCAGTACATTGGCGACAAGTACAACCACGACCGCCTCAAGCCCATTGATATCACTCAGCCCCAGGGCGTTTCATTCAAGGTCCGCGGCAATGAGCTCTCCTGGGCCAACTTCAAGATGCACATCGGTTTCAACTACCGCGAGGGTATCGTCATCTCCGACGTCCGCACCCACGATATGTACGAGGACCGCGAGCGCACTCTCTTCAACCGTATTAGTGTCGTCGAGATGGTCGTCCCCTACGGCGCTCCCGAGGGACCCCACCACAAGAAGCATGCCTTCGACGTCGGCGAGTACGGTACCGGTCTCATGACCAACTCCCTCAAGCTGGGTTGTGATTGCAAGGGAGCCATCCACTACATGGACGGAATCATGTCTACCGCCAACGGTGAAGCTGCCGTGATCAAGAACGCCATCTGCATCCACGAGGAGGACAACGGCCTCCTATACAAGCACACCGACTACCGTGACGGCACGGTCATCTCAGCCCGCGACCGCAAGCTCATCGTCTCGCAAATCATCACAGCCGCAAACTACGAGTACGGCTTCTACCACACCTTCACCCTCGACGGAACCTACAAGCTCGAGATGAAGCTCACCGGTATGCTCAACACCTACTGCCTCCACCCCACCGAGGAAGCCGCTCCCTTCGGAACCCAGGTCGCTCCTCAGATCACCGCCCACAACCACCAGCACATCTTCTCCCTCCGTATTGACCCCGAAATTGACGGCCCCAACAACTCCGTCGTCCAAAACGACGCTGTCTCCTCCGAAGCCGCCGTCGGTTCCCCTGAGAACCCTTACGGAAACGCCTTCTACTCCAAGAAGACTCCCCTCCGCACAGCCCTTGAAGGCGCAGCAGAGTACTGCTACGAGACAAACCGTACTTGGGACATCATCAACCCTAACCGCATGAACGCCGTCGCCAAGAAGCCTGTCGGCTACAAGATCATCAACACATCCTGCCCTCCCCTCCTCGCCAAGCCCGGCAGCACAGTCTACAACCGTGCCGCCTTCGCCCGGAAACCTCTCTGGGTCACTCCCTACAAGGACTACGAGCTATTCCCTGCTGGTGACTACGTCTGCCAGTCTACCGGCGAGGAGGACCACCCCCACAACTCTACAATCTTGGACTGGGCTAAGCGCAACGAGAGCATCGAGAATACCGATATCGTTTGCTACTTGCAGTTCGGTTTGACACATTTCCCCCGTACAGAGGATTTCCCTGTTATGCCTGCTGAGCCTGTTAGCATCATGCTCCGTGCTTCGAATTTCCACGAGAAGAACCCTGGTCTTTGGGTTCCTCCTTCTGCTATCTGTGTTGATACCCAGTCTACAAATGCTTTCCCTACATCTTGCTGTGCGGCTAATGCCCCGGCTAGCTCGTCAAGACTGTAAATGCCCTGGTGATGAAAATTGTTATTGATATGATTGAATATATGTAAATAGGCTTTTCTTTGAATTCATTATATACACTTCACTTCACTCCTTTTGTACATCCACAGTCAAGTTCGGACTAATCTTAAAACCTCCAGTACAGGTAGTATTCACGTAAGAAAGAAAAACCGGAACATGAATAAAACATTTTGGGTATCGAATCGCAAACCTACACAATACAACCAAGAAACTAAGACCAAAGCTTATCCAGAATAAGCATCCCAATCCCACGCCCCATAAATCCATACATATATTATCATCACAACTCCTTCTCAGCCTCATTGATATCCCCCTCCTGCTCAACCCCAGTCAAAAAGAAATCAAGTTCACTAGGCCCACCCTGCGAATTCTCATTCTCAGCCAACTGCTCCAACAAACTAAGAAACGGATCCTTCTCTAAACTACCCGTTTCACTACCACCTGTATGCGACCCAGACGTCTGCGATTGTGCACCGGGCGTCAGGGCCGTAGTGCCATTCATATTTGGATTAGGTGCGTCAAAGGGGAAGGTTGCATATTGTGGGTTTGAGGGCGGTGTTGGGGCTATTAGGCTTGGGTCCGTTAGGAAGGCTGGGGGTGAGAGACCGAATGCTGATGGGGAGAAGGGCAGGGCGAGGTGGTTGTTGTCTGTTGGGGATAGGTCTGTTGTTGATTGGACGGGGAAGATCGAGGAGAGAGAGGGAGATGGATGGGATTGGGATTGTGGTTGGTGGAATTGGAGGGCTGGGGAGAGGGCTGGCTGGGGTTGGCTTTTTGGCATTGAGGTGGAGTTATGTCTTTCGGAGTCGGGGGTTTGGTTTGTTTGGAAGGAAGGTGTTGGTCTGTGAGGGTAGAACCCTGGGCTTTGGAATGATGGTGGGCCCATTGGGCGTTGGTAGTAGTTTTCTTGACGGTCGACCATGTTTGGGGCACTATATTAACTCAGGTTAGTTGGAACAAGGCAATAAAGCGATGAGGGGTATGTTTACCTTTGGCGTAGCTCATCGCCGGTATCTAGTAATCGAACATGTGCTCCATCTACTGTCAAGCCCGGATATCTGTCGAGGAAATCCTCGAGGTGGAAGACTGGTGAAAAACGCATTGGGCTGCTCGCGAGATTGCGCACCAGCTCTGCGTGGCAGGTATAGATGGTTTGAAGTAGCTCGCGTTGGTGTTGCACGCCTGCCCAAGCAGTCCGCAACCAGGTCAATTGGTGCATCTCGCGCGTCAGAAACTCGGCGCTGGATGAGAAGACCTCGCCCTCCCGGCCTTTATAGTGCACACCGTGTACATGGACAGTACCCGCTGTACAGACACAGTAGCCGACAAAGGCAGGCCACTCGACAAGTGGAGAATTGCGACCCAATTCAACAAGCTCGGCAATAGCGTTCGAGTGGGAGAAACATAAGTTGGTAGCCTCGATCTGCCATGACTGATGCTGACCCGTCCCTCTTAGCTCCACCAGGTCGATGGGTAAAAATGGACGATAAAGCAGACAGTGGACCAGATGATAAATCAGCTTGCTGAGTAGTAGCGTGGTACTCTCGCGATGACCAAACAATGTCTCAATGGATGCAAATACATCCTGTGTCCCTGCCGCCCAGATATCCAACTCCTGTCGAATCTTGGACAGGTTCGAAAGTGCATGCCAAGGGAAATGGGAGTCTCCCTTGACTCCACCGGCAGCCAAATACCGATTCGTCACCCCTAAAATTCGGGTAATATCAATGAGCAACGACGCAGCACTCGGAGACTTTCGGCGTGAGTCCGCGGAATACTGAATGTTGGGACCAACATGGAACAACTCTCCTTCCATGTTCAGACCCGCCGCGTGAGGAGACCATGAAGGAAGACGTAGGACGATAGAGTGGTCTGAGATGAGGCACGGACGACGTGATCCACAAACAATAAAGCGATCCATAAGATATACTGCCCAGAATAGTCGGCGCCTCATTTCACGCTCCTGTAGCGTTAGGCTGGCTTTGGATGGCACTTCGCGGAGTAAATCCAAAGCGACTACCATAGCCACACAGCTTGCTATTTGACATTAGCCAGGGTCAGGTCATCGAGGTTAAGGCAGTTCGTACTAAATGTCATATATGCCTTCTTTCCCAATCCATAGGCAAAGAAAGCCTGCGATAATAACAGTAGAGTCTGCAAGGCTTCTACCGTCGGGTTGTCCACATCAACTATCCGGCGCGCTTGTAAAGCAGCATCCAAGCCCATGTGTAAGGACTGTTCCGGTTGACCAATCGTGTGTGTATACCTAACGCGCATTAGTGGCCTGTTGTCCTACAGTGGCAAGCCAGCATACCTCAACGTCATGGCCGAGATAGCCATAGCCAAATGTGGCGGGAGTTGATTTAATTGATGGCGCTGTCGCGTATTCGGCTCATCCAAGATGAAAAATGGCTTCCCATGTAATCGCGTGAAGTAGGCGTCCAACAGCATTTCAGATAACACGCCATTCTGTGTCTGGGGTGGCTGGGAAAAGTTGAGCGACGAGCCATGTCCCCCCGACCTTGGGAACTGCTCTGTCTGCGATATAGGAGTTGATATTGACTGTCGCGACTCCCCGGACGGGTATGGCGAAAAAGCCGAGGCATCAATGGTATTGCGACGGCCATTTTGCTGGCTCAGTGGAAGCTCCTCTGATTTCTTGTCCGGGGAGGTAGGCGAGATGGGATTCTTTTCATCCTGGAGCCTTTTTTCCAGACCATCGACGCGCTTCAGTAGGGCTTCCAGCACGTCTGTTTTGGGGCCGCGCTTTTTCGGGATGGCATCTGCAGAGACGATCAGATGGTTGGGATCGGCGGGCCGGGGCTCCACGACTCACCATAAACGCAGGCACATTGAAAGACCTTGCAGGCCTCGCAGCTCGGTCGCAGACGATTACATTTGATCTGTGATGGTTTGATGCTTTGTCAGCCCACCTTCCAAGGCTATTCAAGGTAATTCGATGGGTTGATTGGGCCCACCTTTCGTTTGCGACAAGATTTGCAGTTCATTGCCTCGCGCGGTTCGATTGTCGCACGGCGAGGCATAAGCCGGTCGATGCTGACCTGAGGGCGAGACATGGTCACATTTGGGGAGGATGTAAAAGGAGAGATTAACTAAAGAATAACATGGAAGACACGGGCGAAAATCTAGTCCTAATTGAGGGGGAACAGGGGCGAAGGAAAAGTTGTGGAGAAGGGAAAATGCGGAGAAGGTGACAGCCCAAGGTACAGAGTGCCGCCGGAGTTATTGTCTTCCACACCTGACTTTTACCTAGGAAGTAATTTAACTTCCTTAAATCCGTTTCACTTAGTAGCTAGTTTCACTTGGTCCTTGATTCCTCTTCATCATAGTCTACGCTGTGTTGCGTCCTTAATTTATTTCCCGGTACTAGACCGTCGGGGATCATTACCCTTTTGTGCTTCCCCGCCGTTAGGGTTCGGCACTCGCGATCCTACAATTACCTCGAACCTATACAGTTCCCTAAAATCCTAAAATCCTAGAATACCTCAGACCCTTTTCCCCACAAAATTTATCCGAAGCGAATTACCCAAAACCTCGTTCTGCACGACCAGATCGGGGATGAAGAACGTCTAAGCGCCCGGCGGGGGATTTCATGCAAGTAATTCCCCTTATGTACGAGTCCCGATCGACACCCACAGCTACTGTTTTGGATACGGAGGTATCCAGACCCAGAGTAAAGAACTCGATTCGATAAATCTATTCTATAATACCCAAGTTCCAAGATTCTATGACCTGCAGAAATGCACTCGCGAAAAAAGCATTTATCCAACCGAAGGTCTGCACATCTGCACGTAGGACTGTAGTGTCAGCCACAATCCCAGTTAAGTAAAGTATATACAAAATACCCCGACACTCTTACGGCTTCTATCACGTCATTCAGCTAAGACACGGCCACTCTTCACAAACTCAGCCATCTCTCGCGCTCGACCCTGCATCCCTTCTAACCCCTCCACCACTCCGTTCCGATCATTCACCGGTCGTTCCTGGCTAACCTTGAAACGGCCCTCGATCCGGGTGATCTCAATCCGCATCCCGACAATATTCTTTTTTAATGTCGCGATGTACTCCTTGGGTGCATCGGCTATTTTCCAGGGTGTATGTTCACCAGCGGTCGAGTTACCTCCCTCATTACCATCTCGGAATCCCATAACCCCTTCCTCGCCTAACCGTGCAAGGTCAGTCAACTGCTGATGCAGAAACTCGCCCGTGCCCTCATCCTTCGCGTCATGGTAGATATGTGCGCGCCCGTAGACCTGTACAGCAGCGTAATTCCACGTCGGCGCAACCTTTCCACCCACTTTGCCCTGCGTGTAGAAATTTGGCGTGATATAGTGGTCCACTGGACTGGTAAAAACAATCATAACTTCTTCGGAAAGTATATCGCCAGTGCCTTTCTTTTCACTCTCCGCGGAGGGTTGGGCACGGGATTCCGTGACGGCTTGGATCATGGCTTTGCTTTGAGGATTTACTCGGGCGATATGTCCCCGCATTGTGCCAAGGAAAGGTGCATTGTCCTCTGTGCTGGTGGGTGGTTTACTATCCAGCACCCATGGGATATGGCTGCATTGGAGTGTCGGGTGATTCTCCGATGGGAGGGAAGTGGTTAGGACGCCGAGGGGGTGGGCGCGGATAAAGGCGTGTAGGGTTCGGAGGTCCCGTACGGCATGATCGGGGCGTAGATGCATGACTGAAGGCTTGCATCTATACGTATACGACAAGTGCAAAGGCGCACGCGTGGAGGAAATGAGGGGTACCCCGGATTTGCTGATAAGGCTTATCGGATATGGAATGTTCACGAATTCAATATGCGTGGACAAGGATCTCGGATGTACGAATATCTACATGTACATCTATACAGAAAGCCACCAGGGAAGGGTTTCACTTATAAATATTGATTTGAGTTCATTCCTCCAAACTCCAAACAAGACCGATGCCAACGTCTATTGCATCGCCATCGCCTTCAACAATATAAAAAGTATATAAACCGAAAACAAAACAATCCCGCCATTACCAGTGCTTAGCTAGCTAGAACTAGAACAGCGGGCGCCCAGACGCCATGCGTACAAAGTCAAATGGCACATTCTGCCCAACAAGCAACCGCAAAGTCTCAACAGTAGTCCAAGCACTAACATCCTCCGACCCATACGCAGTCCACCCGGCACTAGTAGCTACAGCAAGCGGATCACCTTTCCTCGACCCAGTAGTCAAGTCTAGATAAACCTTTCCGCGAGTGGTAGTCGGTGACGACCGACCGTTACTGCGATAGTGGCGCAGGAGGGGCTGAACCAAGAGGGATTTCTCTGGTTGGAGGGCCGAGACGATAACAAAGGGTTGCTCAACCAATTTCACAGATTGGATTGATGTAAAGGGCTCCAAGCCAGCTGCTAGCGGGCCAGAGGCTTTAAATCCGACAGTATAGATGGGACCGACTTCAAGATTGCGGAGTGCATAGATAGCGGCTGATGCGTCCGTCTCGGATCCCGATAGAATGATTGCGGCTCGGCCGCGGTATGCAGATGGAACGTGGTCCCGTGTTAAGGTTGCGCGAATGCCCTTCCAGGCGGTGTTTTCGCCTAGAAAACGGGCTGCACCGTTTAATGGCCTATCTCCGACTGTGTTCATAGCGATGGTGTCAACGAGACCAATGGCACGCGCCGCATCACTGACGGCTGGGATATAGGTCGTTGAGCTAGGAATTGGCGGGTTGACAGATGCACCACCGAACTGGGGTTGCATAATTACAGCCTCCAATGAGCCCTTGGGCCCGCGATCGATGGAATTTAATGAATGCGGCAAGCCAAGCTCGTTGAGACATTTCTCCATGAACATCGAATGGGGCGTCGCGCGGAATGAGCCGATGGCGTAGAAGTCGCGTTTCGGCAATTGGCCCATGATGTGCAGGGCCTCGTTGATCTCAGCTGCCGTTAACTGGCCTGGAGCTGCGATCATAGGGAGAAGAGGGTGGGTGATTGGAGAGAAGACGGTGTTAAGGGCACGAGAAAGTTGGCCCAGTTGACCCATGTTCACGGCTGATAGCAATGGGCCCGAACCACGGTTTTTGATGGTAGAACGGAAGTATTCCAGCTCGTAGTTTTCTTCCATTGTCGAGACCATGGCGATCATCTTGACGATGTCGGCGTACTTGGCGCTCTCGTCAAAGATGCGCTGAGCCTCGGGGGCTGTCCACTTCCACTTTCCTGAGAAATCGTGGAAGGCCGACATAATGGTACTATGTCCCTTGACTTGGGCCAGTCGTCGTCTGATATCCTCTGGCAGCCACAATTCCACATCGACATACTCAACACCCCACTGAATCGCCCGTCGCAGGTATTTGTAAAACAGCGAGGGGTCATCCATGGGGAACTTTCCATTTTCCTTAGTACATCGCGTAGTAAAGATGATGGGTAATTCCGTATGCTGTCGAAGCAACATCAATTGCTGGCCCACATATCTAAGACTCGGCACTGATCCCGCTCCAGTTCCAGGCTCAACTAATAGATCCACACGAATCTCCACCGCATCCGAGCCAACAGAAAGAATATCCAAATTCGGTAGCGCGGCATGAACATCCGGGAAGGTCGTCGAAATGAAATTCGTCCGGGTCTTAGTGCGAAGGTCTTCATGCGGTCTCGTCTGGCCCAAGATCAACGACAAAAAGCGGGTTAGATCCCGTCGCAGGAACGCGCTTTTCGAGTACAGGAACTCATAGTCGCATGTTTCTGACAGTTGATCCTCCGGCGCGGATCCATCTTCCACGCAGTGAGTGTTGATGATCACCAGCGACGACCTGTCACACCCCTCCAGACTGCGGTGTAGGTTTTGCGCCCAAACTCCGACCACAACTACATCGCCGACTCTATTCAGTGTGGCCAGAGATGTCTCTGTTGTCCATGGTTTCCCAAGCACTTCTGCAACCATGTGCACGATATGTTCTTGATTCGGTCCGAACACAATCACAATAGTACTGGTCGGAGGACGGGAGGATGACACCGCGATTCCATTGGTATGAGTTGCCGGAGGCGCAGGAGGATCGACTATGGTGGAGATATTGAAGGTGGAAGTAGCAGCATTGTTGTTTGTAGGAGGGCCAGGGTGTGGCAAGGAGACGACGGCAGTCTCGTCAAGCAACGGAGTCGCCATGGGCGGGAGGGCTGTGGGCATCATCTCATAGCAGACCCAAGTATGTTCATCCTTAGGTTATAAACCCCGCCTTGAATTAGATGTGAAAGAACGTTCGAGGCTGCAGAATATGTCCGTGTCACGGTATCAGGGTGTTAGGGGTCGGGAGAGCTTTCCCCAAGCCACGCGAAACAGGCTTTAATTTTGGCTTGTTGAGATTCCACGAAAGGGGGAAACGAAGCACGGATATCGAAGAGAAGGTAGCATCCGCGTCGCATGAGCCAAACGAAATTTGAGCCTAGGGGGAAGGTTAAGGCGCGCGGAGTTCAACCGATGTCAAAATCCAGTCAATTCCATTCGGCCGCACGGTAGATGGATAGAGTTTAATACGGGGCAGGCGGCAAAAATGGCCATGTACCCACGGCATCGTAGTGCGACATTAGATGGAAGAAATCGAGTTGCTAATGCACAATGCGAGGATCCATCCGGGGCGCGGGGGAGAATTGGACGGGGAAGCATTTCTCCGCCAATCAGCGATTAGATTGATAGCGGTGGCTCGGAGAGCTAGCCGTGTATATGAACGGCTTTCGGTTACTAGTAGAGGTGGCAGCCTCTTATTCACGGATTTAAGCATCGTGCATTTATCAAACCACTGAGACTTTCTTCACGAAGAATGATCAGCTTTTAGTACTACCTGGGGCCCGGATTCCTAAATATGCATGTTTCTTGGCATAGTTCCTCGAACAAGGCAGTAGACACATCTACAACCTGATACGGGGAAAATCTCCGCGTAAAAAGAAGATCCTCCTATGTGGAGCCAATGACTCCGGGGTTATCGACTGGATAAAATATGGGGCGGAAATTGACCTAGAAATGCTTGGTGCTTAGTGGCCACTCAAACAACTGCCCAGATTGGACGACTACTGATAGGAGAGATTCTAGGCTAAAAGGTAACATTCCATTGCCTGGCCGGTTACATCTAGACAACCTCGGTTTAGGCTATAGCAGTCTTAAGGGAACTAAAGACACAACTTCACATCAATACATAAGTATATTCAGAATCCAGTTCATATTCACAGGTCAAGTACATCATGAAACATTCAAATACGGAATTTATCATCCTTCGTGTCAGAATCCACCCGATGACCATGATTCGGGATGACCAGGAACAACGCATCATACACAACGTTGCGAAATGGAAATACCCGCCACACTGTACTTCAAACAGAAATGAGAGAAAAAAAATACCAACCGAATCAAGGGGTATTGGATATGAACCTTAACAAGAAAAAAAACCCAAGTAGGAAGAAATCTGCCCACCAAATCAAACAATGTATCGCAAATGATAAAACCAGCCTAGATTCCGTCTTTTGTTTTGTTCAACCCACCGGGCATCAAGCCAAGAGGAACACTATGTACGAGAAAAGATGACTGGGGGAATAAAACACGTTCTATCAACAGGACAAGGTGGTAGTGACCCCAGCGGGAATTGCGCCAGAGCATAGATGAGGGAGATGAGATTGAAGATATGATCGAGAGCATGTGTGACCAATACCAATAAGAAGGTCATCGGTGTTATTCGGCCTGGTCCTGCAGAAAGCCTGCAAGAGTAACAAAAAAAAAAAAGGAAAAAGAAGGCAGGGGTAGTGGAGCTGGCTCAAACGAGATTCGAGAGAATAAGGGTGAAAGGGTTCAGCCCGGCCAGCGGTCTGTCTTTCCCGGGTTGCATCACCGTCCATCTAGGGATGATTGGTACCGTCCATGCATTGCCAATCTCTTGGGCAAACACGGGCGAGACTCACCCTCGGGGAAGTCGAGTCCGAGCCGAAGGCCGGATGATTTGTTTCAGGCAACGAAGACCAGGTTGGAGGAGATGCAGGAGGGAGGGGGGCCCACGCGGCTACAGGTAGTATGTCCGGACGATCTCTGAGGAAATTCACACCAATTAACTGGACGGGGTGATCGCTAAGCCATTCATGAGCTTAGGCAGTGGCTTCCTACGGGCAGTATTTGCCGTCTTAGAAACCCGAGGGGCCCCGTGAATCATGCGGGGCTCTGTCATCAGACTTGTGTCCAGCTTTGCCGGTGCTATTAAGATATTGTTAGCTCAACGGTAGGTAAGAAACAACGGCTAGGCTACTCACCTCGAGTGCTGATGCGACTATAATCTTGTGTGAGATTCTGTTGGCTGCGGCTGGGGGCGAAGAAGGTCGCATTCGCAGTCCGCCATAAATGGTTGGAGGTGTCAGACAAGAAATCGGTCATAGAGCGACCAGAGAAGATTGATGTCCGGCCACGGTTGCGCTTGGACAGGACAATCTCATCGAACAGGGCCATCTTTGAATCCTTAGTCTTGGGGTTTGTGCGTTCACGCTCACTGATGAACTCATTGAATCCTAAATTAATGATATGAGCTATTGTCACCGGACCAGATGAAAAGTCATCGCTTACCTTGAGTTTGCTGGAGAACTGCAATGTACTCAGCATGCTCATGAGGAAGGCTCTTCATGAAAGCATCCATGTTGAAATTGTAAAACATGCCAGCTTTCTTCTTGTCGCCGCTGGAAGGCACAAGATACTTCTTGTAAGTATAGAATAAACTGGCAAAGCATCTCACGAATGCAGCACGAATTTGATCAGCATGGAAAGCTGCATCGCACACTAGGCAGACCTGGGAGGCACAGCGGTTGTGGACGGTCATCTTGCATAATGAACATTTATACATCCCCTCATCAGCTCGCTCGTCGCAAATGGCACAGACAATCTTCTCGTCAAATGGCTGGATCTGGAGCAAGTGGCCTTCAATCCAGCAAGTGCCCTCAGAATTGCCCACTGGTTGAATGGTCGCCTGTGGGACAATGGTGGAGGCGGCGATGGTGGATTGGGCGTACACCGAGGGGGCATAAGTGGATCCGGTGCCATAGTCCGTGTTCAAAGTCGTGACTGACAGGTTAGATGTATGCCCTAGGAATGGAGCACTCGGACGCCGGTTCATGCCGAACGAAGAACTTCTGCGAGACGCAGCATCGAAGTGACCCGAACGCTTCTCCCGCAGCGAAGCTTGCAGAGCCATACCGGAATCATTTCGTGAAGAAGGGGTAGGAGGGGGTGGAGGGAAGTGACCCGAGGTTGGAGAGCTCTCTCGCGGAGAGGGTGGGGAGGTAGCAACTCTGGAGCCCGCACTAGTCCCAGGACGATCGGAGCTCTTCGAAGAATAGCCTCGAGAAGACGCTTGCTCGTGACGCGCGTGAAGGAAAGCATTGAAGATAGGTGGGTGATAAGAATTGGGAACCACGGCGGCGGAGCCGAATGCGCTGGAATTGAGGCCCACATACTTGGCAAGGTTGGTCGCCGGTGCTTTGGAGTTGTAGGTGGCAGGTGATTCTGTCAAGAAAGAGTCCCAGGGGTAGGTCTCAATCGCGTATGCCGGAGGTCCAGTTGGAACACCGCATCGACTATGATGAGGAGCAGCCAGTTGCAGAAGTGAGAGGAGTTTCCTGCGCTGGTGACGAGGGAGTGGGGTGGGGCGAACGGTACTCTCAATCATGTCGTTATCCAGATCCACCAGGACAAAGTCGTCGGTTGGTAATTCAACCTTCTCATAGCGACGTTCAATACCGATAATGTAGGGGCAGGGTGCTTCGATAGCTTGGATCAAACGTGCCGGTAGGACCGGAATGAGCACACCGGTCCATTGCAGTGGGAACAAAAGGTCAACCAATGCTCTTGTCGCAAGGTAGAGCATGGAAGTATGCGAGGACAAGAAAATGATCCGGGATTCGGTGAGGGCATACTCGAATAGTATCATGATATTGGGGACCGATAAGGTTCGGAACAAGGCGTAAAGATCAGTATTGCGTGATCCTGGAAGTTCATTGGGCGCTTCTTTCCGGGCGAAGAGGCGCAGCTCTCGTATTGCAAGCTCCACCTGTGTCTTTGAGGACACCGGACAGAATGCCTCTGTGCAAAGGTTCATCACATAACGCTCCAAGGGTTGCCAGACACCCATACGGGGTGAACTAGGAGGAACACGCTGGACGGAATTCTCTGTCATTGGCACTACAATTGCTTTCAACCATTCCTTCCAGAAGGTGGTCATTGTGCTCTCTCGGCCAAGAATACCGTATGCCCGGGGGATCCAGAACCCAGTATCGCCATCAGTGAGACCCTCAATCTTCGAGGCTGCACCATGTCGAACCGGACGCAAAAGGTCTGTCATGAGACCAATCTTCTCCTCAACCGCACTGATCTCATCCTCGAGTTGCTCACGGGATTCGGAGCCCGAAGGAACATTCGGTAGCTTGGCAAGAAGCTGTGACAGCTTCGCCCGCTCGGAAGCCAATCTTTCTCCCAAACTGGCCGCCAATTCCCGCTCTTCATCAGTCATGTTGTCCTTGCGCCATTCCTCGCAGCGCTTCTCAAGCTCATCCGCAGCCTGAGAGTTTAGAGGAATCCAGATGATCACGCAAATCGCATGAAGCTTAGAGCCATTATCCGTTGTCATGGCAAATCCGTGCCAAGTCGATCGCGGTCGTTCATCAGAAGAAACGATGTTGATATCATTCGGAAAAGCAAACATAGGAACGTAATCTGGGAAGTTTCCACGCTGCTTCAGCTCTTCGGACATATTGCGGGTGGGGTATCGGTCGAGTAGGACGGGCTCAAATCGGCGCTTTAACGGATGCATTGCGGGCGAGAATTCGAGGGGTTGAGGCACAGGGATTACCGAGTTATAGTTACTGAGTCGTCGCGACGTTCGCACCGAAGCTGCAGACGGTTTCATTGTTAGCAATGCACCAAAATATCAGTCCCCCCACCCCGCCAAGCTGCTGGCGAACAGAATTTCCTTACCATGTCGAGCAATAGACGGCTGTCTTTTCATGCTGTTCATATCCCGGAAAGCCATGTGTCGTCGAACACTCCCAATACCGGATCTAAGGAGACCGGGGGACCCTTGAGGTGAATCGTCCGAAACAATCTTTTGAGTCCGCATTCGGGATCGAGGACGAGTATTCTGCGTAATGGCGCCGGCGCTCACATTCAAATCCGTCAAAAAAGTATCTCTCTCCGACGCGAATTTAACCAATGCTTGGTCGAAATCGAAATCCTCGGAAAACAGCGCGGAGGCACGCAACGGCGACGACGCGCCCTTAACCGTCATACTACTGCGGTTGCTGTTCGCGCCATTGGTCTGCCCCGAGTCCCGAGAGACCGTGGACAGCCGCTGCTGGGACACGCGACGGCTCGTATTCGAACCCATGTACAAAGTCGAGGGGGGCCGGGAAGTACCATCCGCGGGATCCTCTTCCTCGGCATCCGCATCTTCCTGGATGGCATCGGCGAGGGCCGGCCCCGGGGATGCAGCGCCATTGATACGATATTCCTCGCCCAAACGCCTATATGTGTCGAAGACCTCGGATCCGTCCAGACCAGCAATCCAAAAGTAATCGGCCAGAGGGGCGCCCTCTAAGGAGCTTGTTGAAGACATGGTGCAGTCTTAATAAACCAATTACCCTGGTCAATATTCCACCGGAAAACCCTCTCTCTTGTCACCACATGGGCTGCAAAATCCCCAAGCTTATCAATCAGGGGTGTGGATAGTTCCGACAATAAAAAAAACCGCGCGGGGAAGGAAGCGACGGGGGGACCGCGGAGGAAGGTTTCGTGGCCTATTATCGAGAAAGCGAGAATGAGGTCGGAATTGATCGATTGAGTACTTTTGAACGGACTTGGGTAGTAAAGAGGGAGAATTTCGGGGATGGAGGAGGGGCGAGGGGTTTAGGAGTGAAGATCAATTTTGGGGTGGGTTTGATGTATGTGTATGTATGACGGGGAAGAAAAAAAAGGAGAGAATGAATATGACGATGCCCTAGTAAAGGAAAAAAGACGAGAAAAAGAGCAAACAAAAAGGACAGCACGAATGTGGGGAAAGTCGGGCTCTTTTCTTTTCTTTTTCCTACTCTTTCACTAACATTTCTTTTTCTCCCTAGTGAATAGGTAAGTTACATGGGCGGATGGTTGCGTACACATTGGTAATGCGGATACAGTTTAGTTCGGCACAGACCAAGTACGTTTTAGCTCCTGCACACGCACGCCCCGAACTTTTCCCCACTAGAATCAAAAAGAAAAAAAAGGCATGATAGTACTATGGAGCTCATATAACTTTCTGATTAGCCTTATATTAAGCAAAATTACCGTCTTCAAGAGTATCTATCTATAATTCTTTCACTATCAGTACCTGGAGGTTAAACATACGGAATCGGCCATGATGCACAAGAGTCTGACACGGGAGAGCATCCTGCAAGCCATTGCACTGTAACTGGCCGGTTTCAAGGGGTTCCAGACCATCGGGGAAAAGATTGACAACCAAGATATTCATAGATATGAGCACGAGGAGCAAAAAATAATAAAATATATATATATATATCAACCTTGGAACTAATCGCTTCTCTTTCTATGTCTTGAATAGTAATAAGAATCCCCAATCTCCCAGATTTGCAACCTCCGCGAAAGTCTCCACCGAACAGGCAACCAACCGATTCACCTGAGCTGTTTGGTTCAGTGGAGCTCAATCTGCCCACACTTGGCTCGGAGCGGACTCTCTCCATTAAGATCCATTCAACCGTTCACCCAAAACACCGGGGCCGACTCCGTTCCACGGTTAGTCCAACATAAATTCGGTCCTTGCCAAGCGATATCGCACCAGTCTAATGCACCCCTGGAATTCAAAACCTTCAACGGTCGAACTAAAGACTAGAACTAAGACTAAAAAAATTCTAATGGTTCGTCAGGGCTCGGAAATGTGATCACATTTTGGGGCGGAATATACTAGTCACGTCACTTTGATCCCCTCCGTGAGACATGGCGTTCCTTAGAACCGCTGATCCGTTGCATGGGATTGGTACAATGGCATTTATTCTTACAACGGCAACTCTCCACCGGGTTGTCACCTATTTTTCAGGGTTTTCTGAGGACTTTATGGTAGAAAGGAAAAAAGGAAAAAAAGTCGGGGACTTCCGATGGCTGAAGTTGCATATCAGTGACTTATTTCATGCTATCAATCATAGATAGTCCGATCCATGGATCGGAGGGTAATATCGAGGATGATCTCGTATATAAACGTATCCATTTCACTATTATGGTTCTACATGTTATATTATTCTCCAATAAGCAATTCCTTGGGAACTCCATGAACTCCATAATCGAGCTGGGGTCAGGAGTCAACAAAAGTGGAGGCCTCTGGGGGAAGCGATCCCTACCGAATCTGGAATGAAGGTGGAGCCTCTACTGAGGGGTGTGAGTTTCTCATTGGGATTTTTAGCAAGTGTACCGGAAATACGAACCTAAAGTTACTATGAAAGCCCACACATACGTCGGTGTGCTTAACACCAGTATAGATACTGATGGAAATTCTACTCAATTCTAAATTACATCTTCCCCCTTACTTATGTCCTACAGATACACATTCATGATCTATCATCCCATTAGTGGGGATTTGATTTCCACAACGCTTGCGGTAACACCAAAGCCTGCAGGAGAACCTTACGTGTAGCGTGTCGGGTGTCGATGCACCAATAGCCCTTTTTGTTATGCATGCGATAGGCTACGGCAAGGTTATCCCAACCTGCATCTGTCCTTCGTACTTAATCTTGCAGGAAAGAAGCGGTGGGCAATGCACACCCAAACCCCTGCAAGCTGAAGATTTTTGATTAAGAGCGGGTCCTATCTAACTGGAAGAAAAAAAAAGGTCTTGTAATTCACTCAGGTTATCGGGTACTATTGAATGACCATTGGGTGAACAACATGGTTGCATCTAGATTGCTCGTGCCCGGTCTAGGCAGAGCTGAGCTGAAAACCCCAGTGGGCTCGGATCCACGCTTCATCAGGTGATGGATGGGTCTAGACTCTTCCTACATGGACGCCCAGCTTAGTGGTCGATCCTGGGCTAGAATACTGTATACATACCCAAGTCTTTTGGAAATATGGAAATTATTGATACATGGAAAATGGCTACATATGGCTTCACAGACTGGGATTGGTGTTTTCATGATCTGTGGGAGATCCACTAGGCCTGGACCGCGGAACTTCAACACAAGCTGCATGGCAAAAGCCGCCTTCCGAGCCCCATGCTTGTGGCGCCAGGGAGTTGCGGTAGGGTGCGGCTCGGCATATGGCTCTAGGCTAATCAAATCCTTGTACAACTCAGCCTTGTACCTGACCGAATTTCTGAACCCAATGTCTCTATGGGTACTCGGCTAAATCCAGGTGTGTTAATTACCGTCCTATACAACCTTAGCCGAGTCAACACTTGAAACTATTTTAGTATAATATGATGCCCGAAAGAATCCCGATCCATTGGGCTTAAGGTATGTACGTGTTCTAATTGCAAGGTTCCCACACCTGTTCATGGCCCACTCGTGCCCGGCAGCCAAAACGGCTAGATGCACCGGGGGACTCGGCCGGCATGTCGTCGTACAGCGGAAGCGTTCCATCAGGCTCACACGGTGTTTCATGTGCGTTTCCGGCTCATGAGGTTGCCGGTGGTAAGAAACCCCTTGTCTCCCATGGCGCCGCGCCATTCGATCGACAACTGGCCCAAAGTGGCACGCCCGTCCCGCCTTAAATCCTTTTGGAGCGCTTCGAGGCCTTCCTGGCAACCCTCTTCCTGCTCCACTAAAAATGCAATCTGCAACACGTCACGCGGATTCAACGTCGGAGGTACCGACGCCGACTCGTCCAAAGCATCCCAATTGAGCGATTGAGATTTGAACGGTGGCTTGGGGTTCAATCGTGTTTGCTGTTGCGTGCGTAAGTCAAAACTTGGCCTCCCAGTTGAAACGCGTATTCATGCCCGAGGGATTGCTTACCTTGACCACGACTGCTCCATCCCCTACATTTTCCAGTTGCGCTTCCAATGCGAAGCGGACCAAACGTGTTTTCCCATATGGGCCGAGCGATTTATTGTTGACTTCCAATGGCGGCAATTCCGATGCCTTGGTCCGAACGCTAAGGCATGGCTGCGCAACAAACTGGTACAGTTTGCGGAAGGTCCGAACTCTGCCACTGGCTGCTTGGGAATCCTGACCGATCCTGGTTTCTGAGTAGCTCACACTGACGGCAAGAATGTGATTTCCTTCTTCTTTGAGATCATATCGAACGATCTTCTGCAATGACTCGCCAATTTGCAGGCCATTAGAGTGTGCTGAGTCGTCCGATGGTTCAAGATCTAGAGGCGCCACGGATGATGGGGTTTGCATCTCAGCCACAATGCGCACTGATGTCACGACCCGCCCGGTTTCGTCGCCGTTGATTTCATTATTCGCGCTAAGGGTGCAAGCAAACGTTTCTCCGACGTAGACCGAACCGAATGCTGGGGGAAGAGCAAGCTGTGCTTTGCATTAGCCAATTCTGGACCAGCCTAAGCCTGAGGATCGACCCACGTTGGGTGTGATTATAAACTGGTCATCGGAACCGGCAGATGGGAAGGCTAATGAGGCCTTCGGGGAGATCTTTGTATTGGCTGCGGGCAGAGGGGATTGGTAGGAGAGGGAAGGTCGAGAGAGCCTAGGGGACGTCAATCATCACGATGCGGCGACATCCATACAGCTGTGAGCTTTACCGTAATACTGATTTCCAGGATTGTCGTCAGCTTTGGTCCGCAACGTTGCTCCACAAGACTTACCCACCTTTCAGGGAGACCCCATGGGGCTCCTTTGGGGCCTCAGCGCCCGACGCAGCTCGAGAACGCGCCATCAATCAGTAGTAGAGTTGAATTTGTGATCTAGGCCATCCCCCACGAGTCATGATAAGGTCAAGTTGATTGCATGTGGCCGCGATAGCGATAGCAAACGGGAAGCAACAAACAGTGCAAACACTCTGGGGTCAATCTACAGTGGCGTTCCATGAGTTTGAAACCAGCTTTTCAGACCGCTTACTATATATAGCTTACCGCCTATCAATACGCAGCACGCTGACTCTACAAGTAAACACCGGTTAACACACGATTCTTGTATATACCTAATTCATATGTGATACGTTATTAAGAATGTTCTCAATAATGTTCAGTTTGTAAGTTCTACATACTGAGCTTATTTAGCTAAGAATGTGAGGTTTTGGCTGGCAGGAAACGGCAGATATTATGTAAGGATTGGAGAGGGTTTCAAACTCATGCAACGCCACTGTATGCTCATTTGTTTGCTATACTAAGTCATGGTTTGTTGTTTTGCTTCTTTCTCATCGAATTTTTTTCTCTTTCTCTTCGTCTCCTTTGATCACATCCTTTGATGCCATCAGGAAAATCAAGATCCTCGAGTCTATTCAAATTTGAACATTCATACCAATGACGTCAGCCTCACACCCACACACGTCCATCAGTTGATAACTGAAACTATCCACCAAAACTCTGTATCCGTTTGGGTTCACTTCAATATTAGCCATTTTGAATTTGCGGAGAAATTTTCAACTTATTATTGACCTGTTTCTGGTTAATGTCAGCGAAAATGCCCTCCGCTTCAAAGACAATCATGCGAATGGAAAAGAGGCAATGGAACCTGCCATCCCCTGACCCTGTAAAGCGTGCCAGACAGGCTGCTCGCAATCCACCTGCAAACCGTGTTCGTCCACAGTCGAACGATGGTTATTTAAGGAGACCCGTTGAGCCACCGACAAACGGGAAAACCACCCATCCACATCATCGGCCTGCTAAACCAGCCAAAAATCAATTGAAGACCACCAATCAAAGATCACGACCTAAGACTAGCAAGCCATCATCAGGCTCAGATGGGGTTGAGCGGCGGGCTAGAAGATACCGTGATCATGCTCCACAGACTTTCCTCGAAAGAATTCGTCGCATCAGCTTCCAGAGGTACGTATCCTAGTCCATCCAGTCACTATATTCAGAATGCACTTACTCACAGTACGTCAGAATGTTCGTTGTGGGACACACAGTCACTGGATTACTGAGTGAAAATCCCGAGATTTCCTTCGATATTGTTGGGTCAACCGGCAACATCTACAAGACCACCATCAGGAAGGAACCAACATGCGACTGTCCCGATGGGAAAAGTGGTAACCAGTGCAAGCATATCTGTTACGGTAAGCTTCCAATGTCTCCTTTACTATAAGACTTTGCCTCTACATCTCCATCCGATTATTTATATATTCCATTCTTACTGATGGCATGCACAGCCCTTGTATATGTTCTGAAAGCCCCAGGAGAACTCCAGTACCAGCTGGCTTTTTTGACCTCGGTAAGTGACCTCCAATGCTATTGACATGCAGATGTCTCATGTGTTTTCCACGGTCTAGGAACTTCGTATAATCTGGGAAGGCTCTCCTCTAAGTCGACGTCAGTCTGCCCCTATTGATCTCACCGATGGCGTGCGGAAGCCTATTGAAGGCGACTGTGCTATCTGCTTCATGGAGCTTCAACCGAATGAGGACATCGTCTGGTGTAAATCTGCCTGTGGTAACAACATCCACAAGGCCTGCTTCGCTCAGTGGGCAACTACCACTCGAAAGTCCGGAGCTGGAGTGCGCTGTGTGTATTGGTAAGTCTTGGATAGAGTTCCACAATGGATTAGGCTGACTGTGTTCATTCAGCCGCACGACCTGGAAAGAAGAACCCCCCGACCTCGATATCGAGACAATTCGACAGAGCGGCAATGTTGGCGATGACGGATACCTCAATGTGGCGTCGCAGTTCGGATTATCTACTCAGCGCGGTATGAGTCCTTCTTTGTATCCCCACCCCAGTCCATCCATCCACCTGGCGCTTGCTAACACTCACGATCCCGAACAGACTATTCCGTGTACTCGCCTTTCTCAACTGCCCGACCATCGTATTACTCTGGGCCGCGACAGTATGCTAACAATAATTATTATTACTAGCTTGACCCGCCCGCGAACGAGGCCAGCTGTACTCCTTACACCCGCGGCGCTTGGCTCTACATTTGATTATCAAAAGCGCAGAATTGGATTTATAAAATTTGCTTTGAGTTCGAAGACGAATGCGGGTTTATCGTGCAGGATTCCTTCATTCATACCAGTTACTTAAAGCCGTTATGACTCGATACTGAATATCAATTATATCATGTTTGGATTCTATGGCATCTATATACAGAATTCACTAGCCGGCATTCAACCCACAGACATATAGGAGATAAGGAACACCACCCAGGTAAACAAAGAGATTCATAAAAAGAAAAACCACAGCCAGGTCTTGAACCCCCAACCTGCGTCTCTAGAAATCTAGGCAAGTAAGGTTTCCAAGGTACCTGAGCGAGTTTGGAAAAACAACCTTTACGGCCGCAGTTTATTCTCAACTCCTCACTCTCACCACATTACACCCCCATAAAAAAATTATAACAATATATAAAAAATATTAAATTGATGAAGAATAAATAAAAAAAGAAGATCATTACCTCCTTGTACCCAGCCTGTAGGCCAGATCCCACCCACCCTCCAGTAACATGAGCCGTTTAACTAGGACCGGAAATCATCACTAGCCAACGCACTTGTCTCAAGCGAACTTGATCAGGTACCGCAGAGGGACTTAAACCACTACACCGGCAGGGCTCATGTTTACAATCTTCCTTTTTTTGGGGGGTATAAGGGAACAAACGCTAACTTTTCAGTTTCTTTGGACTGCTCCCCTCCTCTACACCTGATACTCTGCACTCTATACTCTACACGCTCGCGACTTTCGGTGTTTCTATTTATTCATGCTTATGAAGCCACTTATTAATTTTTGATAATAGTGGTAAATTGACATGGATATATTCCTTGTCGCTTAGCAAACCAGCCAAAATGGGTATCATGGCACAAGGCCCAACTCAATCCGTAGAACAAACCCAGACGCCGCGACCACATGCAATATAAACCTGGAACACAATAGAAAAATCATTCCGACTTCTTAATCCGCCGACCTCCACGGACAACAGCCATGCTCACAGCTTCTTCACCTGTCATCCAGGATGGCATTCGCTCAGAATCAATAACACCCAACTCAGCCAGTTTCCGAATCCCACCAATGACATCGGCCCCAGAAAACGACAGTGATACAGGAGGTACTGGCCCAGCCAATCGATCCACACCATCATCCTCAATACCAGCAGGCAAATCTAAAAGCCGAACATCCAGGCGATCCAACGGTGCCGGTGTAAGCGAAGACCCAGCAGATCCAAAACGCGACTCGACAGCCAACCGCCTCTTTTTAGACGTCGGCGATAACGGCGCAGAACCACTGATACCAGAAACACGTTTCCTAGACGTAGCCGCAGGCATCTGTGATTCGTCCGCCGCATTCCCATTCTCTTTGTCGTCGCCATTGACAGGTTTGTGTCCCGCACGCATATGTTCCTCCGGGAGAACAGTATTCGACGGACGAGGATCCAACGGACTCCCTTCAAGAGCGGCATCAGCAAAGATACTGTAACTACCATTTGCCGCAGTCGAGCGACCTGGGCCACGCAGCGCTAACAGGGTCGGTAGATTCTTCGCCGCTAATGCAGTCGCTTTAACGGTATATCGTTCCTGAGGACGTGAAAGCGCCTTGGGAACAGCATCGCGCACTAAACGCTGAAGACTCCGCGGGTCAGTAGCGATAGAACTAGACGGCGCAGGCGCCTTCGAACCAGACGATGCCGTAATAGAAGTGTAAATGTAAGGACAGCTATCCGGGAAAGCGACATAAATGACACGAGACGAGTCGGCGAAGACCTCGGGCGTTTGTCGGGGAGTTTGATAGGGTGAGTCGAGGATAAATATGCGTAGGAATGTAATTGGGAGTGTTGATGAGCGGGATAGATGGTAATGCGCCTTTACTAGCGAGGCGATTTGCTGCTGCAGGGCTTTCACGAAAGTTGCAGCTTGGATGCGTGGAATATTGCTGGACCAGTCTTCTGTGGACTTCTCTTGTCGGGTGTCTATGCGACTCAGTTCCAGTGCTGTCCAGCGCAAGCTTGCTGGGTGGTCGTCCATGTAGCGGAGATCAGCCATTGCGAGTTGGCGCAGGGTGATTCCGTGGCGCCAATCGCCTTCAAGAATTCTTTCGAGGACTTCGCGCTTGCCGCCTTTTCGTTCTTGGAGATCTTCGTACGCTTGGCGGACTTCTTCGACGGTTTCTGCGGCGGGGTAGGGTAGGGCTTCTTCATCGTCCTGGTTGTTGTCGTCGTCGCGTTGGAGATATGGGGGAAATGATTCGATGTTTTGATCGTCGAGCCATGTTAAAGCTAGATCAAGTAGCGCTGGCCGAGAAAGCTTGCCCAGGGTCTTTGTCAAAGAGGATGTGGTCGAGGGAATGCGGAGGTTGTTGGGGAGACTGGCTGTCGTTGGCGCGCGGACTGCTTTTGGGCGCGCCATGGCCGGCGACAATCAGCAAACTGGAAGTGAAGGTACCGTCGCGTATTTGTTCAAAATAATTGCATGGCTGAGCGCCGGGAGCTCTAATTGTTCGTATTGTATTCTGCGGTTTAGATTCCGCGCGTTGATATGAGGCCTTGAGGCATCAACAAAGTCACGTGCCGATAGGCTTGCAGAAATAGAGGCTCGGCAGGAAGATTATCCGGCGTTACTACTTTGGGTTTAGTGTGCTTCTATATACAGTTACATTGTACAGTACAATGAGAATTGTTCAATGCATACATAGTGAAAGAGATTGGACTGGTACATCTTTCCAGTATCACCATTGAGCCAAACTGACTATCCTATAGTCGATATCTAGTTTGAATGACATCGAGTGTCAATAGTCCATGCCCTGTTCTGGCGTCACTGGAGAATCTAGAACGGCCATCCGAAGCTCCGAAACCAGTTTTTGCCCGAGGTATATAAGCTACCCCGATCCGTCATCGTCCAGTACCTTCCATGGGTGGTTATGAATAACACGAGCTTCCACTCGTATTCTCAATATTGGCTCTTGAAAACCGTTCATGAGAGCTGAACCCATTCTTCCAGAACCGGCGCTAATCCACCGGGCCGTTGCGGAGTCCGTGCTCATAACCTATAAGCAATGTTGTGCAGCTCTTCCCTGTAGTATTCCTGCAAGATGTGATCCTACATGATATAAGTCATATACATGTGAGTCCCAACGTAGTACAAAGGTCATTGTCGTTGTAAACCTGATTGATAATGCGGAATGACGGGAAAAGTAGGCTGATTTTTGTGTACCCGATTCAGTTGTGGCTGCGCCGGAGCTTACAAATGCAACTAGGGGAACCTTCGGCCAACCAACCACCGGTGCCGAACCCGAGGCCCTGGGTTTCCAACATTTGGTTCAAAGCCGCGTTTGTCGCTGGAATTGAAATCCGAGTGCCCTTTGATTGCCTCAATCTTACCTCAAGAAACGTCAATTGTGCATGACAATGCGAAGGTGAGGTGGGGAGTGAGCGGTTTAGTATGCAAGCAGCCCGTTCTCACTCATTTACCCCATTTGGGGCACTTGGTCCGGGAGTGGATTGAAAGTGGGTTCGCCTCCGATCATCGGCGGCGGTTTGTGTGCGATCGTTTTAACCATATTGTATCGCTCAAACTTCAGACTCTGTGGGAATAAACTGAGGAAATGAATAAATCGACTATTTGTTTTACGTCACTGAACTTCAAGTCCAGAATTAATCTTACATGTCATCATAATAGTAGTTTCAAGGAAGCTAACCGTAATATCCGAGCCAAGGTATGGAAGGATGATTCAAGAGGCGAACGGGGATTAATCATCACCCCTCTGTTCTCCCCACTTTAAACTCAAAGAAAAAACCCACTCGTGGCCCCCATTCTGGAGCCAAGTCCCCTCTCTCCTTCCCACTTTCCTCTCTTCAATATCACCATCACCGACAACCGACAACGGTGATAATCACAAACGCGTATATCAACCGACCGAAATCAAACCGTCACTGCAGTGACATCGAATCTCCGAATTGACGATCCCGACCGAGCCGCATCCGGCGCGACCGATTTACGTCCGACGACTGTCTACGCGAAACGGTCTTGAATACCTCGCCTCGACTTGAATCGCTCAACTGAGGTTGACAGACCTTCACAATGGCCGGATACAATGGGCGTCGCGCCCCCAACTTCTCGCAATATCTCGACGACTTGAATGCCATCCCATCCGCATACGATCAGGCCGTGCAGCAACAGCAGCAGAACACCTTCAACGTCGATGATGAGTTGGCCCTTTTCACCAACGCCGAGTTCTTCGATTTCGACAACTTCGGTAGCCTGGACCTGCCTTCCTTCGATCCGGTAGAGAAGACTACACACGGCGAGATCGATCCATCCACACAGAATGGGGATATGAAATTCTTGGACTTCTTGAACGGTAAGTTTGACCGTTGATTTGCTTGCTTTGGCTCGCCTCGAAGTGGTTGGACAAGTGGTTATGCGTTATCGATTCCCCTAAATCGCAGTATCCCGGGTTCTTCCACGGTTGATACATTTCATGGAGCCATTTCATAGCACCACTGTGTCATCACACGAGCGTGGGTGATTTAAGACGTGCATGGTCAGTTGCTGGCTGCCACACACTAGCTGGGGGTTGGTTACACGAGGCTTGGCCCTATATGGCGCCTTTTGAACGGATGATTTGCCCATGACCTGCCTCAACCCTGATTGGGCCCCTGTGAAGGTTCTTTTTCGGGGCCCTGCAGGTCATATCGTGCAGTGGCGCTTGAGCCTTTGCTCATCTCCGATCTGATACTGGCAGTCCTGGCAATTGGCTATATCAGACGCGAGTCTGCTCCGCTCTTACGCCATACCACGTGATGAACCCTTGGCCAACCACTTCGATTCACCGAAATCGGGCTGTTTGCGATGCATTCATGTCATAGTTCAATGCTAATTGGTAGATGCAGATGGAAGCCTCCCAAATATCACCGATTTCCAGACTGACCTGACTGGTGTGAATGCTCCGGCGCCCGTGCAAAATGCGCCGTTCCCGGCTGTTCCCTCGCCTACCACTGCCCCTGCCCCGGCTGTTCCCATGCAGGTGCCCCAGAACGTGGCCCCAGCACCCATTCAGAACGTCTCTCCGGTTACTCCCGCTGCTGCTGGCCCCAAGCGCAAGCACACCCAGAAGACACCTCAGGTTACCACTGAGGAGGTCTTGGGCAACGCCGCCGAGGAGGACAAGCGTCGCCGCAACACAGCAGCCAGTGCCCGTTTCCGTGTGAAGAAGAAGATGCGTGAGCAGGCTCTGGAGCGCACTGTCAAGGATACCAACGAGAAGAACAGCGCTCTCGAGGCTCGTGTTTCTCAGCTCGAGCTGGAGAACCACTGGCTCCGTGGTCTGATCATGGAGAAGAACGGCACTGAAGAGCGCAACGAGGCATCCGAGAAGGCTATCTCGGACATGTTCAAGAGCTTCTTGGCATCACGCAACGAACTCTCCTCAAGTCCTTCCGAGTCCAAGCACGGCGTTGGCACAATTGCGTAAAGCATTCAAAAATTAAACAAAAAAACGAAACAAAAGATGACAAAAAAACGTTATCCCCGGTCTTGTTCGTTCCACTGGTGACATTCTCCCCTGCTGCTTTAGATGGTGGTTTCTGAGTGATTAGACCTCAGAACTACTCTTTGTTTATATTTTTTAAGCGATTCTTGTTTCTTATCTCTTCAATGAGACCAGCAGAGTCATTTCAAATGGCGCCTGCATATTAGGGGGTGGCAGAAGACCATGAATGATGATTTCTTACTGTGCAGTTTTAAATGAACACACATCACTGTATTATTTGGATGTCAGTACCTACTCCGTAGTGCTTTGTATAACAATAGTGCAAGATTATAGATAGCAACAAACAGGGTGCTAGGACTAAGAGGGCCGGCTAAAAGGTTTCCTACTTTCCATGTTCTCCTTATGTGGAGAAAAGGATCGCAGGTCCAAATCCACAACATTACGAACGTACATTGAAAGAAAAACCATGTACAATATTCCCATCCCTGTCAATACTAAGCTATTTGGGTGCTCACGACAGACCTCATGAGCAGGTCAAAATCAGCATGACAGTCATTATTAGGCAAGTGAATCTCCTCCGAGCTGTCCGAATGGGCGGAGCAAGGCAACCCCAAATCGATCGGCATCACTAGTCATAAATTAGTGTCATTCACAAACCCCCGATCGTGTTTTCAGCCTCCCAATTGGCCCATGCCACCAGGGGCTTGAACAAGTCTGCCAGCTGAACGACAAAGACCCACCAAAAATCATGTTAACTGGCAGCTCAGCTCTTCGTGATCTCCACAATATTGAATTTATTCAAGCCGACTACCCTTAGCTTACGCTTTTATCAATTAAGATGAATCCCCACAGCCCTGGCCCTACTCCGGGCATCCATATATAAACTTCCTGCCCCCCCCCCCCTTTCGAAGCATGATCGGACTTTGTCAACAATTCGATAGACCCCCTCCCTATTGGTCCGCATCATACCCAGATGGCCACTCTTCGAACTTTGCTGCTTACTCTAAGCGCAGCAGCAACCGTCACAAGTGCCGATAACCTGAAGCCTTGCTTGCGGGAGGCTGTGAGCAAAGTTGCTTTTGCTGGAGATCTTCTTTACCAGGCTGTAGATGTGGAAGTCTACAACTTGGACTACCCTGTCACTCCTGCGGCTGTTGCTTTCCCAACCACCGCGGAAGAGGTCTCAGCTATTGTGAAGTGTGCGGCCAACAATGGATATCCCGTTCAGGCTAAGAGTGGCGGTCACAGCTACGGTAACTACGGTGCGTACTAAAACTTAACAATAATCAGACCAAAGAAGCTAAATCAGATGATATCAGGTCTCGGTGGAGTCGATGGTGCCGTCGCCATTGACATGAAGAACTTCCAACAATTCTCGATGAACACCACAAACTGGGAAGCAATAATCGGTAGTGGAACACTTTTGACAGACGTGACCAAGCGCCTTCACGACGCCGGAGGCCGAGCTATGTCACACGGGACATCCCCTCAGATCGGCGCTGGCGGCCACTTCACCATCGGCGGACTAGGACCAACGGCACGACAGTTCGGTATGGCCCTAGACCACGTCCTAGAAGCGCAAGTCGTCCTAGCGAACGGCAGTATCGTCCAAGCATCGGATACACAAAACCAAGACGTATTCTGGGCCATCAAAGGCGCAGCATCAGGCTTCGGCATCGTCACAGAATTCAAAGTCCGCACAGAACCCGAACCCGGCACAGCCGTTCAATACGAATTCAGTCTGAAAATCGGGTCTACCTCGGAGCGGGCCGCACTATTCAAGCAGTGGCAAGCTTACGTCTCGAATCCAGACTTAACCTGGAAACTTGCCTCAACGCTTACACTTGCGGTTGACAGCGTGATCATCTCAGGTACCTACTTTGGTACGAAAGCAGAGTACGACGCGCTAGATATCGGCTCCCAGTTCCCGGGCGCGAACGGCAGCGCAATCGTATTCGAGTCCTGGCTCGGTCTCGTCGGCGAATGGGCCGAAGAAGTAGCACTAGAACTAGGAGGTGGTGTCCCTGCTCATTTCTACTCGAAGTCTACTGCGATGACGGCGGAAACATTAATGAGTAACGAGACGATCGATGAGTTCTTCGAGTACGTTGATAATACCGCTCAGGGCACGTTGCTTTGGTTCCTTATCTTCGACTTTGAGGGCGGTTATACCAATACGATTGCATCTGGTGCTACCTCCTACGCGCATCGTGATGCGCTTATCTGGTTGCAGACATACTCTATCAACTTGCTTGGAGATGTGACTCAGACACAGATTGATTTCTTGGATGGCGTTAATAATATCGCAACGATTGATAAGGCTGCGTATGCCGCGTACCCTGGATACGTTGATCCTCGTTTGTCCGATGGCCCGGAGGCGTACTGGGGTGATAACTTGCCGCGATTGCGGAAGATCAAGGAGGAGATTGATCCTAACAATGTGTTCCGTAACCCACAGAGTCCTTCGCCTGCTGCGTGAAGTGAATTTGGGTTGCGATGCGATGCGAGACTTGATGCAGAGATGCGGGACTAAACGAGTGCGTATATTGCACATAATATTGAAAGTACCAGGTGTACATGAATAATTTCAGCTATATTTATCAATCAAAATACCATCACGACCTCCTAGCTACAACCACATACCCCCTAATAATCCCAGTTCTAGCCCACCAGTTAAAAACAACTCTAGCCCCACGATATTTCCCCATCTTCAATCCAAAAGGCTCCGCCTCTTTAATCTTCCTACCCAAAAACGCCGACAATCCCCCAAAAACATGCTCCGAGATATCCCTCATCTCAATCTGAGAAGGCTCATATCCGACATTACCAAGAAGACGTCTATATTCCTCTTGTGTGACTATATTGCCAAACGGAGCGCCCAGGACCCAGCAAACAATGCGCATAAGAAGACGTTGGAGAAATGAGGCATCATCCGCGAGAACGAGATCAAATGCCATGTACGAAGCCTGGAGGGTATCATGCGCGAATTGGATGATTGGCCAACGCGATGGACGAAAATGGTAGATTGTGTCGAGAGCCAGGAGCCATGTCTCCGTGTTGGGGTCTTGTGAGGTTGAAGATAGTCCCTTTACTGAGGTCTGGAGATCTCCAGGCCAGCTTGCGGGATTGGCAGCGTCGGCACAGAATATTTTTGCTGATGATTTACTCGAGGCTTTCTGTTGTGCTTCCTGTACTCTGGACTTGGCCAGGGCTGCTTGTGTAGGCTCTAGTGTGATACCTATGTATGTATCGATCAGTGGTGTGTGGTCATGTTGCAATCTGGATTGCGGGAGCGAGGATGTCGGTGTAGCTTGGAAGGCTGACCCAGATCCAGATCCAGATTCAGATTCTGATGCCGATGCCGTGGGTACAGAGTCCTTGTGAAGGCTAGTCAAATAGAGTGACTGATCACCACACCCACATCCAACATCCAGCAGCCGTACAGATTGGGACTGGGATTTTAAGAGACCCGCTGCTATGACTTGGTCAAGCAGGGCTCGACAAGCTTTCGGGAATTCGCATGTGGACTGGAGGATGTTAACATGTTTCAAGTCTGAAGTGAATCTAGTACTTACTTCCCAGTACCCCATGTTCATCCACATTGTCTGGGGTGGGAGCTGGATATTGAGGACGGCATGGTCTAGCCCGTAGGTTTCGATGCGGGGCTTTTTGAAGACTCGCCGGAGAAATCCCAGCATATTTGATACACTTTGTAATATGATGTATTTCAAGTGGATTTGGTGGTCATTCTTGAGAGTAATCGGCTTTTGGTGGATCTACTTGGAGATGTGAAGGAAGTTTGCTATATTTTGATGTTCGGGATTGGTTGGGCCGATGCCAAGCCTCCTAAATATGGCCCTCGTTGAACGTGTTCATAGATACAATCGCTTTTCCCTTTCGCATTATATTTTCTAAAAGAAGCATCTCTCTTGATCAATTCGCTCTTGTCACTGTCTCAAAATTTTCTGTCAAGTGAATCGTTCGATGATTGGGGATCAGTATATAATGCCCCACTTTACCCTGTTATTAAGGGTATGCAGTTGAGGAAACCTTGTTGGCCCGAGACCAGAATATTGAATCCTCGTTTTCCTCTGACAGCATCTATGCAACCCCCTCTTGGAGCTTGGTGACATATTTGACGCCAGAATTAGTATACAGCGATTCGGAGGGGCAGCACAATGCAACACCAAGTTTGAGAATACATGTAGAAATGATGCTTTGGATTCCAATTGCGACTGTGGTGCCTCCCGAGCTCCCTTGTTTACCGCTTACCTGGCCCCGGATCGTCGTGGGTTCCAGCGGCAAGCACCTAGGCTGAAAGGTAAAGCCTGGAAGCAATTCCTATTGATGTAAAGAATATCTTATAACTTTCGTCGCATCCAAATATCATGAATATATAATTCAATGTCGAAAACAATTCGCAATACAGTAAAAGAAGAAGAACGAATGGGCTGGAAGGAAACAAACAAACAAGTCAAAATGTCTTGGCTGACGGTCTTGGCTTCGATCTTTTCGAGCGGGAGAAATCGGGGAATTCTCATTGGTTCAAACTGGAGCTCGATGCAAAATTGTCACATGGGAACCGATCATTCGATGAAGGTGGAAGCTGGGAACCGAGAAAAGGGGGGTCCATGCTGCCATTCCGGACCCAATGGGCTGACAAAGCCTGTTTCTGCAGGTAAACCGAGTTTCAAGGCGGTCACAGCTCTCAACATCCAGGAACAACTTGTTTCTTGATTCTATGGCAACTCTGGTGGAGTCCCCGTTGCACTCATGTCATCGGTCGAATCACGCCAGTCGGTCGCCATTATTGGCACTGGCATGGCCGGCCTCATCACTGCATACATATTAAGGAATGACCCACGTGCTAGATTCGATGTGGAGGTGTTCGAGAAGGTGGGTGATATTGTTTAGATACCTTAATTGTTTCCCCAGTTCTAAATTATCCTCTAGCAAAAAGAGTTGTCGCTTGACTCTGCTTCGCTCACTGTCAAAAACAATTCGGGGACAGAGCAGCGGGTAGATCTGCCCATGCGAGCCTTCGCAAGTGGCTTCTACGACAATCTGAGACGCATGTACGACTATCTGGGAATCCAATATGGATCGCAAAGATTTATCTTTCCATTTTCAACGATATCGGAATCAAATCCGAATAATATTCACACACGATTCATTCATTCATCTCACAGCCATCAATTTCCTCCACTGCGACCTCGAGGATCTTCATGGGCATCATGGCTTGTCGAGGCCCTCTACCTTTTAGTCTGCTACTTTTGGATGGTCATCTGCTCATTCTTTATTGAACCCAAACAAGGGGATGACTCAAGACCATCAGAAACCTTTCGCCAATACGTGGCGAGAATCCGTTTACCACAATACTTTGTCAAGCATTACTACCTCCCAATTATGTCCGCGGTGACAACCTGTCCCCACGATGCGTTGTTGAATTTCCCAGCGATCGATATCGTCGATTACCAGGCGAAAACCTTCCGAAAGCCGCATTACACCGTCATCGGTGGCGTCAGTAAAGTTCAAGATAAACTTTCCAAGGGTCTCAACGTGCGATATTCCTCAGCAGCGATTAAAGTCGAGAATGTCGGCTCGAAAGTCCAACTGACCTGGAGAAATGACGAAAGCGGCTCCACGGAATCCAAGGTGTATGATCATGTCATCATGGCCGTTACTCCGGATGTTGTTCGCGCGATCTTCTCACCTCTTCGAAGTGCACTATCTGTTATACCGACCGCTACTATTCCAGCGTATGTTCATCGTGATTTCGACCGGTTGGCGAAATGCAGCCAGGTCGTGGATGGAGGTATTACGTCTGAACCTGGACTTCCACCCCCTGAACGAATCCATCTTTGCTCGAATTCCTCCTCAACGGAGTTCACACACGAGCATCTTTCTTCCGTTATTATCACAACTTCGCCTATCATTCCTATCGATCCTTCGAAAATAGAACACACTGTGACATTTACACGGACTCTGCGCACTCCTACCAGTCGGAAAGTGACGAACGAGATCTTTGGCCCAGCATCACAAAGCGATGGAGACTCGAAGCAGTGGCGGAATGGGGACGGGAATGTCTGGGTGGTGGGAAGCTGGTGCTGGGACGGGATGGTCCTGCTCGAGGGGTGCATTGCCTCAGCTTTGCGGATAGCGGATAGACTCGATATCGAGGTTCCGTGGGCTTCATGAATAATGTCTTCTGTATGCAACATAATCTCGGCTTATCCATAGCAAGTATATGATTTGCATAACGAATTTCCTTTGTGAACAATAATCATTAACTTCTACCTTCTCTGCTGTTATTGATGCTGTACAAACGCCCTTATACTAGGCATAATGTCAATCCCACATAGACCCCTATAGCTATGTATCTCAACTATCGTCGCTTTCAAGGGTGCCCATCTGGCTGTGTGCTCATTCTGCTCGACTAAACTCCCCCCTCTTGGAGCACCCTGATTTCAATGGCGAAAAAAACACTACTCCAACCTTGAAGGAAAACCGAATTTGGGGCAGAAGCTCAGCATGCACAGTGTCGCTATATATCGCCCGAGTGCCGCTTTTACCACCAATCTACCGTTATTCAAAGCTCACGGGTGACACAACCGTGAGCACTGGTTACAGTAGGATATGGTATCACAGACCACGTATTTTCAGCATATTAATTGCTCTTTCTTTCTTCAACAGCTGGGCCTTCAAAACCTGATCATTCCCTGGCTGCATTTCAAAGATTCCCAATACCATCAGACATGGCCAAGCTTGATATGAGAGTACATAATGCCTTAACATCATTGATTCGTTACATAAATCGGCAGTTTAATTGGAAGCGGGAATATGTGCAACATATAAACGTCGTACCACAGCTTTATCAAGCAGCAAACTAAAACTCAAATATTGTTGCATTACGTTGCCCACCTATGACTCGGCCCTTAATTGGAATTTCGTAAAGTAACCCTGAAGTTGTTCGAGGGTGCAAGACGCTAAAATGCTGCAATGGAGACCTCGGGAACAATCTCAACAGAGTCATCCTCGGCCAATACATAAAAAAAGCGGACATATGCATAAAAGTTACACAACTGAGGAGGATATCGATGATTTCGACCTCCCATTCTGCACCGAGGCTTTCGTGTGGGAATGATATTGTGTAATATATAGAACGCTTAAAACCAATGATTCTCATTTTTTGTGGGAATATTCAAGCTTGTAAAGCCTCAAATTCGTCCACTTCAAGGAGCTCACTGGGAACCTGATTAGCTTCGTCTAATACCTGGCCTTGTTGAAGATGGCCAACAAAAGATTGTTTCTTGTCCATGCCTTCGGTGAGACAATTGAACTTCAATGATTTCAGAATTCCTCTTTCCTATGTAAATTGGAATACTGATGAGAATTAGTACTTCTGATATGTGGACTTGTATCCTCCGATGCAAAGCCCTTAAACGCAAGTTCATCCGTTGTTGCAACTGTCAGGGCCACTCCGTTTGCAACTGATGATGATGGGCTCCTTTGCGCGCCATTCTTGCCATGGAAACCGGTATGTTTTAATCAAGAAGAATTTGTGCAAAACAAGAGAAAAGTCAACTGAATAGAAGTCCCCTGTAGTGTGCTACCAATCAAACATGCTGCAACTTCAATTGTGTGAATACGCAGACGGACACCAATAATTGTGGAAATTGCAACGCACCTGTAAGCCTTACTTTCATTTTCGAAGTCCTCGATTGACCAAATCTTTCTTGTCTAACATCCTATTAGTGTGAAGGGCAACAAATTCCTGGCTGCTGCTCAGGAAGTTGCGTAGACCTTGGCCAAAGCCTTACCACCTGTGGAACATGCAACAATACTGTAAGATCTTGAGACTGCTTAAATCATCAGCAAACACCATATCTCTCCGTTCTCGTTCATCATCCTTTTCTTCTACATTATTCCTAGCTGAAGGCACTCATTGCATCTTACTTCTCTTCCCTCGAGCACTGTTACATGCTCCACAAACATGGGCTGATCCGAGCTGATGAAACATTCTTCTAGTGCACTGGACAGCGGCCTGCTTGCTGCTTTGGCAGCTGCGCGGATCTCGCCACATCACTGGACAAATGCGGAAGTTGCAATGCGTTTCCAGTGAGTCTATGATCTTTTCAAAGAAAAAGTTCGTTCTGTTTCTGACTCACCAAAAGTGTATCGGACTTCAGCCTACATGTTGCAATGGTACCTGCCAAGATCTGGCAACGAGTCTTACGCATTGTGGTGGATGCAACGCAACAACAGTGAGTCTTGATTACCATGGATCACTTTCTTGATAATAAACCTAAGTATTTCATATTTTCACAGTGCAATGGAACGATACCCGCTTGCTGTTCTGGTCAGTGTGCCGACCTAACGGCATCCACTACAAACTGCGGGCTTTGTGGAGTGAATGTAAGCTCACCTTTGCCTTCCGTCTACGAGAGAATTTTCTAACAAAAGCCGGACAGTGCACAGGTACCGATCCAGCCTGCTGCACGGGTATATGTAGTGACCTCGACTCCGACCGTCTTCATTGCGGATCTTGCAATAGTGGACCTTGTCTGGGTATAGTACCAGCCTGTTGCTCAGGAACATGCACTGATATCGCAACCGACGCCGATAATTGTGGAAAATGCGCTACAATCGTAAGTTGTTCGCGAAAAGCCCTTTTTTTTTTTTTTTTTCGAGATTTCTAATCAAATGAGCCGAGCAGTGTACCGGAGTTCAACCCTCTTGTTGCCTCGGAACATGCGCTGATTTATACTCCGATCCTAACCACTGTGGCGCCTGTCTTACTATTCCGTGCCTTGGAGTCGCTCCGGCATGTTGTTCGGGAGCATGTGCCGATCTCAGCTCAAACTCCAGTCATTGCGGCAACTGCAGTACCACTGTAAGTACTTATTCAATTCCTGGGTGATTCGAAAAACAGACTTGACTAACAACTATAGTGCCCATCAACCGCCTCAACTTGCTGCTCCGGGAACTGCACAGATATTACCTCAAATCTTAATCATTGCGGTAGCTGCTCTGCTTTTCCATGCCTTGGCAAGGTGCCCGCATGTTGCAACAGCAGCTGCACTGATTTGGCCACCAGCACTACCCACTGCGGCTCTTGTACGGCTGCACCGTGTACCGGTCTACTTCCCGCTTGTTGCTCCGGCACTTGTGCCGACTTACTATCGAGTCCTCAACACTGCGGATCATGCAGTGCTGCTCCATGTACTGGTACTGACCCAGCCTGTTGCACCGGTATATGCACAGATCTCAGTGCCGACATATTCCACTGTGGATCTTGCACAGCAGCTACATGCACGGGCTTGATTCCTACGTGTTGTAATGGAACCTGTGCTGATCTGTCATCGAGTACCAGCCACTGCGGCGCTTGTAACGCAACAGCCTGCACGGGTACCACTCCAGCCTGCTGCTCAGGCACATGCACAGATCTGAGTAGTAATCTCGATCACTGCGGTGCTTGTCTTACGCTTCCATGCCTCGGAACCACGCCAGCCTGTTGCAATGGCACCTGCACGGACTTGGCGACTAATATATCCCACTGTGGAGCCTGTACAGCGGCTACTTGTACTGGCGGAAACCCTGCATGCTGTAGTGGAAATTGTACAGATCTCAGCACGGATGTCAACCACTGCGGGAACTGTTTGTCAATCCCGTGTGGAGGTTTGACTCCTGCTTGCTGTAATGGTACATGTGCCGATCTCAGTTCGAATATCAATCATTGCGGAAACTGCACTACTCCTACATGCACTGGCGGACTACCTGCTTGTTGCAGTGGAGTATGTGCGGACTTATGGACCAGCCTAACAAGTTGTGGTCAGTGCAATAAGTCGGTAAGTTCTAACATCGCCTCCAACAAAAACGTATTGTCTTTTACTAACCTACCTTTCTTAGTGTCTTCCCGGTCCGGGCGGTGGTGCCTGTGTCAATGGAATATGTATCAGTTGCCCTCTCGCTACACCCTTCTGTGCCGCAGCAGGAGGAATATGCGTAAGTATCATTCATTCCATGTATATGGATTCAGAACTAACCCGATTGTAGTGCCCGGCCTCAACGACTTGTGTAACAGGTGGACCAATTCTAGGTTGCTGTCTCGCCACGAATCTTTGTCCACCTGCTTCCAACCCAACTGGTGCAGACATATGTGTAAGTAGCATCCGTAATATATATTCTTGGTTGAAAGGTACGATTCACTGATTTATCTAAAATAGTGTCCAACAATTTGTAATCTGATCGAAACCACGGTTTGCCCAGGCTATTAGTTCTTTGAGGTTTCTACATCTGAACGGTCATACTCAAGGACTCCTGGGCGGTTGATTCATTCAGCTGTCATTGAAATCTTACCAGACACATGTAATCCTGCTATTCCCGAGATCTTGTCTAATCAAATCAATTAACTGTTTCGGGAGTCGCTGCGTACTATGCCAGTATTTTAAAGTGCCCAGTCATCCCTCTGGTCAATATATTCATGGTTGAATTATTGGTTCAGATCTGATACGACGAATTCTTTCGAGGAAAGTCTGTGGAGCATGATCACGGTATCTTTTAGCCCGCCGCTCAACCCCATCCGAGCCTGATGATAACTTGCTACTGTTAAGTCGTAATCTTTGGTTGGTGGTCTTCGTTTGATTTTTGGCTGGTTTAGCAGGCCGAGCATTATGGCACTTTAAGAGTCTCATCATTTTCCTTCGTCCTTTCTTCTCTTACTTTCTCCTCCACCCTCATACACCATCTTCTGTTGAACCCTACCACGCATGATCCATGTTCGTTTCCCTATACTGTATGAGCCCCCTTCTTTTCCTCTCCTCGTTCTTCACTTCCTTTCTTCTCCCCCACTCTCATGTCCATTTGCTAATCTCTGATACTGAACCTCACTTACGTTTCAGTTGTTGCTCAGGTCCTCGAACTTAAATCATTCAGTTACTGAACAAGGTACCAACCCAGGTGCGAAAATTGCAACCTCACTTAAGCCTCACTTAAGCCTCACTTAAGTGCGGTGATGCAAGAAACACAGAGCTTCGCCGGCGCTGACACGGATGAGGAAGAGGATATGAACGTGGAAACCTTTTCAACCGACTCTACAATGTCGTCCATCAAGAGCGAGACCGATGGAATAGAACAACGTGACCAACTTGCCAAACCTGTCTCAAGTGTTGAAGTGAGCACGCACTCCTGCCTACTACATTTTGTACGGTTAGAGGTAGTTTCAAATTAAATTACATATAATTCATATAAGCTGGTATCCATGAAGAATTGCAGGTTCGATCTCCATTCTACTTTGGCAACTAAATGCCACGCCAAATTTTCGTGACTGGAGATTCGAGCTTGTGGCCGTAACGAGCCTCCATACCTAAAGGCTAACTGCTCACGGAGACCGAGTATACCTAACAGAAACCTCGGTCCTAAGATTAATACTTTCACCCCCTTTTCCAGGCGACTGAGGCTCAACAATAGCAGTCCGACTCCCCATATCACGAAGACTCCCCTGCCCAATATCCGTCTGCGTCTCTCCCTGGGAAGGATCAAAGACATTCTTCCCACGCGGTTTTGGTGGGTAGGAGATCATATTGTAGCTGTCACCTGGTGAGCTTGGAAACATACGCACTAAAAGAGGCTTCAGCGCTGGAATCGAGGCGGCTGTGATGGCTAGGCCATCTTCGACGGCGGCCCAATAGAGTAATGGGGCGAGTTCCCCTAGGGATACAAGGGTTAGCGATGTTCTTGTATGGAGTACTTGGAAAGGCTGAAAGACTTACATGTGAAGTCTGCTTTCGCTGAAAGCGCGACAAGGTAGGTTGTTTTGACGATGGCAGCTGCACCGGCACTAGTTAATCGAGTTAGCGAGAGGCTGGTCTGGGCGGTCTCGATAGATGCTTACAATACACCTAGACTCATGGCGAATGCCACGCCAAACTTTTCCTTTTTCTTCATTTGCAAATTCCAGACAATTGTCCAGGGGAGAAGAGCTAGGACGAAGTCTTGAGCACCAGAGTATGCTATCCCGGATTAGTACATGTAGGTAGAACGCAGAGCAAGTACTTGAACTCACCTCCGACAAAAAGCGAATAGTTAGTGAAAACATCCGCAGGCCAGCACTTGGAAGGAATTGTAGGATTCCACAGATGCCGAGGATCTTTGCATTGCAAAAACACAAAGAATGCAGTTAAGATGTTGACCAGGTTCATGGTGATAATTACAAACCAAAGTAGTACCATCATCCATCTTTTCACCACAATGCGCATGAGTGTCACGGCAAATGATGTTTTTCCCAATGTACACGCCATGATTGCCAATACTTCGCCAATGTCACATAGTAAGGCCACCGACATAAGATTGTTCGGGTTTTCTTCCACAACAATGAGATGTCTCCCAAGACCTACTTGTGTAGCGGCATGACATACAGCGGCGTATGCGATAAGGAGAGACTGGAGAAAGATATGAGTATTCCGGCACAATTGATGAAGTCCCAAAGTGAAAGGGAAGTTACTCACAATGGCAACGATAATGATGAAATCATCCCAGCCAAAAACCCGCTTCAAGCAGACTCGCACATATAAACGACCACAAACAAAAAACAGGGGAACTATCGACATCGTCCACATAACACCCTGCACCAAAGGAGCCCTACTCTCTTCCATATAGGCCGCCTGCTGAGAAGTCATATTGTAGAATCTCACAAATTTAAATGCAATTGACAAGGGCAATTCCAGACTTCACCCGCAACATGGGCAGCCTATTAAAAAGACATGTCCGGGGAGTCCCCAAAGATTTAAGCATCGTTACTAACGTTACTCTAAGCCCAGCGAGACTAACGGAATCGGGAAATATGACAGGAGCTTTTGTTGGTTCAGATGGGTCATTCATGACAAGTGGATCCTCTTCGTATCAGCAGGCCTCTGCACCAAAATGAGATCTATCACATTTCTCCCACACATCACGATGCAAGGCCTCCTCCTACCTAAAAAGCCTTAAGCCCCCAAGCGAGGTGTAGATTAAGGAACAAGAAATCCGAAGGATCAAGCGACATGTTCGAAAATAAAATAGATCACTGTCGCATTGCCTGAGCGGCGTCTGTGCGTGGCTTTTCATTTGGTCTCTATACGCGACGACAAAATTCCGCTTGGCGTTTCTTCACCAAGCCATATTTTCGCAATTGGCAATAATCGACGCTAAACGATAGTGACTTGGCCAGTGCCGCTGTCAAAAGTCTAGATTCATCTATTAGACTTGATAGCAGTTGCCTTGTCCGGTCCATTCAGCGCCACAGGGTTACCATTGGTCTCCACATCCCGCCGTTCCCCGTTCTAAAAGGTCCAGTTTGGGTATTTATTCAACTCCGCATGGCGGGAGACAATAAGCCCAGAAATGGCTTGGAACTAAGGCCCTTCGCATTGACCTCGTGTTCCCGTCTTCCGGAGTTAATTCTCATGGTGTTGTTTCGTCTTTGAACTCTACTAGGGTCACTAGTGGGCTCTCTAAAACGGTCATCGTTGACCATGTTTCTCCGCATTTTCCTGACATGACAGCTTCTTTGCTGTGTAGACGGACGTCCTTTCTTTTCATTTCTGACTCCTCTCACGTACTTTGGTCTGTCCTGGGCTGTCTTGGCTACAATGGCTGTGTTATCTACACTTTCTGTTAGCTTGTGGGCTCAGGGCCTTATCGCTCTGGGCCTGTTGTGTCTCACAAAGCTGATTTGGGACATTTTTCTTTCTCCGTTGAAGGCCATACCTGGTCCAATCTTGGCAAAGACTACAGATCTCTGGCGTGCTATTCATACATACCGGGGACGTGTCGATCTCAAGCATCTTGAGTTGCATCGCAAGTATGGAACTGCGGTGCAGATTGGACCTAATTGCGTGAGCATTTCGGACCCGAATTTGATCCGCACTATCTACTCGACTCGTAATGCATGGAAGAAGGTATGAAACATTCCATTTGCTTAATAGTGACAATTGTTGCTGACAACCAATTGTGAACGCAGAGTGATATGTACAGGCCAAACGATGTGCTTATCGAAGGTCATCGTTTATCCAACCTCTTCAACTCCCAGGACGAAGAGTGGCATGATCAGAACATCCGACCTATTCGCGGACTTTGGAGTATGACCAAGGTTCTGGAATATGAACCCCTGATCGACGAGACTCTCACCAAGTTCGTGGACAAGCTTGCGCTAAGATTCGTCGATGGAGAAAATGCCGGCAAGGTCTGCCCAGCAGATGAATGGATTGGATTTTGTAAGTCAACCTCACAACATCTCGGATCCTGAAAACTGACTAATGGACTAGTCGCCTGGGATGTCACGGCAAACTTCAGCTTTGGCCGTCACTATGGTTTCATCGACCAAGAAAAAGACGTCGACAATCTGATCACCGACTCAACCGCCGGTCTAATCTATTTCGCACCAGTACATAACCCTCAAATCCAACATTCAAGCTCAAACTAACCCAAAAC
The DNA here is from genome assembly GCA_023626355.1 of Penicillium sp. S1602. Classification (NCBI taxonomy): domain Eukaryota; kingdom Fungi; phylum Ascomycota; class Eurotiomycetes; order Eurotiales; family Aspergillaceae; genus Penicillium; species Penicillium sp. S1602. The sequence continues at coordinate 517,410 of JAMAGW010000012.1, read as the reverse complement.
CAGGTCTCCCAAATCCCCTGGATAGACAACCTCCTCGACAAAAATCCCATAAAACGCATCGGCCCCAAACCAACTCTAACCGGCGTCTTGTACGCCTTCAAAGTCGCGGCGGAATACCAAGCCCAACTAGCCACCGAAAAGACTACCGCCGGCTCAGCAGGCGTATCGCACACACTAGACAAATACGTGGCTCTAAAACAATCAAACCCTGACCTCATAAACGACCAACAGATTGTCAACTGGCTCATGCTCAGTATCCTCGCAGGTGGCGATACTAGTTCAGCAACAATGCGCGCAGTACTATACTACCTCGCAAAAACACCAGCAGCTGCTGCAAAACTAGCCACCGAGCTTGAGGGCGCTTCGCTCCCTACTCCTGCGCCTTGGACGTTGATTCGGGATCTACCCTATCTAGATGCTGTGATTCGGGAGGCAATGCGTATTAATCCTGGTATCGCTATGATATTTGAGCGTGTCGTTCCTGAGGGTGGGTTCACGCTCCCAGATGGACGTTATCTTCCTGCTGGGACGAAGGTAGGATCTAATCCGTTTGTTACGGGTCGGGATTATGGTGTTTTTGGCGATGATGCTGATACCTTTAATCCTGATCGCTGGCTTCGGGCGAAGAACGAGAGTGAGGAGGCTTTTGATGTGAGGTTGCGGCGGATGAAGGATACGGTTGATTTTGTGTTCGGAGGTGGTGGAAGGATTTGTATGGGGAGATATTTGGCCATGTTGGAGATCAAGAAGTTGATTGCGACGCTTTACAGCTTGTTTGATGTGAGTGATATATTTTGTCTGCTGGCCTTCGTTAAACTAATCTGTCCTAGATTCAACTTGTTGATCCTAAGCACGAGTGGAAGTATCGGGATGCTTGGTTCGTGTATCAGTATGATATGCCGATGATTATTCGGCGTCGTGCTGCAGCTCAGTGAGTTGGATCATATTAGGGACTGGGAAGGGTTAGTTGCACATAGCCCTTGGAAAGAAAGTAATTATGTCTTGGTTCTTATGAATACACGATTCAATTTGCAAATTAATGCACACAAAAGCAAAGGCATACTGCAAGGATATCAAGTCCGACCCAAAGAAAAACGCCAGCATAAAACACCGCAAATTCAGCCCGCAAATACCCCCGTATCCAATTTCCATGCGTCATTTCATTAGTGTAAGAGAAAAAGAAGAACAAATAAAGAAGACCTGAGTAGGTCCGTCGCTTCGCCGCATTTGCGTTACATCATTGAGGTCTGTGGTATCACCTCATCAAATCAAGATTATTCCTTAGGCTCTTCTTGAAAGCTTTCGTCAGCCTTCAGCGTTTGTTTCTCGTCGTTCCGGTCGCTAGATTGTCTCTCTTCTGGTGATTCGTCGCCGGTGATTTCTCCCCACCCGGAGCTTCTGCGACTGACCCGGCCAGATGCCATGGCAAGCGGGCTGCCCACTCCGGTAATGCTGGCAGCTGTGCTATCGTTGCGACTATGCGAGGGTGCACCACTGCGGATGCTAGCCCCATCACCCGCGGTTGCGCTTGGCTTCGTGTAGAGGCTTCCTCGTTCGCCCGCAGTGTTGGCAATAGGTATGACACCAGAGGACGAGTAGACGCTAATGCGTTCGGCATTGGCAAGTCCGACAATGCTGGGACGACTCAGAACACCCTGGGCGTTGAAAGCAGATGCATTAGATGGCTCGATAACGTTCCCACTAAGCACACTCAGTGGCAGGCTCTCGCGACTTCCACCGAAAACCGATGACGGCGCCAGAGCACGCACCGAGGCATTGGTATCGAGGGAATTTCTGCGTCGACGTTTCGAAGAACTGGCCAAAGTGAGGATCGATGCGTTGTCGGTCAAAACATTATTAGCTGTTGCCGTACTGTATGTCATGGATTGACTGTGGGGTATGAGATGTGGGGGCACAGCCGTGGCGGGGGAGGAAGACGAAGTTGGGAATTGGTGCGAGAATTGAACCTGCTGGCTTCCAGAACTCTGCGCCGAGTGTCCATGTGCCTGTCCGTTCGGTGCATTCTGTGCAGGGTATAACTGTGTCGAAGGTGCTGCCGACTGAACCGTTGTCAAGGTGGTGGTCAACGACCGGACTGACGGGCTCGGGGAGGAGAATGTGCTGCCCTCGCCTCCTCCGTTTGTACTAATGCCTCCACCCATTGTCGCCATTGTACCCGCCTTGGAATAGGCTGCCTCGGAAATCGCGGTGTCCCCGATTGTTGATATGGTGGGGGCTGTTGACTTCGCGCCCGTCCCAGGAACATGGTTCTCGTAGCCCGAATAAACCAGAGACGGATCGCTTCGTGAGTGAGACTCTCTGCAGTTGCGCTCGCTATCTTCATATGAATCATTGGTATTTGGTTGCCGATTGATCCCAGATAGTGGATAAGGGTTGTTGTTGCCTTGGGTCTTCTTCCCCTTGGTGGAACCGTAGCGTTTGTTGGACCAGCGGTTTGAACCGGATTCGGAGGAGCCTTTGAGGCTTGCGAGGCGCTTCATCCAACTGGAGAATGGGCGACGGCGACCGTTGCGATCTATTGTATACCACGTCATTAGTGTGTTTCACAAAGGCCAGATGTTCTCCTGAGTGATTACCGTGCGCCCGTGAGGGCCCTTCAGCTGTAGCCATGTTGATATTAGGGAGACACGCCAGGATTAACCCTTTCACAAGTGTTGACAACTTAGCAGGGGCAACAGTGAAGCTTCAAAGGAGTTCGCGCCGAGGCAGATGGGAACAATGCGGGTTGACTGTTTATCCGTGCACAGTAATCCTTGCAGGTCATGTGCCCCTTGATGTCATTGTGGTCTGGAATTCTTCAACTTTGTTTTCAGAAATAGATCGACTCTCTGGCTTTCAGCTTCGTTTTGAGAACTTGCAGTTTCTTTAATCTACCATTATACCTGGGCAATGTGACAACCATGACAAAGTGGCAACGTTCTTGCCATCATTGCAACTCAGCCGTCGTTGCTATGGAAAACATAGTTTGTTTGAACGATCTACTCAACATTTGAGCTTGTGAATGCTCCTATCATGGCATCATCAAGAACAAGAATCCAAGCACTCCCTCCAGATGTTGCTGCCAAGATCAAATCCTCCATCTCGATCACCCATCTAAACGGGGTCATCTTGGAATTGGTCAAAAATGCACTGGATGCAAATGCCAGCACGGTTCACATCTCAGTGGACTTCAAGCGCGGGAGCTGTATCGTCGAAGATGACGGTGATGGGATTCGTTCGGTCGAATTTGAGTCAACCGGGGGGCTCGGAAAGGCACACCGTATGTCTCTCTATATGGACCGCTGACAACCCGCTAATTCAGGGCAGACACTTCTCAGTTCCAGAAGACTGGCAAATATGGTCATCGGGGGCTTTTTCTATCCGCTCTAAGTGCATTGTCCTTGCTTACCATGACATCTTGTCATATCCATCAGCAGACTACAAACTCTGTCATATTTCACCGTTCAACGCCCGTGGCGCGTTTGATTCCCGCACCTGCACATCAAAATCTGCGTTTCAGTGAACATGGCACATGTGTGACGGTCAATGACCTCTTTGGCAACATGCCGGTGCGCGTCAAGCGTCGGGCACTCGTCCTTGAACGACCAGATGAGTTAGATCGAGAATGGGATAATCTGAGATACTCGCTGGCTTCTCTCATGCTGGCCAACCCTCTGCTCTTGAAGTTAGTTCTTTCTGATGCAGAACGAGGTAAAAGAGTCTCGATTCGTCTGAACAGATCTATACAGGATGGACACGCCGATGTCGCAAAAACAGTTGATCTAAGCCGCGTTGGATCAATTCTCGCGCAATCAGGGATGATAAATTCCAGAAACATGGATTCATGGCATGTCATATCGGCCAAGATTCCCGATCTCACAATCTGTGCTGCAATGTCCATTGTGCCCAGTCCTTCGAAAAAGCTCCAATTCATTTCCCTGGGCAATGATCCGGTCCTCTCGAATGGTTCAAATCTTATCTTCAACGAAATAAATCGTTTAATATCTCTATCCGACTTTGGGAGCTGTGGAAACATATCTCGCAGCACCACTGCGACGTGCCCATCCCCTATCCTGGGGCACTCTGAAGCCCCAAGCAGTATCAGTGGCAAAACTTGGGCAAAGCCAGTCAATAAGTGGCCGATGTTTTATATACGTATCGACACTAGTACAACTCTACCCTTGGGTGATGATGGTGACGAGGTCCCCCCGAGCTCAGACAAGTCCTTCCAACGTGTCACTGACCTCCTCGAGGCAATGATCTTGGAATTTCTCAAGCAACAGAACATGCGACCCCGTATCACCAAGCGACAAGGGAAAATATCAGATCAAGCCCAAGAGAATCCTTCTGTTGGTCAAAACCGTTCAAGGTCGTCTTCCAAGCAACGATGTGCGGGATCGAGCACGAAAGAAGGTTTCAGCGACAATCTCAAACTTCCGTCATTCCAGCGACCACAGACGGTCAGTACTTGTCAGGATTTGAATAATTGGTCCAGAGTAAAGACTGCAAAAGGACTTGATATTCATGCTCCGCCCAGCCGAGATGCTTCCAATCGGCTTCGTGGACAGCTTCTGTCGCTGCCTGAACGCCCTCAAAGCCGCTCAAGGCGAGAGCAAAATGCTACAGACACGTTGTTGGATATTTCCCGAGAACACAGCAAGGAAGCCGGTCAAGAAATTGAAGATGAATCCCAGGCGACGGACAGGCTGATTCCTTGGGTTAATCAGCGCACCGGGAAAACACATATGATCAATTCCCGAGCTGGCCAGACAGTTGGGCCCATGGGGTCTAGTTCTTTCACAAAACCTACTCTACTAGAAAGCACTCAAGCAAACTCATCAAGCCCGAAAGTGTGGGTAGAAAATTTACTGAAAGCATGGGACAACCCTACATTTACCCGCACGGAAATGCCTTTGCCAAGCTATGATCTTGAAGCTGATTATTTCAATCCCGATGGTTCATCTCGCAACTGTCCTCACGGCATTGGAACCCTAGAGGCTGCTGGCGTTGCCAAATTCAGAGGAAAACTGCAGCGTCAAAGCCTATTAAATGCCACCATCATCGCACAAGTCGATCAAAAGTACATCCTTGCCAAACTTGGCGCAGCACCTTCGCAGAAAGCTGGTATACAGGAGGCGGTTTTAGTACTGATCGACCAACATGCTGCAGATGAACGTTGCCGAATCGAACAGTTGTTTGAAGAAATGTTCATTCCAACAGAGTCGCCGTATGAGACTAAAGTTCGCACCGTCGAAATCAACCCAATTGCCTTCAAAATCTCCTCCACTGAAGCTACGCTTTTTCGCAAGTATTCCAGCTTCTTTCAAGACTGGGGAATTTATTATAACATGGGCGAAACTTCAGCGTCCGAGTCAACTGTCTTTGTTCATTTAGTACCGGCCCTCATTGCAGAGAGATGCCGATTGGAACCTACTCTGATTGTTGAATTGCTTCGCCGCGAAATTTGGATAAACGAGGAAGGTGGCAGGAAACCACTGGGTGCGGTGATGGCTTCTGGAGATAGCCACACAGAGAGGTATGGCATGATCTTCGACGAGAATGAACATTATCCCATGGAACTGTCTACTCCGCATTCTTGGGTACAAAAGATGAGTGGCTGTCCCCATGGAATCCTTGATCTTCTTAACTCCCGTGCATGTCGCGGTGCCATCATGTTCAACGACCCATTGAGCATCGATGATTGCAGGACATTGATTTTGAGGCTGGCTCGATGTGCATTCCCATTTCAGTGCGCCCATGGACGACCGTCCATGATACCTATTCTTGATCTTCGTCCGCGGCCAGAATACGAGGCTGACTCTTTTGATGGAGGCATGGCTGCTGATTGTGATGATTACGATGACTCAGGCATGAATTTTATAGAGGCGTTCCAAGCAAAATATGTACATTGAGTAATTGGTTGTGATACCCCCCGGGCTCATGCACAACAATAGACTAATAGGGCTCTTGGACCTATGGCTTCTCACCATCCAAGCTTCTCATACCCTAAGTGCTACTATTAGATGTTCCACTTTTACATGTTTTTATACTCTGCCAGTCGGTATTTCCAGTGCTATGGTGTAGCCCCAAATCCTGCCGATATTTTATCTAAACGCTTAACAAGACTGCTGGACCAATCTGTCAGATAACTCGAGTTCAGTTTTATGATATGCAAATCCCACTCTAACCGAAAGGTCTTGGCGGGGAGGCTTAAGCCATCCCAACCCTAGTTGACATATCACATCCACAACGTCAAGTAACACCCCTCACCTCTACAAAAAAAAAACCAAACCAATACAAGACCATACCCTTTCTTCGTACGTAAAGTTGAATACAAGTAAAGAACTCGAAACAGCACATGCCCAGTTGGTAGACATGACGTCGTCTCAAGGCCTCAGCTAGCCATTACCTCCTAAGGTCATACAAGCAGGAGCCAGCATGAACCAGATCAGCAATGCATAGCATTGTTCTGCAAAAAATATGCAAGACTCGAATAGTTCCAGATTAGTCTCATTTTACATGTAGATCCACCCATAAGACGCAGTCACGGGTCTTTCTTGTATCGCGTCCCAAACTTACGAGTTGACGTATCCCTTGCATTGCATAAGGCTCGTGGGGGTCTGATCTAAACTGACGTGGCATGGACCTTGTACCATATTAGGCAAATGATGGAGGGGTAATATGCAAGGTCTGTTCTATTCTTTTGATATGAAACGGAATACATCACTTGACCCCTCATTTGAAAGATTAGCCTTGTTACACATTTTATTGATTTGAACGTCAATGCGATAGTTTTGATGATAGAAGGGCTGTGTAACTTTCTTTGTCGGGTTGATTTAGCCGGCGGCGGGGATAGGAAGTCCGGGGAAATCGAGGTTGAGGGGAGTATGATATTACTCTCTGAAGAGACAGGGACATACTCATCACAATATGGATATCATTTCAGCTGCAGGGAATAATAAGTCAAGTATTACTCACGCCTCCTGGAAATCCATCCCACCAATAAAATCAATAGTCATCTTTGCACAGTATTCAATCTTGTTGTGCAAGTCTTGTTCTACGTCTACCTGACTGGTTTGGATAGGCCAGCCACATTCGAGACTCTACCCCAAAACGGGAGCTGGGGACTTCTGGGTCTGCGATCTACGTTCTTAGAAATGCATTCAACATCTCCAAGGACGAAAGATAGCACATAATCTTTACAAGCTCCATAGCGAGTTTGCGCTTTTAGGGAATGGCGAACTTGCTCGGCGGTATGAAAATCATCGGCCTAGGAGCCATGCATATTCGAAGAACAGCTATACCTATCGCACCTTTGGCAAATTGGATGTCTGGGCTGACGTGAGACTGTAGATAATATGCCCGATTCGGGATGAAAATCCAAAAGTGCGAACAGCCATGTCCCAGTTCGGCCATGATGAGTCAGAGTCAAGATGATGCGATTGGAGCAGGAGGGCGTATGACAGCAAGAGAAAGATGATCTGAGGCTCTTCCTTTTTGGCTTCCAAATGTAGTTGAGGCTTAGAGTAGTGTCTATTGAAGAGGGGAACGCTCGAAGGCAGCACACTCGAGGATGTGCGGGTCGATCCAGCTACACAACACAAACACAAGCAACCGCAGGTTGTACGAGATATCCGTGGTGAGCACCTATATGTGCAGATGAGAGAGGTGTAGAAACGTGTTATTCAATACTATCTTCGAGGTGCTAGATATACTACCCGCGCCCAGCATATCAGCGTACTGAAAACGGGTGTCACACTACAGGTCAGAAAAACCTCTTCCGATCTGATCCGTAATAACAAGTAACAGGGGGTTCCCCACTACACTATGTACAACATGGCTAAAATTCGGCTCTCTGCCTTTGATCACTGCTCGGATGTTCCTGGATTCTCCGTTGCGGTATGCTCACTGCTCAGAGTAGATTAGACTATTAGTACAATCAAATAAAAGCCACAGACTGGTAGAATGTAAATGCTTGAATATCGTACCTTATGTGGTCATGCGCTAGTCGGCCCACAAGACTGCGGCCGAGGCTGCGACTTGATATCCATTCCTCTGGGGCGAAGAGGTCAAACATGCCCACTTTGTGTAAAGTTGGGATAGCCGATCGTATAAGTGGCTCAATCTCAGCTTTTATAGTCTCATCGCCTTCGTCGTAGGACTTGATATTGACCATCAAGGCTCCAATTGTTCCAGTGGGCACCTTTCGACCGTCAGGCAGAGTAATGACTGGGAAGGTTCCAGCGGCAGTCCCAAGGGTCTTGTTGTTGGTCTCTTGTAAGGCGTCGGTAGACATACTGACGGAGAAGAGGCTCAGAGAAGCTTTGAAGAAGTTTGGATGAAGCTGACATGGTGCTTGGGGCCGCTACTGCCTTGAAGTAAGAAAGCCCCGCACTAGGGCGTGCTATAGCGTCCAGGAGCTCGCATGCTGATATAAGCGCATTTTCCTAATTTTGAGCGGGCAGAAAGCTAATTACCGGAATTACACATACAGAGAGCCTTGCAGAGAGAAATCAGTCAAAATCACGAAGTCCAACGCTTATATAAGCAAAAAACCTCACGCTAACTATGTATAGCACGCCCTACCCCGGACCCACTTCATGCGGGTTCCCGGACACTCCGCGGACCTCATAGATCTAAAGTGGAAGACCTTAACTCAATACTAGATGTATATGGACTGATGGAAATGTCTTCTTATGGTGCTTCTTGGATGACATTGTGCTCAGAGGCTGCTGCCCAGGCTCTGCTAGACACCTCTTGCTCTACACCAAGCTCCCAGTGACAACTATCATCATCTCCATTAACTTCAGCCTTCCGAGTCTTATCAGCCTGGCTATTTGTTTTCCATAAATATGCTCCATAGTGTGTGCTACGTACTCATATACTCTCTACAATGTTAAGGCCGAGTTTTGTCGGACTTCCGCTTGGAGTCAAACTTTCCAAATTGGGCGACGGCATAGCGTGAGCATTGCATCATTTTGGCCATTATTACAGCTCTCATACAAATCTCGCCGTGTAAAATACCTGAAACATGAATGGCAAAGAGTCATTTCGACCTTCCAGCGTATTTAAAATCCCATCGGCCTTCCTAGGTAGGAAGCTCAATTTTCGTTCTTGATATCGGGGCTTGCGACTAGTATAAAACGGTTACCCCGGATTCCCCCAACCATGGAACCTCTTCCAACTTGACCTTAAACAATATTAGCATGTCCTTTATCGTCGACGGGGCTGTCTAGATTCATGAATGAGCATGAACGGTATTTAGTAAGGGCATGACTATATAAGACCCCCCCTGGAGTTCTCCCAGCTTTTTTTCCTTTCCTTCCTCCATCCAAGCCTGTGGAGGCTCCATATATAGAATGTCTCCTCAGTCTTCTCAAGTTGAACTTCAGTGTGCTCAGTGGGGTTCACTTCGCAAGAAGCAAGAACCCCAATGGGTTTGGTCCTACAAACAACGACAAGAATCATTGGACAAGATCAACTTCTATTTACGCCACTCCAAAGACGGTCTTACTGAGACCCTCAAACGCAATTGCAACATGCAATTAATCCATCTCGACTACCTTACTGGTGCTACTCCTTCTTCGCCTGGCACGCCATGGTTCCAGCCCGAGCCCGAGGTTGAGCTGAACCCGTGTTTATTCACTGGTCTGCGGACCGGCCAATTCTTCAAGGCTCATGATGAGATCCGCTCATCTCCTGGTATGGCTCAGAAAAAGTGCGATCAGTTGCTTGGAACAGCACTGGTCGCTGAGTTCGCTAAACAACGCAAGACTGCTCGGATTGATGGAGAGCGTCCGTCGTCCGTGTACGAGACATTCACGTAAGTTCTACACCCTTTGATATAACCATCTATGATCTAACAAGGTTTATACAGTCCTTATGACAAGACTGTCAAACGGCTTGCTTTCCTTCCCGGCAATGTTCGTCGGATGGATCAATCTGTCGATGACAGAAGCAGCCACCGGATCATTACTCTGGAAGCCAATGAACCAGCCGACCAACTCCAGCCAAGTGTTAATGAGCTAGAGACCATGGTCATTTTCCTCAGAGATGCGATGTACGATGGAGCAAAGGCTATGCGGGATCCCCGTCACCGTGCTGAACTGGTCGAGTTCCATCACTTCTTTCCAGTAAGTCATGTCCAACCTAGAACCATTCACCTGTGCATCAAATTAATAAACAAAGACTCTCATGGTCTCCATCTACCACGGAGCCCAAGCCCGTGTGTTGTATGGTTGCTTCGACGGAAACCAGTTGGAGGTGCAATACACCGATGTCCAACAGTTCACTGAAGACGGGTTCTACGACCAAATCAAAGGTCTCCTGTCTTGGTCTCTCCCCTTCTGTCTATGGGATACAACAACCATCCCAAGACTGGCATCTATCATTGAGGAAGACGAGGGCGATGAGTGTTCCGCTCCGGTGCATGGAGTCGCGTGCGCGTACCAGCCACCACAAGAGGCGAAAGCCCACTTCATGTTGGTTCCGCCCATGGAAGTACTGGACACGAAGGCGGCGGCGAAGGCAGCCAAGAAAGCGAAGAAGGAGATGGAGAAGAAACAAAAGGAGTTGAAGAAAAAACAAAAACAACAAAAAAAGAGGGCGTACGGGTTGATTAAGCCCCGAAAAAAGTGAATCTCGAAAAACCAAAAACACCACAAAGCACAAAAAAAAAAAAAAGTCGAGAGACTGAGGAGACGTTGAGCACAGATTGACAACATTGTGAGGTGAAAGTGATTGTACAGTGACTGATATCATATATGAGATTGGTTGTACTATGTGACTGATGACTGATGACAAGATTGATACCCATATTTGCATTTACATTTGTTGCATCTGTCAAGTTCAAGCTCAAGCTTCATGTACAATTGGGGATGAAGTCAAGTGAAACGAAAAGAAAACAGAGTGCGCAACAACAAAACGACAATCCCGAGTTTCGTTCACGGCTGCCGTTCGCGGTGGGCCATGACCCGTGGATGGGATGAAGGAGAGTCAAAACATCAACTATGCTCTGTTTTTTCACACTTGGCTAAAACTTGATTGACATGGTCAGACACTTGTCTGAATTGTACTTTTTCCTGTTTTGCCTAGTCGTGCGGGCCCTGTGTACGACACCCAAGCATGGCTTGCACCTTTACGTGGTGCTTGGGATAAGTAGCCATTATAGTGAAACCAAGCAAGTCAATTAGTACACTACTCTACACTACACCGATTCTCTACTCCCATATACTGCACACATACATTATAAGCTAGAGCTACAGTTACTAGAGGAAGAAATAGGATTCAAAAGCATGATAGCATTCCAGCTTTCAATTGTACAAAAGCCGCGAGGCCTATCCTTTCTAAGGATTAACTTAAACAAAGAATAATAAGTAATGTAAACCTTTTTCTGCCTTGATATCCCCCAAGAAAAAAAAGAAAAAACCAAAACGAAATGAAAGGCCCTGTGGTATACTCCAATTTTCCCTGGACCCGATTTCCATTTCCTTTGCCGCTTTTTCTGATGCCAGTCCAGTCCAGTCCCCGTAGGAACCATGAAAAAAAGACACGAGCGCCGCCCGAATAAAAAAATAAAAGGATATTCACAGAACATGTAACAGATTGAAAGAGAAAGAAGAAAAGCGAGAGATGCTGCCGGCATAAGGTAGAAGATTGAATAAAACACCACGCAAATAACTCGCAAATGAGGGAGCAGGTCATCAGGTCATGAAATAGAAGTAGTGATAGGAAGAGGGGTATAATATCACGGATGTTAGCCATGTGTCTCAACGGACTTAGGCTTGGACGTATGTGTCCAGGAGAACAAGTCGAACTTGTCTTTGGCATTTTCAAGTATGGAAGGAGGATGAGATTCGCACGGTGTGGGAGGTTGAGATGGAGATGGAGTTTGAGGTTGGAGTTGAATTGTCAAGTTGGGACCACTGCGCGATGGGTCTCGGGGCTCGACAACAAGGGAGCGACGGTAGAAGGTCTGAGCGGTTGTTTCGCCATTGGAGCGGACGCGCACAAGCTCGTTCTGCATCCAGGTCTGGAGCTCGGGAACTTCGGTAAGACGGTAGGGAATCTGGAATCGTTGAAGTTCACTGATGATCCGGGCTGTCTTCATGTGCTTGTCGAAGTTGATCACGGCCCGTTCACCGTCATCGGTTGGCAGAGTGCGGAGAGACTGGTTGCCGTGGTCGACGAAGGTAAGATCAGTCAGGTAGGTTCCGACGAAGGGCAGACACGGCGGGACGTGGTTCTGGAGACGCTGTCGGAGGACAGCGTAGTTGCGCGAAACATCGACAATGCTGCGAAGGTTCTCCAAGGTAGCCTTGGTCTTCGCAGACACAATGTCCCAGGTACGCTTCAGCCGCGAAATCATCGAAAGGTTCAAAGAGCAGATAATGGCCATGAGAGAGTCGTAGTTGTTAAGCTCCAGACACTTGTTGGCAATCTTGACCCAGTGCTTGATGGTGACAGCCCGTTTCTTGGGCTCCTCGAGGTAGAGGATAGAGTCAGCCACCAAGTGAGCGAGGTCAGTCGACAAAGTCGACATGGCGCGAACATTGACTGCAAGCGATCCCGACTTCCGGGTCCATTCGGTGTCGAGGAGTTCCTCGGGAAGAATGGAGCAGAAGATGCGAGACTCCTTGATAGTCAACTGCCGAGCCAACTCCAACGGATCAAAGTCCAAGATGGTAATCGAGGACTCGCCAGTCTTCCACTGCTTCAGCAGATTGATCTCCTTCTTGCCAAGGACGGGAGGGGGAAGAGGGGTGTCGGGGTGGACGTATTGAGCAATGGATGTGTTGGTCTTGCCCATGGAGGACACCAGACGAGGAACGACTGGGCCATGAACAGCAGACACCTTATCCGCCAAGTCGAGAAGACGCTTGCCCGCAGTAGGCAAGTCATTTGTCAGACGGTTCTTGGCGAAATCGACAATGAACTCCAAAGCATCGTTGTCACGGTCATGGCGCCAGTGAGACTCGAGCCAACCCTTGAAGATGTTGTAAACGCGCAAACGAACGGGACCGGCCGCATGGGGGGTATCTCCGATGTATTCGAATCGCTCGGCGAGCGCCTCAGCAAACTCCTGTGGAGTAGCGAAGAGACGGAATGTGAGGTAGAATGTGGAGACGAACATGGCATCGGGGGTGGATTGGTGAGCGGTAAGCTTCTCAATCAAAGCGCGAAGACTACCGCCCATAACCTGACCCTCCTTGTAGATCAGCTCATGCGCATAGGTCTTCTCAAGGAGATGGGCTTCTGTCTCTTCATTCTCCTCGGCCAAGGTCGAGTGGCTCAAACTCTCCTTCAGGGATGGCCCGTGGAAGCTTCCTTGGAAGCTACCACTGATGTCAGGGGAAGTGGCGCGAGTCGAAGTTTGTGACACACCGCTCATTTCAGAGTCACGGGTGTGGCTGTTGTATGTAAAGCTGCTACCCATGCTTGTCACACCTCGACCGAAGGATTCACTCACATCGGACTTGGGGTGGCTTTCACGGTAACTGCTGTCGTATGAAGAGAAAGAAGACATTTCCAGGTTGGGGGGGAGGATTGCAGAGGATGGGTTTGCGGAATTGATGGAGGCAAGGTGAGATTGGAATGAAGAGGGAGTAGTGGAATCAGTGAGAGCAGGGGTCGATGGAGAGGAGTAAGTTGTGTTTGGAATAGTGAGTGGGGGAGGGGGAAGTCGCAAGGAAAGGTCTTGCGATTTCTCGTCTTTCGGAGTGTCGTCCTGCGACGTAACAATACCAGGTACGTCTTCGCTGGGTTCCAATTCCTCATTCAGGGGCTCAAGCTCAATGTCTCCAATCTGTTCCAGGACCATGCGAGACTTAGCCAGACAGTTTCCAGCAGCCCGCACGCAGTCAGTCGCAGCATCCACAAGACGCTTGCCCTGGTCTGGCATCAAGACCAAATCATCGTCTTGCGAGGCGGCGGGGCGGAATACATCGCGAGCAGCCTGAACCAGCTCCGCTAAACGCTCACACATCGACTCGCGAGCCTCCTGGAGGAAAACACTGTGCTGGGTATCATGCTCGCAAACAGCCTCTACGACATCCAACAATGACCGGCAGGATTGCACAGCTTGTTGGGTGGTCACGACCAACTCGGTGGATGATCGCGACTGCATGTGAAGGCCAATGAAAGATCCAAGGACGCCAAGGAAGGCATCGTATGTTGTGCCCAGTCGCTCTGACGCGAGGTTCTGGGAGCGAATAGCAGCCGAGGCACCCGAGTATGACACACGATGAGACACGGAAATGCGTTTGGTGGCCACGGAGACGGGTCGAGATGGATGATCTAGCATCTCCGTGCGTACCGATGCACGACTGACACCCATTCGGCTGCGGCTCATCTGTCGAGACTCGTTCCGTTCGGTGCATGTATCGGACATTGGGCCACTCTCCACAGTGAAGGTCTCCGACGCGGGTGTAGGAGGCATATCAAACTGGGTCAAACTTTCACCCGCAGATTCAAGCTCAGCGATAGTCCGGCTCAAGCCCACTTCCTCGTTCCACACATCTAGAAAGCGCACTCCACGGGTCACGATTTTAAATGCCTTCAGAAGCATCTCATCCAAGATGGCCTCTACCTCATCATCCGCAGGGCTGCCGTTAGCGACTTCTTGAAACTTTTTAGCAGTCTTCACAAGCGAGGACAGATCAGACAGCAGTGCCTTCCGGATCCTCCGTAGTCCATCATAATTCTTGACCAGAGGCGCTTCCCTTGTTAAGCATTCTGCCTTCTCCTGCAGGGGGTTAGTGGTGTCGGTGGTGACATGGCCTGATCTGGACTTACCAGAAGGAATCGAACGCCAGCAATGGGGCCTCGCATCAAATCTTGGTTTCCAAAATCCTTTAATGATGATCCACATCCTCCTCGTATAATGTCCCAGAAGTCAGTCAGCGCCTTTAACAAAGGACGCATGGGCAATTGGTCGTATGCTTCGCAATAATTCGTCGGTAACCAGCCTCGATGTCCAGAATCTAACAAGGTACCATCGGCCCAGCCATTGGTGTGAACGGAGTGAACCAGAATGATATCTCCCTGGTCTAAGGGAAGAGTAACGGTCGATGGCGAAACATTTCCAGCCGGGTGGAAAGGGTAGAATGCGCGTAGATAGTTGTGAAATACAGCTCTCGGGGCTTCAGATGGTTCTGATGGTTCCATATTGGTGTTTATTCCTTGCGGTGTTATTGGCGGAGTGATCTCAGACTGGCCGTGATTCAAGTAAAAACGACCGGATGTGCACTTATTATCGATATCGGTATCGTCGGGTTCAGCGTTGGGTATATTCAAATTCGACTTGGCGATCTTTAACGGGGGAATATTCGGCTTCATTGAGACTATATCTGTGTCGACACTCGAGGGGTATGATTCCCAAAAAGCCGTTCGTGGTCGCGGACCGGGGCGTTCAAGCGATGGATGCAGTTGACATGCTTCAATGGACCAGATTCAGTGAAGAAGTGGCGAGTTGGTAATCAGGGATAAGGCGGGGGGATCCAGAAAGGCTGGGGATGATCCTACAGCATTCAATTGTCAATTGAGGGGGCGCTAAGTCAAGTGCGCGGTGATCAGATAGCGGAAAACTATAGGGTGGTTGTGTTGGAATGCCCAGATTCCAAGGGAGGGTCGGAGGGCGAGAATGCTGGGGAGTGTAGGGCAAAGGGCAAAGAGCCCAGGGCAAAGGGATTTTCAAAGTCTCGGAAGTTTACACACCCAACAATAAACAATTGGAAAAAACTATAAACAGTAGACTTCCTGCATAGAAGTCCGGAACATTGAACAGCCTTGCCGAAGGGGGATGACCAGTCGCAATTCAATTGTAACGCTCGAGTCCCCACAGGATTGTCAATGCGAGGTTGGGAGTAATGCACCTTAAGAAGGGAGTCCAGTGGCCCAGCCCTGTGGATGAAGATCGCAGCAAGGACGAAAGCCGCAATGAAACTGACTGGCAGTGGATGACGAAACGGAATTTCCCTTATTTATTGGGTGAACGGGATCCCACGCAAGGAGAGAAGGGATGAACGAATGTTATATTACCACCGGCGGCAATGAAAAGTGAACACAGACGAGTCAAAAAAGAGGGACTGGGAAAGAGAAAAGGGAGGAGAGGGAATAAGAGCTCTCTCGAGGACCCAGTTGATTCTTTCTGGGGCTCGATCGGGACGATCCATGTGGGACTGTATTGGTCATGTATTGCGGCGTGACGATGATGTAATGTAACCAGTCAATACAAAGATTACGGCTTATACTTTATGTACCTAAACACCAATAGTTCCTTTTACTGTTGGTTTCTGCCTGTTCCTTTTCTTTTTTGCCTTTTCAATCCTGTCCTACAAAAAATTGAATGAGAACCAAATGAATAAAAATCCAACAGTAATTCAAAGTCCAATCTCCCTAGAACTTGGAAGTTCCCGTGTATAATAAATCCTCCACCTTGCATCTACCGAGTTCCGTTCCAGACCACGCAAAAACCCCAAATCCACTTGCTAAATTTTGATTCGCTCACATACAAAATCCAAGCCCTCCCGCGGTACCGCACCAATCAACAATTCCATTTAAAAATAATCGTTGGTTAATGCACTGGCCGTGTGCTGGAGCCTGCAGCAAACACGGACTCGATCAATCACTTGGTGGCGACACTCGTTGCCTGTCAACTATCTCTCCGGGGATCGACCGCGCAGCGACCGCCCCCCAAGTTGACAGGAGCCCTAAAACTCTTTTTTTTAATCCCCATCACATTAGCAAACCTAGAAAGAAACCTAGTTGCAAAATAGGATGACAAAAATACTATGGCTCGGAAAACGAAAGACTAGACCGTTGATAAAAGTCTTTGCAAAAAATTTCGCCTCGAATTGTCCCATATCGATTTATCCCTGTCTTGGTGGCTTCATCGTCGCCACTAAGGATTCCGTTACGATTCCTACTTAACTACTTACAGTCGCGTTCTTTGTTTCCCCCTCCCGCGTGGGGCAGTGGTACATATTGAGATCGGAACCAATCGAGGCCCAAGGCAAATTCGCGTTGGTTACGGGAATTCAAGCATCCACCGCGTTGAATCCGAGCTATCAGCGCGATAATCAGAACTAACGTCAGTATTGTAGAGCCAGCCGCGGCATGCATATTGCATATATAGTCTACCATAGTTAAATGCAGGTTCCGGGGTTTGGGACGGGATCAGCTTTTGACGTGGACCCGCTACTTGTCTAAAACCTAGGGAATAACAATTCTACACAATTCCACTCGATATACTCCGTACTCCGCAGGAGAGGGGCTTTTTGCCCGGTGGATTTCATAATGTACTTTTGTATATAGCCTTGTGCATGACGAAAATAGTTTCGAATTTTTCGTACGGGGAAAGAAAAATACAAACGCCTCCAAATGATGGGTCATACTCCACGGTGGACAACATCCTCGGAAGCTCCATCTCAGAGCTTGGGTCGTTGCGAACGGATGGGGAACATTGTGAACCCTGTTCCCTGTTACCGAGGAGATTTATTTTTCTACCCGTTGCCTCTTGGATCGGCGGATTTTAGTTATCCAAAAGTCCTAAAATTGGTACGAAACCACCAGAAAATCAAGTCAACGGCCCCCAAGGCTCGGTCTAGACTTACAGTAACCGAAGCAAGCTAAAACTTCCCCATTACGATTACAACCAATTCGTTATGCATCCCCTTTCCAACAGCTTGAACCTGCATGTAACAGATGGTGATTTCTGCAGTTTCCAGTCCACTTTAAAATTTCTCACACATGCTCCTCGAGGAATATACTTAGTCCGTCACATGGGGTGAAGAAAAACCTGCGCGCGTCCGTCAAGATTAGAAAAAAAATCCTCCGGCTCGGTATGAAGATCAATAGGCTGCCCCAGGAGAAGTAATGCAAGCCCCCTCCACATTATCACGTCGGCGCCTCTGGTGTGAGATCCTTCCTGTTGTAAGAATGCGATCAGCGGTCTACGGCTTGAATTGGGAAACAATCTCCGTGCACGGAATTGATCCATGGAACTGAGAGCGGGTTCAGATGCTCGGGCCAGGTACAAATCCATGCTTTGAATACGGGATATAGATAAGATAATTGTACAATACACTGTAGTTTAGCTAGATAATGGAAAGAAAATATCGCGCGTTGTAAAGGGACGCGCACGTTGTGAAATGCGTGGGGTCGCACAAGCGGGATCTCCCGCAAGTCTATTACTGTGTCAATCGAATCGTTTGCTACATGTCTCACGCGCATCTCGCGCATCGCTATTTGCCAATTGATCTCCTAGTGCTGACGATTTCAGGTTTGCTCGATCATCACTGTGCATTGCGGACGGGATATACACCCTCTATGGGCAATAGACACGAGACTGGTGCCCAAGTGGTGGGGCGTTGCCTGATTTTATCTCCGGTGTCATGTACACTTCGCTAGACTACGGGTGAAGCTGCTTTAGTGGGGGTCTCCGTTTCCACCCTAGGGTTAGGATCATCCGTATGTTCCTTTCCTTGTCTGGGCCAAGGCAAACGTGTCAGGCTTCGATTCAGGCGCTGCTTGTTACATCTATCTATGCCTCTCTGGATACATACAAACCGGATTGTTAAGCAGGTCCATGGTCGTACATGATGCTTTCGATGTATTTCAACTGTTTTGATGGCTGTACCTTCATACGTCTCAGGGTTTTCAATTGTATTTGGTCCGACCTGACACAGCCAATTCTAGATCGTCGGAGTCTGAACCCGGGAAACGGAGACCTCGTTCCCAATCGCGGCTTGAGTGTTACACGACAGAGCTCTCAGCTTAAGCAGGGGCAGATCTTAAACCCAGATAGCCAAAGCCTCCGAGCTCCAATGACAGTGTCTTTAATTTCAAACTCGAATCTGAATCAAAGTAAACACCCGCAAATCTGAGATTCTCTGGAAACATGACAAATAACAGCTCTTTATACGAGATCGAGATGTTAAAATTGGGAACTTCAACCGATCTGTGTTAGGAGCCTCTCAATTGGCGGGTTCCTGCATCAGGAGCTGCGATATCTCGCGTCAACTCCAAGCGGTCTACAATATACAACATTGAAATCAGTAAATCTACCCGAACCAACTAACACATACCACTTAGAATAAAGGCCGCGACTGCAGGATCTATCAAAGCAAAACTCTGTAAGCAAAACATAAGCTAACTGAAGCCTTGAAGTCGGGACCGCAGACTAAAAAAGCAAGCTACAAAAAGTGATAGATAAAATTTACACCAGTCGAACGTGGATAAATCCCACCAACTCGGGTTCCCATTCGCAGATCCTAGATCCTGCAGACACTTTCTTGTTTCTCATCGTCAGAGTCATGCTGTGAAACCTCGTGGCTTTGCAAAATCCATGCATCTCGTGGCGTGTGACTGAGGCTGAGATACAAAGTAGCGGTAGACGGATGTGATCCAAGCTCAGCTTGGTACCTGCGTCTACATCTGCCTCGGCACCAAAACCTGGATTTGACAATTCGATCTTGAATGGAGTTGGCCTATTGAAATTTGTGTAACTAGATTGAACTCGAATGATTTAACTAGTCCACCCTTCGGCTTTTTAGACGCGATTTTGAATGATTTGACTCCGCTTGGTGTTCCTTGAGCTAACTGCACTTCCCCAGAGCCCAGCTACGCCACATTTTGTGTGTTACACGACTTTGATCTGTTCAGTCAATTTAGCGGGGTTGAGCATTTCTTAGTTTTGGTGCCATTTGCTGACTGCATTCAATGGGTTCTTTTTCATGTCAATCAATTTCCCATTTGTGCACGCCGTGATGTCATGAGAGTAAATTTGCATCATTGTGGGTATACTATTACACCTCAAGCATCAGCTACATAAATTGTACACCGTACATACTTCCGAATAGAAATACCCGAATTTGTCCCGGGAAAATAAATTAAGTTGCCTTGACGGGAAACAAATGTATACTTCGACCCGTCTTGCCTCAAATATTGGACGTTGCATTTAAACGCAAGTGATCCATGGAACAAAGGTGGATCGCCGGGGTAACTGTCAATAGTCTCGGGGACCATGAGCAGATCCTAACCCTCAAGGGACCAGCAACTACCCGCGCATGGATCCTTATCATATGATAAAGAATTAGATCCGAGGAGATAAAAGTGTGCAGTAGATCGCATTAGTCCATCTCGTAGAGAGCCGGTAAATGGAAAGATAGCTCATGTACCGTACACCTTGCGTATAGTACCACAACAGGTAACAAGTACTCGTATCAGATACCGCATCTCCAACAGAAATACATGAACAGTACACTACCTAGGTAGATCCGCTCGGCACGAACGGCTCAACAATCCCCATCTTAAGATGGGAGATGGACTAGTACTCCTACGTTGACGCCTTGACTCCACATATCAAAACTCCACGATCACTCAAGAATGTGTAATTCTAGCCATCCTAAGCATCCGGAATCGCATCCGCGAGAACGCCCAGAGAGACCGCAAATTAAATGGCCGTTGAACACGCGACCGTATTGGCCAGCACGTTCCTAAACAACGGTCCAGCCCGTACTTTTGGCACGAAGGATCGCGACTCATCAACTCCCCTGTCCCCAATCCATGTCCACGGAGCCACTAGGCTATGATTATCGAATCAGGAGATCCTCTAGCCCCGTATACACGGCTAATATATTGTACTTTAAGCAAACTTTTCTTGAGGGCTTTCCGTGTGTCCCCGCCGGCCCCCGGGCTGGGACTTGGCTTGGGGTCGGCAGTGAGTTTCCTTTGTTCCCGGCGAGGAGCTCCATAATACGAAGGATGCATTTGGAAGCTACTTTCCCAAAAGGATCAGCATGTTTGTATTGAATTTGCCGCAAATTTCGATTTGATTAGTGGACCCATTTAGTTCAGTGGGACAGACGGAAGAGCTGCCGGGATCCAACACAAAGAATCGGGATCTTGGTGGATTCGTTCTCCTGTCAACGGGGACCGAAAGTCTTCCTAGGTGCAGATTACGATGGAGCTGAGATGTACGATGTGATCATGTTTCCACAAGTCTAAACTAGCAAAAATTCACTAACGACGAACTATTGAATGAACAAAGTACATTCGTTCCTGATCTTCGACCGTTAACCCGGAATAATAATCAGATACAGAACCTTGGGACGATCAACAAAATTATTGCATTAAGAATCGGCAGCTTCATGGCTTAACAATCAATAGTTCAACGTCCATCCTCTTTTACTTGCCGAGAGGCCGCGGCACAAATTAAAATAAAAATAAAAGCCTAACCTTCGGGTCCAGAACATGTCGAGGAATTCGATGATCGCCCCCGTCCACAAAGGGGCGCAGTTCTAGTAAACTTACTTGTATAGTTGACAAGGGGATTTCCCGTGGCCTCTTTGATTACCAGGCACGTGTTCGTCGCGCGATGCGGGACTAAAATTATTCCCTGTCTACATAATTTAATTTCGCCCCCTGAATCGTAAGGACTCTGTTTGTGTGGGGAAGGCTGGAGACGCGTTGACCTATCGGAAGACACGCTAATATGGAATATTTGTCGCCTCGTGGACTAGAACGTTCCCACAAAAAACGAAAGAAGAGAAGTGGCAAGACCATTCGGAAGTGTTTACAGTCTTCATATTATTTTGTAATAGGAATAATATTTTTTTAGAAAGACGCGAACTAGTATGTGCATCCTGACAAAGAAAATCAATAGCTACTTTCTCACGTTAACGCCCCCGGGCAGCGACTTACCCCACCCTTTCCGCGCCACGGTCCTTGGAGCGGGATGAACAGACATGATAGGTCTTGTCCTTATCATCATCACAATATTTCAGGACTCCGCGGGACGGGACGTTGGAAAGGAAAGAAAAGAAAGATCGTCGCTCATCCATGGATTGCACGAGGATATGATGCCATGCCATGTCGCGAAGGTTTCAATATTGCGAGACATTGCTTGGAAATATGGCATGATTGCCATCATATACTCCAATAATTCGTCGCGACCCTCTTTAGCCCCTCCTTATCCAAAGTGCTGGTGGATATATTGTGCCGCTCGGCAACAACGGCCCTCACGTGACAATAATACGATACCAATACGACGCGTTCCTGGTTGACGTTTTTACGGTGTTTACCAACATTACGCAGTTTGGCCACTGACTTGAATCTGCTGGACCTTCTCCACGGGATCAAGATCTCCTCCACCGATTTACGTTCATACTTAGCCAGAATGAATCTGTCGATCTATCTGTCCTGGTGGCAATGACAATGTGATCAGCTGTTGCGTAAGTGAGTGGATAAAATCCAAACCCTCGGTACCGTACTCCGTTTGCCTTACGAACTATAACTGCACTATTCTTGCTTTTTTCTTTTTACTACACCCACTACTCTTCACACTAGAAAATTGTGTATATTTTTGCCTTTCCATGAACCCGCCCATTTGCTTTTCGTTGCCGTGTTTACGGCTCACAAACCTGTTGTTCGGCAGTCTAAGCTAGAGCTGGACCCGAGGTGGATGCCATAACATCGCGAACCACGGCTTCGTTCGTGTGGGGCTACTGCATCGACGATCAAAGTGGGCGCTCACCTCGCCCAAGTGAAGTGCTGACGGCGGGGCTTGTCAATTTTGCCCCTATGAAGAAATGCAGAAGGTACTCCCTCCTCCACCTCCCGATGATCCTTTCTTGGCTAGGTAATGCGAGGCTTTTAGCTCCTTCACCGGGTCCAGTGACGTGAAAGGACCTGCAGGAGGGGGCAAATAGCACTCTCGCGTAGAATTTTCGTCCTATTTAGGGCAATGTGATGAAATTTACTTGAAGGATCAATATGCAGGAACGTGAATGCGAATGGGGGAGACAGGCATTCCCCGGACAATTGATACCGTGAAGGGTTTAATGGCCGGGCATTTGGAGATTTCAGAGTTGGAGGGGACCTTATTCCCTCCTCCAATCAATTTTTGCGACTTTCTTCAATCACCCCCCTTCTCCACGGTCTGTACTTTCTCGATAGGGCGTTCCCCCGAGCGATCCGTTACCACCGAATCTCGACCGAGCTGACTCTACTCCGTACGTTCATGTAGCTTAGTGATGAGGCTTGAACAGTGCAACCAATCTCCAGGTCGGGAAGGGAATCCCCGCGAACATGCACGAGGTTCATCACCCGCTTCTGCAACGAAGCGCCCGCACTGCATATCTTTTCTTCACCGGTCTTAAGTATATTTGTGCCTGGGTCGGAGTCCCCTGTCAAATCATGCACAGAGAACCCTAGCGCATATGTATAATTACCATTCCTAGACTTGATTCCCACTCCAGACCAGCCTAAGAATTGAGTATCTGCACGAAGAATAAAACTAAGTGGACACCGACCCGAAAGAAAAAGCTACGTCTCCCAAATCCTCCTTTCGGACCAACCCCCCATTTTTTTGCGCCCCCGCGGGAAAGATTGGGTTCAGGTCTACGTCAAGCGGGCCTCATCTTAAATAACGATGAACAATCGTGGCTTTCAATGGAAGGTCTAGAAAAAGAAAGCGTGTGCGCCGTCGCATTCTAGCGCGGATAATGGCGCATCCCGGGATCTGCTATTAATTTTAATTTTATGAAGAAAAGGGGGAAGGAGTGATTACCCGGCTCCATTAGCGTGTTGAAGTGTGGACATCTGAATGGTTTCTTTTTTTCTTTTTTTCCATGATCTAGTCGCTTCTGTTCATTACGATGTTGTCCATACCTGATCAGGAAGGAGATGGTTTGTTGCTTTGGTATTTGCGGCCCGCCCCCAAGTGAATGGATATCTTTGAGCCGTTCACGGGAGCACGTTCCAAAGTGACAAACACGGGATCTGTTGGTCCGTGTAGAGCTTCGTTTCGTTTTCAGTTCGCTCATACTCAATACTCGATACTCGATACAAGCACTTGAGGTTGGATTTGTGGAAATTATCTTTAATTTCGGTAGATATCCGTGTGCACGTGGACTCCATCACTAACTGCAAATGAGCAAGGAGTATAGTGGCAAGCTTCAGGTATAGTACCATAACCAGATGATTACGTAGGTAGCTACTAACTAGGTTGGTTTAGTGTTATAGTACAGGTTTAGAAAAGGGGCTGCACTTTGTTTCTTTGTTGTGTGTTGATGGTAGCCTGGGAGACCGAGCGGAAAGGTTCGCAGCTGGAGGCATCAGATCAATCAATGCAAGGTCGTTCTTTTGAATTTTTGGAAGATTTTGCGATCAATTTATGGACTCATTAGCAAAATAAAATCCGTAGGATGCTCTATTATTTTAGAATTAATAGTGGATGATCGGTTGATAGTCAACTGAGAATATGCGCAGTCTCCCGACACAAAATATATTTTGGTATAGATCTGATATAGTATAACATCACCATGAATATTACCTAGCCATTTACACCACACGCCGGCCACAAGTGCTTAAGTTTCATTGATAAGGTTTCATGTTATAAATATTGAAGATAAATAAATTTGGTTTAATTGTCAAATGCATCCAAATGAATGTTATTCCCGAGGTCGCGGCTATCAACCTTAAGCTAGCAGTTAATGCACCTTGCCAAAGCCCTTGCCGTAACCACATATATTGACGCCGCTTCCGATGTCACAATCCATTCTCACCTGACTTACAAATCATCTATATGCATTCAAATAACAAATTTTTGACAG
Organism: Penicillium sp. S1602; assembly: GCA_023626355.1. Taxonomy (NCBI): domain Eukaryota; kingdom Fungi; phylum Ascomycota; class Eurotiomycetes; order Eurotiales; family Aspergillaceae; genus Penicillium; species Penicillium sp. S1602. Next base: position 492,796 of record JAMAGW010000012.1, on the reverse strand, counting down.
GTAAGTCTTAGCGACACCTACGTATGTGGATCCAAATATATACCTTATAGCAGTAAGTATACCTATCCAAAATCTCGTTTCTTCCAGCTGACACCCATAGACCTCGGGATATCCGCGATCCAAGTCTTGCCGACAAGATACTTTTCCCTCCAATAGCCCCGGGGTCTTTTTGTCTCCAGCGGCTCGCAGTAACACATTCAAGATAAACCCAGCTGAATTCCTGACACCGCCACATTTGAAGAACCGGGGGCCTAAACCCGCCGGACGCGCCTCAAGATTCGTAGGTAAATTCCCGATCAATTTGCTGCCAAGCCTTCTTTTTTCGAACGTTGCCCAATAGGCATTCCAAAATCTCAAGTGCCGGTAGATACATTGTAGTTTTAATCTAGGCGTGCAGAAGCGGGGTTGGACGTAGCCCAATAAAGTTTGATTCCAAGGATCAAGGATCCAACACCCTTTCACCACGTCGGCATATTCGTCCATGCGAATATCTTGGCGAATGAATCCTGGGCTGGACGTACGTATGCTTTTGCTTCGTTGGAGGACATAAATATAACCATGGACCGGGCGATCGTTTTGATCTCTTTCACCTAGAATATACAGGAAGTCAGGAAGTAAATATTCAGAAGGTTGTGAGTGAGTATTCTTTTTTTATGAACAGGAAGTATAGAGGCTAACTGGGCATTTAAGCTAGATCTATACAGGTACCTACATAGTAACGAAAATGAAGTACTCCACCACCATAACCCTCGCCCTTGCCACTATGGCTACCGCCGACTGGGCTCTTTACTGCGGAGACTCTGTAAGCACATCCATGGATCGATTCGACCTTGTTCTACAGTCACTAAGAACCTAAATTCGGAACTCCAGTGCACCGATGGGACCCTCGTCGCATCTGGCTCAAATGCAGTCGAATCCTGCGCAAGCCTCGGTGACACATACGACTACTGCTACATCCTAGCAAGCTCCATCTACTACGCGGACTGGTGGAAGGCAATCTTCTACGAGAACGCTGAATGTGAAGTTACAAGTGCCTCCGGAGGTCTGGAGAGCAAAGGGCTGTTTGACGGCTCTTGTACCGATGCCGGATCATGGAAAAGTTATGAAGTGGTTGTGAATGCTTAACTCAGTTTACTACAAATACAGATACAAGTACAGTATTTGAGCGACTTGTTCGGTGACAGAAGTACAGCAGGAATGAATGGTTTAGGTACCAGGAGTTGAGACGTCTTGTTACATATCCCTTGCATACGTGGATTGTGTCTTCCAAGTTTATGATGTGACCTGTACATATCCCAGAAGAAACCACAAAGCCACAAAATCCACCACAAGGCCGAGAGTTGGAATCATTTCAATAATTATCTTTAATTAAAATAGAGCTTTGCGTAAAGAAATTCTCAAAGCCTCATCTTGTGCAGCATGGAAGTTGAGTATAGGTCAGACCGTGAAAGTTACATCCATCTAGGGCGTCTGACGCGTCGCGTTCAGGATTCCTCACGCCCAAGGAGAGACCTGTAACCGAGCCTTCATACCACGGATAAAACGGTTATCCCTACCGTCGCCTGTTGTGTTGAGGAAATAAGACTGCGCTGTGAATTTCCTCTTCGTGTATGCAAGTTAATAGCACTCATTTACTGGACTAACAACATCTATCATATCCCTACATTAATTCTCGTTGAATCGTTAGTATGCGACAGAGCCCAACGCGATGACTATTAACAGAGCTCTGACTGTCTTTCCAGAGCCGATCCTCGCTCAAACACACAATGAAGCTGACTGCCTTCCTCACCGTGCTGACCGTCTCAGCCTTCGTTGCGGCAGCACCTATCGACAAAGCTGCTCGAGGACTCCTTCCATCTCCCGGTGCTTTATTGGAAAAGGCGTATCCGGGTTCTGGTATCCCACAGCTTGCTAACAAGCTTGATAAACTCACCGGTATTTGTATGTGTTACCGCCCGGCAAGAAGGCATGGACTATTGCTGACCTTACAGAATCGACGATGATCAAGGATATGGAGGGAGATATTGGACCCATTATTTTGGACTCGGAAGACCCTCGCGGGATAATGCTTACTGGTTATACCTGGTGAATGCTGAACGGAATAACTGGAAGAAATGAAATTCTAGTGTATGAATTGAATGTGTTTCATTCGAGTGACACCCTATTTAATTAGAACATTCCTTCCATGTCCAAGTCCAGGAACTCGGGATTGCCAACCGCCATATCTGCGGCGTTGAGTACATCGTCAATAGCGTCCATGCCGACAGTTCCTGTATCCAGGCCCATATCCTGACCCAACCCACCATCCATTCCTGCAGCAGCAGCAGCATCAGCGGCTGCTTTGTCAAGCATTTGATTAATATTTTCTGGGTCTTCGTCACCGACAGCCTCGCCGACACCGGCCGATGGTTCAAGGTCCATCCGGTCTGAGCCATCGACGCCGAGATCCATGTTGTGAATGATGTTGCTGACGTCGATGTTCGCTACCTGGGATGGAGGGGTAGTCAACATGCTGACGCGGCGCCAGAGACGAACAATGATCTCCGCGCGTAGAGGATCTTTCTCCGAGATTTTGGGGACGTTATCATGCTGGATAGCGAGGACATCACGCAAAGTCAGGATCGGGCAACGGGGTAATGCTTCCTTGCTCGGATCGACAGGATGGCAGCTGTTTTGGTCCACGGCGAAAGACTCGGGCATCGGTGCACAGGTGATTGCTGCGACGATATCGAGGGCTAGATCACCGCTGCCGGCCTCGGTTTGCTGTTTTAGTTCGTCCAGTAGAGCACCGAGGACGCGCGAAGCACCGAGGATGCGGATTCCGGCGAGAATTTGGCGATGGGAGTACGATTGTGGTGCCATGTTGATCACTGAGTTTGCGCTCCACATTACCAGCGACTGTAGGGTGTTGCGAATGCTTCCTGGTAGACCACCCGCTGTCTGTGCAGACCAGCCGTCAAGTTCTGTGCGGTGGCAAGCGCCCACTCGGCGGAAAGATAGGTATGGCTCCAGTGCATCCAGGATCGGTTTGATGTCCGACCGAGACTGGTGGCGGGTCCGAACATCTTTCAGGCGTTCTTCGAGAGGGCGGGCAGTAATGCAGAGGACTGTGTGGTGGATAGCTTGGGCTTCGCCAGAGATGGAGCTTGGCTTAACCAAAGAGTATAGCGTTCTCAAGGATATCGTGGGGTCAGTTTCCGACTCCCAGATGTGATTACCTAGCCAAGTTAAAGCGAGAACCAAGGACGGCAGCAAGAACGGCTCAAGCAGATCTGGAAAGTGTTAGCGTGGTGCATAGGTCGCGGCGATTGTGATTGATCTTACATTCGAGTCCTCCTTTCAATGTATCGAAGTCCATCTTCCCCGACTCGCATGCTCCAAGACTTTGATCGAACAGTGTCGCCACAAGAAGGTAGAACTCCTGCGGACTGCAGGATGCCATAGTCTCTTCATTAATACCCTCGGCAATAAACAAAGCGCCAATCCATGCACCCAGATCAGTGTTCTGCTTGTCACTGAGCTCGTTTAGCTTCTGACTGCAAGATCCTCGATCCAGCACGTTCAATAAGAAAGAATTATTGCTCGTGATGCCGAGGTCGGATGCACTCAAGTCATATCGGTATTTGAAGGCAAGTACTAGCAAGAGAACACTGCCGAATTCATCGTAAACAGGTTGATTCTCGCTTTGTTCCTCATCCCAGCGCCAGGTGTCTAGCAGTGTACAGAGAGGCTGTAATATCTGCTTCGTGGTTCTGAATAATAAGACGACGTCCAGAGCTTGGGGACGCCGAGAGAGTGCATTGCAGATACCCTTCAACGCGATCGTCTCTCGGCCCTGGCAAAGGGTGTACATGACCTATTCGTATTAGCATAGGCCGTGAAAATATACGCACCGACCGTACATACCTCAGTGATTGCACCAACAATCGCACCAGCATTTCCCTCCATCGATTCGATCTCACCAATCAATTGATCGGCACGGTCGGGATGGCTGTTGATCTGTGAGATCAAATCGTCTTTTTGGTATGGGCCTCCGACAGGCAGGGTCTGCATCGGATTCTCTCCAAGAAGTCGCTCAATGCTGGACTCGGGGATCAACCTGTGGGATGCACAGGCGAATAAAAACTCCTGACGGGCATCCGAGAGAATGCTGTTTCCTTGCATCGAAAACATCTGGGAGAAAGAGGGAAACAAATTTGGGTCTAGCCGGCTCAATGCTTGACTAACACACATCTCCACGTTGATCGGTACCATGGCCGCGGCCGTCAAGGCGGCAAAAAATGCAGGAAGCTTGTTGACTAGAAATGAGCGGAACAAGAACATTGTTCGGCCCGATTCATTGCGGTAGACACCATTGGACAAGACATCAAAGGCAGCTGTAATAATGTCCTCGATCAGAACCTCTTGATGGCCCTCATATCGATTTGTGAGATAATTGAGAAGCATGGAGTCATCGACCAAGGGCCGCCCAGCGAGCATGGAATTCAAATACACATAGATGCCAGCTCTAGTGTTGATAGTCGGGCCATCCATCACGGATGCCTCAAATTGAAGGGCATTCACATTCAAACCATCGATAGTGGAATGGTCCAATGGCTTGGAAGATTGCTCCCCATATAGATTGAATTCCTTCTGAAGCGTATCCAGCCGCTGTCGGAGGGGCAAGGAGACATCGACACAGAGAGGAATATAAGCTGAAAGAGCCAAGCCTAACTTTTGTTTCAAACCTCTCATAACACCTTTTTGGGAGTCACTGGAAAGCGTCTCCACGCCCTTGGTGGTACCCGACAGTAAGGCAAGGAGAATGCCAGGCGACTCAATCAACGACACCGCATCAGGAGAACTCATCAGGCCACCCGCATGCTGGAGCGAGCCCAAGCTATTTTTATGCGACGAAACGACGGCAAACATCCACTCAACGATTGCAGCATAGAGTTCCGCAGCTTCATTGGCGGACCGGGGGATGGCCCCATTAGAGATAGAAAGCATGACATCCTGGATGACCTTGATATCGGTCATAAGCGTAGAATTATTGTTCCCAGTTCCATTTTGGTCGCGAATCGAAGAGTGATTCAGCACGCTCGTCAAAGCCGAAGACGATTTGACCTGGCCAGCCTTGCAAAGCCCATCGACATAAACAGGCAGGAGTGGATCCCAGGTGATGGTGGAGGCGCCACGCGCCTCTAGAAGCATGTCCAATAGCTCATCCTCTCTGACAGGAGAACGGGCGAGCATCAATTTGCACAAGTCTTTGAACTCATCGACATCTACTCGATGCGCTAAACACTGGTGGAGGAAGGTCCTCCACTTTTCGGGAGACGCCACATCATGCAGCATTTTGAGACCATGCGCATACCAGACACCGATCAAATATACGGACGAGTATTTATAACATCAGACTGATGCCGGGCATTCTTGTACCTTGTCGTGAATCAGGTCAAGATCATCATCAATGATTGGGCCGAGGGATGGCGTCTGTTTGGTGGTCACGTGAATCACAACCATCGGTCACATGATCATGGCCTCATTCAAGAACGTTGGTTGCGGCAACTGGTGAAACGTCAAGACGGAGTGAAAGTCTCTTATTTCACTGCAGTGGGAAAAAATGGTTGTTTACCTCTGCTAAATAAAACACTTAAAAGCTTATCCATGTCAATGCCACACGTGATATAAAATGGCCCCAACCACGTCAGATCAAGCCTCCCATGATGATTCCCATCGACAACTATCCAAGCTAAAATGCAAGAAAATTTCTCTCTTGTCAACGAACAGTACCCTTGTGGAACATCGTAATGCCTTTGTTTGAAGAGATACAATGGTCGAAGTCCCTAATATTCAACCCATGAAACTCACACTATCACACTCACTCATTACGCAAGCCAGAGCACACCCACAGCATTCATCAATTAGATGGTCTCGGAGCACCTCCCTCTCTACGAGAACATCTTCAAAAAACAAAGAATCATTAATTATCCAATTGTGGGTATTACTTCATCGCGAATCCCTACCCACTAGATTAAAATACAATTCACTCTGTATTTCGCGACGCCTTGCACTAAAGAAGATTGAAAAACCCAGACCCGGCAGGGATTTCCCTAAGCTAGAACGCTTCATATAGGACAACTTTCCGAGTGCAAAAGATATCCGGAACGTAATACCAAATGCAGAATGGTTCGACATACTCAAGATTGAGACCAGGGATATCGGATTCTTTTTCCGAAGGCTTTAGCTTCTCGGGGATACCTTACTCCATTTGTACCACTAAATGGTAGGTCTGTGGGCATGTATGAATGAGAGCGTAGTTTAAGGCTGAAAAAACCTTGGAAGTGGGGACCATGTTAAACTATGCAGTAGCTATTAGCGTTTCGGATATCAAGTCTTTCTTGGATTAGTTCACACGTGATTCGTGTCGCCATCGCCGACGATGGCAATGGGCCAGCCCTGTACAGTCATGCACTGCAGGATGAAAGACCCCTTTTGAGCAGACCTAACCCATATATGGGTCCTCAGAGGAAGCGGTGAGAAGCGCCCTCAGTACTTGCGGAGGAACATTGGCCATTGATGCGGTAATTGTTTCCACCTCTGCTTGTATAAGCTTCTCTCTCTGCCTTTAACCTTTTCGCCACCACAAATACAATTCTTTTGTGAGACATGATCCGCAAAAGGTCTGACGAAAGTCAACTGGTAGGTATAAAACTATTCCCGCCGAGTGGAGACACAGTGCCACGCAGGAAGTCCGACTTGGGCAGCCAAGCCACAAATCACTGGTAATGGCCAACCACCATCACATAATAAACCCCACCTAGGGCTTTTCAGACCCTCTCCGAGCCATTCACACGAAGCAGGACGTTTATGGAGACAGAACCTAAGATTTTCAGGTTTCAGGTCGGAACCATGGTAGTATAAGAGGGGATGTTATCATGTTTGTTGGTACGGCGATCCCCACCTCGGATTAAACGGCGAAAATTCGTTCTTGACAGGTAAAACTGTAGGTACCATCATGGCCACCTGTGGATCAACCTACCGGTGAATATATATAAACACCGGCCGGTTAGCCCTGGAAGGGCATATTTGAACCTTTCCCATCAATATTCCAACCTTAGAGGTTTACGCTGCAAGGCCGCTTGTTAAGTCTGAATTGAATGGAGACGAATCTGCAGGGTCTAGCATAAAGCTAAGATATTTTGTCTTTGGCGATCGATCCGATTTCATGCATACGAACATTAACGTAAGGAATTACTGATCTGCAGTCGTGAAACCTGGCACTCGGAGCAAGCGCTTATTTCAGGGGTTGCAAAAAGAAAGAAATAATAACCAATTCCTACTGCCCGCTCCGCAGATCCCGTATTCCAAAAGCAAGGCAAGCCAGGGGCAAAGAGGATAGTCGGTGGCGCGGAATTGGATTCCGCGGTTATATGAAATTGAAAGAAAAGGGGCAAAACAAAGCGGACGATTAAACGGACTGGGAATTGAGAATTGAGCAATTAAGTAATTGACATTGAGCTCTCCGACGATCCTAAAAATCGCTGGAGGTGAGAGGACGTATGCTCGTAATGAGGATGATCTCGGAGAATTAATTTTTTCGGATCAAGGGAATTCACCAATAGGCGTAGAATACAGGGATATCCTCCTTAGCGGCAGAACTATATGAGGCTAAGGGCGGTTTTCAGCGCCGCCACAACACACGGGATCTTCTCCATGACTGCAACTGTGTGGGTTCAACTTTCTCCAGAATAAGTTAGTTGGCGGTGATTTCCTCCATGATGATCCTTTTGGAATTGTGGGCTCCTGCACTTCACGATTTTGGTGTTTCTACTGTAGTACAACGGAGTACCTGGAGTTGGAATTTCCAGGTTTCTCTGTATTCGTAAGCTTTTTTTTCTTAGTTCCTATTCATATCCGGTTTCTGATATTATCATTTATGCTAGGGGATTATACTATTTATGATTCTTTCTTTTTAATTTTCAGGGGAAATCGGAGGTCGATTGTGTGATCATACGGTTCCACGGATTCCTTAAATCTGGTACAAACCTGACCCGCGAACCAGATATTAGACAAACCAAATCCCACAAAAAGAATCAAAACGGGAAAAAACAGAACCCTCAATCCGACTGCCCGTGAACTTCACAGTGAAACTCCACTACCAGCCAAGGGACATTAATGGCCAACCTTGGAAGCCTCAGATTGGATCCGGGGTGTCCACAGCGGAAAAGCACGAAGCACAAACTAGTGGGGTTCACAGGGGACTTTTTGAGTTCTTCCTATTCGACGACCAGTCAAAAAATCTTGAAGGAAGCTAGCACGGTTCACTGGTTGGCGGAGGGATTGGCACGCACGATTGCCCTTTTGCTCTCCACTCCGGTGCCGACTCAAGTTAGATACCCGGCCGAGATGACGTCCGCCACGGATGTAGCGCTTTTTAAATCTCGTATAAGAATAATTCTCACTTTTTTCTGGGGCCTTATCCCAGCAGGCTGGATCCGAAGCGTGTTCCGAAAAAGGATGGAAATCAGTTTACCGCTGTATTTTTTGCGTTTCTCGGGTGCTGTAGAGCCCACTCGTGACTCGTGAGCATGTGCAGCAGACCCTGAATGTTTTGGATTCCAAAAATTGCAAGTAGTAGTTGGGTATAATTTTCATGGATTCGATTGGTATGAAAAAGGTATATGTATATCCACCATGTCTAGTTTTGGATGACAGCCGCATAATTAATTCCCCTGTAAATGCGCTGAAACGCTGAGAGATGTTGTCGTGCAGACAACTTCAGACCCGGCACAGAATGTTTGTAGATGCTGTATGAGAAAAGACGCTGGGAGAGTCGATAATAATAAAAAGAGGTTCGATCGCTGGGACCGATGGGCTAGGACTCAATGGACACCAGTCGCCGACCCAACATAGAAAAGATAAAACATGCAAGAAAAGTAAGAAGAAAGCACTTGGTTCAGCCGCGTGCACTTCTAGGTCGTGAGCTCTGAGAGGACGAATCCCGGAGAACGTCTGGTGCACGCGGCCCTACCATCCAGTCTTCCATGGCAAGCCATTCGCTCCAACTGCGCTCGGCGGCTTCAATCTCGGCGTCCAAAGGCCCTTGTAGCGGGCGCAAAAATGGAATCGTCTCCAATGGTGACATGTCGTAGTCCTTCTTCACTGAAGCCCAACCTCCACTCTTCGCGGCGAATAAATAATTGCGACGCTCCTGCTCGTGCATAGGTCCGACCCCGCTACCCCAGTCATCACCGAAGAATCCATGCAACACTCCTGGGAAATCCATTCCTGTGGCGACTAGGCGGCGAATGTATGGAATTAACGAAGCGGAGGGCGGGCCGGGTAGCTGCTGACCGGCTGACGATCCGGACGGATTCGAGTTCAAGATGGGGTTGGGTTGTCGCTGGAAGGGTAGTCGAATGTTCAAGAAGGCGGATAGCGCCTGGACAGGTACGCTGTGTTGGGCATGATCCAAAAAGTAGCGTTGACAGCTCTGATAGCACGGGTACCATTCGAAGATGTCGAAATTGTCCTCTGTTCTCCCGGGTGCGCCGGCCAAACCGGCCATGATGGCCGGATCAAATTGCGGTTGGGAGTTCATGGATGGTGATGGATGATTGGAGGGCTCTACTGGGTGTCTGCTGGGTTCATGCTCTTAGCTAGGAGTCCTTTTGTCCTGGGGGGAGTTTGGTGCTTCGGAGTTTGGGTCTCAGTGGGGTCGATCTCGGCTCCCAAAGCCGCGTTTCGCCAAAATCAGCCCCAAATCAAGTCCGGTAGAGCCAGAAAGTAGGAGGGAAAACGTCAAAGGGGATAGGGAAGTGTTACTTGTTTGAAAGAAGATCCCTACCTCGACGGACCAGTATGGACACTCGGCGTCGGGAGGAAGGAGAGGAAGGGGAAGGCGGGGGAGCAGAGCGGAACAGGTTTCTGAAGCCCCCGAGTCCTCGGCCAGATTGGGGCTTGTTCATGGACATCGATCAGGAAAGGACCATCTAGGGAAGCGGCTCATGACAAGATTTCCGCAAGATAAGGGGAAGAAGGGCAAAATTATGATAATAATGACCCATTGGGTTATGAAGCAAAGAAATAGCGAACATACATGGTGCGAGCGAGATAGAGAGGAAGAGAGAGGGAAAGGAAAAGGAATCCAGAAGAGCCGCTAAAAGGAGGGAAAGAGAAGGTTAAGAAGATATGAAGATCCAAGCAAACTTTATTCTGGAACGTTCATAGAAAAAAGAGGAAAGAAAATCGTGCGGAGAGTGGATTCGATGTATACGGAGTATTTTTGGTTTTGAATCGGATCCATCAGAACGGGTCTATCCGGTTAGGCCAATCATTGCAAGGTCCATCGTCCCTCAGATCTTACTCTTTCCCACGGGTCGCTGGTGGGTACTGGATCGATCTAGACATCAGCATCCATGGATGGTTCCTGGCTTTGGGTTCCGAGGTACGCTTTTCACCATTCATATATCCATATATCCATATATCCAGGTCACAGGTACTTTATACGAAGTTTGGAACTATCTATCAATGTTCAAATAGTGAACTTTACGTCCTTGCACATATTGAAAGATCTCATAACCCATCTACCAATCCTCATTGGCTAACAAAATCAAGACGGCGTCGATTTTAATAACTATCCACCAGTCTCCCCTTTTTTAATTTTTATTTTCTTATTTCTCTCTTTTCATTCGATGCCCAACGACCGCCTTCAGGCATCTATTTTGTCATAACCGGGATCAGGGCTGGAAAGAAAAGGGGCTGCCCTTGACTAGGTCCTACCTGTTCGGGGTGAATATGCTGGACCCCGAAGGTTGTCGCTGCAAGGTGCCTAGTCATCATTGGAATCAAGCATCCACGAGGACACCTGAATACTTTCATATTAAAAGACGACTGGTCAAATCTTGCTCCCCACTTGAATATATTGGCCATGTGCCCTGATCTGCACATCAATATGTACTCTCCAGGGCTCGTGGTTGGCATACCAACAATTGACTTTCTCACGCAAGGAATATTCTTCTTCCAATATTTTCTTTCTCATCTTTAGCGCGGAATACTAATCCTATCTCGAAGGCCCCCTGAGTCTTAAAAAGCAAAGCAAAAATAAATCAAACAAAAACAAAAACAAATAACAAATAAATAAAAAGGGAGGCAAAGAGGGGGAGGCGCTGCCGGATACCTCTAAGAACCGATAGCTTAGTTTGCGATCGCGCGTGGCGCTACACCCAATGGGATAAGATCCGACATACACGGAACTTGAAATAGACGAACGGGACAGAAAAAGGATTGATCCAATTCCAGATATCCAGTTCACGGAGGCGTATCTGGCAAACCAAGCCAGCCGCATTTCGTCCACCCCTGCAAGATCTCCCCCGCGAACAATTCAGCGCCCTGCAAACTAAAGCAATCGCGCTCGGGACTCAATATGGCGTCACTAGAACACGATCTAGGATCTCGCTAGAGGGAGAGGTCAGGTGCGAGCAGGGACCACCCATCGAGCTGTGAACCTTTCTTACCCCCCTAGCCGGAAACCAACACAAGCTACGACCCAATCACTGGGACCCCAAGTTGAGAAAGTGACAGAGCCGATCACTGGGGCGTGCTCCGCGTTACGAGGTTTGTGGCCATGGATGCTCTTGTAACTTCTTTGCGGAGTTCCCCCTTTTCTGGAGTCGAGAGGAGAGAGTCGAGATGCGGGTCTTGTCAGCTGCACGAAATCCATGATCCCAGGGGTATGGACCACTTTTGACGGTTGAACAATGGCAATACCCCCGGCACTTATTTTCTTTTATTATTTATTACATTTATTTGCCTCGTTCTTTAACTCAAATATTGCCCCCTTTCAACTTGGAGCTGACGACCCTTGTCACTCCGGTCTCTCCCTAATTTGCCACATGCGGAGGGTTGAGATCCACTTTCTTTTTCCATGACAGGTTTACATATGGGTTTTGTGCACAGTGATTACGGGGGTATGATCGCGTGTGCATTTCACGGCATTTCTTTTCCATTTTCAGGGGAATCGATCCTAGAATCTTTACCTTGGAAAGCGTGCAACAACGCGGAAACTGCATTGGCCGATCGGACGCATTTTTCACTCATGATTTGAATTTAAATGCATGGAAGGATTTCCAAAACCCACTCGAGTTTATCTCTAAGATCTCAACTTTCAAGCTGTAAAGTTGGCACTTAGCGATACGCTCTGCAGGATTCTGCGGGCCGTGTTCCAGGATATGCACGAGTATGATTGGGTTTAGATCCTTCATGGCGCCAGGGGCGCAAGGTTTAAACCTGTTTCTGCAAGGTGGCCCATCCCGATTCACTTTTTATCGCGGAGTAGCTCGGGGCGGAATCGATCTTAAGCTCAAGGCTCGGTCTGTAAGCACTTACAGGCTTTTTGAGTAGAAAAATCCCGAGGTCATACCTCCGACTGAATGGTACACGGGACGGGATCCTCAGCGGACTAAGCTAAGTCGACTTCGATCATGCAGCTGGAAGAGCCACGCCACCCTGAGTATTCACATATCTTCTGCACTGCTACCTAATGAGCCGCCCGGCATCCTTTGGAGTAACTGGTCGCCAACAGCGCTGACCGGAAAATGGAAGTACAATTTTGTAACCAACGTAGGTTTGGTATGTATACTATACCTGAGACCACGACAGACCACGAGACACGCAATCACCACGATACAGACATAGGGGAGCTTCTGTTTCGACTTAATTCCAAGATCACATCCGAACAGACGAAGTACCTTGGAATCGGCTGCGGTAAGACCGTAACTCTCAATAGCACACCAATAAAGAAACGTACAGCTCATTGACCGCTCAATCTCAGATCATGCTTTTGCCCAGGTGCATCTGGCGACATCAGGATAATATAATCCACAACTCACTTGAAGGAGCATTAACCATTATATCAAATTACCCTTCCTAGAAAATTACCCGAGCCTGTCCTACAATATGATCTATCAACTCACCTCGACACCGCCACTTCATCTGGCAGAACGTGCCCAAGCAACCATCAACCTTGAAATGAAGTAGTAATGATGAAATATATTCTCCGATCGGCAAGTAAACAAAGAGCCATCCTTATGTACTTTCGCCACTGACGTTATGCCGGGAAGCACGGGCATCACGTCCTCTTTCAAGGGTCCAGTCCGACCAACTGAGTTAAGAGGGAAATGGATAGGAACATGAAAATCTCGAGTAAATCAATGTGTCAATCCCGATCCCGTCTCTCCCATCGATAGGGAAACTAGTTGACCAATGCTCCTATTACTTTTCGATGGTCGGGGTAGGATGCGGAGACCGCCGATGCCCTGTGCATTGATCGTGTCTCATATTTACTGACAGCCTCACCAGCCACAGTGGCTAAGCTGCATGAGAGTATCTACTCCGCATGTCAAAGCACGTGGCTGGTTTTGAATTTTTGATATCAGATTACTTGGAGTTTAAGTTGTGAGATCGAATCTATTTCATGCACGTTGATCTGGGGTAGCCTAGCTGGTGTGGGCTCCTTGCGGGCGCTAGGTAGAGACGTTTACGGCTTGTGGGGTTGGGGTGCCAGGGTTAGGTTGTTGGTGGAATCTGGTTATAAGTGCAGAGTCCACTTAATTTAACAAATCATTGTTTTATGTATGCTGATTACGCTGGTTGATTGGGGGAGTCTAGACTTTTTGTTGTGCTGCACGCTGTTGGAACATTACGACATGGAGTCTCGAGGATTACTTTAGATGCAGCCTTGGGACTACACTACATTTACTTATTGGATTTCATTTCAATCGAGAATTCGGAAATGTGTGGGGTTGCCAAATTTCATGTTCATCTTCAAGTTCCGAAGCCACGAGCTAAATCAAATTCCAGCGTTGACTGTTGAGGTTGACGGCTCCCCTGCACCCACATTTGATCCTCGTGACCTCCCTACTTCTCACCTCTCCAGAAGGTTCCGCATGTCTTCTTTTATGCCTTTGTAGTAAATTCAAGTCTTTCTCACCTTGAAGAGAAATGCCGGCTTTGTCAAAACAGACAGCTATTAACATTTCATGGATGATTCAATGAGTTTTTCTGTCTTTGAGCATTTTATTAGCCTTACTATGAATTAATGATTTGGAATGACTTTGGAAATGATATAGTCAATAGAAAGGGAGTGTTCCAAGCAGCGTGCAATCTCTGTGGAAGCCTTCCATGTACGGAGAGAATCATGCATGAGTATAAATTTGTGTCCAAGGGACGAATCAAACATAGATAGACTATTATATTTCGGAAATAAGAACTGAAATTCATAAGCAGCCATAAGAAAACCAAGCTGCACAATTAAACGCACGGAAGAGCTTAAAAGAATTCGAAACCTTATATGCTAACTATCCAGAATCGCTGACACATTGGGTGTACAAATCAGGGTCTCGGAGATTGATAAGATTAGTGCATATGCAGTAGCACGCACGAACCATGTGTCCACTAACCAGGACCGGGGAACTAGTCCTAGTCAGCAGAAGCTCGAAGCTTAGCTGAATTCGGATCTAAATCGGAGCTCATCCCAGCCTTCCAAAGAGGGTTTGGCCCCGTCTTTTTATCGGGGAAACCTGGAGATTGAAGTAGCCTGCATAACAGGGTCTCCGTTTTCGGCTCGTCCTTTTGCTGTTATGGTTAGTAGGTGGGGAGATTGGCATGTGCTCTATCTACTGTAAACTTTCAAGTTCCGCTTTTTCCGGTCATAAAATCAATGGCTGGCCTTTGCCACCACTTGCACATGAAGTTTGTTCTTGATAGCACGCTAATTAGACAGAATAGGGAGTTCGGTGTGCATTTACGAGGCAACCATGTGAAGTTTTGGTGGAAAGACGTAGAAGGCAAATCAGCCTCATTTTTGGTCTTTGATCGACAGGTGAGGGGAAGAAAAAGAAACTAATGGAAAGCAAAAGTAAAAGGCAAAAGGAAGACCCGGATGCTATGGCATTGGTGGTTGGCGAAGGCAACAGGCAACTCGAAGACAATATGGGGCATGATGGACGCCGCTGCCGCCGATATTGAGCTGGCGTGTCCCCAGGACTAACCCACTCACCGGGGTAAGTACCGACGCTCGGGCTCAGCAAATAGGGTTAATTTAAATCCTTGGCGCCACCCAATAGCTGTGCCTGACAAGCAAACCCCGGACAAGAATGCGAACGCTAGTGCGTGGGCTCGCATGCTCGCATGCACCGGCAATTTGATGTACTACGGGAAATAACAGTAGGGGGGTCCAAGGTTGATCAATGGGATTACATAAATTGTTTGCTCAGACAGTTTGTTAAGTCAACTCCGCGGATATAGATGTTGGATATACTACTAGTGTAGAACCCCTCGGTTCTAAGGAACACTTCAAGGGGAAATTGACCCCTCAGCCCCTCCATTTACCCCTCCAACCAACGGAAGGCTGGGGGGAGGAATGCCGAGATGGGGATAATCGCTCGGAAATTTGGGGTGAGATTCGGGGAAGCGATAAAGAGAATTGACCAGTGGTTTTAGTGAGGATGATTCCTGTGAGTCAAACAGTTATGAAAAAGAATTGACAAAGTATCAGATAAGGTCGGTGGGCCCACGGCAGAATAGGTGATTCGCCGCTTGCAGCACGGGCTCACGTGACCAACACCGTGTCTTGGCTCCGAAGTAGGAAGTCGGTGGCGGAGTTGAACGTGAATTATTGTATGGGATCCCATGTTGCAAGGGGATTTCACTGCGTCATGCATCTTGTTCCGTTCTCCGCAATCTGGGGTGCTCTCCATCCCTGGGTTACATTTAGGAAAATCTTACAGCCACCGTGGTCTATACGACATAGAAGAAAAATTGGTATATGCCCAGCCAAATTTGTGCCCAGCAAATTAAATTATCGTAGTCGGAGAGGACCGATCCGATATTTCACGAAATAGACACGGAAGTCGAGTGGAAGATCGTGGATCCGAAGGCGGGAATGACCATTCGGTGACTGTGATTAGCGGGCACTAATAAAGTGTGCCGCCACCAGCAAGATAAGCCCGAATTCTGTGACCTTAAACCATAAGATAAAACTTGCCTAGTCTCAAAAGTGGGCCCCGAACTTCGGACGTTCTTCCCACGGAAACCCATCCTCCATACTGTTCACTAACTGTCCGGGTATTCACTGCTGTGCAACCAAGGGACTTTGGTCGACTCCATCAACTCCCGTTCTCTCTTCCCCGTCCACACGTTGTCCGGATTCTCTCGTCCGACTCCGGCTTGTCCTTCTCCCCCCACCCCTCTCTATCATCCTGTATATATAATTCTAGCTTTCCTCCCGGATTCTTTTCTTTCTTTCTTCCTCATCTACTACCCTTCCCATAATAACATACCCGATCACCTTGATCATTCTATATACCCGGAAGGACCCAATTATTAAAAATCAGCCATAATGACTGCCCAGAACCTCCCCTCCGAGCCTGAGTTCGAGCAGGCCTACAAGGGTATGTGATCTATCCTCGTACTGCAATTTTCCCTCTACCTGCCCCTCCAATTGGAATACCCCTCCAATTGCCCCTCCATCGGGGTCATCGGGGTTTGCCCCCGAATTAATCCTTTACCCATTCGGCATCTTCGGCAAGTGGTCCTTCGGCAAGTGCTCAGCTAATCATATCGTTCCCCGAACAGAGCTCGCTTCCACCCTTGAGAACTCCACCCTCTTCCAGAAGAAGCCTGAGTACCGCAAGGCCCTCCAGGTCGTCTCCGTCCCTGAGCGCATTGTTCAGTTCCGTGTTGTCTGGGAGGATGATGCCGGCAATGTATGTCAATGAAAAAAACTTCGACAAACCTTGGAAGTGCATTCCGGCTGACAATTCCTTTTCTCCAGGTCCAAATCAACCGCGGTTTCCGTGTTCAGTTCAACTCCGCTCTTGGCCCCTACAAGGGTGGTCTCCGTTTCCACCCCTCCGTCAACCTGTCCATCCTGAAGTTCCTCGGCTTCGAGCAGATCTTCAAGAATGCCCTGACCGGCCTCAACATGGGTGGTGGTAAGGGTGGTTCCGACTTCGACCCCAAGGGCAAGTCCGACAACGAGATCCGTCGCTTCTGTGTCTCCTTCATGACCGAGCTCTGCAAGCACATCGGTCAGGACACTGACGTTCCCGCTGGTGACATCGGTGTCACCGGTCGCGAGGTCGGTTTCATGTTCGGCCAGTACAAGAAGATCCGCAACCAGTGGGAGGGTGTTCTCACCGGTAAGGGCGGCAGCTGGGGTGGTTCTCTGATCCGTCCCGAGGCCACCGGATACGGTGTTGTCTACTACGTCGACCACATGATCAAGCACGCCTCCGGCGGCAAGGAGTCCTTCGTCGGCAAGCGCGTCGCCATCTCTGGCTCCGGTAACGTTGCCCAGTACGCCGCCCTGAAGGTCATCGAGCTCGGCGGTTCCGTCGTCTCCCTGTCCGACTCCCAGGGTGCTCTCGTCCTCAAGGGCGAGGAGGGCTCTTTCACCGAGGAGGAGATCAACCAGATCGCCGCCATCAAGGTTGAGCGTAAGCAGATCTCCGAGCTCGCTTCCACCGCTGCCTTCAGCTCCAAGTTCAAGTACATCCCCGGTGCCCGCCCCTGGACCAACATCGTCGGTCGCATCGACGTTGCCCTTCCCTCCGCCACCCAGAACGAGGTTTCCGGTGACGAGGCCAAGGCCCTGATCGCCGCTGGCTGCAAGTTCATCGCTGAGGGCTCCAACATGGGTTCCACCCAGGAGGCTATCGATGTCTTCGAAGCTCACCGTGAGGCTAACCAGGGTGGTGCTGCCATCTGGTACGCCCCCGGTAAGGCCGCCAACGCCGGTGGTGTCGCTGTCTCCGGTCTCGAGATGGCCCAGAACTCCGCTCGCATCAACTGGACCCGCGAGGAGGTTGACAACCGCCTGAAGAACATCATGGAGGACTGCTTCAAGAACGGTCTGGCTACCGCTCAGGAGTACGTTACCCCCGCTGAGGGCTCCCTGCCTTCCCTCGTTGCTGGATCCAACATTGCTGGATTCACCAAGGTTGCTGAGGCCATGAAGGACCACGGTGACTGGTGGTAAATCAG
Source organism: Penicillium sp. S1602 (assembly GCA_023626355.1). NCBI lineage: Eukaryota > Fungi > Ascomycota > Eurotiomycetes > Eurotiales > Aspergillaceae > Penicillium > Penicillium sp. S1602. Next base: position 474,766 of record JAMAGW010000012.1, on the reverse strand, counting down.
TCATCATCACAAAAGTTAAAAAGTGATGATATTTTCATAACTGTGCTCTGAGCATGGTTTTGATGCATTTATTTTGTTCCGAATTTTGTCGAGCGGGTTTTGGATAGAGGCGCTGGTTTTTTGCATTTGATGATATTCCCATTTGAGCATTTGGCTTTAGTCTGGGATCGTCATGACCATTATGAAATTGAATGAATTATTCCAATATATTTTTCCATTGTAATCTGTAAACTTTAAACTTGTACCTAGCCTGAACTAGTGCACGTCCCTTGCTTCGTATGTTTATTGCAATGTTCTTTCGCCGAACACAAACTTACTAAATAAATAAACGATAATAAGGTTTACTCTATCTAAACCTAGTTTGATCGAGTAGCCAGGCGTGACCACCCAGTTCGGTATTCATCGTCTCTTAGTTCAATTGTTCTATATTCAGTCGAATTCCATGTTTTTTGATTCACAAACCTTAAACAATTTACGCCAGCCATATAAACGATTGTATTTACTCAGAAAGATCAAAACAGACCCGTAGATGGACGAAGATTGTTGCAATTCGAGAAAAGTTTAATGCCACGTTAGTACGCTGGGTAAAGCCTTGCAATGTATACCAACTCCAGGACAAGAGGAAAAGCAAAGCAGGTTCTAAACTACCATTTCTTTTCCAGCGACACCATCTGTATGTAGATTAATTCTTGACATGAAGGACTTCGTAGGTCTCAAACCCTCAAGTACATACAGGAAACAAGAACAGTCAAACGCTCACGATCGACTTGTTGTGAAACAAGATGGACATGGTGCAGCTTGGACATGAAGGACAAGGAAAGTGATCTATCTGCCTAGGAATAAGGCGAAAGAACATCATATCGTCCCATCCGGGCCGTCCCCTCGACGAGACCAACACCAGGCGTCGAAAGCTTGCACATAGCAACAGTAACCATAACCGAGTACTCCTCAAGCGCAAGATCCCCCACGAACCCAAACCACCCATCCTCAATCCGAGTCATTGCAATCTTCGCTTCCCCCGGGATATCATACTCGTTGCAAATGCGTGTCTCGGAATCAACATTGTTGTACCACCTATCATACATCGAAACGTTATAAATTGACATACCATAGATACTGAAGCGCTCAGGTAAAACAGACAAGACGTTCCAAGTAGCGTTGGAATTGAGCTGAAGTGTCGTGTAACGACGAAGACCGATCAGCCAAGGTAGACCCGCCTTGGCAAAGATTGATTCGTCTTCTTCACGCTCAGACCAGGACTGGGGACTCCAGAGCGAGATTGAGATACCGCCTTTGCGGACATATTTCATGAGCGCGTCCCAGATGTCGTTGTTGATATCGTGTTTGAGTTTGTCGTCGGTGAGGAGGATGGCTGTTGGTGGTGAACTTTCACCTTCGTCTTTGCCTTCACCTTGGAGGAGATCGATGATTTCGGTTCGGCGGGAGACGGATTCGATAGTGAAGCCGTTGGATATCAATTTTGTCATGAGCTCGGGATGAGTTTGTTTGTAGTTGGCTTGGAGGCCGAGGCTGATGATCAGGATCCATCGCTTGGGCTTGGGTTCTGGTTTGGGTTTATTGATGGTGGACATGTTTGGTTCGGTGTTCATTCTTTCGAGGGTAGCTGGGCTTTGGGGGTAGTGTCGAGATGGAAAGGTATCTGCAGGCAGCGCTGATGTGATTGTGGCCTATGAGGAGAACGAAAACAACTGAATTGTAGTGTTTATTGAGTTCTGTTATGGACGAGTTATGACAAGATGTAAAAACAATTCACGACAGACAATCCCTAGAACACAAGTGACGAAAGATTGAGTGAACTGAACTCCCTAATATCAACCTAGTATGCGTCAGAGCAGGGAAGACGAACTTAATGTATTGTGCATTGGATATCAACGAAAGCGTGAAGAATGGAGAAATCAGTTGGGCAACTAAAGCATTATCCTCTCAGGGGGTCTGGCTTAGTTCCAATTCTTTATTTTATTCCGCAATACAGGGTGCCTCATTAGACAAGCCCTGATAAAAAGCCACCCACCCAGGGCCCTTAACCGCCGCCGCACATAGCAATGACAATTCTTGCCAAGTCTGTGCTAATAACTCTAACATCACCCACGTAACCGAGATTCCCATCTCCATAAGGGGTCATTGCTATTATCGACCCCCCTAGACCCTCATAGTTATACCACCCATCAAGTGACTGGACATTCACGATAGAATAACCCTCCATACGACAGCGATGTGGTAGACGTGTAGCTAGAGATCTCCCGACAGCCGCTGGATTAACCACCATTCTCCCCGAAGATATAAACCTGACCGCCAATTTAAGCGCACACGGGTTTCGAAAAATTCCTGTAGTCGTCTAGTTTCTCCTAGCCAAGCGACGAATCTGGCCATAAAAATGCATGTACCGCCTGCATATACATGTTCTCAGACTAAATGCCACATATACCGGCCGCCGTGGGTGAGCATTACTGGGTCGTTATAATGATGGCTGTCGGTGGTGTTTCCGAACGAAGTAGGTCGAGAAATGAGGTCTGGGTATTGACAAATGTGACAGAGCATCTGTTTTCCAAGGCCATCATGAATTGCTGGTGACCTGGTCGGAATGATTCATTTAGCTCAGCGGAAGGGCAGATCATTGAGGTCGCTGGGCTTGGTGGGGTGCTGCCAGACATGCTTGGTTGGTAGGAGGTCGGTTGATATTTGGAGGCAGGGATCAACTTTCCTTGAGAATATATAGGCCACTATAAAATTGAATTAAGAATTTGGTACTATTACGAGGCTTTTAATACATTCACGATCAATGCAGTTTCTAGATAACGAGCTCAAAATATAATATTAAAGGGAACTGTTGAATGTTGATAGAGCATTGGCTTGATTGGGGAGTACATACTGGATTAAACATTCACATCGTTTAGTATGCACACCGGACTTACATTAATCCCCAGAGGAGGCCGAACGCAGTGAATTGACTATAGGATTTCTACTTATGGGACTAAGTCGATCTAAGATCAAGATGCTCGTAGCGGACTGCCGTATTGGTGGCATAATCCCTGCAATAGCCGACCAGCGACCCACTTTTTACGGCAAATGCGGATTCCAGGTTTCCATAATATGTTATTTAAAAGCCGTACATCCAAAAGTTATTGCTCATGCAAATGCCACATGCCATTGGAACCAATTTGCATTTTCGAAAATTTCCATCGTCATGAGTTTCAAACAGTTCAACCCAGCGTTCACTCGCATCACGGGATCGAGGCCGAGGCTTGAAGTATGTCTCAAAAATACAGCCTATCCTTTTGCACATGAAGCAGGCGTGTATGTTCCTTCCAAAAAGCAGCTTTTCATCACGAGCAATCGCATTCAGACCGACGATGGCAGCCAAAGGATTCAGATATCAAAAATATCCTTGGATGGAAAAGATGGCCCTGTACAAGAGGAAATCACACCTGATATTCCAATGGCAAATGGTGGGGTGAACTACAAAGACGGGGTTCTGTTCTGTAGCCAAGGAACTATGGAAAAGCCTTCCAGTTTGATATTCATGAAGCCAGATGCCCCTTATGAGTGCGTGACGCTCTTGGACAGCTTTTATGGACGGGAGTTCAATTCTATCAACGATGTTGTCGTCCATGGTGATGGTTCAATCTGGTTTACGGATCCCATCTACGGCTATGAACAGAAGTTTCGGCCCAGGCCACAGCTTCCCAGTCAGGTTTATCGATGGGACCCAAACACTGGATCGGTTCGAGTTATGGCCGATGGATTTGGACGGCCAAATGGCATTTCTTTCTCTTCTGATGAGAGGATCGTCTACGTCACAGATACAGACCTCATCCATGGCGATGGGACTGTTGATAGAAGTCGCCCATCTACTATGTAAGTTATTTATGCACTGAATAACCTCAAATTTGATGATAATGGACTATTTTGACTGACTGACGATAGCTACGCGTTCGACATTGCCCTTTATGATAATCAACCATTTCTCATCAATCGTCGTGTTTTCGCGATGACTGGTGCCGGTGCTCCTGATGGAATAAAGTGTGATGTTCAAGGAAATGTGTACAGTGGGTGTGGCGACGGTATCAATGTCTGGTCCCCGGGTGGTGTTCTTTTGGGTAAGATTCTCATCTCGGGTGGTGTCAGCAATTTTTGCTTCGGAAATTCAGGCTGTATCCTAGCCTTGAATGAGGACAAGATTTGGCGGATTAGTCTTGCTGTATCTTGTCGTGGATCACTCCTCAAGCTGTAAAGAAATTCTGCAAAAGTAATTTCCTGTGTCTCGCCTACAAAATGGAGCTGTAAGTCTCACTTTCAAGCATGCTTTGGCATTGAAGAGCTCCTTTTTTAAAAGTAATGTATTCTTTACGTAGGGTCATCAGAATACTTTTCGAAATTCTCTTTAACCATTCCCTCCGTCTGATGTCTACAAACCTTGGAATGTGCTTCGACCGGGAGGAATAAACCAGTTCATGCATGTCACTAGAGCTTACGTACTATCGATAGAAAAATAATCTGAATTACGGTAGATGTGACAAGCTCGATAACCTCAGACGCTACTCTGGAAAAAGCTTTCGCATGCGGCATTGGCAGATGCCCTTGACAAATAAGAAAAACGAATAAAACTACACTTGAGCATTCTCGTCATGAATAACATCGGCCTGGTTTCCGGGATCCTTAATGTATTTTCCTTGGGTATCAATATCAATTTGATCTCCAAATTGCGCATCCATGTCTTCAAGGCTGATGTTTGAGGTCCTGAACGAGAAACAGTCAGCATATTGCCTCACACGACAGGGTCAAATATTACTTACTCAGGGAGGCAGAAATAGTAAAATACACAACCTGCAAGATTACAAGCCACATAAACATAGAAAAATTTGAAACCGATGGCCCCAAGTGCCACAGGAGAAATCTCGGAGACCACAAGTCCCGCAATGTTGTTGACAGAGACGGAGACAGAGTTGACCTTTGCTCTGCAGAACGCATTAGCTTCCAATTGTATCACACAGTTTGCAATATGAGTACTATACCTGATGACCATGGGACACATCTCGGGCGGAATAAGCCAAGACAGCATGCTGATATTGAATTAGTTAAACATGCTCTCAACTTCAAGCCTATGGACTTACCCGACCGCGATAAACCCCAGCTGAAAAATGAAAAACATCGAGACCTGAGCCCTGAGGGCATTTGGATTTGGATCCGACCTGTTGGCATAGACGGCAGACAAAATGGACTGAACCAGCAGAGCTGATGCCATGAATAATGTTGAGAAGATAAGAAGTTTCACTCGAGGGAAGCGATCCAGAACCAAAACCCATCCGATTGCGAAAATGAGACCAAATGCTCCGTAAAGCAAGTTGATCAAAAGTGACTCGCTGTGACCGAATCCAAGCTGAGTATAGATAGACGCTATATTCTGTCATCAGCTGAAACGGCCGCCGCAATTCTTTGGAGAACATGGAGAGCTTTACCGGCATAGTATTGTACGCAATTGACTCCAGTCGCTTGTGCAAAGAACTGTAAGGCTGAGACCAAAAGAACGCGACGACGCCACGAGGATTTGGACGCAATTTCTTTCCAACTTGGTTTGAAGCTCGCTTTCTCCGCTAGAATGTGACACTTGATCTCTTCAAATTCCCTGTGTGCAAAGGTATTTCCGTCTGAGGGGTGTAAACGGCAGAGGACTTTCATAGCTTGATCCTCCTTCCCCTTTGAGATCAACCAGCGGGGAGTTTCGGGTAGGAAGAAGGTAACTGGAATAAGGAGCGCAAGAGGGATAGCTTGAACAGCAAGTGGCCCACGCCTGTTTGTTGGATTAATAAGTCTCTTGATGTCACCAGGCATGCTCTCACCATTGAAGATCATCATCGTAGTAGATCCCGAATGCATATCCAGTCGCTGTAGCCACAAAGATGGCGGCCTCTATCATGAGCTAAGATAGAAATAAAGACCATAAGCATTGGGCACTGTGTGGGAATAATAGAGAGCTTACCATTTGAAAGCCACCAAAGGCACCTCGAATCTTGGGAGGTGCGACTTCTGAGGCATAGATCGGAAAGACAGCAGTAAGCTGGCCTGCCCCAAAACCATTGATTAGACGACCGACAATGAGCATCGCAATCTATTGAAGTTAGACATCACGAAGCTGAGGAAAGAGAAGATAGGATATGTACGTGAACGGATCCAGCCTGAAGCGCGCATCCAACAACGGCAATGGCAGCACCAATTCGCAAAGCCCAGACTCTGCCGATGGGGTCTCCTATGTAGGAACAGCCAAATGCGCCAAAGGTAGCCCCCGCACTGAAGGCCGCGACAATCCCACCGGTCTGAGAAGACGATGGATTATCAAAGTACGCGAGAAAACGCGGCTGTACGAGACTGACGTGATTGAGTTAGTTACATGATGAGAAAATGGAAAATATCGGGCACTTACGTGCTAGAGATCATGCCAACATCCAGCCCGAGGGACAGTGCTAGACGTGAATATTAGATACAGTCTCTCATCGGACACATGATACTTACCTGAGAGTGATGCTGCAATCACGCAAAGGAAGGCATAATAAGAGACCATATTGGCACAATATATTCCCAGAGCGCCAAATGAAATCTCAGTAGGAACAGCAATTCAATAGAATACCGAAAAGAAAAGATGGGGACGTGGTGGCCTAGCACTCGCTATTTAAGAACATCATGCATAGCGACTCGTCAGCGTGGCAGAGGAGCCGGGCTAGCATTGGAATGTGAAAGGAGATTCACTCGATGTGGGGAATCACGAAGTCAATCAACCCACTTCTCCTTTCTCCTTGCGCGGGGCCCCGCAAATTTGCAAAAGCCGTGGTGGCCCACAATGCCAGGTTGTATAGCCTGCAAATGCCGCAACCCTGATTTCAAGGCGCAGGTGCGATCCAGCAAACGGAATATTTGGGCTTATTGTCAGACTCTGTAGCCATGGTAGATCAAACGCATTTTACTATAGTCCGAATTTCGTTGTTTGCCATGGCCCAGACCAAGCACGTTTCTCACTAACGCAAGTCGCCCCCGCGATGATTCACGCGCCCAGTATCTTCATCCACATTGTACGACAATACCCGAGATGTGTATATTTAATCATATTGCGTCACATTTGAAAATTTGATGAAAGCAATTGCAGAATCAGATTCGACCTGCCTAGAAGAAGGTCGTCATAGCGCAGTCTCCAATCGTGCATGGCTCTGTGTAGTGTGTATTCTGCAGGAGGGAGAGCTAGCATCAGTTTTGACACGGCTATGGGTTCTTTCAACCTACACTGCATCAAGGAGAAGTTCTAATTTGCCAAATCACAACATAAGAGTACATAAATTGAGCTCCATCGCAGAGCTCGGATCCGATTTTCCTCTTGCCCTTGATCTACATGTTTGGGGCAATTGAGTGGGATGCAACGATGGGTCATATAATTTACTGTTCTTGAAGTAAGCCCCTGCTGCTACTTGAAGTGATCATCGTAGACTCAGTGCCAGCATGTACGGATTCACGGTTGCATTGTATGAGCTGTAGGCCGATGTCTTCAAAAGCAACCGTTAGCCTCGAGTTCCCGTACACCCACTGAGAATCCGGCAAGTCTTTTGCATCGGTCTTTCTAGATTATAGAGGGTACTGGCTTGAATTGTGATTTCAGACACCAGAGGTGTGTTATCGAAGATGGCAACTTGCCGTTTGATGCCTTAAGGTGTCTGCACGGCTATTGACCCCGCATCAATAGCCTGACATTCCGTCTCCTCCAATTTTACCATTCACAGCATCTCTCATTGCCGTGGGGCTTAAATCCTGAGGCAAACTAATACTATCATTCTCTTTGACAAAGAACATCTTTGAGGCTGTGGCACTGCGAGGACTTTCAGCCCCATTCAAGCCTATTCTAGGCTTTGCCCTTCAATAATGTCCGAATCACCTCCAAAGTACTATGATCTGCCGGAGATATTGCCAGGCTACCGCTATTCCTGGGACTACTTCAACTCCTTGCATTTGGAATCAGGCTCAAAAGATCAACTCGGCACTGTGAGCACCTCATCAAACATGACCTTCGCAAGGAAATTTAACTGAATCCCCACGACCTCACCAGTTAAATTTTTTGACAAATGATCGAAAGGCCCAGGCTGCAAGAGAAACAATCTTGAAGGGTCAATCAATTTCTCTTGAGTGACTACTACCTTTCTCTGGACGAGAGCCACTTATACTAATTCTTGTTGCAAAAAAGCCTACCCATCGGCTTCTTCACTCCTGTGATTTCGGCATTTGGCGGGCGATCCCCTCCAGTGCATACTATAAATCAAAGAGATTCATTCTCAATGGATGATTCGTTGAGCTTCAACACTCAATCTACCAGTCAGTGGGATGGACTCCGACATTTCGCATTTCGACAGACTTGTCAGTATTACAATGGATATACCTCAAAGGATTTCGAATCAAGCAATGTGCTAGGGACTCAAGGTAAGCCGCCCCGGAATCATAGTTATTGAGTTCTCAAGAATGTTTCAACTAATGTTGAGGTCTGTCCTCTAACAGCATGGATTGAGAACGGAGGGATTGCGGGCCGTGGTATACTAGTTGACTTTTGCGCCTGGGCTGAAAGTCAGGGCGAAAAGGTCGATGATCATTCAGGCCGGGCTATCACATTGGCTGAAGTAACTGAAACTCTGAATTACCAGAAAACAACGATTCGACCAGGAGACATCCTGGTCTTCCGCACTGGATGGTTGAAGTGGTACAATGAAACGGAGGCGACTTCTAGGCACCACGAGCTTTGTGTTCGAAAATTAAATCAGTTTATTGGTCTATCACAGCAGCCTGATTTTGTTGAATGGCTGTGGAATAACCAAATCGCTGCCGTTGCAGGGGATCAGCTTGCTTTTGAGTGCACACCACCCCCGGAAGACGGCTTCGGCTGGCTTCATGAACATTTGCTGGCGGGACTTGGATGTCCGATTGGGGAGTTGTTTGATACGGAGAAAATTGCGAAGACTTGTGCAGCCGAGAAAAGATACGAGTTCTTTCTGTCCTCGGCACCACTGCATCTTGAGGGTGGGGTCGCGAGCCCGGCGAATACCACTGCCTTCATGTAGTCTATAGGCGAGCAGATATGCACTCCATCAATCGATCAATAAACAGCAAACAGATTTATCCATATTTTTGCACATTTAAAAAGGATGTTAATATTGTCTCGAAGTTCAGTCATTTAACATGTGCGCTATTTTCTTTGTCCTTAGGTGCTTGGATGTGATAGTGTCCAGGTTTTTACAGAACAGTAAGTAGTTGCCAGTACATTCCAAAACTCGTGATTTGCAAAGTCTGAGCCTTACCCGTTGATAGGACTTCTCGTATGAACTGTTACTACATGCCAGGGAGATGAAAATACTCCGAATAGCTAGTGTTGCTAGTTTAATACTAAAGTACAGACATATCTCCAGGTTGATGAAATGGACTATTGAACATTTTGACAATATAGTTTAAACTGATATGAAGAATTTCTAACATTTGAATGTTTCATTCTCATTGGGGAGGAATTACTTTTTTGCTTTATTCGAAAGTAAATCACAGTGGAGCTACATATAACAAGCAGAGACAGGAGTATCTGCCTAAATGCTCTAGGAATAGTTTTTCCAAAGCTCAGCTTGATCGGTGACCATCCAGTCTTGTCCATCGTACTTTTCATACGGCAGCGGGCAAGGTGGAATGGAGTCTTGCACACTCTCTGGAGTATAGGGATTGTGATAGGTAGTGGCACCAATTTCAGGAGAGCTAGGTAACAAAAGATATCAGATCTGCCGTAATCATATGTCAAAAGGTAGTGACTTACTTGGGCAGAGCACCTGGAAATTGCCATTTTTTGTCTCGGACCCATCCATCATAATGTGAACACTATTAGACTGTGATGAGAATCCGATTGCGAGCGAGAAATATGCAGGCATACATACCTTGATTGTGCGGAACCAGTGTAGGTGCCAGATTTTCCACTCGGTTCCTTTTCGGATGAAATCAACTAACGAAGAGATGAGAGATGCAATGTGGAAAGGATTTGCTTAGTGCATGTTACCTGCATAGGCTCCGCTTGCCCAAATAGGATCCGGCTCTCCGTTACAATCCGCTGGCATGACACTTTCCAGGTGAAGGCAGCGCCACATGCCTTTCGCGGTTTTCCCATCTCCCGCAACCTGTACGGAGCCTGTCGTGACCAATTGAACTAGGAGGTTGCCCTTTAGAACAGCAGCGCCATACTGACTGACAAAAAGGTTCGTAATTGCATCTTTGCCTTTGAAAACGCCCCGGTCACCCACTTCAAAAGATACATCTGGCTCATCAAGCGCAAAGAATTGGATGCTGTTATGCATGTTTTTCTGAACATGATTGATTGCGTGACTTTTCAAAGAGAAGAAACAAACCTGTCAGAGAAGTGTTCCCGCGGTTGACTGATTGACTTACCGGGACATCAGTTCTTCAATCGCTCGTTCATCGCGGATTAACTTGATATCCTTTTCCAAGGCGTCAAGTCGAGCCTCTAATGATGTAGTCATCTTGAGAGACAGGTTTTCAAGTGTTGATGTTTTCAAGCAGCGGCTGAGAAATACGTATATACAGCTCTCTTGGGGGCTATGGAGTTAAATGGGGGAAAATTGACTTTTTATACGTTATACGAATTGAGCTCATGAAGTTCCACTTCACTTGGATCAAAAGCCGAAGTCTGTTCGGCATTTCCGGGGTTACCCCGCATCCCACACGGCTATTGTTCAGGGTCCCGGTAACTTTCACAATAGCCGTCATCGATTAGCCGGAAAGATATCGGATTTCTCTTTATATAAAGCACCTGTAAAACAGGCAAGACGCAATTGTTGTGACTGACTAACGCGTATACATCATCTTGAAAGATCTACTCAAGCTCTCCTTGCTATCATTACACGAGAATTCCGAAATGGCGTCTTCTTGGTTCGAAAAATGGACTCACCCTAAGGGATCCCTCGTGATCGTGACTGGGGCGGGTGAGGAATGCACTTTTCCATATGGCATTTTTACCAAATGTAGCTTGTTCTAACATAGGTATTTTTATTAGGGTCCGGAATCGGAATGGCCACCGCCTTGGTGGCGGCCGCGCAGGGTTATCACGTTGCATGCTGGGATATCTCGGAGCAGGGCGTGCTTAAAACCAAAGAACAGGCAGGCGAATTGGCCGGTCAGATCCATCCTATCATATGCGACATCGCCGACGAGCCCGCTGTGAAAAAGGCGATGGAGGAGACTGTCGCAATTGGCAAGCCTCACATGTTGGTCAACAATGCTGGTCCTGTTGCCGTTGGTCAGAATAATGCCTTCATGGGAAAGATGATGGAAGCAATGGCCATGATTGATCACATTACAAGAGCATTTATTGAGACGAAACCCGCAGCTGGCGCCAGTATAGTGAACATTTCATCTGTTGTGGGTGCTGTGTTTGGTGGTGGTAAGTCGTAGATCCTCTTTGCCTTCACATATGAAATTCTCCGTTGACTGTCTCTTTTAGGTGGAACTTGGTACTCGACAGCAAAAGCTGGCATTGTCGGTTATACCAAGAATCTGGCCTGTGAGCAAAAGGGCCATATTCGAGTGAACTGTGTGGCTCCCGGAGGCCGTAAGTATATTGATCCCATGAACATTGAACGTAGAAAAATATACTGATCATTGATGCGCTACATTCAGCGATCCGCACCCCTCGCAACGAAAAGTTCCTTGAGTCTGGGCTTTTTGCTAAGCACCTGGAGCGCAACCCCTCGGGTCGACCTGGAACTGCCGAGGAGCTGGCCAATGGCGTGATCTTCTTGCTCTCTCCTGCTGCAAGCTATATCAATGGCCACACTCTGGTTATTGATGGCGGCTTGAGCATTGCAGAGTAAGGTTTCATGTACAAGAAAAGCTGGCATGACATACAGATTTTGAATATGTAGAAAATGAGATAGCCATTTGAAAATTTGCCCAGGTGATTCGTGTTGATAACTAGCTAGATGCGAGAGTATGGGCTATTAGACCTCGGGATTGATAAATTCAGTTCGTTAGTCTACCTAAATTACAGACCTACTGCGTGATGTGATACCTCCAGCCTCCTTGGATGTGAGCGTCACCTTGATTTTTGTATATATTTGCAAATCGGACTACGACTATACTTTCTACCATGGGAAAGTGTTAGAAAGGTCGCAAGAGGGCGGTTGCTTACGAGATAGTACTCACTTCAATTTAAGTGACAGCTACATCACGCCGTAGATACTGCTATGAACCTTACTACCCCACACTTTGAGGATGCGAATCACGTGATGTTTAGCCGGAGTCACGACCTGGCTCCCTGACGTGTCTTCACCTTCTCTTCTGGAAGTGAGAATTGTGCCTGAAGGATCTCTCAAGATACGATGAAGCGAATCTCACGGGCATGTGTGCGCTGCAGGAGACACAAAGCCAAATGCATCCTGTAAGTCTCGCGAATTCAATAGCCGGGCCGGCTACTGAGGCCGATATGATAAGTGCTTGACCTCGAACTCACAGTCATTAATTTTTTAGCGAGAAATCGGGCCACCTTTTGAAGCCACCTTGTCAGAAATGCATTCAAGCTGGTGTCGACTGCGTTCTCGCAACCTCAAATCGCGGAGGGTATCGACGGCGAAGGGCGAGGGACTTAGAGATGGACCGGAATTCCACCGAACAGGCAAGTGCAAGCCCACAGAACCTCTCGGTGATGGAGGAGTCCGCGTACTCGTCACCTGAGACTGCTCCTTTGGTTCCGGATGCCCAAGCTGGTCATGAACATGTTGCTCAATCTCGCCAGGGTGTTGATGTACGTGAAAGGGCAAGTCTCGACGATACGTTTGCCTCTACAGACCTGCACAGCACCTCAGATGCGCTCAACATTCTCAGTCAAATAGCTGGTGGTGCTGCAAAGAGCACTACAGTTGACACGGAAGCCTCACGTATCCCCATGGGACAATATACGAGGACATCTGAAAACGGTCTGTTTGACTACTACCTGGTCAGCTCTGGCATATTGACCGCAGCTCAGGTACTTAACCTTCTCGAATGGTACGGTCGCATAAAATGAGCAGGAATGTGTAAACAGTGCTCACATGATGCTAATTCGCGCAGCTTCGCCACTACCTGCCATCCATTCTACCCCATCGTGCCGGAAAACTCTATGAAGAGTGCGTTCATCTCCGAAACAGCCCGACGGGAGCCACATCTTTTGACCGCTATGATCACCATTGGAGCCAAAGATATACCTAACGGGGAGCATATCTTGGAAACATGCGCCCAGTACATGCAAACACTTATCTCGGGGATTGTAGCAGGGAAAAAATGCGGGATCGAAGCAGTGGAAGCACTGTTGTTACTGGCAGAGTGGGAACCTCAATGTGGATTACCAGAATCTAGCAACCTAGGCTGTGGGCAGGAAGACATGGCAGCATGGATGCATATCGGCCTCGCTGTTCGATTGGCTTATTCCCTCAAGCTTGACAGATCTGTGTTCCGAACCGATCCGAGACGTGGCGGCTCTAATGCATCTCGGGAACATCTAGCTTGGGCCGGTTTGTACATTCCTTCCCTTCTGTGAAGGTACAAGTATCTGATCAATCTACAGCATGCTATCTATCGGACCGTCAGATTTCAGTACGCATTGGTCGGCCCTTCGCGTGTCGTGGTCTGGAGCCAAGTATTGCCTATGGTAGACACGGATTCCCAGTTATCGAGTCCGAAAATCCAGCATACGAGGATTTCTCTAGCGTTTTCCAAGCAAGGCTGGAACTGACTCAGATATTCACTAATGTACATGAAGTACTTTACTGCAATCAGAGTTCCAGTACGCAAATGATGCTTTTTGGAAATTATGCCGCCTGCTTGGATGATTTCCGAGGGTCAATTGCGACATGGAATAGTGTTTGGGGATCATTGACATGTAATATTGGCATCTTTTATTCAATTCGATCTCAATGCTAACTCCTTTTCAGGTTCGCCCAATGTGAAAATCTTAATGCAGCTATCATATGAGTATTTAAGGCTATATGCCAACGCCTTCGCTTTTCAAGCAGCTACCCTTCGGACTTTATCGCCTAACGTATCCAGCCTTGATCGCGAGACTGATCGTATCAAAGGTCCTGGGTCTCTTCCAGAAGCCCGTTTCATGTACGAGTCAATCGACGCGGCCAAGTCATTACTGACAATTGTGAATAATTACATTTCGTTAACGGACAATCTAAATAAGTTCCCTATACGATTCCCCTTGTATTATTGCCCTACGTTATCCTTGTGTTTTGACTTTGCTAATCAAGTGCAAGATACTGTGTTAACGCTGCCGTTTTTCTTTACAAGGTGAGCATTACTATGAGTCGCTGCTTGGTCTTTTACTTATTCGCTGCCTAGATATGGACCCTTAATGCCATTTCGAACCCTGAGCGAATCAGCGTCCGAAGGCTGATTAGCGACACGATTAAGTCTCTCCGAAAGGGAACTAGTCGATCATCGGAGATCTGTGCGAGATATGCCTATTTGCTAGAAGTCCTTTGGGACCGAGCAGATCAGCGTCTTGATATCAACGACACAAGCCCAGGCTTCGAAAATCAGACTCGACCAGTGCCCCGGATCCAAGAATTCACACCTAACCTACAGGATGCATTTTCGTGGCTCGATTTGGAGGCAATTGGGAACTTTGTTTGGGGTGATCCTCCACAAAATGGATGTGATGATTTCCCCAACATGCAACCTTCGGCAAATCCACTTCGTGAAGCAAATAATTGGAAAGATTTAGACGGATTCGTCGGTCAGGACTTTTCCCGGATTTTCTAAAATGGAATTTTGGTCATCGATACCATCATCAAATGAAGATTGCATTTGATCCAATCCTCCACATCACTTGCTAGAATGCAGGTAGACGTCTATTTCTTATTATCCTGGCTCGCACACATCGATTTTCTTTTGCGTAATACATATTCATCCAGTCAGACCCATCACAAATTCCTAGTTATCAGCAACCTGCACGGCCAAATGGCCTAAACACTTAGGACAAATTAGTAGTCACCTCCGGATTGGAGATCCTTAATCCCTCAACAGAGCCTTGGGGTCCCGGTTGGTGTTGCGATTGGAAACTAATGCCTTTCATGTCTGGATATCAATAACTTGGCCATACGAGGGGAGCCACAGTTCTCTTGTATTTTTCTTTAATTAAATGCATGGCTCATGGGAATGAAATCGATATTGATGTCTCGGATCGCGGGAGATTCCAACGTAATGTCTTGAAGAAACTGTCTTATTCCAGGTTTGTTGTCGCTACTTGAGTGATGTGGAAACCAGTCAATCAAATGTAGTCTTTCTCTTAAACTAGGCAACTCTAAAGCTTCACTAGTCGCTGGGTACCTGAGACCCACCGACCATTGATGACAGTCCCACCGGTTAACCTTGTTGCTGCGAAACCTCGTTTGACAGGTGCAAAGAGCGGAACCCCGACCTCATCTGCTCCAAAACTCGCAATCAGGTCTTGACCACGACTGGACTTTATATAGTCAATGAATTTCGCGATCTCCTTGGAAGATGAGGTAGAGAGTGGAGTGTGCAGGGCGTAGCACGAATTCATAAGCGGGTGGAAAGGATCCGTTGGCTCAAAGAACACCGTGACGTTGGTAACAGCTCCAAGACTAACTTGTTTTAGAAGAGTTGACCGGTCATTAAGCAGATAAGCTCCTGAAGCCGCAGCATTTCTTACGGCATCGGCTGGGTTGTCCTTGGTTTGAACATACCACTCTGATCTCTCGTTCCAAGGAGTCCGATGACACCGGCGCCAAATATCGCGTTCCTTGCTCATAGTTGCGGAGCCATCAGATCTACTATGAAACAACGAGTGCGATGCGGCAATTTTGTCAAAGGCTTCTTCGACAGACTTTGCCTGAGCTACTTTGGCCGGGTCATGTTTAGGCCCTACCAAGCAGAAGTGGTCGTGGAAAACACAACCTGCGCTCTCGGCCCATTTTTCGGAAACAGCAATCTCCTCCTGTTCACGCTCATATGTAAGGGCAATATCGACGAAACCACTCAAAAGAGCGAGTTGGGTATTTCGAGAATGGTTGCACACCCATTCAATAGAGCCTGGATTGCCCCGGAAAGATAGGTAGTCTTTTGCAAGGGCCTCGACTAGTCCAACCCCGCCTTTTTGCTGTTAATTTCATGCCTTGAATTTGATTGTTATAGTCATATGGGGCTCTTCGCTCACCTGCACCTCCGTTTCTAGTTTAAGACTGGACATTAGCTCAACTGGTGATTTAAAGAGGATGGCTTATCGTACCCAATTCGTAGAATTGTTTCCCCTTGCCCAAATTTATGTGATGGCTTTGAGACGACATCGCCGTGTTGTTGAATCAGAGTGTTCGCTACCTTCGCCATGGTTATGATTATAAACAATTTGTGGCAGATGAAGGCTTAGTGTAGGCCGCAAATGGGACCGTAAATGGATTTGTGAGAAATTGTAGTTGGCTTCAAAGTGTCCTTTAAAGAGCTGCTTGGCCTGTCAACACTCTGGGAATTCGCATACATTCGGTTGGGGTTGATGCAGATGCATCATTAAATGATCACCGGCTATCTCCGCACAAGCGGCTTTAGCAGGGAATTGACACTCGGTTCCCACCATGATCATCAGCCGATCACCGGCTATTTCGGAGTAAGTGGCTCTGACAGGAAATTTGTTGTGCCCTAACATTTTTAGCCGGCAAACAGCAAGAAAGGTATTTAATCTACTGCCGTCCATGACTGGACGTGTACACAAATTTATTTCGCTAAGACAGGACTTGGTCTCGTTACATTCCCGAGGTCAAAAAGTCAGGGAACATCACTAGCAATCATGTCTAATGGTGCCAATCTCAATGATATCAAAGGTCGGCTTGCTTTGATCACTGGTGCATCCGGAGGGTGAGAACAGTCATCACATATATGTTGAGGTCGGTTAATAATCTAACGACTATCTTTTAGAATCGGCTCTGCATGCGCTCGAGATTTTGCAAGCCAGGGCGTTCACCTTGCCCTTACTTTTTCTTCCAGCGAGCAAAAAATCCGCGATTTAGTCTCGTCTCTAAGTCCTATTATATTAAAGCATTCCATTCAAATATCCATTCACAAAGTTGATTTGGAGAGTACAAAAGACTATGATAGATTATTTGAAGAAATCCAGCAGCAGCATGCAAGACCTGTTGATATTCTGGTTTCCAATGCCGGATATGGAAAAAGAATCCAAAATATCTGGTATGTTGGTCCCATTTCTGTGATACAAGGCAATTGAAGGCTAATGTAGAAAAGGGACATTCCACTTGAGGAATTCAACCGGATGATCTCCATCAACTTAACTGCCTCTTTCTTGCTGGTCAAGGGCGTCGTTGAAGGTATGAGAGATCAGCGCTGGGGCAGAATCATTTTCATATCGTCAATTGCTGCTTATGGAGCGGGACTTAATGGCTGCCGTATGTACCCTTACATTCATCCCGAGCTAGGATCTAAGCACTTACACCTTTGTTCCAGATTATGCTGCGTCCAAGGCTGGGATAATTGGAATGATGAGAAACCTTTCCTCTCGTCTTGCTGAATTTAACATTTCTGTGAATGATGTGGCTCCTGCCATGGTTGGCAGCACAGGCATGGTACCCGATGAATCATTCGTGCCAGGTCTCACGGACTCTATTCCATTGCGAAGATTATGTACGCCTATCGAGATTGCGAATACTGTGACTATGTTTGCGACCACGGGGTTTGCCACAGGCCAAAGCCTAGTTGTGGGTGGTGGATTGCGCTAATTGCATTTATTGATAAATTTACTCTTATGCTTTTTTTGAAAAAGATATGTATATTCAGTACTTTGTGTGGCCCTAGTATGCTTCTTCGGATCTCTCAATAATGAAGCAGATGAGCGGAAATGCGATTCAGTTCGGCGCGAAGGAATTAGGTAAGCTTTCTACTACTGATGTTAATTGCCGATATTGCCAAAGTGATACTACTTTGAGTTGAGCTATCTTGAACCAGTAGAAGCCAAGAGAATCAGGTGTTGGGGGTATCGAGCTAGTAAAGCTTGGATAGGTGATATCACTTGATCATCTAAGTAGACTCGAGGATCCCATGAAAAAGTCTAGCTTTGGCATTACCTTGAGGAATCGAATACTATGTAACATTGCATCTTTATCTACACCACTTGATTGGACTCTTCATTTGATTCATGCAAGCAGGTATGCTCTGCTTGTTTCTCGATTGTGATTGAATAGGAAGCCTCTGACAAGAGCATCTGCCGCATCAGAATGCTTCGCTTCCAATCTGAATTTTATTGCCCTTTAGAATAAGTGCAAAGAGAGTCCTGACCTTCAGTCATATCATTTCGGACTGCTTCGTCGACAGGCAGACATTGCCGACTACGCCTAGACTCAACACCTACGGCATCAGCGTGATCAATCACACTTGCCCTGTTCTCTCACTTCCGCGTGATTTGAAATTCTCGGCTATCTCAGGATGTTCCAAGTCAAATTGCTTAGCTGAGAACTCTTTATTCGAGTGCACTGAAGATAAATTCGCTTTCCTCCATAATTATTCTTGTTTCTTCATTACCAGCCGCCTATCGTTATCGCAATTTCTCTCATAGTATCCTCCGCATACCTGTCTCAATACCCTTCAAATGTCGAAACGCCCAGTTTGCCCTCTCCTGAGAAGCTGACTGAGTCCAACGGCGGTGAAATAATCGGAGGTTGTCAAGGTTCTCAGTCTCCGCCTCAAATCAGTCGCTAACACAGGCGTCGGGTGACATACAAAATGACTCGCAACCAGAGTATATTGAAGTCTAATATGAGTTAAGGCACCAAATGCAATCTTTGAGAATACCCGCCGTAATACAAAGTAAAGAGAGGCCGGAAATTACCAACTGATAATAACTAATTCGAGCGTTTGAGTTTGCTCTTGGTTTTCTCCATCCGTGAGATCTCTACAAATAAATGACCAGGCTTTTCAAACGCCAATTGCCTCGCAGATGCATCACTGGCCACATAATTAGCCCAGACGGAGGCTCAACCAAGTAGGTGAGGAGTCTCGGGGTATTGGGAAATGCACGTATATATCAGCCACCCAATAAGTATTTACTCCAGGGCTCTTTCCATCAGGTCTATCATTACTAGCGGTGTATTAAAAGGGACTATGTGACCTAAAAAATGAAATCTGGCTCACACAAGTAATATAGCGTTATCTCTTTGACATGTACAGCCCTCTAATATGCCCGATTGGGCTACGCGAAGAGAGGTCTAGTTGCCATAAAGGGGAGCTATTTCGGCGCGTTTTCGGTCATGAGGAGAAAAAGGAGAATAACTTACTAAGGTCCAGCGCCAACATCAACTCAGGATGATGACTAAGGGCCCTTAGCGGGTGCAGGATACTAGTGGTCTAGGTTGATAGATCGGTCGGAGCGGCGGCTTGCCGCTGGAATACGGTGAAGTGGGCCATTTCTGGCTCCAGAAGCTGTCATTTCGGTGTCATTTTTACAGGTCCTTATATTCTATGTAAAATATAGCCCTAGTACCACAAGGGGTCCCTTGAAATACACCAGTACACAGAAAGGACGTCATCCGAAATGCAAAATGCGCCAAGCTTTTCCAGTTCCGAGGTAGCAAAAAGATTGCAAGGGGTATCTAGACTTTTCAGGTCACAATAGCAAGAAGAGATTGTGGTGGTATTATGCAAAGACGAAGGAAAGTTATTCGTGAATCGTGTCGGGTATCAGTATAATAGCAGTAAAGCTTAGTTCATCATTCGGGGATCGGGGAATTTCGATGTGTTGAAGAGTCATTAGAGGATTGAAAATTATCCTGAGAGGTCGAGGTAGAGCTGGATTTGGAGTGAAGGCGTCGAGAGGAAGGGAGTTGGTGTGTGTCGCCTGGGAAGGGGAGGTCGGGTAGATCGTCTGGGTTGGAGGCTAAGCTTCGTTGGCGGGAGAGAACGCCGCCTCTGGACTGGTTTTCTTTCTCACGGCGTATTGCGCCTACGGGGGTACGACTGCGGCGATGATGACGACGTAGGTGCTCGTTTGGGACTGGATCGACTTGTTTCTTCACTGCGGGTACCAGGTTGAGGTATATTGGGAAGATTGCGCCAGCAGCGAAGACAGCGACAAGAACGCAGAATGAATATGACACTCCACGCGCGTTGGACGCAGCATATTCTGCAAAGGGGAAGAAGACGCCACCGGAGGTACCCATAGCGAGGAGTGCGGCAGCGGTTTTAGTGTGTCGAGCAGTTCCACGTAGGGAGAGGGCAAAGACAATGCTGTAGACACCACTCTCGAAGAGATAAATCATCATGACCATCACAACGGCCGTAGAGCCGGTGGTGTTCATGCAGAGCACCGAGAAGACAATCATGCCAACATAGGCCACCATCAGAATCCACCGAGGTTTCAAGAACCACTGCGCAAAAGCAGCTAGGAAACGGCCTATTGCGAATAAGCTTTGGCCAATGGTCAGAAAATCAAAGGGAGTCAGAGAAGAGTCGGGTTTCGCAGCCATGACAAAGCGCTCGAGGCTGGTAGCAAGGACTTCTTGGCCTGCCACGTAAAAGAATTGCGACCAGACTCCTAGGCCAAGGGTGAGCCAGACGACCGGAATACCAATAACCTTAGCCCTGTTGTCGGCTCGGCGTCGGTTCGCCAATTCTTCCAAATCTTCGTCTGAGGCTTCAGGAATTGGCAGGTAGTAGAAAGCCACTGCGAGAAGCACATCGAAGAGAGCAATACCAAGATAAGTCCACTGGACATTGACCAGAGATGCAACATCCTGGACATTCTTGAAAAGAACCCTCTTTGCCAGAAGAGGAGACAAGACACTACCAATGGCTTGCACACCCTGTGAGATGTTCAGACGGATTTCCGAGTTCTCCAGAGGCCCACACAAGGCAATGAACGGATTGGCAGCCGTTTCCAAGACCGCGAGGCCAAGACCCACAACAAAGTTCGAGACCGTGAACGCGGGGGTGGATGTGAGTACTGCGGAAGGCCAGAATATGAGTGACCCACAAGCATAGATGCACAGCCCAGTGATGAAGGTAGATTTAAAACCCCAAGTTTTCAAGACCGGGCGACCGATTAACAGTGGACCCACTACATAGCCTCCAAAGTATGCGCCGTGTAGTCCCAACGAGTGCCAAGTGTCCAATTTTACAACCGTCGCAAATTGGGTATTCAGTATGTCAAGGAAGCCATAGGCAAAGCCCCAGAGGAAGAACAGTAGGGTTGTGATTGCAATCGGAGCTATGGACTCTCGGTTGCTCAGCTTCAGCATGCTCTCTGGGGATTTCATGTTGACAAAATCAAAGAAAGTGATATGAGGGTATGATGAGTTGGTTTGGGTGTTAGACTCTGTGTCTTGGGGACCCGTTGGAGGATGGCCCAGGAAGTCTAGCATACTGATGGGGGCGTTGGCGCTTCGGCGGCGAGTAGAGACGCTGCCGTTTCTTGCTGGCGAGGGTTTGCTCTCACTGTCCGCTGGCGATTCATTTGATCCGGAAGCCGGAATTGCCACGGGCGGAGCTATAGCGACAGGAGCCTCTCCGGTTGCGTAGCGGTGCGGTGTTGGATCCGACACATCGTTGGTGCCTTTGATCAATTTGGGTAAAATACGAGCGACAAGAGGTTTCAAACTTGGAACGCATCCACAAATCACAGACACGTTGACCTCGACAACGGACCACATGAAGGAAAGCGACGCATACCCTAAAGACAATTAGTACTATAATGAACAGTCTGAAATGGATAATCTTACAGCTAAAGTCAGCAGTACCAACGTTCTGAATATGAAGGGACTGCAATGCGAGCTGACGCGAGGTAGCGGCTTGCTGGAGGAAAGCAATTCGAATTACATCGACGACGGCCACGAAGAAACCAAAGCTGAACGTGATAACCAGAATGATCTTTTGTTTCTTTGGAAGGCGCATCTGAGTCAGAATCGGCATTGGAAGAAACAGAATCGCCAGGTCGGTGACGATATTCACGGGCGACGAGGATAAATAGAGCGTGACGATATCGGTACAGTGCGCGTCGGACGGGAGGTTGGCGTGCCACGCGGCAGATACTGGTCGACACTGGAAAACATTGACCAGCGTCAATGCAAGGCCCGCTGCAAAGACCACCGCAAGAGTGACATAGTTTGCATAGCGAAACACCTTTTGGTTCCGTGTCAAGGTCATGTAGAAAACAAGGATCGACGTTTTGACGGTCATCAACGCCGGGCTCTATTTATGGATGTAGATAAGTACGCTGTAATATATTGCTGGGCCTTTCTGAAGCTCACATAGAGGACGGTGAAAGCATAGTTCGCCTTATTGAGAGCTGACTCGTTTTCGGGAGGAACGTCAACCGCGTGTAGACCGAGTCCATTGGGGATCGCGAAGAACAACGAGAGCGAAAAGCCGAAGTCAAGTACCTGGAGTCTGTTTTTAGCCAGCTATCCAAGACCACGTGACAGAGTACGCCAGTATGTCGCAACAGGGCGTGAAGGCACTGCAGCTTTCCGAGAGCCTGCAGTGACCCGGGGCTGACCTACCCACGCAAGCAGCATCAAGTAGTCGTGTAGCGCGACCCTCCTGACTACGAACACGCGCGATATGAAGCGCAAAGCCACAAAAACCGTGGCGATGGCGAAGAACGTGACCGAGACGCCAAGCGTGGCCGGTTGGCGGCCTGGCATTTTGACCGGGTAGCTGCCACCGGGATGGTACAGTCACAAAGCTCGTAATAGTATGACTAGGGAGATCCACAGGCTAGGACATCATTGTGGGCGTAGGTGGGTTTGCGAGCATCGGGATCAACTGGAGACCGCATATCCTTCAAAATCCGGGGTAAGAGGGATTTTGACAGGGAGGATTGGAGGGTTGAAGCGGTGGGAAGAGGCTGAGTGGCAGAGAAACTACGAGAGCATCAACATAGCAAAGAATCCGATAGTCCCACTTTTCAAGATCTAAAGGTGTGAGGGGGAGAAAAGAAGAGGAGAAAATGTGGAGGTTGAGAAATGGATTCGCGTCATTGGTTCCCGCAAATCCGGAGCTTGGGGAGAAACCGTTGTGCACCAAAACTCAACCATCACCCTTCACCGTCAATTCTTACGCGACAATCTTAGGGTTTTACATCAGGGTTTTTGGGCTGGAAATGACTCACATTCATCCCACATTCCTGGCGCTTATTGGATTCGGCTAATGGATTTCTTCAACGGAAGGCGACGCCACCATGGAAACCCCAAGCGATTTCCCGTCTCAAATGGCGCCCCTGAGAGCCACAATGGGCTAGCCACCTTGAGCCATGGTGAGCCACATGGGCTTAATACGGAAACCATATCCAATATAGTAATTTGTCTTCCCTCCATTTGTCCGGCTTGGTTCGTTCCAAACATACGCGACCGGAGCAATCGTACCCCGGATCCCGTTTATCCCGCAATTACGGCATTTCGTTTCTCCGGTGCAAAATCCGCACATCAACCAATAAGCAAAAGCTGCTTATAAGAATCAGATTAATAGCGATATCTATACAATGGCATTGAAAGTGGAATTTGACACGCAAGATCAGCACAAACTCGGCTAATCATTCGAGCCAATCATCGAGTTAGATCTCCACATATTCGGTCGCTTGCAGGTCCGATGAGCTTGGCATGTCGGCCTAAACAGGGTAGGGCGATAAGATGGCTATCGCACGCTAACTCAACATGATCAAGCGCTACAAATTTTAATCCTTGGCAGTCATTGTCTCATTGCATGATATCTCATGTGGGTATGCAGCCTAACGCTCCAAAAAGGCCAAGGGCCCATAAGTACCATAACCTGCACTAGACCCACGCCGTCACTTCAACGTGCAGCGTTGCAGACGTTATTTGCTTGGCTTCCTCATTTTAGTATGCATCTGCGAAGAACCCCTCTCGGTCGGCCTTCAATAAATCCCGTGAACCCCGTGAACCCCTGAAATCGTCAAAAAATGCCTTCTATTTCCTCATCTATGACCACAATTTTCTCAATACAAAACTATATTGCGTCCGATCGGGACATTCTCGAAACGATGCCGTATCCAAATTTACACGATAGATAGCAGCTACTGAACAGCAAATAGTCCTATGCAATATCTAAAGATCATCGTAACTTATTCTTCAACTGCAGGAATACCGACTCTAAGCGGACCGGTGTTTCTGGGCATGTTCACGAGCATGTGCTCTCGGTACTCAAATTCGGACTATAAGACACACTTCGCTCGCATCCCATTTCGGTTTACGAACAATCCTTGCTTCCTTGCACCAGTGCTTCGAACTCATTCCAAGCGGCAAATCTTAAGATGTTGCTGTTTAAGATGAAACAAGCTGCTCTGGTGGCATTACTTGCCTTTTGGATACCATTCGCTAATGCTCACGCCGAGTCTGCGGAGAGCTGGATCAGTGACATCTGGGACCACTTCAAAGAAGCGGTTGACTGTACCAGCTGCCAGGTGAGTGACGGTTATGATTCGGAACTGTTCACCATATCACCAGCTAAAGCCTATATGTTTACATAGGCTCTCCTGGGTGGTCTCAAACTCGTGGCCGGCTTTGGAGACACCTTCATGGTAGATGTTTTGACAGGAGTGTGCGCTATCAGCGGTGTAAGCTACCATATGTAAAATTAACATGAGATATGGCTGATATGAAGCAGGCCGAGGACCATGATGTCTGCGCTGGAGTCATTGCTGGTGAAGGACCCTCCGTTCACTACTCCCTCAAGAACCTCAAAATAGGCTCCCACACTGCCAACACCTTTTGTGCAAGCCTGGTGGGCTTATGCAAGTACCCAAAAGTTCGAGAGTATGATTTGACTTTCCCTGCTCCCAAACCGTCAGCCAGTCGACCTCCACCAAGCGGTAAACCCCCAATCAAGGTAGTCCATTTCAGCGATACGCATGTCGACCTTGCCTACGAAACTGGTTCCAACTACGCCTGTTCCAAGCCTATATGCTGCAGGACCTACAAGGAAAACGATGCGCCAGGCAATACTTCTTCCCCCTGTGGGCCTTGGGGAAATCCTCGCTGCGATCCTCCACATCGACTCCAAGAAAGCATGAACGCCGCAATCGCAGATCTCAACCCCGCCTTCTCAATCTACACGGGAGATGTAGTAGCCCACGACGTCTGGCTGGACGACAAGTCCGAAGTACTTGAGAACTTCAACGCTACATACGGCGCAATGGAAAAAAGTCTCGGTCAAGTCTACGCCGCACTAGGAAACCACGATTCCGCCCCCCTGAACCTCTTCCCATCATCCAAAGTTCCCAGCAGCTACAACCCACAATGGGCCTACGACGCCCTAACAGCGAACTGGATGGCCCTCACAGGTCTACCATCCATCGAATCCGCAGACGAGTACGGATCATACTCAGTTCTCCACCCAAACAGCAACCTACGAATAATCTCATACAACAGCATCTTCTACTACAAATATAATTTCTTCGCCTATACCGAGCCAATGGAGTACGATCCTAACAACCAACTCAAATGGCTCATCGATGAGCTTCAAGCAGCTGAAACTGCTTCCGAGCGCGTCTGGCTCATCTCACACATTCCATACGGGAACTCTGACCATTTCCACGATCATTCACACTACTTCGACCAGATCGTCCAACGTTACGATGCGACCATCGCCGCCTTATTCTTCGGCCATACACATCTAGACGAGTTCCAGGTCTCATACTCGGACTATAATAACCGAACCTGGGATACGGCTACAGCTATGGGCTATATCGCTCCATCAATGACACCAACCTCCGGCCCACCTTCCTTCCGTGTCTACGATATCGACCCTGTCACCTTCGGCGTGCTAGACTTCACACAGTATATCGCTGACATCGATGCACCGGAACAAGCATCCCCGGAATGGGTGCCGTATTACTCCGCAAAAGAAGCTTATGGATCTAAGCTTGCGTCACCTGTGACCGATAACAGTGCAGAACTCTCACCGGCATTCTGGCATAATGTCACCGTGGCTATGGAGAATGATCCTACGGTTTTCGGTGATTTCTGGGCAAGACGGTCAAGAGGTTATCAGGTTCCCAGTTGCACTGGGGATTGTATTAGTGGTGAGATATGTGCTTTGAGAGGAGCTGATGCGCAATACAACTGCTATGTGCAGAAGGTGGGATTTAGCTTTGAGAAGCGGGATGGCCAGGGCGAGGGTGCCCGGGAGAGAGTGCTGCCTGAGTGTAATCATGCTGGGATGGCGCCTTTGTTGGCGAAGATTGCTCAGCGTGCTTCTATTGCTAGGGAGATGGAGAAGCACTGATACACCTGCAACAGATTGGTGTTTATTCCTCATGAGTCTAGCTTTACTTGAGCTAGCATGAGGTTGATAGTGATACATATATACCAGTATACATTAACTCAAATATATCAATCATACCCCGAGCCCGACAATCCCTGTCGATCAATCATCGCAACAAAATCATCATCCATCATAAACTCCCCCAGCTCCATACCAAAAGGCGAGAAGTCAAAGTCTGCAGCTTGTAACCCCTCGCGATTAATAGCCAAAGACGGCAAAGAAGGAGTTGGGCCCTCGATATCTGAAGAAACTAATCAACCATGAATCTTTCAGGAATAGCGCGAACGCGTGTATAGAAAGCTTACCAGGATCCGCCAAGACGTTATTAAAATGCTCCAAGAATGATCTACATCGATCGATCAATCGATTCCCATTATCGAGCTTCGACAGAGCTGTGACCGCGCGAGCGGGGTACTCTTTTAGTTCTCTCGCTTCGTTGAGCATTGACGAGCCGGTAAGGTTGGTATCGCGGTATACCCAAATAGCGCCGAGGATCACTAATGCGGCGTTGAAAGCTGGTGTTTTTTATTAGTCAAGCAACTTTCGGGGTGGGAATGGAGATGAAGATGGAGATGGAGAGACTTACTGTAATAAAGCGAGTACCAATATGCACCCAGCAAGCTTTGTTTCCATTTCGGATCCGAAACAGCTTGAAAGATGATATTTATTATCTCCATTGCTGACATCGTGCATATAGCCATACTATTCATTCCGATGCGCTGCAAAAGTTTCAAGTCCTCGGGATCCCGATCTGGGGCTCGGCTTGCAATGATGAATTTAACGAGAACGGGTCTGTGTAGTAGGACTCGGAGGTTAAGGTAGCGTAATGTCAAAATGACACGGAATTTCCAGGGAAAGGATTTAGTGCCGGAGATCTTTTCCAGGGACATCTCGTCCAGGTGAGCTTTTGTGATTAGCTGTAATGATGCGGGAAGTGATCCTTCCCAAGAGAACAGGTTTTGCTCTATACGGAATACGTGGGAGACAGTTTCACTGACGGATAGCGGATCTTCACAGCCGATGTTTTGGCCGTATAAAGAGTCGAGGACGTTCCAGAGATTTTTGTATAAGGTACTTGATGACCTTTTAGTGAGATAAGTCAATATTGGTTCCGGGTATAACTTACATGGTCGAGTTGAAAAATGAGACGCTTAAACTGGATGTCTCGGCATCCACAACAGCTGATGATGACTCGAATTGATGCGTCGAAGGCAAGTCCAGCTTCACATAGCTATCCGGGATGGCAGCCGGTCGACCAAAGGTCATGCTCAGAGTTCTATAGAGTTAGCGCTGACCACCATGCACTCGTATTCTTCTCACCTGTCCAACATAACACAGCAGTACCAAGTACGCTTCCGGGACTCCTGTTCTAAAGGATCAAATGTTCGAGATGCGTGTTGAGAGTGAAGCCCAAGCTGTAAAGCACCTTTCACTGCTAATCCATGAACATTCCACACCTGCACGGAGTTCTGAGTACCTTGCAAGTATTGACCCGCCAGAAGATGAAATTGAACTATACAAGGGTAAGTAAGAGATAATCCACTCGATATTATATTTCAGAGTCTCGTGAGACTTACCAAGTTCCAATGTGGTACCACGCCACAGCTCACCACCACAAAGCCCAAGACCACGCTGATAGAAAACATCCGACTCGGCAATCCGCATATCCGCACTGGCACCATTCGACTCAGCAGTGATAGTAGCCATAGCCAAGATCATATTTAATAGACCAAGCCAGCTTTTTCTAACCCCGGAAAAGTTCTCCCTTGCCATGCGGTGGTAGGTCGCCAAGAACGTCGGTGGATAGATATAAGGGTAGAGTAAGCCAGTTTCCGAGAAATAAAGATTTATCAAAGCCAGCGTCTCCGATTGAGGAGGCAATGCAAAAACATTAACCTTCTCCTGCGCGGTTTGGCGCAGTGTTGATGATGGTTTCGACACGCTTACAAAACCACCATCCACAGCCCCAGGGGACAAGGAGTATCCCTTCTGCACAACAGCACTGGATAAATGTCTCAAGAAAGCGATATTAGAAGATGGACCTGGCATCATCAGTACTGCTCTCATCTCGCCACATAAACGACAGGCAAGAACATACCGAAAAATCCAGAATCCTCCTCGTCAGCAAAAGAGATCGCCCCCATCGCATCGACAGAATCCTCCGGTCCAATAAGATCGGAAACATTGATGGCACTTCGCACCTCCCCACGAACCTCCCTATCACGCGCCTCGGGCACCCGATCAACACGAACAGTTAACCCATCAACATCACTTCTCACAGTCCTGAACGAATCTTCAAGCCTCTTCACTCGGTCTTCAAGACCGTGCAGATACTCTTTCTGCACTATCACGTTCGTCGCCGTAGCCGGAGGCGTATATATACATTCGAAGCCCAGATCGACGCATAGCGAGCAGCGAGGCCGGACGCCGTCGCATCGGGATTTCCGGGACCGACATGCATCACAGGCGACTGCTACGCGGCGTCTTTTTGATGCGCGTGCCTCTGAGATATTGGGCTCTTCTGATGAAGCCATTGGTGATTTTGGGGTGGTTCGAGTGTAGTTGGACTGGGTCGTTCGGGTCGGGGAACGGTCGGGTAGGATTTTGGTTGGCGCGGGTAGACCGGAAGGGATGTTCCTCTAAAGTCGTGAGTGGAGTGGAGCTGTCTAGAAGGACACCACAAATTCAGAAGGACACCACCATTAGCCTATATCCAGTATAGCGCGGAAATTGTAATTCAGATGGTAATTATTGCATTTTAGACTAGGTTACCAGTTTCCCATAGAATTCGAGGGATAGTCATATGATATGCCCAGGTTATATAACCTATAAAAATAAAGTATCACAACAATGAATAATACAAAAAAAACCTATAATTCCGAAGGTAATATATATATTCAAATTAGGTGAAATTAGGCTATACTCCCGTAAATCCTTCTATAGTGGCGTTGCATGAGTTTGAAACCCTCTCCACTCCTTATATAATACCTACGATGTTTCCTGCCAGCCAAAACCTCACATTCTTAAATGAATGAGCTTAGTATATAGAACCTACAAACTGAATATTATTAAGAACATTCTTAATAACGTACTATATATGAAAAGCCCCCTCGGTAAGGTAGAAGCCACTAACAAATGCAGAATCAAGTAAATTTCCAATTGGACGTTGTTATGTCCGAAAGCATACATTAAGTTTTAACTAATAGGTAAGGTTTCATAAAGCACACAAAATTACATGGCGTATCTTCCTGTCGCATGGTTGTTCTGTTCTAGTGTACAGAGGCCCATACTCTGACACCCCATCAGTTCGATATCACAGGAGTGCTTCGGTCCCAAGTGCTCTTCTCAACAGCATCCACCAGACACGCCGCCACACTAGCCCTCGAAATCCCCCCCAGGCCCGCGAAAATACCAAGTCCTTTCCCATCATCGCCAAGGAAGTGAACGGGCGCTTTTTTTCCCATAGTCAGTCTCGCTGGCCTCAACAGCACGAATTCTAATTCGCTCTTCTTGAGTATCTCATCGACATGATTATGGTCCGCGAATGGATACCGAAGGCTGGTGCTGGAAATTGCCCATTTCATCATGAAATTGATATTCTTGAGAGAAGATCCAACTCCAAATGAAGATACTGTCGCAATTTTGGAAACTCCATGCCTTTTCATAGCAGCGACGAGGTTTTCGTGCGTGAGAGACATGACTCGAGTCCCCTTTTCATTCGGTGATGAAAGCGTGACGATCACAGCAGTTGGGAGGTCGCCTTGGACTGCGTTGAAAGCGCTTTCAATGTTCGAAGATTCCACTGGTGTGCCCTTCACGATGGTCAGGCCTTCCATAGCCGGAAGTGCAGAGGGGTTGCGAATCAATGCTGTGATCTTGTGGCCGCGCTCTAATGCTTCATCGATGACGAGACGACCAGTCTGTCCACTGCCACCAATAACGAGAATACGCATGACTTGAAGATGCTGTTGCGTTGTTGGTAGGATGCTGACTATATTCCGAATGGTTATGGGGTGGTTTGGATCGGCACGTGGTACAATGACTGTGGTGAAACTTTCAAC
This sequence comes from Penicillium sp. S1602, assembly GCA_023626355.1. Classification (NCBI taxonomy): domain Eukaryota; kingdom Fungi; phylum Ascomycota; class Eurotiomycetes; order Eurotiales; family Aspergillaceae; genus Penicillium; species Penicillium sp. S1602. The sequence goes on along the minus strand of JAMAGW010000012.1, from coordinate 444,338 downwards.
TTTGCTGAGATCAATGGTTGATGAATTAGATATTTTGGAACGACATAGATAACGAGCTTCCACCAGGTCCACGAGTATATATAGCTGCGGCATAAACTCTATCGAGGGGGTCAGGGCTGATTGGACCTAAGGACTGTCTACAACGCGGCCCGCTTCTGCCTAGTAGTGCTTGCTTAGCTACCGCAAGTGACGGGGGGGGGCTTATCAATCTCGCCATCAACTGTAGTCCGAAATCCGTGGGGTCGCATGGCCCGGGTTTTGTCGAGAGTCCGCAGGATTATAAATCCCGTTACGAAAGTGGCATAAAGTTTCGATGATCCAAGGGATCAGAGCCTGCGATGACCCTCACCTTCCCGTGGTGCAGGCTACGACTAGGCTGCTGAGTCAGGGAATCATTACGTAACTACAGAACGTCTAACCAAGTTAAGAAACTAGCACCAGGCGGCTTCATCATAGATTTTTATGAAATTTTATTAAATTCTTCTACGCATTGTGTAATTATAGATTGTTCTAAGATACGGTACCATATGGCGTGCATTTTACTGTATCCCTCAATTCAATGCGGCCCGCTCGATGATGGATCTACGCTAAAGCCTTAGCGGCGAAGCCAGGGAAGAGTTACTTAGTGTGTATCGGTCAAGTAGATTTCGAGAATGACTGTAGCCATCGTGGCTATTGAGAGAACTGGGCCCCATTTCTGGGTCTACTATCACGATAGATTGATTATTAGTAATCATTAGTTGAGCCCTACGCCATCAGCTGCCGAAAGGCTGTTGTCCGCCCACAAACAGGACCCTGATCGAGACAGTGGTTCGCTGAAGAATTATTGCATCCATTAGGATACTTCCTAAGCCAAAGATAAAATACACTTTTTAAGACTGTTGACTAGCGGGCATGAATGCCTTGCAAGTTGAGAAGGAGCGTTGGAACCAGATGGTCCACGAACTGATTTACGGGGCTCCACTGTACACTTCCATGGAATTCCACCGAACTCTCGTACAAAATACGGTGCTTTACGAGTGCATTTTTTGCGTCCATCAAGTCAATGAGGCCCGCTAAATGATTGATGTGCGCTGAGTCCTTGACAGTGGGGCCAGAAAAGAGTTATTAAGGGTGTGTTGGTCAAGCCGATTTCGAGAATGACTGTATCCGTATTGTGAACAAAGTATATATAAGCCCTGGAGTACCTAGGTATGTATATACGATCATTCTATATATTTTGACAACAAAACACCCTAACCGAATAGTAGATATACCTAACACTCCCTAACCTGTTTCTGAAAAGGTCATGAGATACCCTTTCTCAGAATAGCGCCTGCTTCTTTCAAGAACGAATCTGAGACGAATATTATCGTTCTTTACGTGAAACTGGGCACATTATTCATGCTTAGCTGAGGGCTCTAGGGCCATTGTGCAGATCATACTTACAAAGAGTGTAAATTAAAGGTCTGAACTGATACAAACAAAGGTCTGTCAAGGCGACACCCTTTTGTGTAGTTTAAAAGAGAAGCTGTCCGCAGAAGGATAAAAAGATATTATCGGTGCTGACGGATGACAAGTTGAAATCAATGTTGAAAGCACCATATCAACAATGTTTTATTCAACCCGTTTCCTTGCAATTAAGCGATATGCAGGTTATCATACCTAAATATACCCTCGCCCGGATGACTACTTACAGCTTAAATTCCTCAAGGATGAATCAAACCCCTCATCAGCGCCTGTCATGACTAATGTGCTTGGTTCATTCTTCTGAAGCCGTCCCGTGCATGCCCTGACGTATCCTAGGATCAAGGGTTCTCTGCCTTAAATGCAGCGAAGTGAGCCCTGGTAGCAGCTAAATTTGCCGTACTGTCAAGCTGGTGCCCTTGCGCTTCCGCTAGTTTGTCGTGGTACAAACTTCTAATGTCCTCACAAATCACCCAGATCCGCCTGCGGTTCACAAGTCCAGGAATGTAATCAACCGTCTCTTTGTTGTATCGACTCTTCTTCTCAAGTTCCTCAAACATCTTAGATAATCTGGCCTCCATCGCCTGTGATTTGAACGGGTCAATATCATGAACTTCCCAAAGCCAAGGCATGTCGGTTTCCAATCTTTGTTTCCAAGATGCGTATGGACAAGCATGCATCGAATACGACGCAGCCTTGATAGCAAAGACGGATGCAATTGGAAGAAGTTCGAATATGTTCTGACGTAATTCAAATGGTAGCTTGTCGAATATGTCATATCTGTTTTGTACAGACGTTGACTCGAAGCTTTTCTTCTCCACGTCCACAAGGATTTCCTGTTCTGCAATTGATTCCAGGTGAATCGCTAGCTGGGGTATATTGACGGGATGCGTCACCAGGACCTATTTTCAATCTTTAAACCAGGCACCGCTTCACTTATTTGAAGAAATGAGTTACCTCTTCGCCCTTGTTGCATTCCCAATATTGTTCAAATGGCGGGAAGGGTTCACCGTAATCCAACGCCAACACGTTATGGTGATCCTGTCTCATCTCTTCGCAGAGAGCATAGAGCACATCTCCGTTTATCTTCTCATTCTTGAAACACCGGAGAAGAATTTCCTTGTAGCAGACTTCATGAAAAGGGAAGACAATAAGAGTTTCCTCGGAGTAATCATGGTATCTAGAGAAGATTAATACCGTATCGGGACAAGCCCTGAGTAAATGTCACATACGCGGACAGCCAGGACACTTTGCCTCTTTCATCAAGGGGAACGTTAGGGTCTACTTTAAGGTCAGACAAGACTTAAAGCGTAGAATTTCAGGTCTAAACGAACCCTCGCCTTGAGCTACATCGATATAAGCCTAGAAGTGCTTGTTAGGATGTCCAGCTCTTACTAATAATCAAGTAATGGCTCACAGCATCTTCATAACTGCCATGGCCTGTAATGAAAGATCTATACTTGTTAGAATAGACTTTTGGTGTCATAAAACAGATATATTACTGACTTTCTTTCCCCAGGGACACCAGGATTGATGCCAAGAGCACAGAGCGTGTCTAGCCACTTGATATCACTCTCTCCAATAACTTCTCCGCTGTACGTTGCATCGGTCTCGTCGTCTGAATCAATAGAGACGTTGCTTCTGAATGTCGAGCCACATATCGCGCAATACACATCCCAACCGCCCATATTCGAGGTGGACTTACAATAAAAGTCGAGGAAGCTTCGAAGTGTTGATTGTTGATCGTGGCAATCTTCAATAAATAGGTTTTCCTAAGTTATAGGCCGCCATCTAAGATAGGCAGACATCCGAATTTTCCTAACTCACAATGGCTTAGTGTGCGCGGTTACTCGTATTCCGGGACACTGCGACTACCCACGTGACCGCCAAATAGTTGTAGCATCAACAACCATCATCATATTCTATGCTTACAGCAATATTCGAATTCAGTCTACCTGTGAATTGATTGTCGGGTAAAAAACCCCAAGTGCGCTCATCCATGTTCAGGTCGCCTCTCTGTAAAACGGGATGGTCAATATAGGCTGAGATCACGCATGGGCATAACGATTCCAGATGAATAACATAATGGTATCCTCAATCATCAAGCTCTTCACGCCAGCCTCATTTTCTACAAGAAATTTCTGTCCACCTGGAGCCAGATCAGTGATCCCAGGAATAGCATTCTCGTAGTAGAATTGGAACTCAGACGGGGTGTATAGCTCCTTCCCAAAAGACCCCACTCTTTCAACAGTGACTCCGTGCTTTGTCCTCTTCTCCGAGCCTTTCACCTTCTCCCCAACCAACCATCGTTCGTCTATGGCTCCAATATGAAGATCTGATGTGACTTTCTTATCCTCTGACCTCCATATCATAGATTTACCGCAGTTCACGCAAAATCCTCGAAATCGACGAGACGATGATGAATATTACTTGTACATAGAAAAGGATGATAAAGGAGGGACGATTTGCTCAGGTGATATAACGATGAATTGAGTGAAAAGGTCAGCAGCCCATTTTCGGCACATTGTACATTGGCAAGTTGCCGACTGTTATGACTTACAAGATTTCAAGCATAGCATGAGGTGGATCGGTTTACCGGTAGCGGCCATGGAGCGTTGCGGTCAAAGACAATCTCATAATTAATTGCCTGACATAGACAACCCCCCGATATTTTCTCTGGCTTGACGCTGCCAGGAGACATTTTATCTTCTTGGAATAGCCAAATATGTCGAAAAGAGCGTACAACTTTTCGTGGCGACCAAAGAAATGGGGGAGCTGGCCATTAATGGAGGGACAGCGGAGAAGAGTACATTAGGCCGAATAAAGAAACATTATAAGAAAACATCCATGAGTCACAGGGTAGTTTTGTGCACACCACTTTGGTATAAAATACAGGACCATTCTAGGAAGCGGACTGTAAAGCGGGGAATCAATAATCTATCCCCCCAGGACCTGAATTATTTCTCGGGCATCCAGTCCGGAGAACATGGTGGTATAGATGATTTCAAAAATTGCTGTATGCATGCAGCCTGCCCAAATCCAGTCAGTACTCGGGCGCCCAAACAACAGTGCTTCTTTGATGTCATGTAGATCCGCTGCTTTGAGGGTTCTGATGACATGGTATCTTTTACTTCTAAGGGTAATAGAAAAGTGAAATAAAGCTGGCCTACAATGACCCGTCATATGATACGAGTAGATAAGAACGCGGCGTTGGACATTATTGGATAAGTACTCAGTGGTGTGGAAATCAGTTTGATGGTTAGCAATAGGTCTCGTCCGATCTACTACATTTCAAGGCTCCAGGCGCTAATCTGAAACTAGACAGCATAGCTTGACAAAGGTATCATTTGTTTCTCAGACTACACTATCTAATCGTCGCCAGCGACTTAAGTCATATACAGTGAGTGCTTCCGGAAATGGGTGTTCCCCTTACACTCTTTTCACTATTTTTCATAAAATTTCAAGAAACGCTAGGCTCCCTTTAGCATGGTCTATAACACATGCTAAAGGTCTATAACAATAAGGACACTCTTTTGTAAAATACTCGATATTTAAATATTCATAGTACTGTATAATGACTCATTAAGCGCTGAAGTTCAATCAATACAAACATTTAAGACGTAATATGGCTAAACAGGGTTATTGATAAATTAATCTCATACAGAGTAGCGCTGTCTCAGGTACGGATCGAGAAACAGATCGTGCTTGTGTAAATGGGAATCTGTTTTCGGATTCAGCTGTAGTATGCTTTCTATCTGAAACTTCACAATCAGGCAATATGCAAGATTCCCGAACCAACCGAAAGCTTCTCTCAGCACTGCTACGTCATGTTCTGCCTTGTTGTGGTGCATGATGGGAATGCGAATGGGGAGTTTGCTTTAAACGCTGACTCCACACCCCCACGAGGATTTCGATACCGTGCGGGGTCGTTGCATTTGCTGAATATGTGGCTACATGATTCAGACATATGAGAATCCTAGAAATTCATTTGAAGATAGAAGAAAGGTTAAAGGGATTCTTAAGAAGGGCGAGCGAATGGACAAAACCCACTTCTTCTCATCTATTTATTATAGTCGTTTTCAAATCAGCTATACCGCCATACTTTCCTTGATTCCCGAGCAGTGGTCCGATGTAACGCTAATCCCAATATGGAGGAAAAAGTGCCTGGCCGCCTCTAAGACCGCTTACTTAGAGAGTAGAGTAGTTACCTTACAATATGACGCCGAACTCAGATGAAGTAATTTGAACGGAAATACTATATACTTTATCTTATCTCCGTGCCCCTCCTCTCTTCCATTGCTCATCAACCGCTATTCTATTGTCACCACGCCATCTCCACTAGGTAATATTTAAGCTTAATCTCAATGTCATGGATCAAGGCTTCTCGCTTCAAAGCTTGATTTTATTCGCGATATAATTCGAGAACCAGTCTTTTACCGCGTCTTAGATAACCGCCGAAGCTGAATCTACCACCGTAGTAATCTAGATCCAAGGCAATTCGTATATTTACGGGAATTCAACCGAAACATCAAGATTCTCATGTTTTTGGTCTTGGCACGCAGGCTTGCTAACCTTATACTCCACCAAGTACATCATCTTGCAGTGACTTCAAGACTCGAATTCTGCTAAAACGTACATTCGATAAGGTGTTATGTAGTTAGTGATTGGTTAGGTGTGATGGGTACAATGTTGCGCGAGATGAATTCAGCTCAGCCACAAAACCCAGCGATACTAATGACATCAACGAATTTTTCTTATATAAGTAAGGCCATGCCTCCGAATTCAGGGATCACCTAGTCTTTTAAACTACTACAGTCAATCTAATTGTTATATCAAAATGGGCACAGTATGTTCTCAACAACTACAACCATGAACAAGCAAAAACGCTTTCTATCCAAGGGGTCGCTGACAATTTCTTCTCTTCCTAAGACAATCATTCGGTTTGATCACCCGGGCGCATATTCTGAAAACGCACAGAATGTCTCTCGGTAAGTGATGTATGCCATAGTCTTCTTGTAGTCATGCTAATCATGAAATCAGCATCCTCGAAGAAGCCGGGTTCAGAGAAGGTACTTATCCAACCACTAGGAGCTTTCCTCCGATTGTGTTTTTACCTAGGTAAATATCACCCTAGCTGCAAAAGGGTTTCCAAAATGTAAGCTGACTTATTAGTGAACTCAATGGTGATGTCCTCAGCAAATTGAACAACTATGACGGGGTGAAAGCTGAGGTCCATGCAGATGATGAGACCTAGCTGCATCACTGAATGGAGGCCAGTCCGTTCTTCTGAGCCCTATGACCTTATCGCGTCCAGATCCGCCCACGGACTGTAATTGAAATGATATGAGTGAGAAGCGCATTATATACATATTAACGTATGTGCGATTGAACTGTCCTTACCCCTCTAAAAATAAAGCGATACACAAGCGCAGAGCGTAAAATAAATAGAGATAGGCGGATTGAATTCCTTGCTAGGTGTAGCCGTACAAGATAAAGTGAAGCTTTCTAATCTACGACTGGCGAAGACGAGGGCTGCGCTGCATGCGGGAAGAGTGAGGAAAGAGCAAATTGTGGCTGAGGGGAGGAAGGAGAGCTACAGCAAGCGATCTTGCTAGATTCCCACATCTACAAAACCAATCCTGGAAATATAGATGGTTCCAAGTAATACCAAGTAACTACGCGATAATGATGACTCATTGAAAGCAGTAAAATCGGTACGATGATAGTTCTGCCAGATTCCGAGGTGGTGAGCCAAAACAGGTTAGCGCCGGAATTATCTTCCTGGATGCAAATAGTACGGCGGTTAACCTGATTTCGAATCCTACTGTATCAAAGATACCTACTCGAACTTCGTCTTTACAACAACAAATATATCAGAGTTCTTTGTTTGAATGTTTTTGAATTTGTATTTGCCTGTTTGCAAGACAACAATGGTATCAAATCTCAAATGGTAAAAGGTTGAGAAAAAGCTTTCGTAAATCGTGTCGGCTAGCAAAAATGGGAAAAGAACCGGCCAAACCCATATATGCAAATGAATGTGCCAACGGTCTTGTACAAGACATCTTTTTCAGAGAATGTTCATCCTTGATCTGTGGCACGGCCACAAGATCAGGAAAAAAGAATGGGCTAAAAATGGGGGATGAAAGAAGTGAAAAAGAAAGTGGTGTGAAAGAATGAAAAATGGAAATGCAAAGGAAGGAGACATTTATGCTTTTACACAATATCTGTATCCCTTCCAGAGGTTTGTGCAGGTTTCGTCCAATCCAGAATTCCAGCTAATGAATTCGGACGCAGTGATGCCGTATTGGCTTTCGACTTTCTCACAGTAGTCACCTGCTACTACTGCATAGTACTCCGTGCAAGACGAAGTTGCGTATGGGTAGATAGGGATGGCTGATGCAGATGCAGAGGCAGATGCGGACGCGCTAGAGGTCGCACTGGGGACAGTGGTGGTGGCGGCGGCTGTGGGGACCACAGCAGTAGTAGTGGGGACTGCAGCTGCGGTGGTGGTTGCCTCGGCGGTCGGGGTAGCAGCTGCGGGGGTCTCGGTGGGAGTGACAGTGGCGACGGGCACGCTGGTGGAGACCACGGTGGGCTCTGGCACGGTGCTCGAAGTAGAAGTGGAAGTGGCAACGGCGGAAGCGGAGGCAGAAGTAGAGCTTCCAGAGCTGCTACTGCTGCCTGTCCAGCTAGTACCGGTCAAATCGCCGATGGTATCAGCGTCACAGCTGCTGGTGCCGGAAGACCAACCCAAGAGACGGTTGGCGACGTCGGAGCAATAGCAGGCAGTGGCACCACCCTGGCCGAGGTTACCGTCCGAGGCGACGGAGCCGGAGTTGTAGACACGAGCGGTCTTGTAGTAGTCCGTGGCAGTGGAACCGCCCTCCTCGGCGAGGATCTGCTTGAGACCGTCACCTTCGGAGGTACCTTCGACACCGTCGACAATCATCTGGTGGATCTCGCTGTATGGGCAGGGGTTCTGGACGGTGCCGTCCTTGTTGCAGGAACCGGTTCCGTCGTGGCTTTGCATGAGACCCGGGTTGACGACACCGTTGTCGGTGGTTTGGACACGGACACAGCCGTTGGACTCCTGCATAACGATGGCCAGAATGAAACGAGCGTCGACACCGCTGGAGGAAGCAACTGCCTCGATGGCCTTCTTCACGTTGGCGTTCTCGTCGTCGGAGTTATCCGCCACATCGAATTGAGCACAGCTCGAAGACATGACGTCCAAGTTCGACTCGAACATATCGTCAAAGGTGGAGATCCACTCGGAGATCGAGGGCCACCCATCAGACACCAAACCATCACCACCAAAAACTGCTTCGTAAAGATCGGAACTGCGTTCACTGAGGGAAGGACTGGACTCTGCGGTTGCAGACTTCTTGTAGAGATAGGATGCTATCGGCGCCCCAGAAATGAGGGGGAGGCTGCCGGCAGCCAAAAGCTATTCGACTATTCATTAGTATATAGGTCGTCAAGTAGATAGATCGGCAGATCACATACGAATGGAAGGATGAACATGTTTGCTGAAAAAGGAGTGCCCAGCACAACAAAAAAAAAAAGAGAGAAGAAGACTTGCTTGCTCAATCCATCGAGGAGAGCGAGGATACAGTATATGTACCCTGTGTAGTGGAGAACAAACTCAGAGGTCCACCGCAAGGTACCAACCTGAATGGAGAGGACCACAAAATGGGCCAATCACGGGGCGACGGGAACCTTGCGGCGCAGGAGGTGAAACAGCCTAAAGGCCCCATTCACTGGCCTGTGAAAGGTAACGATGGACGGAGCCATCGCTAGTTTCAGGTGAGGGATCATTAAGGCGGAGACACGGTCTTGCATCGGTGCGCCATGTTACGGGTCATGATTGGTGAATGAAGCTGATCTTTCCTCAAGCCCTCAGCTAAGGCCACCACCAATAATACTGCGCCCTCGGTGGTTCCGTGTGATTTTTACACTTTCTCTCGTTCCTTTCACTGTATCATGTTTTTCTTGAATTTTCGGGTTACATTTCCAGACAATTTAACTAAATTAAGGGGATGCTCCCTATTCATTCAAGTAATATTGTTCCTTTCATTATATCTCAGTAAAAAATTAATTAATCGAACTCCTCATCTCTCTTTCAATCTAAACCCCGAGATACGAGTGGCTTGATTCTTGGCTTTGAAGTTCGGTGGGGCTCCCCTTTCTCTAAGCCTCCATGTGGGCATTCCCACCGAGGGCTGGAAACCCTTGAACTCGGCCCCAGTGAATCAAGTGACATAATGTCTCTAGCGGGAAAAATATTGAGCTGACGAGTCCTCTAGTGAAAGTCGTATCCGATCAGAAAGCGCCCCAAACTAGTCTCAAGGCTGATCCTTCGGACTCCGCAGATTGGTCCAAGTAAACGGTAGTGTCTTCTCGGAGATCGCGCGCGTATGCGACCCGATCACAAGATATACCTTACCCGAGGCCAAAGTCTGGGCTTTGTGATTTGCTTTCACGTAGCATTGTGGCTTTTTTCATTCTTCTCCATCAATGACGCGAGAGAACACCGAATAGGAAGGATTGTTTCTCGTGCGTTGGTCCCAGCGTCTAACTGTGGGGCCCGCGGCCCAAGCGAAGTCGCAGGAGATGTAGCACAAGGAATTGATCAGATTGGTCACGGTGACTTTGCAGATTCGATAATCCTTGTATGCTAGTTATGTCAAAGTCTTTGTGCATGTTTCGGTGGTAATGTTCGGATATTCCATGTTCTCAAGTATAGGGGATCGTCGAATTGATACAGATACACCGCTTCTTTTCGATCGGCAAATGCTACCTGTATCACGTCGGGATAAATCGCACTTTCTTCTCAGGGAAACTTCTGGTCCAGATCGTGGAGTGGAAACCCGTGGTGATAGGCCAAACAAGAGGTAGTCCCCCAAGAGGGCGAAGAGACTCGCTAGAATACACTGGGTATATTGTTCTAAAACATGATTCACACAATAACGGGAGTCGGTGGCGAAAGCTCAGTGGATTCGAGATCGTAGCGTGCCTGAGGATGGTGCTTCACTGACTTGAATCTCAAAGTGTGTATCAGCTATTGTCGCGGGTTCAAATTCTATACGAATGGAGATTGCAACAACAATGGTGCTTTCTAAGAGGCAACAAATAGTGACATGGAGAATTGTTCATAAGTTTCTGCTGTACCTTAACCAGTCCGATTCAACAGTTGCTTATTTTTCGCTCCTTTCTCCGAACTCTCCTAAAGATCAATGCTAGCCTAGTTTTTCTTCCTTTCCAAAATCCAGGATTGTTAAGCTATAGACGAAGTGACGGACATTTCGCAAACAACCTTACCACTTGACTTGAATGTCAGCCCACATGAGCTCTTATACCTGGAGCTCCATCAAGGCGCCCGTAACCAAGGCCAGCCTACTAGACCCAATCTGAAAATTATTTTGCTCAACGCTAGGGCAGCCGATTCCCTGCTAACAGCGCTGATTAACTACATTCTCATCTTTCTCCGGATCAAGGTCATGTGGCATGAATGGTGTCTTTCACCAGTCCTCATCCTCAAGTAACAAATAGCTAAGTTAGACAGTATTGTGAATCGAGCAGGCGGCCTAAAAGCACCTAGAGCCGCTATGAGGAAACGTTGTCCCAAAAACTTACGGCAAACGAATATGTATACGGAAGAACATGTAGATCCAACCATCCAATCAAAACATGTCACCTCATCCTTGTCATGACTATATGATCTCCGGCTGGGGCCCAGGGTCACATTCTCCACGCTGCATTTTATGCGCGGATCATGCATAGCTGCAAACCCGCGTCGAACTTCAATGACGGGTCATATTGCAAACGCCGAGGCGATGGGCTGACGACGTCTTGTTTGGCATTACGAGGTGCAGATCGCTGCAGGAGGGATTAGCAGTTCAAGGTGCATACTTGATGGGTCAGTAAATTCCACGTCTAATGAAGCGGGAGAAAAAAAACCTTGTGTGTGGCTTACTGGCAACAATACTTGGCGTTCTTGAGATTCAGGGACGGGTTGGTTGCCTTCTTTTTCAAGTTCGGTCGGGTGGCCTTGTGCGTTCATGCACCTGTCATGGGGTAGCCGTTAGGAAGATCAGCAGGGTTTGGAGGTGTCATCCCATTAGGGTTTTTAGCTATCAGATATTTCCTTATTGTAGTATGATTGCGGGTTACCATATTGCTATCTTAATTCAATCCTGGGCCCTTCAATGGCAGGTAAGAAAATCAATTTCCCCGAAAAGACGAATCTTCGGCTGCTGACGCGACAGGGAATCGACATTTCTCCTATAGCGACATGTCCGTTTCCACGATGGCCGCATAGCAAAATATGCCTTTACTTAGTTCAATGATAGATAAAATAGCCATAGTCGGACCCTTTTTTCGCTGACCTATCTTTTCTTTTCAGCCTACTTATAGATATCTATTATACCTCTAAAAATAATATAATATATGTTCAAAATTAACTTGAAGGCGTCTTGAGCAATGAAAGACTTTTCTTTTGTCAATATTCGCTAGGTAAATGGCATCATCCATCCTAGCTGTGATATCACATGTGTCCAAGTAGCTGCGTGTCGTGACGAGGCCTTGGATGTCCCGTCAGCGCTCAGATCTCTGTTCTTCCATATCGCTTCAACTGCAGACATGGTGGAAGGGACATTGCTGATAGGCTTCTTGTGCTTGAGGACTGTGAAGAACTCGAGAATCTTTACTCGGCCTTGCTCCTGAACAACACAGCTGGCGATGAAAAGCGCCCACATTGGATAAGGTATAAAACAAAGCAGGGCACCTTGTGCCTTGTGAATTTGCTCAAGGGCATTGATAATCCTAGGGAGATGAACGCTTTGAATAATCTCACTCTGATAAGGCTCGTCATTAATTGCATGGTGCAGGTAGATCCAAGTCGCCTCTTCGAAAGCGGTAGAGTGTAGCTTTATTAATTGATTGTTGTCTGACTTCTCATGGTTTTTAATACGGCTAAGCCGCTGTTGTATGGTTGCAAATATCTGCCTGGTGCCATCAGAATGGTGGCCTGGTATATGTCGTCTCCGGGCGTGGTCACTTATGCAGGAAATTATGTCTAACAGTTCAAGAGATAATCCCATACAGGGGTTCACTTTCATGCGACCACGACCTGCAAGAAAAGGGAACCTCAAAGGCACTTCGGTTGACCCATGGAGATCGTCGAGGTAATCTTCTTCCTCGATACTGGAGATTGTCGTGCTAGTACTGAAAAATGTGTTTTTCTCAATGAAAAACGTATAGACCAACTCCAGAACCTCTTGGCTGAAGATATCTCGCCGAGGTATGGAGGAGCAGCTATCCATGTAGAACTTCATAATTTGGAAAGCCCCTTTCATATGGTATGTCCACTCCACGACACTTCCACTGGCAATCTCCAGGGCACAATGAAACATCATGAGAAGAAGAAGACTGTCTCGCTCACATCGAGTCCGGGCTGAAGATTCTGACTGGTCGCTGCAGCTTTTAGGTAACATGTCGCGAAGGTATTTGAGAGACCGACATTTGTGTGTAAGAATCATCTGATCGTAATGGCACACATCATGATCCTCGCACTGATTGCGAAGGGAGTGTGCGGCCCACGCAATGGCAATATGTAGAAGGCCATCTGATTGGAAACACATGGGAAGGAGAACTGATCGCCATGGGTTCTCGGAGTCTATTAAAGATCTCCGTATAGTGCAGATATCACTAACTTCAAAAAAGTCAGCATGAAGAGCAAGTACCAAGCGGCAGAAAACCAACAATAGTGAAAGAGAAAATTATCAACCTCCTCCAGAGAGGGGTGCTGTGACAGAATCGGGGGAATCGTGTCACTTTGGACAAGACTTCCGGCACTTGTTAGTCGAGGTTCCGTATCATAAATAGCCTGTCGTAGATTGGGGTAGCCCTCATAGAGCAAACAGATATCCTCTGATGTCGTAGTAAGCCAGTACCGGGCGGTATGGAAGTTTGCAGGAACAAAATAATGCGAAGCTGTGGACTCGATATTTTGCTTCGTGAACTGATCTTTCATGCCAGATCTACCAAAAGCAATGCCCATTGATTGAGCTTCGTTTTTCCACAGCAGACGGATGCCATAGTGGCACTGCTGTCCGCGCTTGAGACACCACTTGCAGGATGGTTTGTCTTCTGCGCCACAATGTTTAGCTCTTGCCTTGGGCTCTCCAGTCACACAGATTTCCATTGAGCATACCAGTACATCTTCGGCGTCTCTCTTTGGCATGTTAGCAGAATGAAACTCGACGATAACAAGCGATTTGATCTAGGATACGTACTTTTACAATTCCAGCATCCTGAACGTGTTCGTCGGATGCTGGATTTTGAAGATTTATCTATCATTCTGTCGAGTCGTGGGCCAGTTTGTCAGTTCTTTGAATTTCAAAAAGCGAAGAGGCAAAAGTGAAGGTTGATCGGAATTTGTCTCCTTCATTTAGCTTTTCTTAGGTCAGACAAAAGAGGGGGTGATTTGCCTCAATGTGGTCCGCCCGCCTTATCAACCCCAAGCTGTCGGAGCGATCGTGTCGCTGATAGGAGAGTAAGAGCGGGGATACTCCGGGACAGCATAGATGCTTGATAATTGACAAGCTGTGCATCAGGAGACCGAGGGACACTGCGCATAACATCGTCTTATATATTTCTATCAAAGTACCAAAAGACACTTAGGTATGACAGTATATAGATACGCTAAAAAAAAATATCCGCATAGTGTAAGGCCTCAATAATTGAAACTACATCAGTCTGACAAGGCCCGAAATGTGCCTAAATGGAGTCGCTTGCTTCTGCCCCAATCGTCGCAGAAGCAACAGTCAGTATCTAGGTATGTTTCCATCGAAGACGTCTTTCACTTCACAGTAAGCTGGTTGGGCCACCCCAGCCGGGTAAAGAATTCAGATCCCTAGTCACTTCCTGGTGGGGATTCGTTGAATAGTCTCCAGGCTTAACACCTGGTCTCCATTTCCACTTTTGAGCAATTTCAGGATCCAGTGTGTCTTCCATCATCTCAACAATGTACTTTCCTAACACCGGGAGGAATTTGAATCCATGTGCGGACCCTCCAATGGCAACCTTTAGGTTTTTGTGGGTGGGATGTGGTGTGATCAAGAAATGGTAATCCGGCATATCACCATCCCTAAGGAACTATCAGAAAAATGCTCACGAGAGCCTGACAAGCTGGAAACTCACCAGCAAATCCGAGTCTCAATCCATTCTCGGGATGCCAGCTCAGGTACACACCCTGCCATCCATTTACGAAGACGAGCTTCGATTTCAGCAGGTATGCCATCCTGAGGATGGTCGGAACGGTAACGCGGAAGGGAAGATCCATTGAAGGACTTGGCATAGTTGGTGACAAAATGAATTGCACCAATCTTCATGATGCCGTCTTCTTGAGGAGGAAAAAGAATTCCTAGTAATTATTAGTGATAGGCTCGAGTAGAACTGGAATTTCCACTTACCTCCTTCCAAATGATCCAGGATAGGCATGCTTTTATATTTCTCGACCTCGTCAGGAGTCAACTGAATATGGCCCACAGTATGACCGTGAGCCACAATCTGGCCTTGCAGATTTAAGAGGCTTCCTGCTGCTGCTCCTGCTGCAAGCAAGATCTTGCCACCAAAGTATGCCATGCCATCAGCACATTTCACTCCGATACATGTCTGATGCTCATCGTAAAGAAGCTGTGTCGCGTGCCCCGAGCTACCCGAAATATACTTCACTCCGGCTGCCATCGCCTCTTTAGCCATTCTGACAATGCCTTCCCTTGCATTCACCCAGGCCGCATTCGGACTCCAATATGATTTCCATCCCTGGAAGTCACCGTTCATTGCGGGCCATTGTTGGTGAATTTCTTGGGTCGAAACCAGTCGTGGTGGCTCAACTCCGTTGGCATTTGCGCTCTTGATCGATTCATCGACAAAGGCTTGGGAACGATCACTGGTCCCAATGATCCAACCACTGGGGTTGTAAAGTCCAGCAAACAAGCCATTTGGATCACACCATATGTCTCGTGAATCTGATGCTAGCCTGGTGTACAGATGCTCGGGATACTCTGTGCGAATAACCTTGTTGATATCATTCCCAGCTGCTTCTGCTGAAGGCAAAGGGAAACGATCAAGGACAATAACATCTTTATATCCTTTCTTGGCCAAGTGGTAGGCTGTGGTTGTGCCAAAGGTTCCACCTCCGACAATGATGATCGGTTCGGAGAGCTGAGAGGGATTCATTGCGAAAGAGACTATGATTTCTGTTGCGAAAACGCCTGGTGGACAAAACTACGTTTCTGCGGACACCTTGGGCTTATTATACTCCATCTCGTCAGCCTTTTCAAAAGGCCCATGGATTCAGATACTCACAATTCAAGGGCAAGTCGATGCGCTACATCCCAGGATAATAGTGTTGGAGCATGTTAGTCT
This sequence comes from Penicillium sp. S1602, assembly GCA_023626355.1. Classification (NCBI taxonomy): domain Eukaryota; kingdom Fungi; phylum Ascomycota; class Eurotiomycetes; order Eurotiales; family Aspergillaceae; genus Penicillium; species Penicillium sp. S1602. The sequence goes on along the minus strand of JAMAGW010000012.1, from coordinate 428,459 downwards.
CTGCCTAATCTGTACTAGCAAAGATCCCAGCCCCATGGTAGACCATTGATAAAGCTCCAATTACACCAATGAATCGTCAGAAGAATAGATCTGCCGACCCACTTTACAGATAGCACTTGCTTACAGTCCAATCATAGCACGACCAGGGGAGGGGTAGGACAAGTCGAAACGGCGCCTCGACCTGCCCTCGCTCTGGCGATGTCTTGGCATCATCTACTACAGAGGTCTTCACTTCTTATCAATACAAAGTGTAATTTCCTTTCATAGCACGACCAGGGAGGCAGTAGATAATTGGGTTGGGGAAATTCGAAACGGCGCATCGACCTGCCCTCATTCTGGCGTTATCTTGGCATCGTCTATCAAGGTCTTCGCACTTTATCAGTACACGGTATAATTTCCTATCATAGCGACTCATATAAAGATCCCGGCCCTTGCTCATGCTAAAACCCCCGTCGACATGGTTATCAGTGTATCCAACTGCACATCCTGCAAGATATATGCGCACCGACTTGCTCTGAAAAATGTCGCATCTAGAAGATACGAAAAAGGATGCTTTTTCTAGCACCCAATCACCGGTTGATACAAACAGCGACGATAACATAGGGGAAATAGTTCTGCTGCAGAACAATGCCGGGTTCCACCGCACTTTCACACCCAGACAAATCCACGTATGCAATCCAACATCGTCATAATTCGAACATATTGGTCCCAGATTCCCATCTAACAAATAGCAGGTCATTTCTCTTGGAGGCCAAATTGGAGCTGGTCTTTTTATTTCGACCGGTGCGAACCTACGGGATGGTGGCCCTGGTTCCCTTTTCCTCGGCTTCGCAATTGTATGCTCATGCGTATGGGCAGTTCTTCAGACAGTTAGTGAGATGACAATTACTTTTCCCACTTCCGGTAATTTCATCGACTACGCCGATCGCTTCGTTGATCCAGCTGTGGCCTTTGCGGCGGGCTTTTCGATGTGGATCGGCTGGACAGCTATCATCGCTGCCGAGGCGACATTTTTTTCTGTGATCGTTAACTACTGGGCAAAAGAGTCTGTTCCCGAAGCAGTCTGGTGTATGTTGCCTCTTATGCAAAGTCCCCTCCATTCTTCATACGTCTACTGAAAGTGTCTCTAACCTTGGACATCCAGTGACGATCTTCCTTATTGTGATGTTCATCATTTTTAGCTTGCCAAATGTCGTGTTTGGGTGGTTTGAGTATTTCACCTCCATACTAAAGATTATGGTTCTGATTATGTTCATCATTGTTGGTGTCGCACTTGTATTTGGAGCCGGTTCATATGGCACCATGCACCATGGTGAAACTTGGCAGAATGGAGAAGCCTTTTTGAATGGATTCAAAGGGTTTGGCAACAGCACTCTATTAGCCATTCTTGCAATAGGAGGTATATATTTGTCCTATTCGTAGAATCTTTCCAACTTCATGCAGACACTTACGATCGATCCAGATAACACGTTTACTGGTTTCCTTGCTGGAGAGTCCAAGAGCCCTCGATTCTCCGTCGCTCACGCAGTGTCGCTGATCCCGATCCGAGTCTCCTTTTGCTACCTGGTCTCCGTGGTTCTGATCGGAATCCTGGTTTCTCCTTACAACACCAATTTACTAGGAAGCAGTGGTGTGGCTGCATCGCCGTTTGTCATTGCCATTGAGCAGGCTGGCATCAAAGGCCTTCCAGACTTGCTTAATGTAATCATTCTTTTTGCAGTAGCAGCTATTGCTGCAGAGAGCTTTTTCATCGCCTCGCGAATTCTTCAATCGATGGCTCATCAAGGCTTGATCTGGGCTTCTTTAGCAAAGGTCGACTCACACGGACGCCCTCGAGTATCTCTGGCCATCACAGGTGCTCTCTGCATTACCCTCACATATATCAACCTGAGTGGAGAAGGTACCACTGTTTTCAACTGGCTGTCCCAAATCGCTAGCACTGGGTATTTCATGGTGTGGGTTGTCATATCCATTACGTCGTTTCGCTTCCGGGCGGCTCTCAAGGCTCAAAACGATCCACTCTTCACGCAAACATACGCTTGGAAATGCAGCATCTGGCCCTTTCCTCCCATCTGGCTTTTGACTTGTTGTTGCTTTTACATCGCATGCTCTCTATATCTTGCTTTGTACCCCATTGTAAGATTCGTTATCAACTGATCTTGCTCGATTCTAAGAAAGACTTACGATTTATAGGGCTCAAACACGCCAACTGCATACTACTTCTTTCAATACATGTTTGGTTTGATTTTGATTGTGTTGAGCACCATCGCCTACAAAATCATATATCGCACCAAACTCCGAGACCTTCGAACGGTGGATTTGCAAACAGGGAGGAGGATTCTTGGTACAGATGAAATCCTGGAGTTGGATGAATATGAGCGGATGCCTCAATGGAGGAAGCTTATCAGTTTTATACAGTTGTGGTAGTCCAAACTGCGTAAAGTGAGAAGGTGGAGCGGACGAGGGCTTTAATAGTACAATCTTAGCCAATTTATTGCAATGAAACCCAGCTCATTGCTGCCGAGTCCAGTTCGACATCGCACTTCATGACCTTGATGGTATCTTTTACCTGTTCTTTTCTTCCCATTCTTTAAAGATCACTTCAGCATATACTGAGGGACAAGATCGATGTGTTGAGTATGAGGGCCTATGGATAAAAAGGTATATTCAAAGTTCTTCTATGACTACATGGCCGTATGAAAATTTACAGACTCTTAATTTAAATTTGAATGGTCCTTAGTCTGTATCGAAGTTTGAACCAGCTAAATGTGGGGTTTATAAGTGGCAGCGTAGCTGTGTCGTGTCGGCCGAGTGAATACCTTTGCAGCTGGATACATCGACCCATCAATCATTAATTGATAGGTAAAAATATAGATCCAAACCTTTTCATCATACCCAAAATAGATGTCAAAATTCGAATTGACTTTCAAGGGCTGAGCAAAGGTTGTGGCTTGATTCAGGTACAGATTTTCAGGGGGATCATCTCAGGCTATGCAATAGGCACCAACAAACAAGAAGCCCCGAGCGTTGGGCCCATACGATATGATTGGTTAAGACCCGTTTGTGGGACTTGCGCCATCCCTTTCTTACAGCTCCAACAAAGACACATTACGGAGTACAGAATATACATACAACCTTGGGAAGAGGTGTAGTTCAGACATGTCTCACTGCAGTATGGGCAGTCGCCTGGGCAGAAATACGAATAGAAAACGTCAAAAATACCAAGAAACTTGATTCACTTGACTAGAGAAATCTCATGATTCAATTTCATAGACTGTGAAGGTGTAATGCGACAATTTTGTGCTCATTCCGACATGATCATCGTAGATATCATGACACTCCCACACATCAAGATGCTTGAATCCACTGCTAAAAACAATGAACAAAGTATCATAGATGGCATTGCTAGCATGCGCTTGGGGAGGCAGAGTGTTTGTTTCGTTTCGTTTTTGTTAAGAAAATGGGCAGATCACTGGTAGGTAATATTGTCACGCAGGCTCGGAAGAAGAAAAAGTCTATCAACATGAATCGAAGAAAATGGTTGATGAAAGCAGCCCGCTAGGGGCGCATTTCAAATGAAATTCCATAAGGGAGTGAGAAGAAAAAGAAAAAAAAAAGGGCCCAGTCTGTAATTCCACCGAGACAGATCGAAGGAGAGATGGCTGTCTAGGGCGGAACGGCTGATGGGAAAGAAATGGGTAAAATGGTCATCGAGACCAGAGTAGAGTTGTGACATATTGAAATCTACCAGAGATTTCCCATTCCTACGCTCCGCGATCTACGCGGTTCGTAAGGTAGTTTTTTCTTCGTTTAGTTGATGTACCAGGTAGCGCCGGACAGACGACCAGCTGACAGGGAGTCGAAAACCTCGAAGAAAGCGCGCGACAGATCGACGGAAGTGTCGTCGCAGCCCATACACTTGTCGACGACGGTACCGGTCTTGGTGACACCGCCGTAGCTGATGGTAACAGTCTTACCACAGTCGGAGTCAGTCATGATGCCGACAGGCAGGGCGAGGACCAGCTCGGTCAGGCCGTCGTTGGTGGTGCCACAGGAGCTGGGGTTGCTGGCAGAGGTGGCAGTGTCGTAGTAGGTCATCTGTCCGGTGCAGGGGGAGCTCTCGGAGCAGGAGCCGCTGTAGCCGGAGGAGCTAGTGGAGGAGGAGGTAGCGACAGCAGCAGCAGTGGAGGTCGAAGTAGGCTCAGCGGAAGTGGTAGCCTCAACAACGGGGGCAGCAGAGGTAGTGGGCTCAACAACGGGAGCGGCAGAAGTAGTGGGCTCAACAACGGGAGCGGCAGAAGTAGTGGGCTCGACGACAGCGGCAGCGACAGTGGTAGGCTGCGCGGTAGTCTCGGGAGCAGGAGCCGGAGTGACAGTAGAGCTGGTGCTGGTCGAGGTGGTCTGGACCTGGCGGTATTCCTCGGGCTTGGATTTCTCGGTGGGAGTAGTCTCGGCAGCGGTGGTGGTCACTGGGACCACAGTCGCGGTAGCGACGAACTCCTGGGGGTAGACAGTGGTGGTGACATCGACTGTGGTCCAGACAATATCGGTGACAGTTTCCCACACAACAGCGCGCTTCTCGATAGGAGCAGCGACACCAGCCATGGCAAAGAGAGCGCCAGCAAGGGCAAGAGTCTTAGAGATCGGGGCCATTTTGGCGAATTTGGAAGGAATGAAGATTCTTGAGAGAAGGCTTTAAAAGGACAGAAGACTGCACAGCAGTTGAATCACTCAAAAGAACGAGAGTGAGGAAATCGAGACGAATCGCAAAGGAATGGCGGGTTGAAGAAAGAGAAACAGGAAGGAAGGAAAAACGGCTTTAATAAAACCCTCGTTATACAGTACAGTCATCAGTGGAAATCTAAACCCTCGACCCACTTGTCCAACTTTCCCATGGATCGAATTCAAGCCACAATTCCCCTGGATTTTCGGACCCAATTCACTTACCACCAAGATTCACCCAACACCAGGATTCACTTCACACAGGTACCGGATGCCACGGAGCTCACATACCGGTACCTGATTGGCATTGAGTTGCGCCGCCAACAGGGGTGATGTGTGCCACCGTTTTCTCTCCTGACCCTAAACCACTTATGGGTCCGGGCGGCTGAATGAGCCGATCCAGCCCAACACCAATTAAAAAATTCCCCCACTTGGTTCCCGACTTTGAAAGATGGGGATTTGACTCTTGGCTCTGGCTCTGGCTCTGGATTTGAACCGTCTTTAAAAAAGAGTGCAAGAAAGACCAGACACAAAAAGGCTCAGCTTCGTTCTCCACCTTACGACTTATGCCCCTGACAGGTCGTATTGGCGGTACAAACAGCGGGCCCCTACGCCATCATCCAATTGGACAAGATGAGACACGGCGATATCTCAGTATGTACTCCGTCCAGCTGAACGATCTGACTGGGCCACGAATGACGCCCTACGCAAACCCTACACAACAGGGACCTGTACACCCATACGCAACTTCAATTCCCCGTTCAATTCACCTGAACTCGCTTCTCATCACCATCGCTAATTCCGGTGGGGCCTTACAAGTGTGGCTGACGCCAGGAACCCCTCCAAATACCCTGAAACCGCAGGATCGATCCAACCCTCCAGCCTACAAGTTGACTGATGTGTCTCCGGACCACGGACTACGGACTAAATTACTGAGCCATGATCAGTACTTGTACCATGCAACATTATATCTCCAACATAACTGCAGTCGTGACTCCGACATCCTCCCGCCCTACCCACGTAAAGTAGCGGGTACACTAACTAGCCTTGTAAGCCGTCCTGGCATTACAATAGGTTCCCGGATCGGTGATGTGAAACGATTCCGATCTCCATAGAATTCTAGACCGAACCGGGGTCCCTGTCTGTCAGCCAATAAATGACGTTCTGGTCGCCTTACGGCCCCGTCGGTAACGGTGACTGGTGGGCATCCACTTTGCAGTTTTTTCTCGCTTGGTTCGGTTTGGTTTTTCTGACCAGTCGCCGTTGCTCCACTGCCGACGATCACCCCAGAATGAGAGGGAGGCCCATGGTCTGTGAACCGGCAGTTACTAAATATTTGTGCGGGAATAAAAATTGGATGGTTGTATGTACTGTAGGCTGAGCTGGAAATGAGGAGTGCTTGTGTTTCTTGGCTTGGGTTGTTGTTGTGCAAGGGAGTTCATTCTGTTCGATCGGTTGATTCAGGGAACGTAAAGTGGAGGATAGTATACCTCACGGTCAACAGCGACTCCATTTTCACCAATCCACGCTTTTGCCATGTGCGATGTGTGATGTGATATGAATGAGCCGAACTCGTGGCGTCAACTCGAATCCCGGTCGTTTCGGTTTCAGATGTGATTGCGAACACCTACTTTCAACCCAATGACATTGGGAATTATGAGTTCTTTGGGCTCTTTCTGTATTTCCGTAGCCTACCCGAGTCTCAGCATGGATAAAAGAACCGTGATTTGGATCTGTGAGCAAATAGGAACATTCAGTTGGAGTTCGTTCCTGAAAACCGTGGTTGCATCAGGAACCCGTGGACCGAGTCCAGTTTTGTGGGTCATGGTTTCACGTTTATCCGTTCTATGGTTCGGGTGTGAAGGAACCCTTCGATCCATTCTTTTCTTCTTCTTTGACTTTTCAAGGTAATATGTCATCGCCGGAATTGGAATGGGTATCCGTTGAGCCGGCTTGTTCGGAGGGGTTCCGAGACGGTCGCTTTAGTGGAGGCGAAGGCAAAGGAGCCGTTACATATTCGAATACAGTACGTGGTGGATGAATTGATTACGAGGAATACTGACATGTGATGAAGATAGGACGTCATTTAAAGAAGAACGTACATAGGAAAGAAACAAACTAGTAACGCCAGAAAAAACCTCCCAGGACAAAAGAAACAAAACCATCAATCTCATCATATAGGTACATAAAATCACACACGGTGTGGCGTTGCAAGGGGAACCAGGGAAAACAAGAACATTAAATCATGGGAAGGGAATTTAGCCCTGGCACATGAGACAGGCCTCCTTGTTCTCGATGCTGCACTGGAGAACAGCGTCGGAGAAGATGTCGCCCTGGGGAGCATCACCGTCCGCGGCCTCCTCAGCAGGGGCAGCCTCAGTGGCGGGGACAGCCTCGACGGGAGCGGGAGCAGCAGCAACTGGCTCAGGAACAACAGTGCGGGGGCTCTCTTGGCGGGGAGCGCTGATGGCCTCAGCGCCGCTAGCACGGGGCACAGCGGAGTAAGAGGAGACAGTACCACCGACACGCTTCTTGGAGCGGGCAATGTTGGTATCCTCAACCTTCAGCGCCTCCTGGTCAACGGTGAACTGGATGGGGGCGGAAGCGGCCATGGTACGCAAGTAGTACATGCCGGTCTTGAGACCCATCTTCCAGCCAGCGAAGTGCATGCTGGTGATCTTGCCCATGGTAGGCTCCTTCATGTGGATGTTAAGAGACTGGGACTGATCGATGAAGGCACCACGGTCGGCGGCCATCTGCAGGATGTTACGCTGGGAGATCTCCCACACGGTCTTGTAAAGAGCCTTGATGTCGGCGGGGATGTTGGGGATGTTCTGGACGGAACCACCATCGGCGATAATACGGTTCTTCATGTTATCGGACCACAGGCCAAGGTCGACCAGGTCCTTCAGGAGCCAGGGGTTGACAACCTGGAACTCACCAGCCAAGACACGGCGAGAGTAGATGTTGGAAGTGTAGGGCTCGAAGCACTCGTTGAAGCCCAGGATCTGACTGGTACTGGCAGTAGGCATAGGAGCAACCAGCAGACTGTTGCGGACACCAGTCTCGGCGATGGTGGCCTTCAGGGAAGCCCAGTCCCACAGATCAGTAGGGGTACGGTCCCACATGTCGTACTGCAGGATACCCTGCGAGACAGGAGAGCCGGGGTAGGTCTCGTAGGGACCGAGCTTCCTGGCGATCTCAGCAGAGGCAGTCAGGGCACCGTGGTAGATGGTTTCGAAGATCTGGATGTTCAGCTGCTTGGCCTCAGGAGAGTCGAAGGGCAAACGCAGGGCAAGGAAAGCATCAGCCAGACCGTTAACACCGAGAGCGATGGGACGGTGACGGAAGTTGCTCTTCTTAGCCTCGGGAACGGGGTAGTAGTTGATGTCAATGATTTTGTTCAGGTTGCGGACCAGGACCTGAACGACCTCGTGCAGCTTGCCGAAGTCGTACTCGCCACGAGCGGCATCAACGAAGGTGGGCAGAGCCAGAGAAGCCAAGTTGCAGACAGCGACCTCATCGGGGGCGCTGTACTCTATGATCTCAGTGCACAGGTTGGAGCTGCGGATGGTACCCAGGTTCTTCTGGTTGCTCTTCTTGTTACAAGCATCCTTGTAGAGCATGAAGGGGTTACCGGTCTCAGTCTGAGCCTCAAGAATGGCGTACCACAGCTTCTGGGCCTTCATGGTCTTGCGACCACGGCCCTCGCGCTCGTACTTCTCGTAAAGAGCATCGAACTCGTCACCATAGACATCAGCGAGACCAGGGGCCTCGTTGGGACAGAACAGAGTCCAGTCACCGTTGGCCTCGACACGCTTCATGAACAGATCGGGGGTCCACAGAGCGTAGAAAAGGTCACGAGCACGAACCTCCTCCTTACCGTGGTTCTTGCGCAGGTCCAAGAACTCGAAGACATCGGCGTGCCAGGGCTCGAGGTAGATGGCAAAGGCACCGGGGCGCTTGTTACCACCCTGGTCGACGTAGCGAGCAGTGTTGTTGAACACCCGGAGCATAGGAACGATACCGTTGGAGGAACCGTTAGTACCAGCAATGTAGGAACCAGTAGCACGGATACGGTGAACGTTAAGACCGATACCACCAGCGGTCTTGGAGATCATGGCACAGGTCTTCAGGGTGTCGTAGATACCCTCAATGCTGTCACTGCTCATATCGACCAGGAAGCAAGAAGCCAGCTGGGGCTGTGGGGTACCAGCGTTAAAGAGAGTGGGTGAAGCGTGGGTGAAGTACTTCTGCGACATCAAGTGGTAGGTCTCAATGGCCTTCTCGATATCCTCACCGTGGATACCCACGGAGACACGCATCAGCAAGTGTTGAGGACGCTCAGCAACCTTGCCATCGACCCGGAGCAGATATGAACGCTCCAGAGTCTTGAAACCGAAGTAGTTGTAGTTGAAGTCACGGTCGTAGACAATGGCAGAGTTGAGCTCATCGGCATGCTTCATGACAATCTCATAAATCTCTTTGGAGATCATGGGGGCGGGCTTATTGTTCTTGGGGTTGACATAGTGGTAGAGGTCTGAGATGGCCATGGAGAACTGCTTCTTGGTCTGCTTGTGGAGGTTGGAAACGGCAATACGAGCGGCCAGGATGGCATAGTCGGGATGTGTGACGGTCATGTATGCCGCGGTCTCGGCAGCCTGAATGAAAGCAGTTAGCAAGAGAAATTTTCCTTTAGGGGCAGCAACAGTGGGATCATACCAGATTGTCCAGCTCAATTGTGTTCACACCCTGGTAGACACCAGAGATGACTTTTTGGGTGATAGCAGCAGCATCGACGTGCTCAGGGTCGAGGCCGTAACACAGTCTCGAAACACGGGCAGTGATCTTATCGAACTGCACGCGTTCCTTGCGTCCATCTATGAGAATTCAGTCAGTGTCTGTGTTTGACGTCGGTGGCAAGGCTGGGTATCAGTCCCATAGGCAATGGGAATGATCTGCCCCGCGTCTCGAGGCAAAAAGCTTCATCTTCGGTGTTTGCACGTACCTCTCTTGTAGACGAACATTTTGGCGGGATGATTGAAAGGGTGTTGCAAAAGAAGAAGAATAAAGCACAGTGGGTATTAATGAAGATGTGCAAGCAACAGAGAATATTAGAGATTGGGGGGGGGAGGAGGAGTGTTTTGGAGGGGATTAGGAGTAGAGGGGGAGATGGGAAGAAAGAAAGATGGACCAGAGGGGGAGGATATTTGATGTCGCCAGGGCAGACGCGTTTTTTCGCGCATGGCGTCTCCTAGCAGCAGCTTCTGAGTAATTATTGTGTGGGGCAAAACTTTGGATTGGTAAGCTTCGTACACCGTATGTTTCAGCGGGGTTGAAGATAGGGATAGCGAGAGGTTATTCTGGCATATACTTGGTGGGAATACAGTAAAAAGATGAAGATCCCGGGATTAAGCTGTGCTAATTCCATACAGACTTTTCACATTCCAATTAGACTACATATGATCAAGTTAGGGGGATTCTCAAGGTGATCTAGTTATCAGCACCAGGATTTACCTTCTAACTTCCCAAACTTTGGTCGTGCAGCGTTGAGCAGTGACCCAGTCATATGCATAGCTCTGCCCAAAGCATCTCAGGTTGAATTGACTTCTTGACACTCGAGAAATGCCTTCAAGAGCCTATAGAAAGTTTAGCTGTAGATTAGGAATGTAAGTTTTCATGTACCGCATTTACCACGCTAACCAATTCCAGTAAAGAAGTGGTCCATTTAGGAAACCCGAATTATGGATCGCGATGGTCACGTGATTACGTGTCTGAGCACCGTCCGATGCTCGGAAGCCCTGGAGGTTGTCGCGCATGGCATCGGCATTGCGGTGACCGAGCGGAGTCTAGCATTCCGGGCTCAGGCAACACTCCGATGTCATTAGGCTACAATGCGCATCTACTGGTCCCCCGCATTGTCGATCCACAAGTTGCCGTGACAGTATGGACATGGATACACACCGACCTTTAGTATCAACCTCCTTACAGCACTCGACCCTGCAGCCGAGGGCGTTTTCTGGGCAAACAACCAATGAAGGGGTAATATCTGGATTAAACACCGAAAGCATTCAAATTTGCCTTTCTAGAATGACAAGCGGTGTGGAAAGTCGATACAAAGTCACATAGGCAAGCAAGACATCAATGTGTTCGAAATCGCCCCTTTCCGAGAAGTATGTGGTAACTGGGAACAGATCGAACACAGCATATCCAAGCCAAATCATCTATCAATACATCCGAAAGGGTCACACCGCAGAAGCGATTAACCTGTCACTATTGCGAAGTCTCACAGAAGTGCAGCAGCACCGAAGAACACCGCGGCAGCGAAAGCGGTGCTAGAGAGGTGTTGACCGCCCGCAGCGCCAGCAGTGGAAGGCGAAGGGAAGGCCGAAGCGCTGCCGGACGCAGAGCTCGAGCCAGACTTAGAGGTCGAAGTGCCAGTAGTCTTAGAGCCGGATGTCGAGACAGCAGTGGTGAAACCAGAGGCGGTAGCAGTGGCGCCAGTACCGGTAGCAGTGGTACCAGAAGCGGTGGCAGTGGAGGCGATCACTGTAGATCAACATGAGTTTAAGGGTCCTAGTATAGACACTGGCCAATCAAATTTCCTAGGGGTCCTCACCAACGTTGTGGCCGTTGCTCTTGCAGATGTTGGCGAAGAAGGTCAGGGCAGACTCGGCCTTAGAACCGCAGTTGTCGGAGAGTTTCGACTGAATAGTCTTGGAGCTGCAGATAGTCGCAAGATCGTCGGGGTTGCTCGTGTTATCGCTGCGGATGGTCAATATCTTGTCATCGAAGGTATGCGACTACTGGTATCTCACCCAATAGTAGAAATGACACAGGCAGGAGTCTGGGTGGCGGAAACGATGTTGGCGAGGGCCACAAAGGCCAGGACGAGAGTAGACTTGAACAGCATGATGCAGGGGAATAAAGTCACAAATTGGAATGGTAAGGGAGAGTTGCTTGGATGGAGATATCGCGCAGCGAATCGAGGGGTAGTAAAGACTGTGGGTAGCAAAAGAGCGACTGTAGAAATGAGTGTAAGTCGAGGACAAAGAGTGACGAAGGAGAGATAAAAGCGGATCTCGAAGCGGGAAGGAGATTGGGAATGATCAGGGTCTGAGTGCTGCAGTTTCGTCCCGCTCTACTGGGGAGTTGATTGACGGTCCCTGTTGTACGGTAATGTAATGGTTCCTGAAACAGTACTTGTTTGCCCCACTGTGGCAGCGAAAACACTTATTTATTATGGTAATACCAGTACTATTGTACAGCTCCTTCCCCACGGCTGAGCACCACTATACCTAGAATCGACTAGCGTCAGGGACCGAGGACCCTTGGCCCCAGCTTCTTCACGGCGAACAGATCAAAATGCATCGTTCTTATACAATATGCTGGGTGCATGTTGCAATGATAGTTTTTAATAATCTATATTGTTTCTTTCCTATTGTCTTGCAATGATACAAAATACTTCTAACCCGAGTGGTGTCGTCAATGTCTCACCCTCCGATCCCAGAAGGGATAAGCCAATGTCTTGGGAACAGGTCTATTTTTAAGTTCGAAGATGCTCAATTCTTTTCTGGTAATCTTTCTTCGACTACGTCAATGGTGTCACTACTTATCTTATATGCCCACGTGTGAACTGGAATGTGCTGATACATAGCCGGAGTATGTAGCCATGAGCTACGTTGTGACCCAGGACATCGATAAAAACAACACAAACAATGCAAATCATGCGCCAATCTTGGAAGTCGCATTAGTACCTAGGTATCACTCTATGCAGCATTATTCTATCACACCGACACAATGCTCCGCAATCTTCACTCCATCATCTGCGCAAAAACTATGACTTCTCCCACGTAGGATCATAGATGCTCGAAACCATCTCCTGAATCGGTAACCTACACTCCACAATCTCCTTTCCATTGACCAAATCATTCTCCCTAACCCTCTTATCGGCCGCCTCCTCATCCTTCGCAATCCCCGCCTTAACATGCCTCTTAACGAGCCTAGTTCTCGCAACCTCAAAATCAACATCCACAAACCACAACTCATCCATCAATCCAGCCGCCAAATCCCATGGCCCCTTATTTAGACTTAAATAATTTCCTTCGAAGAAGATTACCCGACAAGACGCCGGGATGGCAATATCATCATCAACGGGATCCTTAATTGCATGATCAAAGCTGGGAGCGTACAAGGCCGTCGAAGACAATGTCAGCGGTTTCCGTAAAGCCTGAACAAGCTCTAGGAATTTCTCTCCGTCAAAGGTGAATGCTGCGCCTCGGCGCGCGAATGCGTGGTCCGGGTCTGACATTGCGGCTAGCTGGGCTCGGGTGAGGTGGTAGCCATCCATTGGGACTGCGGTAGCGATTGGTGTTGAGCTGGGGTTTTCTGAGGCGTAGATCTTGTTGATTTGTTGGGTCATCTGGTTGGCGAGGGCTGTCTTGCCGGAGCCTGGAATGCCACTGACGGCGATCATTAAGCGGGCGTCATCGGGGGTTGAGCGGAATTTTGCTATGGGAAGTGTTAGCGGATTGACAATGAGAGATGAGGTTTTATTCGAGATATAGTTCTGTGACGAATCGGATCGGGACTTGCGCTAGTCTGGGGCTAACAGGGGTTGACTTGGTGACGGGCAGTCCACTTACCCCAGGTCTTCTTGACTAGGTGCTCCACCTGTGGATTCATGATGCAATTCGATTGCAAATCAAGTGTATATATCATAAATGGACTCCGGGTATGGGACGGTCTCGGTGAATGCTTGTGCGTGCTAGGCGCGCAATCTTCAGACGCTTCGTGTCGCGTGCTGTTGTGGTGGATGCTTGTGACGGATAACGATTTGTAGCAATTCCTCCAATTGTAGCAAATATTGTGGGAGGAGGTGTTGTGAAACGAGTGGAGGACGGAAAGGCGTTAATATGTACGGAGTATGAGGTGGGTTGGTCGTCGTCGAGAATCCTACACAATCCCGCGATAACGAATTGGCGGGGCTGTCTATGACTGAGCCGGTGGGGACTGCTGTGCTCCGAGGCCTAACAGACTTACGTCACAAATCATTGGTCCACCATAGACCGCAATTAATTCGACATTTTTGTTGGGAATGGCATATTAAGAAAACAAGATCCGAATATGAATGCAATGTAGATCTGATATCTCACTAGTCTTTTTAAAGTGCTGATGACATCATGCACGATTTACTTCTAGGGCTGCATTATGTGGCCGTGCGCGTTTATTGGATGAAAAAAGAACCACGATCGAGGAACACCATCAAATAGGGATGCATGATGAAGTGGTATTCGAGTAAATGACTCGGGTCAATGCCGAGAGAGAATAAAAAAAGAACAAACTGCCTGCAGCTTCGACAGGCTCAAAGCACAATCAATCAGGTCATGGCAAGGATCGTCATAAACCAGCGGAGCTGCCAGGCATCTTCTTGCGCCATTAAAAAGCAAAATCCTGTCCTAAAAGAAGCCTCACAGAGGTATGAGCCGTTCCAAAGAAAAACACCTAGAGAAAACACCAAGGAAACACCGGAAAACGACATCATCATAATAGATACTTGTCACATGCAATATGTAATTAACGGGTCAATCGATTAATCGGTACCTTCGTTACCATTGGCATGACCGTTGGTGCCGGTACTGAGGCCGCGGCCCATGTTGCGCGACAGGCCAGCACCCGCCCACCAGTCGTCCGGAATATCCTCGCGACGGGCAAGTCGATCCAGAATGGCCTGCATTTGCTGGAGATCCGTATCGCTAGAGGATTCGAAAGAGAAAGAAATGGTAGGGATGGGAGGGTGGTTGCTCATCGTCGAAGAAAGACCAGCCCCCCGATAGAGTGGAAGCGGGAGACCTGACGCGCCGAAAAGGATGGGCCCCGACGAATTGTAATTGACGGGGGTGTCCTCGTCGTCTGACGAGCTCAGGTCACAGGGGTGAAGCTGGTCCGGGTATGGGTCTAGGGCTGTGTGGACAGGGGGCGGAGGCAATCTTCGAAATTGGGGAGCAGAGTGTCGCGAGGAGGTATCCGCGGTAGGAGCTGTGGCCGAAGAAAATGATGTGCTAGTGGATGGAAGATGGGAATCTGGAGTAAGTGTAGAAAGCAAAGTTTCCCATGCGGCGTTCGATTCGCGGTCGTCTGGGCTCACGCTTCGCTGCCGATCACCAAGCCCATCCATAATAGGGTCCCGATGGGGTCTCCATCGCGCGGGCCCGACGATACCGTCCATTGGCAGAAATTCGGCGGGATTATAGGATGGCGGATCGTGATTACGAGTATCAGTGCGGCGGAGAGGAGGGGGAGTGGGAAGATGAGGACCATCCGACGGGCGCGGCGAGATACCGGTACGGTACGCAGCGGCAGGAGCAAAGTTTGGGGTTAGAGAAGGGCTCGCACGGCGCTCGCCAGTTTGGGGTTGGGAATCAGTGCGACTGAGGAGATTTTGCAATAAAGCTCGATCCCGAGCGCTTCTCCACCGGGCCGAATGGTCTGGGGGAAGGCTCGTGTTCGGTAGTTGGCGCGCGGCGTTTCGGCCTAAAGCTTCGCGACGACTGGTATCAAGATCTAATCCATCCTCACTAATACCCAGGTTTAGAACAGGAGAGCGCACCCCAATCTGGGGCTCACCCATACCGCGCTGGATTTCATCGAGGATTTGGGAATGGAACGAAGATAGGACGCCGGCACCACGCGCGCGAGCGCTGTGGCGCGATGGACGGCGGATCGTAGCCTGACGACGAATCGCAGATCGTGCAGATGCAGAAGAATCTTTCTCCACGGCAGACTTGAAAGCATCTGACTCAGTCGGCTCGCGCCACAGCCTGTAATCATGTCAGTTAACGCGGCGACAAGGTGGCGAGGTGGAACATGCGATAGCATCCAGAGGGAGCAAAGAGGTTGACTTACGGAATACCCATCCTTGAATGTTTGAGGGAGAGAGCTAACGAACGACAGAAACGGTGAATAAAAAGAAACTTTTGAAAACACGATGTGACGCGACCCCGGAAACAAGGCTGTAGTGGAGATTGGGGATGGATACCGATCGGAAGGGGGAAGATTGCGTTTTTCTGCCGGATGGCTGGATTGTCACGTGGACCTCTCTTTTCATATATGGTGTCCGCTTTTGATGCGGAGTTTGTGAAGGAACGATTGCCATTGCGGAGGACCATGACGCCGTGGGCTCTTTTTCGCTAGATCATGATAATTGATCTTATTTAACTACCACCATATCTCGGAGGAATGATTGAGCTAGGACTGAGTCGCGTTTCGCGTCTTCTCCAACAGACCCCGCTCACATGGAAGGCCATCCACATTGCGGGGACAAACGGCAAAGGCTCGATCAGCTCCTATCTCTCCCACCTGCTTTCAACTGATGGCGTTCGGTGTGGCCGCTTTACCTCCCCGCACCTGATCGACCGGTGGGACTGTATTACAATCGACGAACGAGTCGTCCAGGAATCCCTCTTTCGACAGATCGAAGACCAGGTTAAACAACGAGACCAAATATTGGGGATTGGAGCGTCCGAATTCGAGCTCTTGACAGCAACGGCCTTTGAAATTTTCAACCATGAGCGGGTTGAAGTTGGCGTTGTTGAGGTGGGCATGGGCGGTCGCCTAGATGCGACAAATATACTGAGCAATGTGCTGGTCTCAGTCATTGCTAAGATCGGAATGGACCACCAGGCATTTTTGGGCTCGACGATTGAGGAGATTGCCCGAGAAAAGGCGGGAATCCTTAAATCGGGAGTGCCTTGCGTCGTCGATAATACCAACGAAGCAGCTGTGCTGGGGGCCTTGTCAGCCCGCATTAAGGAGCTCGGCATCGATGCAACATTTGTCTCTCCGGACACGGTAGAGGAGCAGCTACCATCGCTTGCGAAGCTATTCCAAAAGCTGGATCTAGAGCGCCACCAGCAAGAAAACATGTGCTGTGCTGTTACAGCATTGCACCTTGCTTTACCTGCAATCCGCTCTGGAGCAGACACCTTTTCCCTACTCCCGCATCTCGCCAACGTGAAGTGGCCTGGTCGCTTGGAAACTATCAGTCTCCAATCTCTGGTTGGCCGTGAAGAACCTGCCCTCCTCGATGGTGCCCATAACCCCCAATCGGCCGACGTCCTGGGAAAGTACGTTGACCGTAAACTCCGACCCCATTCTGGAAGCGTGACTTGGGTGGTTGCAGCTTCAAGTGGGAAAGACTTGGCTGGAGTTTTCCGCTCCATCATTCGCCCTGGAGACAATGTCGCAACGGCTGAGTTTGGGCCTGTGGATGGGATGCCCTGGGTGGCACCCACTAATGCAGTGGAGCTGGCATCGACCATCCGGTCCATTCCTGAGATTGGTCAAGTGGACAGTTTTGAAGGAGATCTCATCCCCGCGATTAAATGGGCCAGCGAGGTGGCCCAAGGTGGACCAATTGTTATTGCAGGCAGCTTGTACTTGATTTCTGATGTGCACCGAATGCTTCGGGAAGCACAAAAATGATACCCTCTGTCTTTGGTTTGGGCGCTATATATCCATGGATCGGTGCGTAGGTACCCACCGAAGTAGGTGTCTATGTATATTCGTACGAATCATTCAATGACAATGCAAAGAATATCCCACTCTTAATTCATTGGTTGACTCCAATCATTTATTGTTTAACCTTGGAAAGGAATCAGGTTTGTAAAAGAGTGGCGTAGGGCTGATCGGCGGGCAGACGAGCACAGCCGCTGCATGATGCGGCGAGCGGCCTGTGGAGAAGGAAAGTTCAAAACAATCACCAATTTCCACCACAACGCTCCGAACGCCGCTATTTGGTCTGGTCGCTATCGCTCTGATCCGGAGGAAACTCGAGTTATTTTTATACCTGATATCGGTCCTTTTGAATGCGCATCGGCCCCAAGTCCACCTATCCTGCCCGAGAGAGCTTCCCTCCTGTGATGGTCGCTTGGTGAGACCCTCCCCAACACCTGCATACGGACAACACCCTTCACCCCTATCACAATCGTTTGCGCCCGGATTGATTCAGACAAGTTAACAATTTGAACTCTCTAGAACCTGCGGACATGAACCCTGAGACTGTTGCCCTCGGCTCCTGCCTTTTTCCTTAGCTTTCACCCCACCCCCGTCAACCTGAAACCACGTCCTGAGACTGTCGATCGGATCGAATCCTCCGTGCTGGGCCCCAAAGAATATTGGTCTGCGCTGCCATGGTATCTCGCTCCGGCGAAGGGAATGAGGGGCCGCGCCCCCTCACCCCCTCCAGGACCCCCGGCACGCCGATTAAGCCGCGATTGACACGAATCAGCACCAGCCCAACCAAGCGAGATGAGAAACCAAAGGAGGAGAAGGTCTTGAAGTCATCAGCTAAGGATGTAGCAGAGCTCAAGGACTACGTATGGACCCATCTAGATGCGCCCGCGCATTATGGAGCTGAATAGGTGCTGACTGTGGCTTTATACAGCAATTGGGCGACTGCTTAGGCAAAGGAGCTTTTGGATCGGTTTACCGTGCATTGAACTGGAATACTGGGGAGACGGTTGCTGTGAAGCAAATCAAACTGACGGATCTCCCTAAGAGCGAGTTGCGTGTTATTATGGTATAGTGATCTACCTACTGCGCATTGTACTGGGAAATTTGCTAATACACGTCGTCTCAGCTGGAAATCGACCTCCTGAAAAACCTTGATGTGAGACCCCCCACGTTCTGACCCAGGTACTAGTGTTGACAAGATAACAGCATGCGAATATTGTCAAGTACCATGGATTCGTGAAGTCTATTGAAACTTTAAATATCATCCTCGAGTACGTACCCATAAAAGGAGACTGCTGGGGAATCGCGATATTGACGCTGATTCTAGATACTGTGAGAATGGCTCACTACACTCCATCGCAAAGAACTTCGGTCGTTTCCCGGAAAACTTGGTAGGCTTGTATATGTCTCAAGTGCTGGGCGGTCTCTTGTACTTGCACGAGCAAGGTGTAATTCACCGAGATATCAAAGGCGCCAATATTCTAACTACCAAAGAGGGTCTTGTCAAACTTGCGGACTTCGGTGTGGCCAGCAGGACGACTGGCCCGAGTGAGTCGAGCGTGGTTGGCACTCCATACTGGATGGCGCCTGAAGTCATCGAGCTCTCCGGAGCAACTACGGCCTCAGATATCTGGAGTTTAGGATGTACAGTCATCGAGCTTCTTGAGGGAAAACCTCCTTATCACAACCTACAACCTATGCCGGCATTGTTCCGCATCGTCAACGATGACCATCCTCCACTTCCTCAGGGTGCTTCGCCGGTATGTTTTACTTGAGACCGAAAGTATATGTGCAACACTAACAGTCGCGCAGGCCGTGAAAGACTTTTTAATGCAATGCTTCCAGAAAGACCCTAATCTGCGTGTTTCAGCCAAAAAACTACTCAAACATCCTTGGATTGTCAATGCTCGCCGATCAGATTCTGTGGTCCCAAAGAAATCTACCGAGTACGAAGAGGCCGTAAAAAGTGTCCAGGAATGGAATGAGGCACTCCGGTCTCCGGGTGCAGGTACCTCGAGGAAGAGCAATAAGTTTGAGCATGGTGTCGGGCCCTTGTCTACACAGCGCAATTCTCTCGTGGACACATTGCCATCTCCAACTTCCATCAAAACCACTGATCGATTTCGATCCCCGGAGTCCGCTGAGGATGATAATTGGGACAATGACTTCGCGACCGCGATATCTCCTAGCGCATTGCAGCTACCTCATCTTCGGCCTCATGATAATTTTGGTGGAATGCTTTCCTCCGAGCGACTCAAGGCGTTTGCGTCGCTTGATGGGACAATGTTGAGGCCCGATGACAGCTTTGATGAATTCGAAGATGCATCGATGTCTGTATCGGAAAATGACCCTCTACAGACAATACGGCCATATTCGGCCAAGCCCTCGGCAGCTGAGCCTTCCAAAAACCAGAGCCCCATTCGATATCAAACAAGCAAGCCTTCGGCGTCAGCTCTTCAAAATGTCCCAATTTTGACACAGAATCCTGTGCCACCGATGAGGCGGGCACGTCCGGCTAATCTTTACAAAGAAAATTCCGTCGAGGATTATACCGATCTGATAATGGCGAATGAGGATGTTCTCGATCGGAAACTTGGTCTCATCATCGAAGACGAGGATCCTGCTTCTCCGGTACATGAAAACGGATATAACGCGTTTGATGATGACCGAAGTGGTCAACATCCTCAATTACGCAAGCAGCTTTCTGTCAAACGTGATCGATCTACAATCGAGATTCACAAATTCGCTGAAAATGAGACCGATGAGGATTTCTCCGACATTCTCGGAGCTGAACAAGTGGGCATGGATACTGCGGAGACTGACGACAGTTCGGATCGTAGCACTTTGATGCTCAACTCGAAATTGTCTAATAACTCGTGGCTGGGAGACCAAGATGACGACGACGACCCATTCGCTCAATTAGAAGAGGGTTTCGATGAGATGGATCTTGAGGCTAACATCGCGCGTGACAAATATGCACGTCTCAGGAATCAAGTTGAGGGTCTAGTCGGCTCTTTGAAGACTTCTCAGGATGAAGACGTTCTTGCCGACATCTCGGAGCAGCTCCTCACTGATTTCTGTGACCTCCCAGAGACCAAAAATATTATCATCAGTGCACACGGAATGCTGCCGATTCTAGAAATCCTTGACACGTCGCGCCGACGAGACATTGTAATCTGCTTGCTCCGTGTTGTCAACGCCATAATCTACAATGACTACGAGGTTCAAGAGAACTTATGCTTTGTTGGTGGCATTCCCATTATCAATGAGTTTGCGTCCAAAAAATACCCACGGGAGATTCGTCTGGAAGCTGCGGCTTTTGTACAACAGATGTATCAAACATCTACCCTCACACTCCAAATGTTTGTTAGCGCTGGTGGCCTTAATGTCTTGGTTGAATTTTTGGAGGACGACTATGAGGATGAACGCGATTTGGTGTTGATTGGCGTGAATGGAATTTGGAGCGTCTTTGAGTTACAGGTGACTATACTACGACAACACAAGTTTATGCGCTCGAGACTAACCACTTCCTCACAGGGCTCAACTCCGAAAAATGACTTTTGCAGAATCTTGTCGCGTAACTCAGTCCTAGATCCCCTTTCACTTGTCCTCAGCCGTGTTTTGGACGAGGAAGGTGAACTCGCGGAGATCATTGAAGGCCGCATTGCCAACATCTTCTTCATCTTCTCGCAGGCCGAGAATCATGTCAAAGAGATGGTTTCAGAGCGAACAGTCTTGCATAGGGTTCTTAAGGAATTGAAACGGATGTCCCCTATCCACCAAATCACGATGTTGAAGTTCATCAAGAACCTTTCCATGCTTTCGACCACCCTGGACTCGCTTCAAAACTCCAATGCAATCGATGTTCTCACTGAGTTGCTCCGGTCAACTATGAAGAGAGGCCACTTCAGAGAGGTTTCGAACCAAATTCTCAACACCATTTACAACATGTGTCGTCTGAACAAGTCTCGACAAGAGGATGCTGCTCTTAATGGTATTGTGCCGCTGCTCCAGAAAATCGTCAATACCGAAAGGCCCTTGAAAGAGTTTGCTTTGCCCATTCTTTGTGATATGGCGCAGTCCGGCAAGGTCGGTCGTCGTGAGTTGTGGCGCAATAAGGGTCTCGCCTTCTATATCTCGCTACTTGCGGATCCATATTGGCAAGTGACTGCGCTAGATGCCATTTTCACGTGGTTGCAAGAAGAGACTGCCAAGGTTGAGGAGCATCTGCTAGACTCCCGTCCAGACAGGAACTTTGCCGACGCTATCGTGCGGTGCTTGGCACTGACGAAGGCAAACGCATTCGAGAATATCCTCGATCCCCTACAAAAACTTCTTCGCTTGAGCCCGCCTGTGGCATCAACATTCGCTCGGCCAGATCTTTTCACAAGACTGGGGCAAAAGCTTCACCACAACAAGGCTGCCGTTCGGTTGAATATCCTGCGTATCATATCCACCATCTGTGATTCAAGTGAGCAGCAAGGTGGTCTGCTCGCTACCTACGGCCTGCTAGATGCCATTCGAGAGCTTGAGAATGACCCCGCTATTCTCGTTCGAGACATGGCAGGCAAACTCATTCAGTCCAATGAGAGGAGCGAAGCTTTTGCTGTTGGCAAGCGCAGACCAGTCAGCCGCAGGAAAAGTCTTTCCACAACCCCACCCAACCCATTCTCTAGCTCCACACCTTCAACTCCTCAAGCAAACCGCACAAGCCAGTCAAGGGCATTGTTTGAAGGCCGTGAAACCCCGCGCCATCCGCGCAACGCCCTCAGTGGCTCTTCCCTCGCTCTACGACCTGGTAGTCGAGATGGCAGCACGTCTGCCCTTAGCTCAGCAGCCAATGGTAGTGCAGCTGCACCACGACCCCGTATTCCACGGGGAATGTCCAACCGGCTTTCTTACATTGAAACCCTACAAGATGAGGAAGGAAAAGCACCCAGCTCTCTCAGCCGACGACCCTCTGTGATTCCTCGACGCCGCCGGACCACGGTTGCCGATTCTGAATGGACATAACTTGGTCCATAATAGTCGATGTCCTGTACTTTTGTTCTATGTCATTGTCAATGATTATTTTGCTTTTGTATTTGATATTAGAGAGTGGCGTCATCAAAATGGAGATGGGGTGGGCTCTAGGATCATTTGCTTGTTGAAACGTCTTGTTCTTGTTACGCTATGATGGCACTGGATGCTGCACATAGACTTTACATACACTTTCAATCAGACGTAATTATTGATATCAAGGATCAATACATTGCCACTCAATATATCTATCAACCCTGGAATTTAGGTGTAATTAACTGCGTTAGCAAAGAGCATAGCTCCTCTGGAATTCGTACATAGTTTCTGCGCACGAAATGCATCATTATGATGTTTAAGGTGCAGTTGCTGGAGTATAAGGTCGACAGGCATCCATCCCCCATCATTATATCCATTCACTGGATCGATAAACGACTCAAAAGCCAAAATATGAAATCGAGTCCCAGTGGACTCCCGTGGCTTTGCAAAAGCATGCTAATGATGCTGTATATTTCGTGATCAGTACTATAGCAATAATGAGGGTAGTGAAGGCATTCCTGAATGACGTCAGTTGGTTCGGAATCACGTGTGCTGCGGCCCGGGATCGGGCGAGACTAGCCGATTGGCGGCGAGAACCGTCCCAAAAAAATCTCCCTGGTCATACAATTCCAGGCAGAGGGATGGTCTAACCTAGGCGCAAACCTGCAATCCCTCATCACATCCTTGTTCTAGCCATCAAGGACGGTAGATGGTCGGAATGAGCGCGGTATTTCGCTTGCCGCTGCGGACGCTGGCCTATCCCGCGCTGGTAGCCCGAGAAACATCAAAAGTCTCGAGTGTTAGCGCCTCATCGAATCTAGTTGCAAACTCGTTGCGCAAGACTTCTTCGCCGTCCAGATCAATCACCCAGTCATGGGGCCCTCGACTATATGAACCGATCCCGAGCGCAGCCTTGTCCAGACGCTGTTTCGCCACGAGAACCTCGCCCCTCTTGAACGCGGAGACCAACAGCCAACAAAGCAATGGACCGAAAGTCAAAGCACCCCGGTCGAAGAAGGCGATTGGATATTTGATTGCCTTGGGTGTTCTCGGTGCGGGCGCCGTGGTGTACTCTGATGAGATCAAGCATGGATACCAAGCCGCGAGACGGAGTGGTCGCGTGGTCGGTACATTGGCAATCTGTATCAATGAGTGAGTACCCCCTGGGCAAACCAGCAGGCTTTTCGGCCAGCATCTACGAAAAAGGAACTTCCCCTGACATGTATTCAAAATCCAGCTACCGCGTTACCTTGAAGCAAGAGTTCCCTACACCCGAAGAAAGTGATGCCAACCTCCGTGCATGCCACAAGCGATGCGCTGAGCGCACGCTCCGTGTGCTTGAGAAGAACGGATCTATTTTCATTAAGCTGGGCCAACATCTTAGCAGCATGAGCTATCTCCTCCCACTCGAATGGACTACAACCTTCATCCCGCTCCAGGACAAATGTCCGGTCTCTTCTATCGAGTCAATCCAAGAGATGTTCATTCAGGATACTGGTCAGACAATCGATGAGCTGTTCAGCTCATTCGAGCCGGTGCCTACTGGCGCTGCCTCGCTTGCCCAAGTTCACATTGCTACCCTAAGAGAAAACGGTCAGAAGGTCGCCGTCAAGGTCCAGCACCCGGCTCTTGCTGAGTGGGTGCCTTTGGATCTTGCGCTGAACCGATTCACCTTTTCCACGCTTAAACGCTTCTTCCCAGACTATGATTTGGAGTGGTTATCTAGAGAGATGGAACTTTCCCTGCCAATCGAACTGGATTTCCGTATGGAAGCTCAGAATGCCACTGCAACCAGCGAGTACTTCAAAAAGCACTCCGACGCTCCCTTGGTTATCCCCGAAGGTAAATCAATTCTACATCAATTGATAAACTGCCACCAGTACTGACATTCCACTAGTCATGTGGTCCCAGAAGCGCATCCTTGTCATGGAGTACATCGCCGGCGCCCGTCCCGACGACGTCGCCTTCCTCGACGCAAACAACATCGACCGTGACGAAGTCTCCGCCGCCTTCGCCCACATCTTCAACGAAATGATTTTCGGTGACAACGCTCCTCTCCACTGCGATCCGCACGGTGGTAACGTTGCCATTCGTCTCAACCCCAACCGCAGCCACCCGAACTTCGACATCATCCTGTACGACCACGGCCTGTACCGCAACATCCCTCGCGAGCTACGTCGCAACTATGCCAAGCTTTGGCTAGCCGTTATCGACGCAGATGTTCCCCGGATGCGCGAATTTGCTCACAAAGTAGCTGGCGTCACGGACGAACAGTTCCCACTCTTCGCTAGCGCTATCACCGGCCGAGATTACTCCGTCTTGACGAAGCAGAATGTCGTCTCTTCTCGTACTGCCGAGGAGAAGAAGGAGATCTCCGGTGCACTGGGTGAGGGCATGTTGCAGCAGTTAGTTGTATTGCTGAGTCAGGTCCCTCGAGTTATCCTTCTTATCCTGAAGACCAATGACCTTAGTATGGCTTCCCTTTCCCTTTCTGATAATCACCATCTTCGATACCATCTACTAACAACCCCACAGCTCGCAGTCTCGACGAAAACCTACACACACGGCAGGGCCCCATGCGCACATTCCTTATTTTAGCACGCTACGCTACTCGCACCGTCTTCGAAGAACAAATGGAGACGATCCGCGATTCCGGTGGTATCTTCGCCAATTTCTTCAGCTATCTCTCCGCCTGGATGGGATTCCTGCGTGTTGAGGTGAAGCTGTCTGTGTATGAAACTGCGCTGAGCCTGAAAAGCCGACTTGGTCTGCGAACTGCGTTGACTTAAACAAGGTCCGGGTTCGTGATCTTGTCTGTCATTTTATTGTACATAGATATTCCTTTCTGGATCTTGGGGTTCGCTTTATGAGCACGGATGTTTCATTCTGTGCATCTAGCGATGGCGTCTTTCCCTTTTCATTCCCTTCCCTTTTTTCTGTCCATATACAGCGGTCTGTATACATACATGTGTCGATAGACCTAGATAGATCTTATGTATTCTTTACTTAGCAAATTATATAATGCTAAGAGTCGACATCTATACACATGAATAATTACGAGTAAAATAAGTTCTGTTTTCATCGTTTCATTGAAACTATCAAGGCACCATCGCTTTTGAAGAATAGAGTATCGATCGAGGATCCCAGATACCGAGGCGCCCCCACAGAAAAAAGAGAAAAAAAAAGATTCAAACATGTAAGGAAAGTAAAAAAGAAAATCTGTACAGCAAACAAATGACGCGTATTTGTTTGAAACTTCCATCACCGAAACATTCTGTCTCGACAACCATTCCATCCATTCTTATTCCGGAATCCGGAACCCGGTATCGCTCGATCAAAGGATTGTGCTTGTGTTTCACAACGCTCCTGGGGTAATCACATCTCAGTCAAAATCAGAACAAGAACAAAAATGAACGTTGGTTCCGGGGTCTATTCAACCCTGGAATCTGATCCGGATCCCTCCGCTTTATTATTCAATTTATACGGCGGCAGCGGCGCTACCAACGGTGGCAGTCACATCAGGAATGGCAGCGCCAGTTCCGGACAGATCGGTGGTCTTGGCCTTGGGGTTCTTGGTGTAGTAATCGGAGATGGCGGACTTGATGGCATCCTCGGCAAGCATGGAGCAGTGAACTAATTGATTATGCAAGTTAGCTAATGAATCCCATGACGTGCGAATGAAAGGAGTGAAGGGAACATACGCTTAACGGGAGGGAGGCAAAGCTCCTTCGCCACATCAGTGTTCTTAATCTTGCCAGCCTCATCAAGGGACATGCCGCGGACAAGCTCGGTAAGGTAGCTTGATGAAGCGATAGCACTACCACAGCCAAAGGTCTTGAAAACAACATCATCGATGCGACCGGTATCCTTGTTAACACGGATCTGGAGCTTCATGACATCGCCACAGGCGGGGGCACCGACGAGACCGGTACCGACATCCATGTCGCCCTTCTTGAAGGAGCCGACATTGCGGGGGTTGTTGTAGTGATCAAGGACCTTCTCGTGGTATCCCCTTCGCTGGGTAGGAGCAGGGACAGCGACACGACGCTGGATAGGCTGGACGGACTGCAGAGCCGAGAGGGGTGCGAGAGTACGGGGCGCCGCAGCGCCGACGCGGGGA
Organism: Penicillium sp. S1602; assembly: GCA_023626355.1. Classification (NCBI taxonomy): domain Eukaryota; kingdom Fungi; phylum Ascomycota; class Eurotiomycetes; order Eurotiales; family Aspergillaceae; genus Penicillium; species Penicillium sp. S1602. Next base: position 402,049 of record JAMAGW010000012.1, on the reverse strand, counting down.
GCGACGGTGACCAGACGCTTGAACATTGTGAGTATGTAATGTGTGGTTAAGTGTGGTTGATTCAAAGGTGATATGTGGTGAGGTTTGGATGAAGTTGGGTTGATGGCGAAAACAGATCTGATATGGAAGAGGAGGATGATGAATTCATTGCTAAATAATCTGATTCTTATTCAGCGTCGCGCTAGGCCTAATGGGGAACTCTAGAACATCCGAATCGCCGGACATCGGAGGTGACTAAGCATTCCCGCAAAAGGCGTTTCTTGCTCGACGAACAATATTTATGTAGCTACCCACCTGTTACTCTGAAAGTAAGTGATGAACGAGGGTTGATCCAGTGAGAATCCACCTTGGTGATATCATTTTCTAAAGGTCAGTGGCGAGCTTGGCCGGACAGCCATTAACGTTGTCCGCGGTGGACTCTTGCAACAATCTTGTTTTCCGATGGAACATGCCTCGGCCAATGGAATGCCTATGATATCAAATGGTGGGTATCACGCTCATGGTAAAGATAAACACTCTATGATTTAATATTCGATCAATGTTCCGTTTATTTCGCTCGAGTCAATCAAATATCCCTGCAGTCTTCATTGGAGTATCAGTCCTGTAGCCTAACCTCAACACTGTCCGTGACTTCCGCGGAAGATCCGAGGAGGTTCGGAGATAACGTCACGGACTCGGCAAATTCAATGATAATGCAAAGCCCGAGCATGCATGAACTAGTTTGGGAACAGAGGCCGATCAACTGATCGGACTTCGGTGAAACTCAGGGAGGGGTAATTTACAAATCCTTCAACAAATAACGACCTTTACTTTTTATGATACCTTTCTTCAATGCGCATATTCGCTGGCATTTTAGAACAGTAGCGGAAGCGGTCATATACAAACCCTAAATCCGCAGGCCCACATTGAGCGACAGTCCAAGTCTAAAGTGAGTAACAAATGAATCTCGACCTAAAATCGGCAGAGATATAATAAGCAATAAATGAATCAAAGACTCAGCGATGAATAAAACGGTTCCGATAGAACTGCAGTTCCTTTAAAATTCCTAGTACTTGTCAATTGGCTCCTAAATTCCAACACAGTGGATTCAGACTCAGAAGAAAACCCATGTCACATTTTGTCTAAAAAGAGAAGGTATTATGGTCTGGATATATTCCACGTCTTCAGTGAAGAGAAGTGTCCATAAATGATTAGTTAATACCTAAAAACAACCCGAAGGATTAGTCAGAGCCAGAGCATGCCAAAATGCTCTTGCTTCTCATGCTATATTCATAGCAGCAGCTGAGAGAGCGACCGACCGACGATGATGCGCGATTATCGTTTCGCAGCAGTGTATGATTAGATGATTTTTCTTGAGAGGACGAGCAATCCAAAAAGTCTTCTCGAGTCAGAATGCATTAGATCGAATCCGTTCAATCCATACTCTGTCGAAAGTGTGTTGTTTTTGACATCTAAAGTGTCACACTGAACATGTCCACTATATTAGGTATAGCGCGGTTCTACTGCGTGAGCACTAAAGCGGAGGGGAAGCCAAGACGCAGATGTCATATCCACAAATCCAATATGCGTACTTTCTTGTCAGTCTTGGAAATTCAGTTGTTCGCAGCTACTGGAAACTTGGTATTGGATAAGACCGTCAGTGTGTTCTTGCCACGTGAAGCGATATCGTCATGTTTGCTGACCAAGTAAGCCAGGTCAGCAGAACCAATTTAACGCAGCTTTACTGTCAGGTAAAAGAACCCAGAGAATTGGGCACGCGATGACAATCCATGATGCGACAACAGTGGATGGATATGAATCATCGGCTGGGCCTTTTCATCCACAGACTCTAGAAGCCGCCTACACACTCGGCATCGACTACCATGACAAAGGCAATATATTGGCCGCAGAAAGCAACCTACTCCGTGCATCCAAAGGCTACGAGGAAACATGCGGCCTACATGACGCCAAGACACTCGATGCGCTGGAATACCTTGGCATCACATATCGAAAGCTGGTCAAGCTCAATGAAGCTGAAGCGACACTCAAGCGTGTCGTTGAGGCTCGAACTGCCATGTCGGGTCCGGACCACACAACGACTCTGGTTGCATGGAATAGACTTGCAATGGTATACCGTGCCCAAGGAAGACTTGACGAGGCTGAGGAAATCTACCGCAGAGTAAGGGAAACCTTGGACAAAACTTTAGGCTCAAATGATGAAGCAACACTGCGAGCCTCTATATCGCTAGGCAATATTGCGTTCAACCGAAAGAACTTCACTGAAGCGGGCGAGATGTACGCGTCTGCGCTGAGCCGGTATGAGTCTGTACTTGGGCCCGATCATCCATCTACACAGCAGGCCGCTAGCAATCTGGCAGCTGTGCGCATCCATCAAAAAAGATACTCCGAAGCAGAGACCATACTCCTAACAACTGTGCGTCAAATTACGAAAAGCCAGGGATTAAATTCCGTGAGACTGTTACCACCCTGGCTGAATCTGTCGTGTGCCTACGATGGTCAAGAAAAATACGACGAAGCACAGAAGACCCTCTCCTCAGTCCTCAGCTCCTATGAGGATGTATATGGGCCAAGCCATTCAAAAACACTAGGAATCATACGGCGCAAGGCGATCGCACTGGCCAAACAGGAAAAGCTCACCGAGGCAATCGAGATCATTCAAAAAGCCATTGACCTATCGTCGAACGTTGATGGCTACCCAGACGACGCGCAAATTCAGTTGATGCTATCCCTAGCTCGCATATTTGACCAGCAAGGCAGATTTTCTGAAGCTCAGCAAATCCACCATCAGTTGTCGGAGACATATGAGAACAGATTTGGGGAAAATCATGACTGGACCATCAGGTCACTTCAAAATGAGGCAGAGATGCTTTTCAAGCAGGAAAAGTATACAGAGGCAGAGCTGGCTTTCCAAAATGTAACAGAAAGATGTAAGAAGGCTTTCGGTGATGAGGACGAGCGCACCCTCTGGAGCCTGATGGGTCAATGCCACGCTGCTTGTGGAAGCAAAAAGGTCGCAAGTGTTGGAAGTGATATTTGGCTGTTATTTTCAAAATGCGACGAGTTCACATCACTTCAGAACGGCAGAGCAATCCTGGTTTTCCAACAGTTGAGCAAGAACTGCGTGACTAGGCGCAAATTCAAGGAGGCAGAAGCCTTGATGGCCAAAGGCTACGAGATATGTCTCAATTTCTTCGACCGCGGACACCCTGTCACCATTTCTTATGGTTTGCAAGTGGATAAAGTGCGACGACAACTTTGGCAGCATGAAAAAGGTCATCCCGTCGATATCTCAATATTTCCGAACACGCAAGGCCGCACGCCTGATGCAATAATTGATATCCTCGAATTCACGACTGCGCTCAGTGTGAAACCAGCAGACGAATCTGCGCCGCTTCCCTCTCGGTCACTCGCGAACCTAGCCCTATCCTATGGGGAGAAATGGGAAGAGAGTCGCGATCCGCGGTATTTGGACATCGGGATCGACAAATTTGAGACGGCCATTCTGGTGGGGAATGAGGACGATGAAAAGCGGCCTCTGTGGCTTAATCACCTTGCAAGATTCTACAGAAACAGATTTCAGGCGCGAAACATGCTAGATGATCTTCGAAAGGTAATTGAAGTCAAAGAAAAAGCACTAAGCCTACAGGACGATGCTAGTACAGGCCGTTCAAAAGACCTAAGTGCGCTATCTGTATGGCTTATCGACCTTTATGAGCGTGACTCGGTACCGGAATTACTAGACAGGGGAATCAAATTAGGCGAGGAGGTTTTATCTTCGACAGCTTCAGATAATCCCAGACGGGCGTTATATCTGAACCGCCAAGGCACGGCATTCTTGCTCCGCCATGAGCTGAATGGGACAGTTCTGGATCTTGACCGATCATTTGAATTGATAGAAGCAGCGATGAAATTAACTCCAAAGACCGAGTCTCAGTGGAAGCTACTCTGCTCTGCATATGCAGACCTTTTCCGACATCGATTTAAACTCAATGGAAAGGTTGAGGATCTAGAGGAGGCAGTGAGTCGAGTCCGAGAGGCCATCCATGAAGAGCCTGGAGAGAATCATATCTTGTTGGAGTCATTGGCACGTCAGCTGGGACATCGATACATGACCCTGGGAAGAATCGAAGATCTTGACGAAGCTATCAGGGCAGCTGAGAGAGCAGTAGAGCTAGGGTATCAGGACCAAGAAAACCGGTACCAAGCAGATGGTCTAATGAGATTAGGTTACCTCTTGCTGGATCGCTTTGAAGCGACAGGGCACCAAGAGGATCTTGACCGCGCTATCATGCACCTTGAGCAAGCGCGCAAGACTCCGAAGACAAATTCAACTGCACAAGCAAGATGCTTAAGCGGCCTAGCTGACGCATTCAGATCCCGCTGGAAGCGCACGGGAGATAACGATAGCATTGAAGCGGCCATCGATCATGAGAGACTCGCACTCGACCTTATTTCAGACGGAGACGTCGGAAAGTTAGACGTGATGAACAATTTGGCGAACAACCTGCTTGATAAATTCAAGGATTCAAAAGACCCCAGCGACTTAGAAGAGGTTATCAACCTTCAGAAGACGGTGTTATCTCGCCGGCCATCTACTCACATGCATTATCCAGGAAGCCTCAACAACCTTGCCAACGCTCTTGAGGCACGGTTCACCGCGTTCAGAAATATTCAAGATTTGAACTTGTCAATTGAAACTTCGGAGAAGGCTCTCTCGTTCATGCATGCTAATGACCCAAGTCGTGCTGGTTACTCTTTCAATCTAGGTGCCAGGTATTACACTAGATACTTGGAGAAGAAAGAAGAGAAAGACCTAATTTCCGCCGTGAATCACCATTTAAATGGTTGGCGAGTGATTAACGGGCTGCCGTTTGACCGGGTTCTAGCTGGCTCACAGGCAGTCTATAGACTGAGAGATCTGGGACGATTCGATGAAGCCACAACAATAGCGATAGAGGTTGTGGATTTTCTTCCTCGGGTGACAAGAAGATCACTCCAAATCAGCGATCAACAATATGTTGTGCGCGAATTTTCTGGAATTGCCGGGAATGCTTGTTCTCTGCTTCTGCGGGCAGGTCGATTGCAAGATGCGCTGGAGTATCTGGAGAAAGGACGAACGGTCATCCTGGATCTGATGATGAGTAGCCGAACGGATCTCACTGAGCTTGAGTCCGTATCTCCAGAGCTAGCAGCCCGATTTCGAGAACTGCAGGATGCAATCAACCAGACCTTCAATACCAAGGGTATGAGCCCCAGTGGGACGGAAGGTCTTCTTCAAAAACGTCTTGAATCTGTATCTCAGTTCAATGAGTGCGTGGAAGACATCCGGTCGCTACCTGGACAATCACAGTTTCTCCATGGACCAGATTTTGAGACTATCAGGTCTGCGGCGCAAGGAGGATTCGTAATTGTTGTTAATATCACCACCACTCGCAGTGATGCCATCATCATTTCCGACGAGAAGATAGATAGCCTGGAACTCCCCGAGTTGTCACGCTCTCGGACAAATGAATGGTTGGAGAAAAATCTCACTCGAAAGGCCAAGGATCGGGCAGGTCGAAAAAGACAAAATGAAGAGTACACCAATCTCCTCCACTGGCTCTGGGTATCTGGCGTAAAGCCCATCTTTGACAGAATCAAATTACATCCCCAGTCTTCAACGGTAACTGGTACGCTACCCAGAGTTTGTTGGATAGGTAGTGGAGTGGCCAGCATGCTTCCATTCCATGCAGCATGCGACCGCACATCCGACTTGATGGAGAGCACATTTTCGTATGCCATCTCATCATACTCACCCTCTATCAAGACTTTGTTCCAAGTCAGAGCCAAATTAACCGACGGTGCACTCGGTCCCAATCCCAGGCTGCTCATGGTCGGAATGCCGACCACACGCGGTCATGCACCGCTCTCCGGTGTTGAGGATGAAATAGAAGAGATAACAGAGGTAGTTGAACCTTCTTTTTCTGTGAAGAGTCTTCTCCACCCACAGCCGGCCACCGTGCTATCTCATCTGGCATCTTACGATATGGTGCACTTCGCGTGCCACGCGCTATCCGATAGCAAAAATCCACTCAACGGCCACCTGATGCTCGAGTCTGAAGGTACGGAAACCTTTGAATCTGAGAAATGCGGAGCGTTGACGGTTGAAACAATTGTCAAAATGGATCTGAAACGAGCTCGTATTGCGTACTTGTCTGCATGTTCGACTGCGGAGAACAGAGCAACCAAGCTTCTTGATGAGGCGATTCATCTTGTTAGTGGATTTCAGGTTGCTGGATTTGCTCATGTCTTGGGTACTATGTGGCCGGCGCCGGACTTGGTTAGTCGTGATGTTGCTGTTGGTTTTTATCAAAGTGTTGCTGCGCTTTTGGTGAAACCAGGTATTGACAATGGCCGCGCTGTGGCGGAGGCGTTTCATTTGGCCGTTAAAGAGGTTCGGTCTGAGTTTGAGGACCAGCCTCTCTTTTGGGCACAATTTGTACATTTTGGAGGTTAAGATTTTGAGATTGGTACAACTGAGCCATGTGAGGACTTAGTCAGTAGGTTACTAGGTACATATCTATTCACCAGCCAAGAAAAACTTGGGAAGAGAAATCACGAGATAATTGGACGCTCTCATAATTCAGCTTATCAATGATCATGGCTTAGCTTTTCATGTCTAACGGGGATATAATGTAGCTAATGCTCTTTGGTCTTTGCCATTTGGTCATTCTGATTGGTTGTAAAGTGGGCCCGGATATGCAGAAGTTGAAACTAATATCAGGGAGATCATCATGGCTCAGCACCAAATGGCCCCCACTTTCTCCTTTAAACTGAAATTGAAAAATGGCCGAGCACCATCGAAGTCAATTCCTATTGGTTGAATTCTGTGTAGGCGTCTCGCCTGGACATCAACTCAGCTAGAAACTTTGCCTCAGAAAACGAACCGAAACTTAGGGGATTTCCCCGAGTGTCTCTATTTACAATCTAGTCTGTACCCGAAGTATAATCGAAGGCTCAACTATTCCCGAGGTATTGAACCCGGCCAAAAAAGTCAATCGGGGCTACCGTTGGCGGAAGGATAGAAGCCGGGTAATTCGAGGCCAAGGCTGCTCATGGCTCAGCGGCGCTGTGTAGGCACTTCATTTTGAAACGAAAAATTGGGAGGGGATGTACCTCTATAATTCTGATTGGCTTGGATATAGAGCCTAAGCTTATGGCCTTAGTAAGATCCAAGGCTCAGCCACTACGTACCCGGGCGAAAAGAAAGTTATAACAAGAATCTAGACGGCAGCTTTCTGGTTCGCATGGCTCAGCTTGGGTCGCATCTACAACGGCAACCAAGATTGAAACCAGAGAATGGCAGGGGACGCACTGCTACTACTCTGATTGGTTTGGATATTGAATACAGGGCCTAGACCCGCAGCCTGAGTACAGTAGATGATCTAGTTTCAGAAGCGTGGTCAGGCTTAAAAGTAAGGAGTAGTCAGGCACAGATGGTACTTTTGTTACCAATCAAATTCAAAATCAGCTTAGTGCCATCAGTGCTTATTTATGGGGCCGATTATGCCGCACTTCTCACTCGCATATGAATTCTCTGCATGATAACATTGACGTTGAGTACATGTTATCCCTCCTAATATTACTATAATTATGACTCTGGATCACAGCAGCTACCGAATCGGCTGGATATGTGCCTTGCCTATCGAGATGGCCGCGGCGAAATGCCTGTTAGATGAATCTCACCCCGATCTTGAACAACCCCGCACCGATACAAACAGCTACGTACTTGGGAGTATCAATTCACATAATGTTGTGATCGCTTGTCTTCCTTCCGGGGTATATGGTACCACCTCCGCGGCTATCGTCGCAAAGCAGATGATCACGACTTTCCCTAATCTTTCCTTCGGGCTGATGGTGGGAATTGGGGGCGGCGTCCCTCCCATCTCACGAACGACGCCGGATATCCGTCTAGGAGACATTGTTGTTGGCATCCCCAGCGGTTCATTTGGAGGTGTCGTCGCATATGACTACGGCAAGACAATCGCGGATGGGAATTTCCTGCCGACAGGCTCGCTAAATCACCCTCCTTTTAGCGTTCTCACGGCAGTGAGTAACCTCCGTGCGTCACATCTTGTGGATAAGGGTCTTGTTGGAGGAATAATCGACAATGCCGTTGCTCAGTATCCAAGTTTTAAGTCACCGGGCCCCGAGCACGATATCCTTCATGATACTTGTACCAATCCAGATTTGCCTATCAATGAAGCGCCCATCGTGCGGCGTGCAGCACGGTCATCTAATCTCCCACAGATACATTATGGGACAATCGCTTCTGGAAACCGTCTTATAAAACACGGGAAAACTAGAGATCAATTGGCCGCTAAGCATGACATCCTTTGCGTCGAAATGGAAGCTGCAGGGCTGATGGATCTTGATAACTTCCCCTGCTTGGCTATTCGAGGAATCTGTGATTATGCCGACGAATTTAAGGCTAAGGAATGGCAGCCCTTTGCTGCAATTGTTGCTGCAGCCTATGCGAAAGAGTTACTGGGCATCATCCCCAAGACCCATGTCGACTTGGCAGCCGCAACCGCTTCGACAGAAATCTTGGTTGCGACATACGCTCCACCTTTACCTTCTGAGATCTTGCACCATATCTTCCCCGTGGAAAAAGACTTTATTGGTAGCCTCATAACGGATACCTTATCTCCACGACAAAACTTCTACTCCTTGCCAACGTCCCCATCTACTACCCAACTCGCTGTCATCCACCAATCAGTCCCACACACTATCAACCTTTCCGTCATCGGATACACGACTCTTCTCTCAAACAAACCTGCAAAGGGAGACCTTGCCTCCGAAGCCAAATATTCCATCACAGTCGACCGCTCCAGCTCATGCACGCTAAACAATTCAAACGACTGGTTCGAAGCAATGAGCGCCAAAAGAAAAACGCGACAGTGGGTTGAAAAGCAAATCGAACGTTCAGATGAGCAGATATACCTAGTAGTGGGATTCCGGAGCATGTGGCATCGAGACATAGACTCCTCGTTCAAGACCGGCGAGCATAGCGATACTAATGCTCTACCCTGTATTGGTGAGGCAGTTTATGCCGTGCAGTATCGAAAGCTCAAATTCAAATGGTACCGCAAAAAGGATATAGACGCGGCTAGTTTGCAGAAGGGTAATTGCTGGCAAAGCTTGTATACCTCTCGGGGTGATGAGAGTGAGGACGATGAGGCGGAGGATTATGTGGAGGTTACTTTGGGTGATGATGTCGAGGTATCTTGATGAACATCCATGGCCAATCTTGAGAATTGCCCACATTATATCGTGGTGATTGTATATAGACAACCTTCGCACATCAACATGTTCCTAGTAATGTTCCTCACCTGATGGATATATATTATCCATGGATATATCAACATTAGAATGTTGGTCAGGACCAGGAGCCTGGGGCCTCACCCCACACAAACAAGATAAATAGCTAGCTCATTCAAAAAGCACATTCCGGCACATAAATCATTCCAATCATTGTATCTATTTTATTTTCCAATCGAGTCAGCCACCTGGGCACTTGGACATTCAACATTCAACACTCGTTGATGACAAAACGCCGTTAGTGGAGCCATCGGGGAATTCTTGGCATCTTCCCGCCTCCCAACTCCAAACCGACAGTCTTCAAGTTTGAAAAAAGGCCCTCCACCCACATCAAAACAGGGGGAATTAAATTGATTAAATTATACCTCAGCGCACCACGAGCTGCACCCTGGACCTCGGGAGGTGATTTTACAGCAACAAACCATCCAAAGGTAAATCCCTTATGGGTGGACCTTGCCATGTCCAAATCCATGTTAACCCGAACCCAGCATCAGTGCTAGCCAAATAATCCCCATCTCCATGACACAAAAGGGCACACCAAATCCTAAGGCCCTCGGCCGGCCTTCAGGGGTAAGTCTATTTTCGCCCGAGGCCATCAAGCCACAAAGCCTGTGGCACTGTGGCGGGATTTCAATACGACAGAGACTAACTAAGATTCAAGTCCATCAATGCACCCATTGCGGCTTTCACTATGGCCGTTCTACTTTGCACATACTGCTTCAGCTCTATTCGAACTGCAAGGCAAGATGCTCAGGTTCAGACACCAGCTACATCGAAGCAGCGGGTATCACGGGTAGATAAGGATTCATCATGGGTTCAGCAGGCTCTTGAGGAGAGCCAGGCGGAGAAAGGTGGGAAGAGGTGATCTCTAAACGGTATGACTATGGCTTCTAGGTTAATGAAGGCATTTTGTATATTATTTCTTATTCATGGTCTAATTCCATCGGCCCTGCAGACCTAGCCTTGAGCCAATTAGGATGTTTTAGGATAATTCCCTTCCTGTTTTCGGTTTCAGTCTCAATATGCGCTCGGTAGCTGAGCCGTGATGACTGCATTAGCTCCCGAGGTCTCCTTGTTTTTGGTTCCAAATTAAATACGTTGTATCGTCCTTTCAAAATCCCATGTCACAAGCTGAGCCATGATTTATGTATTAGCTTCCGACGTCCCTTCCATGCTTTTGATTTCAATTTATCGTGTACATTCAGACCTTTCAGGATGGTCCAAGAGCATTGCATCTCCGTTTCTAGTTTAAGTTCCTAGATGCCGCCATAGACGCTGAGCCATAATAGAGTCTTAGATATCCTCGCAGCCTAAGTTCTTTAGTTTCGACTTCCCGCATGGGTGTACGGACTTAGCCATGGAAAGTAGCATGATTCTAGGTAAAGACTAGTGTGTCACATGACTTCTAGAGTGGACTGTTGCTTCTCCGTGGATCGACATCGTGTGCCAGATTGATAACACAAGAGATAACACAAGAATCACTACATACAACTTCCTTCACGCAGAGTCGTGAGGCACTTGGTCACATCTAATTTACGTGGAATTTGCTCTTTTCAATAGTTGTAATAACATATTACATTGAATGTGATATAATAGAGTCGATAAGCGACAACAAAACAAAACTTCATCTTCGTGATTGATCAGAATTTTCAGTGTATTTGCGATCATGCCCCAGGTGTCTAAGTGTATAACAACCTGGTTCAATATTGATTAAAAAATCATCATATTAATCGTGAAGAGAAGTGTGTAGGGAAGCAGTCATGTATGATAGGAGCAGCAAGATGATGCTCCGATTCCAATACAATCATGTAGTATGGTGAGGATGCAAGTCAACAGATGGAGATATGATCTGAATTTTCGGGTCTTGTCTTCCAGCGGAAGTTCGACGACGCGTTTTGCTGGGGGATTCCTGTCCGGGGTTAGAAGTGGCGTCTTTGCATGCTGGCTTCGCATAAGTAACCGATAAACATGTAGATGTGTTGCAGCAATGTCAATTGCGGTCCTGGAATCCAAGCATCAAAATCCCAGGTCGCTTTGCTGGTGACAAGTGTGTGAAAGAAGGAGGAAAAACGAAGCGAAGAAAATTATGGGTAGGAGGTAGTCACGTGGTGATTATCGTATCTTAGCGTGGACCCACTTCCACACCAGTTGATGAGCAAGTTCAAGTCAGATCGGGGAAATTAATCTTCTTCGCTATCCTATTATATTGAATACTTGTGTCTATATAGTTTGAGCTGGGCGTGTTTCATGGGCAGAAACTGGAGAAATTGCAGAGAATGTTGCTACCATGGATGTGTATTGAGGCTTTCAGATGTCATATACCAATGGATCCCTGATTTCCAGGATTATATATGCCAAGAACATCAAATAACTCGCTCTTTAGCTTAGTCTCTCAGTGTAATTCCAAGAATACTATTCTGAAAACCTTTCATTGTTTGATCTCCATCCAATGCTTTGGTGGAGAATCCCCCTTTACATAACATTATGACTTAATGGGGCAACATAAAGTATGAAAACAAGTTGATTAAAATGGTGCATACCGCTACCCCACTAGTAAATGAGCAGTATCCCCGAATCATGCGTCTTTGATGGCATCAACCTGTTGATGGTGGGGGTTCAAAGCCATGACGGCAAACCGTCGCTGCAGCTCCAACAAGCGCTTCGTGATGAACACCACACCACATTGAAAAACTTCGGCAGTATTCGCGTCGTTGAGGTCAAGCCATTGCTAGTATTGGTGCTATTTGGCGTTGCACTTTGCGAAGTTTCTCCGTCGCCATGATAGATCCTACCAGTTTCACCGAGCTTCGGACCGAGAGGAACCTAATTCGGACATGCTTTACTGTACCCATATTTTTCCCCATGGGGAACCTCCACACTCCTTCTACATTTAAAGGACATGTTTCCAATGCCAGAATGAACGAATTCATTAAGCCAAATATCGGTTCTTCATCACTGCCTTCCTTGTCATGGATCCTACTCTTTCAAAGGAGGCCCTCGAGGCTGAGAAGAAGGCTTCAAGTCACATCGAAGTTGCCGAAGAATGTGAAGTGAAGCAAAGCATACACCAGGAGCCAAACATAACAGCAAAAGAGCAATGGAGCAAGCTTTGGGCGGCCATCAAAGCCAACCGACGATTTTGCTGGTGGACCCTCTACACCATGCTTCTTACTTTCGGTTACGGCTATGACTCAGGTCTCTCAGGCACCGCCATTGCTTTTCCCGCATTTCGCCAATACTATGGACAGTATTACACCGACGGCAAAGAATGGGTCATTCCCGCTTTATGGCAGTCCCTCTGGAACGCTGCATCGACTATTGGCCAAGTTTTTGGCGGATACGCTGCGGGTCAATTCGCAGATGTACTGGGTCGCAAGAAGCTGTTGTTCACTGCAGTCTTTATCTCTCTCTGCTCATCCTTCGCATTGGTTTTCGCACCCAGTCTGCCTGTTCTTTTTGTGTCGAAGCTTCTCCTTGGTTTCGCGGTAGGACTGTCAACGGTTCTTCCACCGCTTTACGTGACAGAGAATGCACCGACAAATCTGCGCAGTACGGCTTCATCTCTCACCAATGTCATTATTGTCCTTGGGTTTTTCTGTTCGTCGATGACGGGCTATGGAGCTTCTAGTATTGCCGGCAACTGGTCTTTCAGACTTGCTTTTCTTATGACATTCGTCATTCCTGCGATCTACCTCTGCGGTCTTCCTTTTCTTCCTGAAAGCCCGGTGTGGTATATGAAAAAAGGCCGCGATGCTGACGCGCGCAAGGCCATCCTCCGGCTATACGGCCCTGACGCCGATGTCGAAAGCTACATCCAGACCATCAAGCTCGAGCTAAGACAACTCGAGAACGAGGAGGCCGCGGGTGGACAAACAAGCTGGAAAAGCATATTCTCCAAAGAGCACCGATCTCGCACTTTTGTCGCAGTTCTTGGTCTTCAATCCCAGAATTTCAGTGGTGGTTACTTCGCCAACACCTATCAAACGTACTACTTCGAATTGATCGGTCAAACCAACTCCTTCCAACTGACAGCAATCTCATCCACCCTCCAACTTGTCTCCAATATCATTGCGGTATTCTTATCCGATGTAATCCCCCGTCGCAAGGGTCTAATTGGCGGTGGCACGTTTCTCATGCTCTGGTCTGTTATTATCGCCGGCGTATCGATCGCGCCAACTTCTAATACCTCGGCCAACATTGCGCTGCTCGCTTTCATGATTACCTGGTCGATGCTTTATACCGCGACTGTTGGATGCTACGGGTGGGCTGTCGCTCAGGAGACAGCTGCACAGGCTACACGTCCTAAGACTATTGCGTTTGTGCTTGTCTGTCAGCAGCTTACGGCGCTGCTGCTTTCCTCTGTCTTCCCTTACTTCATCAATCCTAATGAGTTGAACTGGGGTGGTAAAGTCATGTTTTTGTTTGTCGGTGCGGAGCTGTTCATTATGGTCGGACTTTATTTCTTCCAGCCTGAGACGAAGAACAGGTCATACCCGGATATTGATGCGCTCTACGCTAATAACGTTCCGCCACGCAAATTTAAAGAATTTGTCATTGTGGATGGCCAGGCCGTGAAGAGTGCGAATACTAGCAACTTCCTTGATCGGGTCCTTCAGAGGAAACAGTCGAGTGTGTAAAAGCAATGTTGAATATTTAGAAATGAGAGAACATTTCAGACAAAATGGTTCCGCATATCACATATAGCGCGCAGGTCTAATGCTTATAATCACGTTAATCATTCTGCGAAATCATGGTGAGACGAATGGATCTTGTCTTCGGAGCTTTCAGCCTGAGGAAGTCCCCGAAGAGCCTCCTCGGCCATTTTCTCGCGTTCCTCCTCCGTCGCATCGTACCAGTGAACGGCAACATGAGCATCATCACCAAACAAAGCACCAATCTCCTCGAGAGCTCGTCCCTTCGTTTCCGGGAAGAAAAGATAAATCGCTCCGATATAGAACAGGGACGGGACGATCAGCACCAAGTAGAACTTCCAGCCAATCTTGGCTAGACCCACAGGTGCAGCGACCAAAGTAACTTCTGATGCAAGGTAGAAGAATGCAATACCCAACGCAACACCTTGAGTCCGCAAGTGATTTGGGAATATCTCAGAGATGTAGATGTACTGCGTCGCGTCCATGAAGAAACACCACCAGAAGCAATAGAAGAAGACGAAGAAAACAGCAGCGTGCAGCCCGGCTGTGTTATCTGTTCCGAGATATCGGGAACAGAGCGCACACAAGAAGATCAGACAGCCAACACAGCCAATGGAACCAATCAGCAGGAATTTCCGGCGTCCATAACGGTCAACGTAGAGTGCCGTCCACGTATTTCCAATCAGGGTGAAACTGGCCCAGCACGCATAAAGCAAAAGCGGCACCGGGTCCTGAAATCCAATGCTCTCATAGATCAAAACCCCATAGTTCGTAATGATGAAGATCCCCAGAAACTGATCCCCCCACATCAACGCACACGCCACAAACGCCCGTCGCCGATTAGCAGGAGTCCTCAAGATCTCAAACCACCTTGTTTGAATAGACCGATCAAGCTCAAACTGCTTCTCAATCAAAAAGAACTCCTGGCTCGCGCTAACAATATCCCGCTGTAAACGCGTAACAACAGACAACGCTTTCTCCCGATATCCCTGCTGCAACAACCACCTCGGCGACTCAGGAACAAACGGACTCCCAACCAGCACAATAAGCGGGAAAAGAACCTGAACGGCCAAAGGAAACCGCCAAGAAAACTGGACCGCCGAATTACTCTCATTAATATGATAACACGCGTACCCAAGCCAGGCCGCAATCGAATACCCAACTGCATACATGATACCCGTAATAGCAACCATCGCACCCCTCGTCTCGGCAGTCGCGATCTCAGCTTGATATGTCGGTACAATACAAGCCAGCGCACCTGATCCAATCCCCGCAACAAGACGCGCAACGATGAACATAGAGATATCGACCGTGCCCGCGCACAATGCACCGCCAATGATCAGAACCACGAGTCCGAATTGCATGGTCCATTTTCGTCCGAAGTAGTCTCCAGCCCAGGCTTGAAATATACAGCCAATTATTGCACCGGCTGAATTTACGCCGTTGAGCGCGCCGATTATGTTCGTTGTGTGGTCGTACCCTTGTGTGCCTTGTGGGGCTAGGTTGAAGTATTTGTAGAAGTTTGGTTGGCCGACTGTTGTGCCTATTATAGCTAAACCATAGGCGCTGGAGATTGTGCCTATCGCCACGTATGTGACTATCCAGAAGCTGTAGGTGTTTATTCCGAATCTGGTGGGCATTATGGCTGAGGGGGTTTGATGCGATTGACATGGGGGAAAGCGGGGATAGGACTTAGATAAATAGTAGGAATCAACGTCAACGGAGATCTACATTTATAATTACCTTGATTGTTGTTCTTATCCGGTGGCTGGACTGTTGCCGGCGGAATACTATACTAAGCTTCGGGATTTGTTTAGACTTTGGTCTGGGGTAATGGGGTTGATGCGGGGAAGACTATCAATGACTTCATTCTTTGCCTCGGTTTATTGAATTGTTCCCTTTTATTCGGCAAGTCGTTTATCACTAGTCGGCTGTATGCATCTTGATATATTCGTGATGTGATAGGGTTGAGTGGCAGGCCGCAGTCTGGTGAGGAGTCAAGCATCTCAACCAAGAGCTCTCTCTTACAACCCAATTATCTATCCACCCATGTTAGTGCAATTTATGTTTCAACGTATTTCTTCTGCTTCAGAGCAGCGGACTTGTTCTTCATTCTCGATCAGCTACTAGGAACGTACTTGTCAATTTATCTTTCCATTGGGTCATGATTCTCATTCAAAAAGATGATCTGCACCACAACCAATATCCACAAGCCAGCTCAATAATATCAGACACAGCAACTTCTTAGACATTCCTCCGCAGGACACTTCTATTCAAATGCTTCGAAGAGGAAGAAGGAATACCAGCAAGGTGAAGCGTCAGTTCCAAGTCACCACAAAGGCTACGCAGAACATGAGACACCCCCGCTTCACCAGCAATAGCAAGTCCATAAACATACGGCCGACCAATAAGAACCATCTTCGCTCCAAGTGCTAACGCTCTAGCAATATCAGCCCCAGTCCTCACACCAGAATCAAAAATGACTTCCAGTCGATCCCCAACAGCATCCACAATCTCAGGGAGAACGTCAAGAGACCCGACTCCTCCATCCTGTTGACGACCTCCATGATTAGACACCACAATACCCTGCACTCCAGCTTCGACAGCCTGTTCCGCATCCCGAACACTCTGGATTCCCTTCAAAACAATCGGTCCATCCCAATGATCTTTGAGGAATTTCAAATCTTCCCACGAATGACTGGTACCTGGGAAGATTGTTTTCGCCCACTCCGCTGCAGCGGTACCCATATCATCCTCCACATCCTTCCCGTGCCGTTCCCGGAACTGGCGCCGAAAAATTGGATCCGAGAATCCCAGTTCGACGCCAATATTATCCGGTCGCAGGAAAGGATTAAATGCATTCGTGAGGTCTGACGGACGCCAGCCAAGGATGTAAGTGTCGAGTGTCACCACAAGCACGCCGTACCCGGTTTCCTTGGCTCTTTTCAAAAGATTCACGGTTATATCATTGTGTTTATTCGACGGCCAGTAAAGCTGGAACCAACGTGCGCCCGTGTTATTTGCTTTCGCAACATTTTCAATGCTAGTCGATGAAGCTGTGCTGAGGATGTATGGAATATTTTCCTTCGAAGCCGCTGTGGCAGCCGCGATTTCCGCGTCGCGGTGGAAGATGTGCTGTACACCCACCGGTGCGACGGCGATGGGGTATTCGTACTCCTGGCCGAATAGGCTTGTCTTTAGATTAGGGAAGTCTGCTTTCACTAATCGACTTGGAACGATTGACCATTTGCAGAATGCTGCTCGGTTGTTGTCGTCTGTCTCGCGTATTCCAGCTGAGCCCCATACATAGCCGAAGCTTTCGGCTGGCAGGACTTCTTTGGCTGCTGCTTCCCATTCGAGGGGGTTAAAGCTGATGGGCGGTTTTATATTCTGTAGCCCGTTCGCATATACTTCATTTTCGTAGGTGTGGGGCTTGGATGTCGACATTCTCTGGGATTAAAGGGATGTGCTTCTAGATCTAGAGAGCTGGGGATATTTTACTCTCGAATTAAAGTAGTATTTGCACAGGTAATGTCTCAAATAGTGTTTCTTTCTAATCCCGTACTCGTCCGAGAAAGCGGGCCGAGAAACTGCCGGCGGGGATGACGGCGTCCACAATGATACCACCTCTACGTCATATCGTTCCTGAGTCCCACCATGGAAAACGAAATATCTAGGCATCATATATTGAAATGTAGTGATAAACAGAAGGGTGAATACTAAACTCCTCCGAATTTTCAACTTTGGCCAAATCGTTTATATAATCATTTACGATGGTTGCTTCCGACCATCAAGATAGTTCTACCGGATCGGGAATGTTATATGCATAGCTAGCCTCTGTACATGAGTATGGTGTCTTGATTGCTCTTCGTCGAACGGCACGTCCTCTGTTGTAGCATCCTGCCGTCTCTTGATGCGCACTATCGTGCAGTATTCGATAATAGACAGACAGGACAAAGGATTGTCACGAAACCTGTAATTGTCGAATATATTTGTCGGCGCAGGTGATCCTTGGTCATAATTGCATGGCTCTTCTCCAATCTTCTCGGACGGAGAGGCACCTTGATTAGACCGTTCCGGTAGGATGATCGAACGAACGTACCGTCTGAGCCACCAGAGATTAATTTGTTGGTTTAGCCCTGGAGAAAGGCAAGAAACTTACCGTTGCTGATATATTTGAACATCCGAAACTTTGCGATATGGCGTTGGTGATGGAAGATTCCGACATAAAAATGTGTCAAACAATACAAGTCTTTCTCACTCATCCAGACTCCCAACAGAGAGCGTCAAGACTTGGATTACATCAAACGTGAGGCGAAAATTCAGTGCAATGTCACAAATGATGCCATTGAAGACGCTTATTCCTGTACAGCTTTGCTGGAAGGTATGATGTTTACTTCCATCGCCAATCCTGGTACCTACCAATGTCGCTTTCTCTACACAATTCCGCCCGAGATGACAGAGGAACAACTGGAGCTAGCCTGGAGACAGACGACAGAGACAAATACCATTCTACGGACCCGAATCTTTCAAGCTGGTTCTAGGTTGTATCAGGCCGTTATCAGTGGCCATTATGTGGTGTGGGACAAGCCCGATGTTTTAGAGGATTTCATGCAACACGCAGACTCAATGCAGTTTGACCGCCTTGGTCTCAAAGCCATAGTAAATGGCTCTACTGACTGGTCCCCAGAGACCATTTTTGGATCGTTCATCAATCACGTACCCAAGCACACAGTCGATGATGGTTTGGTGATGGGAGGATTGACCTGCCGTCTGAAATCCTGGTTCAAATTTGTGCCAACCCCCTATATCAGGTTGGTATCGACCGAAGGAGTAATGTTGAAGATCATGATGAATGCTTCTGGTGAGATCTCGACCCAGGCTCATCTGGATGAGCTCAATGCTAGTGTTTGGTAAAAGATCGTTGAGTTGCTGCAAGATTGAGTTAATGCAAGATGTGCAGAAAGTCTTCGCCGGTATCTGAGCTTTGATATGTTTATTTGCCACTTTTCCGCACTTTATTATGTATGTGATTGTCCTAGATATCCGCCCCATATTGCATATATAGTGTTCCCTGTTTCAAAATCTCATCGAAATACATTCTATACGTGACTGGATATGCGAACAAAATTCCCCGCCCATAGCACTTCTCGCATTCGGCAGTCCTGGATGGGCCAGGCCAAATTATTGAAATGAGTCTAACCAATATATACGAAGAATGAAGAAAGCAAAGTGGTGGAGCTGATTTCTGGTGGACGCGCAGCTTGGACAATCTTGCGTCCAGCTACAATAGGAAGGGTTTGGATCTGCATCCGGAAGGGGGCGACCTGCAGGGCTCTAGGTATGCTGCAGAATTCTCATCGATGTTAGGGTAACTTGTAGTAACTAACTACCCGATTAGCCACAAAGCAAGTGCTGTCATCCAACCATATATCAAGCATTGTCATGCCAACCAATGGATTCCCCATCATCCAGATCATACTGGTGCCCCGACCCACATATTTGCTAAACACGCTGTGTCACTCCATCTCTCGTTCTCGGAAAACTGCTCATAATACCTCTGAATGCAGAAGTATCAGGATCACAACGCACAACAGCATGATGTGCCCTAGTTCACTCCAAAGCTCGTAAACCAATAGGATGCCGCGCGCTCGTATACGTCTCGAGAAGATCCCCAGTCTCACCCGGAACCATCAAACCAAGCTTCTGGTCCAGATTGACAGCATCTCCAAGGTCCAGACAAAACCCCAACCAAACAGCGGCTAAATATTGAGGTCCAGTAGTTATTGACACCTAGTTCATGGCGAGTATTTGAAAATCTACAGTATCCTACAGTATAGAGGAGGATGAGCCTCATCTCTATAGATATTGGAAAATCAGTCCACTAAGGGGGCTGTGTGCAGATGCCAAGAGGCTAGCTGTTTCAGATGGGGATCGTGGCCCAATGATGTTCTACTGATACTCAGCTGGGACGGTCAATGCGGCCGTCGCGCGAAGGATGGTGATCTCTCACCCGCTCTCATCTTGCTTCTCACCCTGTTTATTCTGCACTCACCCTTTTCACCTTGGCTGTGCGACGACAAAGCAGCACTCGCTTATTGCACCTTTTCATGCATTCGCACTATATGATCATTTCAAATAGAATATCAAGTACATACGACCATAGGGTGTGGAGAACAGGGCTTCCCGTCCGCTCAGCCGTACTTAAGCCACACGCCGGTTAGTTAGTAGTATGGTGGGTGACCACATGCGAATCCTAACTGTTGTATGTTTTTTTTTTGTCTCTTATTTCTACTCGCGTCAAAAAATGTACTTCAATTCTCATCTGAATACCCTGCACACCCTGAAGCGCTGACGTGACCTTCCCTTTCCGTGCTGACGTTTTCTCATAGGTATGTTGTTGCTTCCATCACAAGGCTCTAGTTGTGGCTCGGTTGTATCTTTTTTTAATACATAACAAAAACTTGGAGATGATAATCAATGTGAATAAATTCTCCAAGCTGTTGACTGTTATTTGTCTTTATTTTGCTTCCTTTCTAAACAAGTATATCTGATCCATCAGATAAACTGCCCCGGCTGCCCTACCATTCAGCTGCTTCACCTCAGTGCCCTGAAAACAACCCTTTCCTAGGTACATCCGAACATCCTGCACGGCCCTGTAGAACTGAAGCGTTTTTCCGCTCCCGTGCCGAATGCTTCGTAAAGCTAGGTGCAGCCCCCGCCTAAATACTCCATCTGCTAAGAGCAGTGATTCGGATCATACTGTTGATTCCTTATACTCATAGTACTATTCCGTACATGCTCTGCATCCCAAGGCCATTCTAATAAGAAGCAAAGGTGGCCAATTTTGGAAGTCATACAAAGGCGGTATTCGCTTGTTGGTATTTCTCTTCAGTGGAGACTGATGAGGCATTTTAGGCGCCTTGGAAGTTTCAGGTATGGCAGGGATCTGAGCCGCATTGAAGTGCATAAGTACCTCCTAGGCTGGCATATTTATATTTTGTGTACGTACCCGGAGATAAAAATGAGACAGTCAAAATTCAGCATAGGATATTTGGTGTCGTCTTGGTGAGTGCCTTTCAGCTCCTTCAGATATATGCCGTAAAACCAATATCTTCTCTAGTCATTTTTTAAGCGTCATTGAGCAACTTTGAGAAAATGTCACTAGGGCGTATAACGGCCTCTCTCGCCACTGGGATCGTTGACACAACCGCGGCGCTATTCAATGTTAACCTCGACTTCTTTTTGGTGAAAATAGAGGCCCCACGAGAATTCTCCCCAGTCGGAGCCGCGCTGTCCTCCTTGCGTCGTGAGTCCGCGGAAAGCGGCTCTGTGCATACAACTGCACGCAAACTAGGTGCCTTATTCGACCTCATTCTCCCTGAAACTCCAGCTTTGATCAAGGCATATGGATCCAGGGCATCTGAAATTGCAACAACCTCGCAAACAAAGCATCGTACAAACTACGGCGTGTTTCAAGTCACGTGGGCATTGATGCAACAAGTATCTGGGCATCGGCTACATCCGGTGAGGGCGCGATCAAAGCCCATTTGTTGGCATGCATTCTGGCTCGAGTCTGGGATTCAGGCGAAGCCACCGCAGTCTGGGATGAAATTGTGGAGACACAGAAAAGGTCGTGATGGACAAGTTCAACGATGGAGGGAGTGTGGATATGGTATCATGGATGCTTGCCAAACAGAAGATTGATTGAAATGAGCTACGGGACTGGGATGCCAGTGCATGGGCATGGCTTTGCCTTGCAGATAAAGCAAAGGAAGAGCAGCAGAGTCAATTCTGGCTAGCGCTGGACCAATTTGACCTAAAGATGACGAATCGATCTGGGCTCTATGACGCTGTTATTGAAGTATGGAAGGATGTGCTAGAAGGGCTGGAACTACTAGTAAAGGGTCCTTCTCTGGAGCTGAGGACGGTGAACCTATTGCTTGGACTGTCTGCGCTGCATCTATATCCGGATATGGACATCGTCACCAAAAAGGAGCCCATGGTTCATCAACGTGATCCTCTAGTCCCCGGCATCTTAACCGTGGGGCTTTCTCGCAGTTGTTCTAATGGAGATGCCGGCATTAGGTGGTCTTTGCCGCTAGCACATCTGCAATACTACGGGAATCCCATTCAACGGACTAAGCTTGTGCGCAGTGAGGGGTTCAGATTGACCTTACCCCAATTCTGCCAAGTGCTTCTTGGTTGCGTAATTGGTGGGTGGGGTGTGGACCCTCGTCAAATGGAGGTAGCTCTTAAATGGATTGTCGAACTTGACAAAAATGTCAAACCCGCTATTACTGGGCCCTTCCAAGTCGCACCTCTAATTGATGTCCACAAATCATGGCTATCTGTTTTAAATGAGGCTGCCCAAGAGTATCTCCATGCCGACGACTTTGATCGCAGAGTGTTCACAAGATTAATTAAGCTTGGGTACCGAAAATCCGATTTCTTAGGAAAACCAGAGAAGTCTGTTTTTGGTCTTGGAGAGCCGGAGGCTTTCTTACGCCTTCCCAGTGATGTCGAAGCCAAGATCCAGATCCTCCGCACTGTTGCACGGAATTCCTCCTTTTCACCGGCAGATTTGATCATCAGATACCGACCAGCACCTGGAGCAGAATTTGAGTTCAACTACTGCTCTTCCAAGCACTAAAAGGAAACTTGACGAGCAGCACCAAACTATGTATACCCGTTGGGTGGATATTTCCAGACTGGACCAACAACAACGAATGCAGACAAACACCGAAGGCGAGTTGTGCTATTTTCGCAAGCATAGGAACGGTGAGACGGTCGAAATGGAAATTAGTAAGCCTATCGACTGTGAAAATTATGCGATCTTTCAAATTAGACGGACTGACGGTGATTCAATGGGATACAGCATGCCTGACTGCAAACTGGGGGCGGGCATGTGTCAAACGCGTCCGTTAAATACACGCACTTCCGCGAGTCCCGCCCCTCGCGACTCCCACTTCTTTTCAACCCTGAGAACTGCCACCATTCGACCATGTCCCTAATAAGATCACACAGCCAGTGGCCTGGAGGCATCCCCTCATTCGTTCGCCGCCACGAGGAACCCGTGGACTCAGAAAATTTTGATGCCGCCTCTCGTGCATGGAGACATTTTGTTCGTGATCAGTGGGTTAAAGGCGACGCCGCGGATCAACAAAAACGAGCTTTAATCGAACGCTGGGCAACAGCAGACCAACAACTTCGCGATGTATGCCTTTAATTTGGAATAATTATTATTTCTCCACTGACGCCAAGACAGAGCTATCAATCTCGAGCACCAGAGGACGAGCCTAGTTTTTTTGAAGGTCCCGAACTTGCAGTATGAAATATCTTCTACTATTTGACTTATGGTTCTAATCTAGTGTATAGGACCTAGACTTTGCAGGAAATGACGTTCAAAGTTTCTGCATGGTCTACTTATGCACCACTGAATTGACCCCCGAGAAAGAAGCCCTGCTAGCCAAGTGTATCTTGGGTTTATTCCCATGGGAAGAAGGCTGGGAATTTCTCGCAGACGAAATGATAATGTTTCTCCCCTTGGAAGATAATCAAGGGGATATTCTTGACACGTTCAAGTTCCATCAAAGTGTCGCCCGACCCGACTTCCTTGATATGCACATGGCGCTCGATGGAACCGTACTTTTCAGGGACCGCTATCCCAAGCTCATTATCGATGA
Organism: Penicillium sp. S1602; assembly: GCA_023626355.1. Classification (NCBI taxonomy): domain Eukaryota; kingdom Fungi; phylum Ascomycota; class Eurotiomycetes; order Eurotiales; family Aspergillaceae; genus Penicillium; species Penicillium sp. S1602. Next base: position 378,351 of record JAMAGW010000012.1, on the reverse strand, counting down.
CCGGACCCTTGAGACCGGACTGGGGCTTTGGGTTGACTTTGCAACGAACGGCATCTACGAGAAGGCCTACCGGGCTCAAATTATGATGGAGGAATTCGGCCACTTTTATCGTGATATCGGTCCGGGAAATCAGATCCCAATCGAGCAGGCGCTGATTTACATCGAGTCACGGTCAATATACCAAGGCCGCGATCGAGATGCAGATCCAAGAGAGATCTTGGAGGATGAGCCGTGAGTCTGTCCATTCTTGGTTACGAGATGGTGTGTGTTAATATGTGCTTAGAGTCGATATGCGACGGCCGCTCGTGGAAATCTACAAAGGGAGTGAAGTCGATCTAGTGGATGACTATGCGCCAGGCTTTCGCGAGGCGGAGGAGCAGGGTAACGGCTTAGCGATCGGATATGGTTTGGAACAGATACTTGCGAATGATGGAAATCCCCTGACTATCACAGATCATGGAAGTGATCATTAGGGGTATTTTGTTCATTGAAGAAACCTAATAGTTGGGAGCAATAAGTAAAGTGAAAAGACGAGAATAGTTATTATAAGATAGCGGCTATATATATATAGTATAGTAGGGAATAACGTCTATAAACGGAGTCTTGATCAGGAGATAGAGAAGGTGAATAAATTTAATCTCCTAATAGTTCTTCTTGCCTATCAAAAAAGATTGGTATCTAAATACAACTAGACTTCGGTCGTGATAACCTATCCGCTTAGTTTCATTATTACTATACTCTTGAAAGTATAAAGTATAATTTATTTATTTTCACGCTAGATTATAGTAAGGGCGTAATCTATTTAGTATCGTGAACCAAGAGAGATAAATTTTCAGAGAGGGAAAAGTAAAAATTAAACAGTGACTTAAGAAATTTCGATTCAATGCGCAAACATTCATTCTGCTACACAGGCTAAATATATAGGTGAAGAAATCCGCCCAGTGTGTCATGAAGAGGGCTGAATAGAGTGACGTATCGCTCACGCCCGAGTCGTGGGCGCTAGGAGACCACAACTTTAGACATTCTGTTGTTTGTTTTTGTTGTTCTGTGCTTTTTTTTTTTTGCTCCGTTGGGGCAATTGAGAACTCTTTGGTCTGGCCTCTGGCCTCGGCTACGTTTTCTGATGGAAGTAAAGACTAAAAGTATAGGTAGCTAATAAATATAAATTTCTATGAATGATATCCACTAAGTATAATAGAGGCTAATCTTAAGGAATCAATCTCTAGATCCCCTTGATCCTTTTGAGTGGTAGAAATAATAGCTCATTTCCAACCCTGCTAGGTCTGGCGTCATCACTCTCTTTATTCCTGATCGCTGCCGGGATCATGCCGGCTTCATGCCGGCTTCCTTCTAGAAAAAAAGGACCTATAGGCGTTCTGCCTATACTCATTTGTTGTTCATTTGGGAGTCTCAATGACATCCCCAAGCAAGACAATTCCAAGCTTCGACTTATCAAGGAACTTTTCCTCGTCAGCTGCAATCTGAGAGGCAACATCGGGGGCGTAGATGCTCGCACTGAAGGCTTGGAAAGCAGCCTGGTCAGCGAAGGTAAGCTCGGCGTAAGCATCGAAATCAAAGTCGGACTGCTTTCCAACCAGAACAGTGGCAGGAGTCAGCACGTTGCGCTCACTGGCACCCTCAGGAGCGACCTCCACGGTATTGCGTGCGATGTAGGTGCGCTTGTGTGTGAGAGGAAAGTTATCCCCAGAGAGACACTTAACGAGTTCAGCGTGATCCTCGTAGTGCTTCTTGAAATCCTCAAGAGAGAGACCAGGCTTGCGGTAAGCGTAAATGAATGCCTTCAAAGACATGATGGAGAGTGCTCTTGTGGAGCTTTAAAGAAGATTTCAAATAGTTTGGTTTGGTTGATAGCTATTGAGAAATTTGTGGATAGAAGGATAGAGAAGCTTAAGATGTCTTGTTGGAAGATGAATATTTTGCTTGAAGGGGAATAGATAGAGACTAAGTGAGATGAAAGCGTCGAGAAAACAAAACAAATGACGACTGGAGCTTCTAATGTCTACACTGATTACAAGTATGTAGGCCTGGACAACAGAGTTTGGGGGCCAAAACCTATATTGCACCAAACCGATGCATGAATCTCCACTATATGCACCACAGTCCTGCAGTTGACTAATCTAACCAATCTAACTAAAATTAGAAAGTTCGATTGTGAGAGTTAGTTAGGTTCTATTCAATACAAACCCCAACATATATTTGTTCGAACAGCGAAATATTACCGTGTGGTATAGTCTTTTTGAGATCAACCTTAGAGTTTGCGCAAGCGATATTCTACCAGCCCCACAAAACCCCATTCATCTATCCAGATGGTATTCTCCAGACTTCCATCTATAGCAACAGTTAACATGGATTATCCGGTATTAAAATTTCATGCAAGGATAGTCCTTCGAATTGGTCAGTGGAAACGGTTACTTGGGGCACGGATATCTGTATTCTGCACTTCACTCAGTGAATCAGTGCCAGCCCTATCAAATGGCCTAATGGACCGCATATACTTTACCATCGCCAATGGTGAATGATCTTGACGCCCAAGACTTGCCAAGGCGGATATTAGCAGGGAAGGGCGTATAGAGTGGAGCCTCTGAACGACATGGAGCTGTGATAGAGGCCGTCTTGTCCTAAATATAACTTTGAAAGGACAATAGATGCAAAAGCATATTCTCGCACACGTGTTGTGTGACACAATTGCCTGATTACAGACTTGAAAATTTTATTAAATTTACAAGAATTACCATCACGTTCTACTGCCCGACATACAGTGGCGTTCCATGAGTTTGAAACTAGCCTTTCAGACCGCTTACTATATATAGCTTACCGCCTATCAACCTTGGAACACGCAGTACGCTGATTCGAAAAAAAACGCCGGTCAACACACGATTCTTGTATATAAGTCATATGTGGTAAGTTATTAAGAATGTTCTCAATAACGTTCAGTTTGTAAGTTCTACATACTAAGCTTATTTAGCTGAGAATGTGAGATTTTGGCTGGCAAGAAACATGGCAGAATATTATGTAAGGATTGGAGGGGGTTTCAAACTCATGCAACGCCTTTGTAACACCAACTGGCACTGGACACACCCCGGAGATTTTGATGCGCCACATGCTTGAGCACTATATAATTAATTTTTCCGTTTCCGATTTTTCACCGACGAAAAGCTATGCTACTATCAAGCTATGTCGCTATGTCAAAGTGCCCGTCGTCACTCCCCGCTGGGTCCGGGAATACCTCGGGGAATTCCGGCCTGCACCCCGCGATCGCGGAGTAGATCTTCTCCAGCGGCGGAATGCGCTCCTCCTAGGTTCCTCCGAGCCTCCATTCCAATAGTCAACGCTGAATGTTCCTGGGGATGTATCGGGGAAATATAGAAGGGATATAAGGTAGTCTTCTTTGGGGAGAGAATAGCCGATGTACAATTCTTTCAAATCCAATCATACAATTTTCAGTATATCTTGATCGAAATGGCTTCTCATCAAGTGGAAAAGAACTGGTGGAAAGAGGCCATCGTTTACCAAATCTACCCAGCCAGCTTCTCAGATAGCAATGGCGATGGTCTCGGCGATGTTCGCGGAATCATCAACAAAGTGCCCTACATCAAGTCTCTCGAAGTAAACACAATCTGGCTCTCACCCATCTACGCCTCACCCCAAAAAGACATGGGATACGATGTATCCGACTACCGCTCCATCCACGCCCCGTACGGCACAGTCGAAGATGTTCAAGAACTTATCGATCTACTCCACGCAAACGAAATACGGCTCCTAATGGACCTAGTCGTGAACCACACAAGCGACGAACACGCCTGGTTCAAAGAATCCCGCAGCTCAAAGACCAACCCAAAGCGCGACTGGTATATCTGGCGAGGCCCTAAATACGACGCACAAGGTCAAAGGAAAGAACCTAACAACTGGGCCTCCATATTCGGTGGACCAGCCTGGCAATTCGACGAGCATACAGGACAATACTACCTCGCCCTCTTCCTACCCAGCCAGCCAGACCTAAACTGGGAAAGTGAAGATATGCGCAAAGCAGCACACGACGATATGCGCTTCTGGCTTGATCGAGGCGTGGACGGATTCCGCATCGACAGCATGAACCTAATGTCCAAACATCCCGATCTACCTGATGCGAAGATCATCAACGAAGAGCCCTACCAAAGCGGCGCGGAGTTCTTCGCTTCAGGTCCAAAGATGCACGATTACATCCGTGAGATGAGGACGGAGGTCTTCGACAAGTACGATATTATGACAGTCGGCGAGCTGGGGTTTACCAAAGACGAAGACTCAGTCCGTGAATACGTTGCCAAAGACCGACACGAACTCAACATGCTGTTTACGGGCGACATAGTCGATATGGATTTCGGTGTTGAAGCAAAATACGGACAAGGCGATTTCCATCCAAGAAAGATTCGGCATCTGACAAATCTGTGGCAGAATGCTATGCCTAAATTCGATGGCTGGAATACTGTTTATCTTGATAATCATGATAGCGGTCGTTCGATTACTCGGTATGCATCTGATGCTCCTGAGTACCGGGCTTCTTCGGCTAAGATGCTTGCGACGTATTTGACTACGTTGTGTGGAACGCCATTCCTGCTTGCGGGTCAAGAGATTGGGATGGCTAATCTTGGGAAGGATTATGGAGCAGAAGCGTATATTGATGTTGAGGGGAAGAATTACTATAACAAGGTTTTGAAGGCGAGGGGAGGTGATGTTGGTCAGATGGGGGATGTCCTTAGGGAGTTGCAGCTCAAGGCGCGTGATCATGGACGACTTCCTATGCAGTGGGATTGTTCGGCGAATGCTGGTTTTACCACTGCGTCCGAGCCGTGGATGATTGTTAATAAGGATTATGCGAAGTGGAATGTTGAGAGTCAGCTTGATGATCCCGGAAGTGTGATGGGGTATTGGAAGAAGATGATTGCATTGAGGAAGAAAATGGCGGATTTGTTTGTCTATGGGTCTTATGTTGCTCTTTCGGAGGAAGACACTGGGGAGATGGTCCTTGGATATGAGCGGGTTTCTCAGGCTGGTCAGAAAGCTGTTGTGCTTCTCAACTTTTCTGATGTGGAGCAAAAAGTGTCAAAGCGATTTGAGCATCTTGTGCTTTTGGTTTCGAACCAGGGAGATGCATGTGTTGGAGATGGAGCAGTTGTGCTTCAACCCTTTGGGGCCGTGGTTTTGTATAGTGCATAGATGCTTCGTCCTTTACCTATAGTGACGAATCTGATATTACTCGTTCCTGTGCTTGATACACCCCAAACCCCCAACATTCAGGTCAATGGTCAATATTGGTCTTTGATTTTGGCACACCGTCAATCTGATTCCAGACAAGAATGCAATCGATTTCAACCAGGAAATTGGTCTCGGAGCTCCTAAGGACCCTGTTCTAGTTGTATTAAGCTCCGAGTAGCCACTCGATATTCATTCGCTTATAGAAGACGTTTGGATTTAGTATCCCTTAAATCAATGCACTTCGAATGACTATTTCAGCATCAGCGGCCTTTTAGATTGCCATAGCTTGTATTTAGTAGTTGCCTAGGGCAGCTTTCCTTTTGTGATACTAAATAAATCTTAATCTCTTCACGTGACAACAAGTAAGGTTGTGTAGTGTAATGGCTATCACTCCAGATTCTGATTCTGGCGATCCCGGTTCGATCCCGGGCACGACCTTTTTTGCCCGTGAAGAACTGAGCTCTGGCTCACTATTTTTGCTAGATCTGCTCGCTAGGCCAGCACTTCTTTTTTACTATAAAACCCCTAGCTCAGCATATCTATATGCCCGGGGTCTCCAGGGACACAGGTGAAGGTTGAATACTACAACTTGACCCGCTCATATATGTACGCTTTCACGGGCATTCTATTCAGAATTTGAGGGGGAAAGTATAGGCACTTAAAACTTGTTGAGGCGAACACTTGGACGGATGAGTATATGGGAATCAAAAGTACTTGCATGGAAAAGAAATCTGGGTAGTATGTACAAATAGGATATGTAAAAGCCATGCGAAATTGGTTGAAAGGACTTTGAGAGAAACGCTTCAAAATCAGGGGGATCTGGATCGTAGTCAAAAGCACAAGACCCCTCCCTGGGCATGTGCCATCTATGCCAAGTCTTCAGACTGGTAAGATATTTTGGTAATGCAAGGCGTAAAGCCTACTCGCTGAAGAATCCACCAACTGGAAGCAATAGACTGGCTTCCATTTCTATACAATCGCAAAGGTGTAAGGGGAGAGTGTGTTGAGTAGCGGTAAGAAAGGCACATTTTTATGTGCACGGGACTTTGAGGATGAAATGTGGGAGTTGAATGCCTTTCTAAATCTTTGACAGGTCTTCGTCATCAAATCATGCTAGACGCATCGGTCTCTTTTTCCATGGCTAGCTTCATTTCACCCTCGTGTTGGAAGTTGTGAATAACCATCCGGAGATACTCATAGGTGAGCATAGTCGTCATGGCAGCCGGAACAGCCCGGAAAAGGTTGACGCCAATTCCGGAGTAGAACGCACGCCATCCTTCTTCCTTCAAGATAGTCTGGCACGTGCGGATCATTCCGGAGTAACGGGGACTGAGAGGCATTCCATCCGAGGAAGATGCTCGGGGTCGGCCACGATCATGGGGGTGTTTCAGGCCACCACGGAAGGCGACTTCTTCGTGTGATGGGGCTGGGATTGTGCGCTGCTGAGTTTGCAGTCGAGTTCTTAGAACCTCGTGAGGGTAGGTGATGGTGCTTGCACAGACTTTGCTGAGGAACGTAGCGAACGAGATACCCACCCAGTGGGAGCTCCCTGTATCTGGGTGCTCTCCGATGCCATATCCTGTGAAGCCCATTTTCAGATACTCGTAGAGGGGGAACTGGATGGCCACGTGGGTGAGGCCAAGAAGGGCGGGTGTCAAGCCAGAATAAAATGAGCGAATGCCCTCAACCTGGTACATCTTGCGAGCGGCATCCCATGTGCCTGAGTACTGCCACGGGGCTCGTGCCCCTTCGTGGTTCTGCTTAAGGCTCTGCGACATGAGCCTTGTCTTAATGACCCAGATGGGATTCGTCACAATTGTTGAACATGCACCAGCGGTGATAGAAGCATATCCGCGGGATAACCACCAACTGTCTAAAACGGGGGTTAGAAAACCATGCATCCAATATAGGCCAAAAAACAAGACCAACCTGTTTGTTCATAGAAGTATTCGCGAGATCGGTCATAAACAGCCAGGTAGACTGCCCATGTCGGAAGATATCCCATGAGCATCGGGCCAAGTCCCTGATAAAGACCACGAATACCATCTTCTCGTATAATCACCTTCCCGGTGCCAAACATGCCTCTGTACAGTGTTTTTGTTTGCATGGCTGCCCCGCTCCGTCGGGCAAAGCCACCCTGGGCCTGCAACTTGGTCTTGATAACATCAAGGGGGCAGGTCACAATTCCTGAGGCCACGCCTGCAGCGCCGCCACAAAAGGGAGCGACCCAGAAATTTGGAATACGGGTGGACAAAATCTCCAAACGTTTGATGAGCTCGGAGGTTGACGATGTGCCGGAGACAGGCACGTGGGAAGCGGGCGAGGCAGCACTATCTCCTGAGGAGCTGTGCGACTGTTCGGAGGAATTGCTGGCAGCTCCGGAGCTGCTTCTGTCATCGGGGCGCATCGTAGAAGGTTGACAGGCGCTCACACTTGTCTATCCGTCTTGATCACCGAGGGATCCCGGACTCGAGCATATCGGTGCTCGATCCGGAACCCAAAATTCCGTTTAAACTCGTAGTAAAAGGGAGGATAAGGAGTCGATCAGAGTGTTGAAAGATGATGTGATTAAAAATGGGGAGGGTTTGACCGAGGAGAGTTTTCCGAAGCCGATGGTTACCGAGCGGTTCTGAATGCGATACCCTATGATGTCGGAGCACGGACTCGGCCGGGGCGGGGGTTATAATTTCTTGTTGGCAAGCAAGTTGCCAAAGGAGTCGAGCGGTTAGAAATCACCGGCACCTTGTCCAAAAAGACCGAAAGGTGAGGAAGGTGAAAGAGTGAGGGTGAGAGAGATAGGGTTCGAGATTATGACATGGGGAATTGAGTGGTGCGAGGTGGAGTTACTGATTGGCATTCCTCTCCGCGATGGCCTCAGGCACACATGCGTCTAGATCACATGACTTGTTATCACATGACACTTAATAATGCCTCAGGTGTGCGGACTGCCATTTACAGACTAGCGCCTCCAGCTTCCGTTTTGCACAACCTCCATCGGGTCATCTCGTGTTCAACCGGACCGCCCTTTCCAACCTTCCCTCATTCCCCAGAGCCTCTGAATACCCGGTATTCACGATGTCTGCCCCTTCGATCACCAACTACATCGTCAAGCGCCCATGGCTCAAGCGCTGGATGACCCCTCTGGCCAATTGGTACACTGATGCCGCCGGCTACAGGAAGCTCGGACTGAAGTAATTATCGCCCCCTCTACGCCAATACCTTTCCACCTCGAGCGATTGGACGACCGGGATATCCGCATCATACACAGTCTCACGGATGGCTGCAGCCCGCCGATGACAGTGTCAATGGCGTCCTGTCGCAATTGCTACGTCCCGGTCATCCGGAGATCGCTCGCGGAGACTTTTCGTCCACCACGGTTGCTAACCCGCCCCCTAGGTTCGACGATCTCATCCCCGAGGAGAGCGAGGTTGTCCAGAAGGCCATCAAGCGTTTGCCTTCCAAGGAGGCCTACGACCGTGTCTTCCGTATTCGCCGCGCATTCCAGGTTCGTTCCAGACCCCCCTTCCCCAGCATTCGACTATCAAAACGCTAATGAATATCGCAATCGCAGTGCTCCATTTCCCACACTCTCCTTCCCCCCAACGAGCAGATCAAGCCCCACGAGGTAGGTTCTCCCTGTCCGAATTTCAACGTCCCCGCAATCCGACCCCATATCGGCCAATCCCGTTGCAAGGATTTGTCACATATGATCCAAGACCCTGAACACCCATCGAATCCCCTCAACCAAGTGAATACTGATCACCTGGACTATTTAGGACGTTGAGTACCTCAGCCCCATCATCCGCGAGATCGAGAAGGAGAACAAGGAGCGTGATGACCTCGACAACCTCGTCGTCCGCAAGTAAATGCACCCAGCCATCACTTGTGCCTGTCCTGCGACTCTATGACGAAAAACCGGTGATATTATAGTGCTATGGGGTTGTTTTCGTTTGATAGACCTTCAATTTTTGCGATGGATACGGACCAGCCGTAGATGGTGGTTCCTGGATAATCCTATGTGTGTACTGATATTGTACAAATCGATCTTCTTTGTTCTGCCTTAATACTCAGAATCTGCTGCAATCTCTACCATGCGCTATTGCGCTTTTTTAGTAGCGGAATGGCTTTATGCCCAGTCAGTGTCTGCGCTCCTGCATCTGTCTACAGGTCGTGTGCCTAGTGTGTCAACCTCAGACGTGGGTTCGAGCAATGTACCGAAATCAATCTAGGATCCATTATCCGGAGAGAACAGATGTGATATAACTATTTGCAGGCATCCTCATTCTAACATCGAAGTCCAGTTCCCAAAATAGGCATTCACGCTACTTCGATGAACTTCAAGGATCAAGGATATCACGCAACTTGGCAGACTTGTATTACGGTCCATTTCTTCAAATGCTTATGACACTTGAAGTCAGATTGGGGCTAGAATACTCCATGCATGGATTTGGACCCTGTTATAACCTTGGCATAACCTAGTGTGGTATAGCCCCCATCCTCAACGCTTACTGGATCATCCCCATTCGGAAAGCATAGAATCCATTGAAATGTATGACACACGAAACCTTGAAACCCATATGTGGCAATGTTGACTGTTTATTGACTAAGATACTATATCCAATACATCATCGACCCAAAGAGGTATTTGTTTCATGCTAAAGATATCCTCGGTGGCCAAATGTATTGACGATCACCGCATCTAACAGTAGAATCTACGTTTACGGACTAGATTCCGAAAACCCTGAAGCTGAGATCTCGACAGATGCGAGATTCTACAGTCTATCGATGCGATTCTGCGAGGTTAAATAGCGAGAGGATTCCTCCGATAATTCGAATATCATCAACACAAGCAACTCAATCAATCCAATACACTATCCAATCCATTCAACCGACCGATCTCCCGATCAACCAACTCCATCAAAATGCAGTTCATCACCGTCCTCATTGCTACCCTGGCCGCCGTTGCCTCTGCCTCTCCCTCCGCCCGGGCTGAGAAGCGCTCCTGCGTCGCCAGTACGTGTTGCCACACTTCGAGGCTGTGATCCATTCACTGACATGTTATTCAATTTAGACTACGAAGTTGCCTGCACCTCTGGCGGCGACCCTTGCTGCGATGGCTGGCAGTGTGTTGGTTCCACTGAGTGGAACGCCGGTGTCTGCATCCCCAACTACTAAGGGTGCCAAGGAAGGATTTTATATTTGTGCGGGCATAAATAGAAATCCATGATATTTCCTTCTGTCTCATTATTGTTCACTTTATACTTTATACCCAGTAAGAGATGTTTGTATGTTCAAACATTGTAAAGTGTCCCAGTCTATACTCCGTAATCGACGACCTCGTTCACCCAGTCAGAACAGCGACATCAACATTCTCGATCCGCCACATATACCACATGAAAAGGCTTCTATAAGGCGCAAACTTCGCAGCCAACTCTAGCATATCCTTTTCCGACATATACTTAAACTTACCACCACCCTTGCCTTTCAACTTACTTACATCTTTCCCCACAAACGCCGCACAACCCCGTCTGCAAGATGTCAGTATACACTTCAAACGCTTGATCCAAGGAAACTTACTGCACACCCAAATCCCCAGTCGAGAAAACATCAGTACGCTTCAGCGCAAATGTCGCAAACATCTCCACAGACCACTTGCCCAATCCACGAACAGCAATCAACATCTCAACAAGCTCCTCATCACTAGCCTTAGCTAGTTTCTGGGCACTAAGCTCTCCGTTCGCGAACTTCTCTGCCAGTCCCTGTATATACTCCGCCTTGCGCTGGGATAGTCCCGCCGTCCGCAGTGTGGGTATATCGCACTTTGCAACCTCTTCCGGTAAAGGAAATCGTGAGCGCGAGCCATCCTCATTAGGTTCGATTTGGAACAGTGCCAGGAATTTATTGCGGATCGACTTCGCTGCGGCGCCGGAGACTTGTTGTCCGATTATACTGCTCGTCAGACTGTTGAAGGGATCGATTTTCTCGGCGAGGCCTTCCGGCGAGAAGAGTGGGCATGGATGTTGCTCGATAACGGGTTTTAGGCGTGGATCTGTGGCGATTAGATGCGCTACTGCTTGGTCGAGTAGTGTGCCTGTTGTAGCTGCTGGACGGGGAAGTCCTGTCTTTGAGGGCGAGGCATCTTCTGCGTGGGGTGGGTATGCGGCTACTGAGGAGCCGTGGGGTGTGAGAAGGGTTGCGTTTGTTCGGTGAGGGTCGACTGGACGGTCGAGAGGGGGTGGTGTGTGAAGTCTGTTATTTGCGGGGGTATTAGTAGCTGGGTTTTGTGTCGAGTTGTCGAGTGCTGGTGGTTCCGGTGACCAGTATGAGCTTCCTGAGTTTGTAGGTGTCTTGGCGGTTGCTTTAGGAGCTGCTTTCTTGGTTGGGGAGGTCTTGCGGGGCTTTGTGACTGCGTTGTTCTGCACCCTTGTCATTTTGGGTGCGGAGCTTTGCGCTGGCGCTTTGATGGTTGGGATGGAGCCCAATCGGGCGGATCGCCTTAGTGACATGCTTGATCTCGCAATTTCTGTACTGTTCGAGTTAAAATTGTATGTTTCTCCGTAGAGAAGAGTGGAATGAGGGTGAGGAGGATGTCAAGGACCCCGTCCCCGGATTCCAGGCTCCCGGCTGACGCATGCCAAGCAAAAGAGCCCCATTGCAGCCTAAGATTAGCCCCTTCGTGCATATTTTGAAGATAGAAATACAAAATCCGAATTGTTAAAGGTTGGATTTTGCTAATGAATAACCCATTTCTGAAATCTCATTTCTTGATTAGCTTTGAAATGGATTGAATAGTATACTGCAATCATAGAGCCCATTACTGCAATGGATTTTGCCGCTAATATATTTCAAAGTCAGAGTATAACCTCAATCGCAAACACGATCTCACAGGAATCAATCAGGATCCCTCTTGCCCAAATCCTGCAAAAGGCGAGACCTCGCTCAAAAGCTTGACAAATGCACGGAAATTTGGATTTGGTTCCCCGGTGATGCTTTCAAATCTTGAAAGAGCGGTCTCAGTACTCTTCTTCAGATGTTCGATGGTCTCCCATGTCTCTTGAAGTGCACCAGTACGTCGATATAAATCCAGAACCTGTTCCTTGACATTAACAGCCAGCGGCTCTCCACTCGCTTGTCGGAAAATTCCCATAATAATCTTCTCAGCCGTTGAATCACGATGACAGCAAACAGTAAGCGGATATGATAGCTTCCCCTCATCCAGATCCTCACAAAATCCCTTCTGCGATGTATACTGTTCATCCTGCAGATTCTGGTAATCATCTCGTACTTGATACCATCGACCGAGAGATGTGCTAAGCTGAATTAACTCTTCAATCGGCCAGCTTGCAGTTGTTGAAAAAAAGTTCATCATCCGGATGATCATTTCAAACATGGCTCCGGTTTTCCCATCGACCATTGCCATATACCCCTTCGTGGATGGACAATTTCCTTTCACCTTCCAGTCGATATCCCAGCTCTGGCCCATTGCGAGCTTCTTCAGTCCCTCCAGGAATATCTTCATTAATTGCTGATCTGGGTCCGGGTGAACGACAAGTCGGGATGCAGCTCTGGCTACCATGTAGGTGGCACTGTTGATGCATTGAGCTGAGCCAAAGACTTGATGCGTCGTGGCAAATCCTCGTCGTAGGCCGGATGCATCTTGGATGTCATCGAGTATTAGGGTTGAGTTGTGGAGGTCGTTGATAGCGCCTTTGATGGAATCTAACTCGTTATCTGGAAGTTTAAACCAGACATTCAAGGCATCGATGACCTTTGCGCGCATATTTTTTGATGGGAGGGACTCGATGTAGTGCACTGGATCCATCAACGCAGAATTATCAAGAATTGTACTAGTAGTGGTTGTGCCGCTGAAATGTTGGGAGCTGGTATCTTCAGACTTGTCCTGAGTCGTACTTATGGTAGTTTCATTTCCATTCGGTGGGACATGAACCTTGTATCTTTCGGAAGCAGCGCACCAAACATGATGACCACCGAGAAGAAGCTCAAGCATGGCAAGAAATTTGCGCACATGAGCCGAGACATATTGGGGGGCCTGTAAAAACTGGCTCGATAAGAGCTGATATTTAGCCTCATGGTCCAGGATTGCGATCTTCAACTTTTCTCTGGCTTCGTTCTCAGATCTGCCCTCTTTTTCCATTATGACTTTGATCGAGTTTTCCACTCTGTCACCTTCATTCTTTTCGACCTCCCAGCTAAAGTAGTCGTTCGTGTTGGCGATGATTCTCTCGGCAACTTCCAAAATGTGCTTTATCCCTTTCTTCTCATCTCCTGATAACAGAAACCCAAGAGAGAATTCAAGGACACCGAGAATGACTCTTTATTCGGATTAGAAGGTATAGTTTCTCGACATCATTACGCTCACACATACCTTGTTCCCTTGTTCACAAGCTGTTGAGGAATACACTCTTCAACATCGGGTGATTGATTATTTTTCGCTTCGTGGTTCATCGGGTGAGTCCAGGTGTCCAAGATCCTCTTGACCAGGACTTTCCACTCAACTCCATATTTGGAAGTAAACCCAGCGGCCAGTTTCACTGCTGCCCGCTGCTCCTTTGAGTCGCGTCGTAACTTGTGAGTATAGTGTCCTTGGGCGGTACGCAGAATCAAAACCAGTATGCGCTGAAGCTCCTTTGCTTGTTGTATTTCACCATGATCAACCATGTCTTTTCCTCGAATTAGCCTCTTTCCAACCTACACCGCAATAATATTACACAAAACACATACCATCATATATGGTACCCAGTTCCAGTACCATAGTGACTGTATCCAACCTCTCGGGTAGACATTCGGGAAAGAAGGCGCTAGTTGCGTACCCGATACATGAGTTTAACTTGCAGGGAAGACCTGGCTTCCATTGGCCCATTGCCGATGTGATTTCGAAATTAGACAGTTTCGCCGATTCGACTGTCTGCTCATTCAACTTGTGAACACGACTAGGGAACGTGGTAAAAACATCGCATTGTTGGAGCTGAGCATCGTGTAGGGGCTCGGAGTGAAAGAAGACTTCTGCGTCAGATTTGGTAGATAGAACTGAAGAGCTTGGTTTGCGAGTCAAGGCTTTGCGAAGTCTAATTCTCAGTTGCATAGCGACTTAATAATCCCTGTCTCGGGAGATATAGATGTTGGTGGATATTCAGGTTGTGAATCTCAGTCGAGAAATTGGATAATAGAATTGAACTCGCTTCCTGGGGACTTCCCTGGGGTATTTTATCATTTCCATGAGAGTTTCTATTTGCTTTTCTGTCGCTTCTCTGTCCATGGTCCACTCATATTTGGCCTTAGAGCTCGCCGCTCCCTTTCGAGTCGATAGCCTCGACTTGGGGACTTTCTTTTTGTATAAAGGTTTCACAACCATAATGAAATATATTATATTGGGTTCCACGACAAAAGGAAATCAAGATCGTATGGAAACTTTATATGGCGCAGGCCAGTAAGAATCAGCTACATGTATTATATGTACGGAGTAATCGATCATGTGGTTACACCAAGTTCTCACTAGTTGCTCCTAAAAAAAAGAAAAGCCTATTTTCGATAACTTCGCCATCCCATAATAGAAAAAAGAAAAGGAGGGTCTTCATAAATATAGCTTGTTGCTTTTCATGGGGTAAACGATAACATGAAAAGGGGTAAAAGGAGCTGAAGTGGATTCATTTAGGCGTCTGAAAGCGCGTGGGAATTTATCTATTGAAATAGAATTACCAAGCTAGAGACAAGAAGAGATAAAGGGGTGGGAATTCTCCTATGATGGACGGTCCCCTATTCGATCATGTTCCTACTTTGCTGGTCAGTCCAGTCTATCACCACATTGTACCACATTCAAGGCCCTTGCAGGTCGCTTTGTCACTCTGTAGGAGGCTATGTCAGCGGACGGGAAAGTACTTTTCGTTATCAGATCGGTTATCTAAGAAAAATCTTCATGATACATTTCTCTTTGAAGGTAAAATGGCTGCCAACATCGACATAAGTGAAAGCTTTGTCAAGGGACGCTCTAATCATTCAATCACAGTTTACCATATCATATAATATAATTCTAGCTCGAGTTTGGCGATTCTTTCACCATTGAGAGAACGCAGTGTCTTTGATATATCTAACCAAATCATCAGGTTTCTTGGGTCAGCAGAAAGTTCAGCACTCAATCACACCCGAAAGCGAGCCCTTCCTCAACCATTGAGCCATGTCTATATCCTTTGGTCGAATGAACATTTTGCTATTACCAGTTGACGGCATGCACCGACAACCTTCTTCTATATCCATTTCCAGGTTGGCGCCAAAGTGGAACATGGTAGTAGTCCGCACACCAATCAAACCACCCAATTCAAGCGACCGTTATCACCCGAGCCAAGTATAAAGAATACAAATCCCACCTCTTAAACGAATAAAGCCCGCGCCATAATTGGCTGGAGCAGGTATTTTTGAATCCATGGACAGCAGTACCCAAATTGTATGCAGGTAAGTCACGCAATTGGGTCGAATCTACTCCGCTCCGCATTTGTTCCAAGGAACCATTTCTAGGAACGCACCAGATTCATTCAGATCCACGGATTCTTACATAAATAGCCCTATTGGGAGCAATTGGCTGGAATATTCTCGAGTCGAACCTAAACTACAAAGAGTCCGGTGTTTAGACTAGGGTGGCTTGAGAGCCAGTAAATGTAAATGCCGAGTCCCAATTAGCGGGCTTACGTCACCGTTCCGAGTGCTGAATCAATCTGGAACTTGGAATCACCGTACTTTGCGCACATCACAACGGAACTCCCGAGGAAAAAAACCCGAGCTGGAAGTGGGGTAAAAAAAGTCAATATTTACTAAAGCTCTGATCTGCCAGGAGCAATTGAGAATCTGGCTGGGTAGATCCTCGATGTTTACCAAAGTTCGAAACAAAATAGTGATCCCTGTTCGGTGCGACCGAGGCCATAAATAAATACGGAGCAGTACTATATAAAGACAGGATGGTTCGTGTATAAGAAAAAAAGAATCGGATCACCTGCCCCGTTACGGAGTCACTAAACCAAAACCGGCTTAAAGACGTCTCCATTCTTAATTTGCCCAACCCCAGAAGAACATGCTCAATTCTTGAGTACTCATGGGCCGAGGAATGCCCCAGCCTCCCCCCTTGACAATGCTGGGGCTTGGCTGCGTGTACTAGCCGGTGCCACGCATTCCACAAACCAAGAAAGAATACGATGACAGAGAGAAATCTTGGAAATGGAATGTGAAATAGAATCCAATCGCCACGATAGCCAACACAGCTTTGACAACGACGCGAGCTACGAGTAGTCTAGTCCGTAGGGCCGCGCGGTATCCATAATTTGTGGCGTTCGCGGGTTTTTTAAGAACTTTTGCCCCCGGACTGGATAGGATGCTCAGCAAGCTTGGGCCAAGGTAAACAAGTGAACAGGGAATTTAGTTAACCCGCTAGCAGTGCAGGACAACGCGGCCAGGGTTAATTATAAGTGAAAATTTCTTCGATATCAGACCAAGTTTGGATAAGCGATGCTTGAGAGTGGAGTTGGCTAATGGTTGTCAAGTGGAGCGATTATCTCTTTTCCAGCAGGGAATTGGGTCCATTCTGCGATCTGAAACAAATGTTACATGTACTTACCGGCCTCCAATACCGCTGCGTGACCGTATTTTTGAAAGGCCCGATGTCACCATCTCGGATTTTGGGTTTCAAACACTCTATCCATTGGGTCATGACAGGTGTTTATTTTTAATTCATAATTTACTTGGCGGGGTCTTTAAGAATGCTTCTATATGATCCATTTGTATCAGATGGGCTGAAGAATTCTTCAATTGGCAACGGTCGCAGAAAGATGAATCCCGAGTCCATGAAGCTCTAGACGGGCGATCGTCGCTGTGGCAGCAACAGAAGCTCCGTGCAGATCTGGACTCAGTCAATGGCCAGAACCGATGCTTCATGTCGGCAGTGTCAACGTAGAGTGCATACGACCAATATCATACTGTACCGACACAGCTAGATACTTACCAGGGCCAGTGTCAATTTGATCAAGGTCCATTTTTTAAGATCCTGTTCGAAGAAAAATAAAACTCGCCTGCTGTTAGGTACCGGCGATCCTAATATACCATTCACAATACAGCTCCAGCACAGGCAGGGGATGTTCTGTTGCTCAGGGGATTGACATCGGCTGGCTATTTCCTCCGCGATCATTAAACCTCGATCGCGGCCTATGATTTCCCCAAACAACGGATATGCCTCAGATAGAATATGATATAACGAAAAGCAGCCAAAATTGGTGTTAATCCAGGGTGAATCATTCCAGCGTGCCAATCAAATGCCGTACATACCAAGCCCCGTCGACGATAACGGGGGCGTGGCGGGTCTGTCAAGGCTTGTATTCCTGCAAATTTAGATCGACCATTCACGCGCAAGATTAATCTCATTTGATTGAGCGATAGGCCCGGATGGGACGAGAAAGCGACCGATATGATCATATATCGCAAGGAGTAGAGTCGACAACGAATCACTTTTGCCTCAAAGGCTCGAATCAAATTGGATGTAAAAATTCTTATGTAGATCAGGGGGCCTGTAAGCTAAAGTACTTGGATGACGACAGCTTTATGATTTAGATATGGATGGGGCCATTTCACTAGACCTTTTTCAGAGTTCAGGGTGGAATTATAGTAAATTAGACTGTATTTAATTTCAGCAGGTACTAATGGGCACTTCTGAACACCACCACGTTCCTGAACAAATAGATAGAGACAACTAGAATTACGTTCTGCTCGTGGTATTGGCCTATCAGCCAGTGAATGGTTTTGACTTTCATGCCTATATGCACGCTGTACGGATGGTTACTTCTAGATTTCTCTGGCTATTTTGCTTTTGTAGTGAGTGGTAATATTGGTTGTACAGCTTTGATGTACAAATGCAGAAGTGGCAATCTCCTGCACTAAAGTACGTCCTGTACGAATCATCGATAGCTCCCAAGGCACCAGCATAGCAATGTCAACATACCTATCGGGTATACCCACAGATCACCTTCGAACCAAGGATGATCTTAACCAATTCACCATGCTCCCAGTCAAAAATTTGCATCTTATTGTTCGCAGAGCCATGGATAACTCAAATACACGTGTGGGAAAATAATGAGTCTCATGGATCCACTAGATGGAGAAAGGGGGGCATTGACGAATCGGTGATTGGTGAGGTGGTACGGAAACAGCACTAAAACAGCGGGTCATCAAAAAAGCAGGATTGCGCGCCGGATGCGGTATTGTGTTGTACTATACCTTGATGTAGGGGGTATTGTATTTATACTCTGTATCCGTACATAACAAATCTCCACTTCCAACTTGCGCCTCCTTTCTCTTTCCCCCAAACTTCTTATTCTTCTTTCTCCCCCCAACCCGTCCACTCGTTCTTTCCTTGTCATCCCCAATCGCCTCTCCTTCGTTCCGAGGCCTTTTCTTCCACTCGTTCTCCTGTTTTATTAATTTCTTGCATCCTCTCTGGTATGTTTACATCTCTCTGCTTTACCCCTGAGGTTGCGAGTGAAACCCCATCACTAACACGGTCGCGTTTGTAGAGTCCATCGCCATGTCTTTCGTCAAGTACATTGTCCCTGCGCTCGCTGTCGCCCAGGGTGCTATCGCTTCTAGCTGTGAGTGAAGTTTCCTGGAGGATTGCATTGCGACGTTCATACTGATAAATCATGATAGCCTGCGGTGACACCACCATCTCCAGCCAGTCTGACGCCGACACCCTCGCCTCCGACTGCACCACTGTCAAGGGTGATGTGACCATCTCCTCTTCCTACTCCCAGGGCCTTGACCTCGGTAGCATTGAGAAGATCACCGGTACCCTGTCTTGCACCGACGCTCCCAACATTACCAGCATCACTGCCGGCTCCCTCGCCTCCATTGGCGGCAACTTCACCCTGGACGGCCTCACCACCCTCAGCTCCCTGAGCATGGCTGAGTTGACCTCCATTGGCAGCATTGCTTGGCAGGCACTCCCCGCTCTGTACTCTCTGTCCTTCACCACCGGTGTCTCCACCGTCGGCGATCTTAACATCTTGAACACCGCCTTGACCACCCTGGACGGTATTACTCTGGACACCGTTGGACAGTTCCAGATTGAGGACAACACTGGCCTGAAGACTTGCAACATCAGCTCTCTCAAGAACGCCACTGGTCTGATCAGCTTCGCCGGTAACCTCGACACCCTTGAGGTTGACCTTGCCAGCCTTGAGGGCGGTACCTCCATGACTTTCCGTAACATCAGCAGCATCAACATCCCCTCCCTGGAGACGTTGACCGGTCAGCTTGGATTCTGGGGCACTGACTTCTCCACTTTCTCTGCCCCCAAGCTCACCTCCTCCGGTGACCTTGTCTTCACTGACAACTCCAAGCTGAGCAACATCAGCGCTCCCGTCCTGAAGACCGTCGACGGTGGTTTCACTGTTACCCGCAACGACGAGCTCCAGGTTATTGACTTGCCCGACCTCGAGACCGTTGCTGGTGCCATTGACTTCACCGGTAACTTCTACGAGTAAGTTTTGATCAGACAATGACTACTAAAAATCCAATGTGCTAATCCATGACTTTACAGGGTTGAGTTCGGTTCCCTTGAGCGTGTTGCCGGTGCTTTCTACCTCGAGTCCTCCAACGGTACCTTCAGCTGTGACAAGCTCGAGTCTGCCTACAAGGCCACCTCCATTGTCAAGGGTAACTGGAAGTGCACTGCCAAGGGCTACAACACCACCACCTCCAGCGACTCTGGCAGCTCCACCAGCTCCAGCTCCAGCTCCTCCAGCACCAGCTCCGGCGCTGCCATTGCCAACTCTGTTGCCGCCCCCGTCGCCGGTGCCGCCGCTCTGTTCTACGCTATCGCTCAGCTCATCTAAGTGCAGCACTATGGATTGATGGAGATATCTTTTGAAGAGATTGTAGATGCAGAAGTTACAAGCAACGGTTTCGTTTTCGCCTTACATTGTTTTTCTCATGATAATAATTCCGTCTTGATGAGGAAAATTCGCAATATGGATTCTGTCCTCGCATGACACCACCTCGCGCCGTTCACTGGAATGGAGTTTACCTTTTTATTACCCTTGCGCTGTTTGATTGTCTCAATATGTTTTATACTAGATCGCAGTCCGTCTAATGTATTCGGTTGCTTTCTGTAACCTTTCGTTAAACTGCCTAGGTGATTGTAGACATACCACCCTTAAGTATGTAGTATAGTCTTGAGGCCCTGTATTTTTCACCCTTAAGCCGCTGAATAATCTTCACCCTGGATTTTTGACTCATGTGTATCCCTTTCATACCCGCCCTTGTGTCTCCATGGCTTATTAGAATCGTGATGAACTATGACCCTGCATGTCAGCTCGCATTCCAACCTTCTGTTGAGTCATCGGTTCGGTTTAATTTCAGATATATCTGTAAATATTGTACAATAATTATTACTACGGCTATTTCTACATGCCGCCTGGGCATTTTCGGAACGATGGCAGTAAATTTGTTGCAAGTGTAGAATGAAGTTGTGAGGTCGTCTAGTGTTCTGCGTGGCCGTGTCTTCCGATATATATCTTCGTCCGAGGTCTGCAACTTCCAAGGTTCCAGTCCCTCAATCGAGTACATTAGCTCATTCTGCGTTAAACACTACACTCATAGTAAAATTAAATATACATATTTCAAAGTTCCTCCCTTTTAAACTGTTTTTACTTTCTGAGCTCAATCACCCTCCTCAGCAGGCGGTCCTACATGTTCATACAACGAGCACCTGGAGTACTATGACATAATGATCCAAACATGGGCAATCCACAGCACCCGTGGTCGGCACCGGGCAGGACCGAATACCAGGAAATGCATTCATCGATGCCAGATTAGATTCTGCTCAGGTACAATTCCTGATTTCGAGACATCCAATATGACCTACCACCAAGTCCAACGTACCTACTTTTACGAAACATGGATCCACCCATTAAGCGAACCTGAACACGAAATCAACGTAGAAGTGCAGTACGCATGCAGATGCAATGCGCCTTCAAATGTTGTTTCAGGATAGAAAAAGTCCCGTAGAAACACTTAAAAAAAAGTAAACTCACATGTGTACTAGACAATCATGCCATCGCAACTCCGATTGTGAATCCCGACAACGATGATCAAACTCAGATCATTTTCTACCTCGGCATATGTACTAGACAAAAGTCCAATGGATCAGACTAGAAGTGATACACTACATCATCAATGCACACCGCATCATCGGGAAAACCAGCGTCAAGGAACTGAAGTACGCCCGATGCTAGTACTAGCTACATTAACTCGAACCTAGCACAGAACCAAGTGGTCCACAGCGACTAGACACGAAACATACAAGCGGGCCCCAGTAAAAGTTTGATCGATTATCCGACCATAAAATCGTACGATTGCGATCGTGATCTACGAACCGTGGATGTATGTATACTCGAGAGGGGAAATTAAGAAGCAGACCAGTCGTGCCATGACATCAAGACTAAAAAAAAAGCGAGTATATACTCCTCCGCGGACCGAGCCAGAACCCCTCACGACATCTCGTTCCCGTCCATGTGCGTTTGTGTCAGTCATGCAGTGTGGAGTGGATGTGTCGAATCCACAGCGGGACTGGAGCCCGTTCGGGCATCCGATTCGAGGCTCAGATTCCGACTCGAGGGCTTGCTTACGGATAGCGGTTGAAAATTGAGAGGCTGTCAGAATCTTTTTGGGAATCACTAGTATCCCGTACTAGCGAATGATGGGGCTCAAGCTAGGTGAGTTTTTGGTAGCTCGCGGAGGATTTCTTTTCTTTTTTCTAAACCTCCGAGAATGTGGTTGGGATTTCGTACTAGATGAATTTTAATTCGACTTGTTTCTACAATTGAAAGATGGGATTGATTGATCGTGTGCTAAGCGTCGGCTCGTTGTAGTGTCAGTGTCGGTGGCTGGGAAAACAAGAGAGGGAAAACGCTAAAACATTAGTACGAACCGAAAATTCAGTTCATGCACAGAACCCAGGTGTTCATCAGTGTAAAGACCTTATCTTGCATGCAATGAAGCAGGAACGGACAGAAATCAAGGAACTGGTTCTGTGCTGTTGGACGTGTGGAGCGGGATCCATATAGGCGTGGATCCCGATCCCATTCCCCGATCCCATTCCCCGCCTCTTGCTCGCGAGAGCGACCATCTTGTAGCCCACGTACGTGGCTCCAGACCGTGGCTGCACGACTAAAAGGTTTTCTGTCGGTGGTCATTTTTGGTAATGAGTGACAGGTCGAGGCTGGGAGTTACCCGTTCTCTTGTGGTGGATCTGTCCACATGGTTGAGTTTCCTCGGGACCACTTAGCTGGTTAGTATTTTCTAGCTTGATCCATGTGCTGGTAATTTCTCGAGCGATCGGTTGTTCTTGCGATGGACCTTCCAGAGATGATCATGATCGACTCCAGCCACTGCGACGGGTCTCTTGGCCCGCGGGGACCATAATAGACTTTGGCTTTGACGGCTTTGACTCCAGCCACCGATAAATCCGAGTAAGGCCGATGGGGAAGATCAACTCCACTTTATAAGCGCTCTGCTATTTAGTCTTGATGATCTGAAGAAAGTGGTGAATCGGGGTTTGCTTGGTGCCAAGGTTGGAGAGATCGCGGGATTTGAGGATCTAGATGGGCGATATGGTAAGTGGGTAAGAGAATGAGCAAAACCTCGCGAGCTATGGGTCGAATGAGGGGACGAAAAGTCTTTCCCGCAGTAGTTCGTAACCTGGCCCACAGAACAGGTCCATGACCAGGTTCATCCAGGTACGAGGGGAGCCACCACATGTAGAAACAAAAGGACAAGTATGAGCTGGCCTTCTCGTGGAGAGGGAGATGTGCGTGATAAAAGCCACAGCGGGATAAAATATCCGATAATTGGTAAGAGGGGACAAGGGATACACCCTCCTCCGGCTAGATCACATATTGTACTTAGACTATTGCATATGGGAACAAGGGTACCTGAATAATCCGACGCAATCGACTCCACAGGAAGTACGTCCGCCTTGCATTGGAGGCAACTTGATAACCAGGAAATGGGGATTCATGAGTCCCTGAGCGTACATCGATCGCGGATGCAGACCAGGAACCCAAAGTTTGCCTACTGTAGGCCTACTGTAGGAACAAGTTCGATCGAGGGAGAACTCCACGGGCTAGGGGATGCATCTCGGGGAGGTGCGAAATGCGATACATGTCAGATGCGGCAAATTTGAGTTTCGAGACAAGAATATGGACCACCAGGCGCTAGCTATTTAGGATCTGTACATATGGTACCTGTCGTCCTTGCAGCTCCCCGGCTACACCACAGGTACAGGTGGCCACTCGGGGAAATATCCACGAAAAAAGATGTCGGATCTTCCGGTAGGCCTGTGTCACAGCATGTTCTGTTTCTTTTTTCGGAAGCAATGCATTGTACTTTGTTGTCAACTAGATTTAATGATCCGCAATCGATGACGTTCCAAATCATGATCCTTGCCCTTGCTGCATTCGGGGCAATTGATATTATGTACGAGGTACAAATTATTTAGGGATCATCATATCATTGATAGTGGCTTATTAAGATTTGTATTCTCATCACATTGAAAGTGTAATAACTTTGGTTGAGGTGATAGGGTTTTCTGAGCGAAGCTTTCATCCCTTTGTAGACCCATGCGTCTTCTCATACTAGCACGAGTAAACCATACGTGGTTGCCACTGGACTGGGATGCGTGGCTTTCTCCTTCAGCCGGGCGAATGGAAATCGCATGCACGGTTGCATATGAATTTGTGGTGGAGGCAAAGTGCAAATCCCGAAAAAAAAAGCACAAGGAACAGGCAGATCGATCTTCGACTGAAGAAACCGATCGTACATTGACAACGTAATGATCGTTCGTCTATAGCGTGGTTGATGAGGGGAAAGTCGTAAAGTGGGCTCTTGTACAGTAGCTTGCTGTAGTGGAAGTATCTACAGTGGCGGGTTATGTAAAAAGGAATTAATCTTGCAGCTGTGAGATGCATGAACCGGTACTTTTGCACCCGCTGAGTCGATCTAGCCCCATGTGGGGTGGAGATCGAAAGACCAACAGCCCAGAACGAGATCTCAAATGGACAACAAAATGGTTTCTTCATGCAACTCAAGTAACACAATGGATTTCACCTGCCGGTAGCATGCTCCGCCATGTCATCAACAGTTGAAACCTGACATGTCGCGGGCGGGTCTCGGATGTGTCAACTAACAGCCACTATTGGAAATAACTTGGCGTGAGGAGGGCAGCTGAGCCAACTGATTGGCCATCGGACTTAGAGGGAGTGTGGAGGTGGAAACCTTGGACAGGGTTAATCCTTGTAAAGGAGCCGCAGCGGATGAACCCGTCGCTGTGTAATAATAGCAGACGGTTGGGGGAAACCGACAACTCCAAGAGTCGTACGAACATCATGCTTATTTCAAGCACAAACCCTTTCATCATAGATCAGAAACGCGAATCCTTGAATCAGAAACCCAGGCATCAAGCTCTGATCTCTGATCTCACAACAATGAACTCAAATAATGAATCAACCAACCGATAGGCTTGTCAGATTATCGGAAGTAGATACCGGGGGCAAGCCATCTGCAAGTCACTGAAAACGGTAAGAAGGGAGAGGCAAAGTCCCGAAGATCCTTGGAATAAATGGGTCCGGGGAAGTCTCGGAAGACCAGAGTTCGATCTCGAATGGTTCGTGCCTGGAAGTTCATTCCATTTCAGTGAACTTGCAGCCGCAGCTGCGTGCCAACTGCACACTTGTGCTAGGCGCAGGCGCGGGACCCAGTTCCAAGGTCCGTCTGCAGGTGTTGAAAATTGGCTTAATATGAGCCGTGTTCAAAGGTTGGAAAAGGGAGGGGAAAGGGGAAATAAGGTGTGGAAATGAATTTGAATTAGCAACGAGCCGCCTCTACTAATATTATACGAATGACTTGCCTCCCGTCACTAGTTTTGAAATGACGATTGCCCATTTCCTTCTTCGAATTTTCCATTCTATTCCAGGGACCAAAACTGGGAAGAACGTGGGAGACTTAGTGTCTCAAATGGAGCCTGGACCCAAAGCGGGAGAAATATGACAGCTCTGATCTACTAAAGCCCCCGAGACCCACATCCACGGTTTAGCGAACTTAACAGCACGGGAGAGACGTATGAGAGCCATTCACTTCAATTGATACTAGGGATCACCCGTGGGGCAAATTTTAGTCAAGGAACGTGCAACTGTTAGGGCTTGACCCCATCGAGGCTATTACTTGGCGCTCTGACTCGCCAGGAGACTAACGACGCCAACGTCTGTGTGTTAACTTTTTCAATTCCAAATCAAACCACGACCTCTGATTCGATGACTGACAGTAAACGTATCCTGGTCTCTGGGTCTTGGGCGGTCCCAACTCGGTGGTTTTCCTCGAGCGATCTTTCGTTTCTGGCCTGTTCCCACTTCCCTAGGATCGTGATTCGCCTGCCCTAGCAATTGATTCCTAATTATGGGGATAATTGTCATTGTCTATAACGCTCTAGACAATGACACCATCTGATCTGTAGATCCAATTCCTTTGTAATTCCTAGTCCCTGATCAATGATGTACGCCCGTATTTCATACGAAGATTATAGACTATCGTCTATAGAACCATGGTTTTAATTAATTGCCCCTTAAACTAATTACGAGCCTCCTCGCATGTCACACCATGAAACTTCCATGGTCCTTGCTTGATTCTATTTCCCTAGGGTGGCTCTAATTAGTGGTTCGAAGGGGATATCTCTGGGAGATGAGTTTGCCCCTTGATCTTCCACGGGGTAGGTTCTCCTGATTATCGACGCAATCGATCGAAGCTTAGAAAGTAAATTTGGGATAACATCTTACAATGGGCGTTTCATGATGCATCCAAATCTAAGCGGGGTTTCTTAAAGAAAAATTGATCTGGAATATGCAAGTAAACAAGGATGTGGAGACACCGTTCGGGGAAAGATTCCCAGATTTTCCGCCATTTCTCGTTGGTCAAATGGATTCTGTGGATCTTCGTATATCTGTTTATCCATTGTTTACTTTTTCCTACGCAATCAGTTTTTGTAATTCCATCCACATGGACTCCGGAGAGTTTTTTGTTCTTTCCAACCGTTCCCAGGCTAACCACGCACGGAGAACGCTTAGATAATGTCATTAATTGGCGACTATTGATGTAAGGGCCAACGCCGCACTGCCCCTAAAGCCTTCCCCGTGTCGATCACGATACCACCAGGCCGGTGACAAATCAAGGGCCATGGATCATCGCAGTGAACCTTCCTCTCGGGGCGGGATCGCGACAACGTGATTCGTTCATCACTCAAATTGGGACTGCGATGTTCGTCCGTGCAGGATGTGACAGATACTCGACATCTCACCCTTCCCCTCTATAATTCTGTGACTCTTCTTCCGAAGCGGGTCTTCTTGATGGTCCAGAGCCCACCCGGGATGCGAACCTCGCTTCCCCGTGGGTCTACACCCGACGCCATGCACTCTGCACAGTATCTGTCTGTATGACATCCCGGGTTCCGCGCTTGGGCTCTCTTGATGATCGGCCCTGATCGTTCATGGTTCCCCCTCTCTGGGTCCGGATGAGTACGAATCCCGCGTCTCAGGGTTTATCGATGTGAGATACACTTGAGCCAAAAGTACTTGCCCCCTCGTTATTGTCGACATATAAACCATGCATCCAGCCCCGTATCCCTGGTTGAATTGTCTCACTCATTGTCTTCGCCTCGTGTGGATCTCGATCCTTTCGCTTCATTGTCTTTGCCACTTTGTTTATTTCCACGTTTACTGTGCACATACAATTGCTATTGTGCTTTGCCACCACCTGCCTTCCTCGACCCTGTGAATATCTCGTGGTTTTTGAAAACGATAGTGCCTAGTATATACATTCTTGCGGCTTTACTCGACTATATCGACCTTCATTTCTGCACATATCACTTGTATTCACGCATATCAACGACTCACCATGATGTATGAAGAAATGGGTTCTATGACTGACGACATTCAGCGACGCTGCTCGCTTCCGTGAGTACTAATGGCCTGTATGAATCTACATCTCATTCTAATTGGGATATCAGCTCCCTCAAATCAACCGCTTCTATGAGTGGCTCTGACCTGGGCGAGGACCGCCGCCTTCCTCCCCTCCCTCGCGTGGACCCATTGCCCCGCGGGCCGTTCCACTTGAACCCATTCCATGGCAAGGAGAACTTCCCTCCCACTACCCCGGGCCCACAAGACTCGTTCCAATTCAAGTCGCCCTGGTCAGGCAGTGAGGCCATCGCTGCTCCTCCCTCGCCAGCCAACTCTGCCGAAAGCTCCTGGCAAGAGTCATTCGCGGCCCAGAAGGCCGCCTCAACCGAGTGGCCCAATGATCTCTCCCAGACTGAGATCATGGCTCTCATTGCCCCCAAGAACATCAACCGCAAGCAGCCTCTCCAGCAGCTCTGCGGCCGTAAGCGCAAGGGTAGCACTACCTCCCCCGACCCCGATGACCAGCGGGAGAAGCACCGCATCGCCGAGGGCAACCGCCGAAAGAACCTCAGCCAGCTTCACCGCGAGCTTGACAGCCGTATCCACGACTTCTTCTTGGAGCGCGCCGGCTGGAACCCATCCAAGAGCCTGACCCAATCCAAGGAGCACATCGTTCAGGGTGCCGTCTACCTCATTGACTTTATGCTGGCTATCATCGTCCACCTGATCCGCCAGGAACAGGTCAGTCCCCAGCTATCAGAGAAGCTGCAGCCCCAAGTCCGCTGCATGCAACTCCAGCAGCTGGTCACCTCCCTCCAGCAGCAAAACCAAACCACCCAGCAACAGCTGCGCGCCGCCAAGGCCGAGAACGACCTCCTCGCAGACCGCAACCGCGCTCTCGAGTTCCAGCTTAAGTCCTACGAGGCTATGTTCCGCTCTCCAAAGACCGAGAGCACTAGCCCCCGGCCACTGGTCGATGTTCCCGAGCACAAGCGCCAGAAGAAGGGCGGACTCCCAGGCCTCCGTGTCTTCTGTGACGAGATCGGACAAATCGCTCCCACCCCAGAGACACCTACTTTCTACCATGACGGCATGCACAGTGCCACTTCCCAAACATTCGGCACTTCATATCTCAGTTCAACACCCCCCGTCACTGGTCCTTCATCTCCTGCCTTCCCCCTTTCGCAATCTTCCTCTTTCAACTTCCCCTCTTCGCGACGCCACTCTCTGATCCCGTCGCCATAAGAATGTGCAGAACTATGACGATGCATGCTTCCACTGACTCCTGATGTTGATGATTCCCCCTCTGTTCCCGCCCATATATTCTTCCCCCTTGCAGACAGCGTTGTCATCGCTCCCCTGCGTCATTTTGGGTTCGAGGACAGTTTTGCCCGCTTCGTTGTGCCCCTTAGCGTGTCCGCACTCACTGTAATATTAGATTTGTCTCTTTGAGACGTGAGGTTCCCGCTCGGTGTTTATATTTCTTATTTTCTTTCTTCTGTCTATTTTCGTTGGTTCGCTCTTCCTTTTTTTAAACTTCAAAAATGGGTGGCCTATATTTATTTCTTTTGTCTATTTTTCTTTTTTTTTTTCTTTTTTCTTTTTTCTTTTTTTTTTTTTTTTTTTTGTCGGCGCTGATATGACGGTATATGAGATTGGGTTGGATGTTTGTTTTTTTTCTTTTGTTTAATGTTGGTCAATTCTCTTTGTTCATACTGTCGAGTCAATATATGACGATATCTATAATCATTCTTCTAAACGTAATAGGTTCATCGTATTTTTCTACTTTCTGTTGATGCCTAGATCCACTTGAAACAGTTTGTCTCATCTCGCGAGATACTACATCCATAGATGCGTTTCAGTGTAACGTGGCATCATTCTGTAGTACAGACGCCGTTAATAACTGCATTGATATTGGATCTGGATATGATGTCCCTATATCTAATTGAATCTGACCAAGAAGTTGTTCGAATAGAGGCTGTTTGCTCTAGACACAGCTCATCATAATAAATAGGCCTGGAGCGATGTTACATTGTTGACCCTTGGACCACCTACGTTTACTCAAATATTCAATTAAATAATGAGTTAGTCTGCTCATGAATTTCGATAGTGATGGTCTTATACTGAGTTTGCTTCTGCATAATGCTTTGTGCATGGTGGAGTCTCGGCCATTGAGTGGGGTTGAAGGCAGCAATATACTGTGGACCAGAAAACCTTTCCGAAAATCAAAATACGAATTCACAGCATAATGACATGATACACGATGTTTTCCTCGGTTAATGCTGAATTTGGTGCATATAAACATCAATAGCCTTGAAGCACTTGTGTTTGAAATCCATATAATCCTTTAATAAGCATCCCAGTAAGTGCCAAGAACCTTGGAACCGAATGCCCAGTGTTTATACAACGGCAATTGCGGAGACAAAGACCCTCCACATGTCTTAGATGTCCTATTGTCATCGATAAGGTCGTTATTGAACCCTTGCTATGAATATTGTCAAATTTGACTAATCCTTATCAATTGGCGTTCTTACAAAACATCCCTGCAATTCGACGTAACATTAGGGGGCTATAACGCCACACCCGGGGCGAGACCCAGCACGTAAGTGACACGCAATGTTGGGATCAACGATGATGAAGCCTCAGGGGTGGGAGTCATGAATATGCTTGTGAGTCAACTTTGAATGTTTACGAATTATACTAGAGACTCATCGGAAGTTGATTTTGGTTGTAGGAGAATTAAATATCCCCGTCGATCTCCACGATTGCTATTAATAAAACCCAGGGTCTTTTCCGAAACCGAAAAAAAAAAGAGAAAAAGATTAAACATAAAAAATTAGAGAATGAGTTTCCTCAGGAAAGACACAAATAAGAGTAGAGATGGACTCGTAGCACTAATATATGTCAATTAGCAAGAATTAAAATTATGACATTGTAGATCGACGTGGAGAGTGAAGTGTCTCGAAAGGGCTGATTTTCCCCGTCTGCCGCTTGGCAATTCCCCCCGGCGATCCCGTCCTCCTCATTTTCCTCCTCCCTATCTGTCAACATCATCAACGACAACCTCCCCAACTCCTACCTCACTACGGCCTTTTGCGCGTCCTCTGAGGCCTCACTCGTTCGGCAAGGGGTATTCGACGGGCCTCGAACCAGGGGATCGACGCCGCTCCGGCTCCTGAAAGTCCAGAATCTCAAAACACACATCTTCACTTTTCTTAATCCCCAAAATGTTGTTGCCAAAGGGTGGAGTTAACTGGAAGTCCGCGAGATCGCGGTTACCGCCATGGAGGGCGGTCCTCATTCTCCTGACCCGCACTCGGTTTTTGATCTCGATTGCCGTGACCGGTCTGATTCTCCTGCTTTGGCGTGGCGTCAGCAAGTCCGCGTCGGAGATGCAAAAGTATGCAGAATCCACTTCCTTGCCGGGTGATCTGGTTTCCATGTAACTGACGCCGTTTGGTTTAGTTTCTACTGCTATGGCTCGAGCAAGTCGCCGATGGAGATGTCCATCAACGAGATGGTCGAGTGGAACGCTCACGCCCAGACTCCTGTCCTCTTCAACCACCACGCACCCTACGAAGTGAACAACACCTCCATCGCTGAGGTGGATCTGAACCCTATCTCCTCGACCGTCCAGGCCGTTTCTAACCGTGAGCGCGTGCTCATCCTGACCCCTCTCCGCGACGCCGCCCCCTACCTCGAGAAATACTTCGATCTCCTGTACAAGTTGACCTACCCCCACGAACTGATCGACCTGGCTTTCTTGGTTGGCGACACCAAGGACGACACCCTGGCCAACTTGGCTTCTGAACTCGATCGTATTCAGAACCACGCCGATGAGAAAATCCGCTTCCGCAGTGCGACCGTCGTCCGCAAGGACTTTGGCGCTGATGTTGAGATGAGCGTTGAGGAGCGACACGGTTTCGCTGCTCAGGGTCCTCGCCGCAAGGCGATTGGTCGTGCTCGCAACTACCTGCTCTACTCTGCGCTCAAGGCTGATCACTCCTGGGTTTACTGGCGTGATGTGGATATTGTGGACTGCCCCGAGCGCATCCTCGAGGACTTCATGGCCCACGACAAGGATATTCTGGTTCCGAGTATGTTGCCTCAGCTATTACTGCTTTGATGTTCCGATGAGCTAACTCGGATTGTAGACATTTGGTTCCACCGTTACCGTGATGGCCGTGATGTTGAGGGTCGTTGTATGTCAACTCCCCTATTTAACCTATTTGTTCATTTAGCTGACTCATTACAGTCGACTACAACTCTTGGATCGAATCTGACAAGGGTCGCCGCTTGCGCGCAACCCTGGACCCGGACACCATTTTGGCTGAAGGTTACAAGGAATACGATACCGGCCGCACCTACATGGTCAGCATGGGTGACTGGCGAAAGGACAAGGACGAGGAGGTTGAGCTTGACGGAATTGGTGGCGTGAACATTCTCGTCAAGGCCGATGTCCACCGCTCAGGTATGTTGACACCGGTCCCAGCTTACCAACCTTTCAATTCTAACTTCTGCAGGTATCAACTTCCCCGCATATGCATTCGAGAACCAGGCCGAGACCGAAGGTTTCGCCAAGATGGCCAAGCGCGCCGGCTACCAAGTCGTCGGTCTGCCCAACTACGTTGTCTGGCACATCGACACCGACGAAAAGCCCGGTAACCTAGGAGATCGCAAGGCGTACTAAGTTGTGATACCCGCCTTTCGATAGCCGAACGGCTACGTGGGCTACAGAGTTGATCTTTGAACCCGGTCCGTCTCCGATCCAAACCCTCCATTTTGCTCGACTACAGACACGACATCCCGTCACGTCCGCGTCGATCAACCTATACCACTGTGATACATGTTCGCTTCTTTCCTTCTCTCTTGTTTTCTTTTCACATTGGAGGGACGTTTCGAGTGACGGAAGCCTAATGATTTCCATAATCCACTATCTTCGTGCCGCGTTCTAGGGAGTGTGTGTATTTGTTACCTTGGCGCTACGGGGGAAAACGTTGTTTGGCAGAAATGCAGGTCTATAGAATTCTCCGGTTCTTGTGACCCTTGATATACTGAATTTGTGTTATGCGAGGTGATCCTTCTCTTCTTTCGGGGGAAATGTCTATGTCCTGGCTGATAGATGTCGCCTTTCCTTATCTTTCTTTTTCTTGTTGCAAACTAAATCCATAGGGACCGGAATGAACCGGACCGTTCTTTTTATGTTTTCTATGCATCGATCCGTGAGCAGGATCACTTCTAATTTTGTTTACTGGTCTCATCATCCTCTCTCTGAGAACGTATGGAGAACATGTAGTAAGAAAAGTCCTGCTTACCTGAATACAGGTATCTGTCCATTGTTGTTCATCAGTATTCGTGTCCGCGTACTTAGTATGATATGGAAGATCTCGCAAACTTAGCAACCCAACTTGAAATCTATGTTCTATGTATCCTTATCATCAGTATCAGTTGCGGTGGCGGGCTAATTCATACAGTAACAATGTCTCCTAGTGCATCTCGCTTTCTACCTTTATATAGCTCCAGACTAGAGTCATACAAGCCATATTGATGACGGGTGCTCAGCCTCGCTTATCTAGTCTTGTATCCTATCAGCACTAACCTATTTGTGTCTGCAGGCCTTTGATGACCAAGAAAAAATGACCAATCAAAAGGATGAATGTACACTCCCTCCCGATTTCTAGTTTCAAAAACATATCACATCGGACGGCAACTGCATGCACACAGCCCCTTTGCTGAGCCATGATATGTAGGACACGGACCTAGCCCTAACCAATCAGGATGTTTCAAGAGAACTCATTCCCTATTTCTGGTTTCAATAAGGGGGGTGTAAAAGGTAGGGGGTTTGAATCGCGACTTACAAGCCAAGTTGCTGAGCCATGATGAATAGGACCGACCTGGACTTGACCAATCAAGATGTTTTAAGAGAAGTCTCCCCCCTTTCCTGGTTCTAAATCAATGGATCGCCTCACCGGAGCCTCACGGAGCTGAGCCATGAGTAAAGGCGTTCACTCCCGGCTCTCCGTGCTTTAGTTCTAACCCGGGTGTAATAATTAGGCCTATATTCAAACCAATCAGGATGACCAAGGGGTGCTGCCTCCCCATCTTTAGTTCCATGTTTTCCCACCCCATCCCACCCTCCAGATGGATTATTAACATGCTGAGCCATGATGAGAGATTCGGATAATCTCCCAGTTCCTTATTTCCACCTATTTTTGCCCAGCTCACCCGGGCGAATACTTAGTAGTTACAGGCTAGGCCCCCATGTGTTCATTTTGTCTAGAGTATCAGCCTGGCCTTAAGCCAATGGGGATACTTTAAGAGGATCTCTTCCCTATTCCTGGTTTCAAAATACCATAGCGTGATGATGCGTGAGAGGGGCGGCTGAGCCATGATGTGTACAAAAACGACCTAGTCAACAACCAATCAGGATGTTTCGAGGGAATCCCCTCCCTATATTTGGTTTCAACGTGTCGAGTCCATTGAGGGGCTGAGGTGGAAGCTGAGCCATGATGAGAACCTTAATTCTCCCTATTCTAGTTTCGCCTTTTGCATATCCGGGCCCTATATCCAAACCAATTAGGATGGCGAAGAGGTGCTGCCTCCCCATCTTTAGTTTCAGTCTTTCCCTCCAGCATTTCCCTCCAACCTTTCCCTCCCGGAAAATTATTAACACGCTGAGCCATGTCTAGAGGTTCGGGTCTTCTCCCAGTTTCTCATTCCAATATAATTCTCGCCCAGCACGCCCGCGCGGATCCACTCGTTACGGGCTGGGCCCTCAATTGTGCTGGACCATGGGCATAGCTTTACCCCAATCGAGATGGCCAAAGAGCATTGCATCCCCATCTTTGGTTTCATTTGACCTCGCCCACAGATGGGCGTGCAGGGAGCTGAGCCATGATGAGAGCGTTTGATATGCTCCTGATTTTTAGTCTAAATTTACCGTAAGTAATAATCCTGTATTATACTGTAGGGCCCTGGGCCTGATATTGAAACTAATCAGTATGACCAATGGCAAAGAGTTCAAAGATCAAAGAGCATCGTATCTCCATTTCAGGTTTTAACTTGTCAGTCCGTTTGCCTTAGACAAGAAAAGCTAAGCCATGATCATTGATGAGAGCCTGAGGTGGCCTCCAGTCTAATATTCCAACTTCTTTTCGCCTAGTAGGTAGATATACGGTAACTAAGCCTCGGGTTACAAGGTGCCAAGGCTCCGGGTCTAGGCCCTGTATCCAATATCAAAACCAATCAGGATAATAGCAGTGCGCCTCTTCCAATCATTTAGTTTCAAATGGTCGATGAGGCTGAAGCGCTGAGCCATGAGCAGCCTTGGCACTCAAACCACCTCCTGGTTTCTATTCTTCGCCCAGTATTGGCAGCCTTGATTTCATTTTAAGCCGGGTCGAATATCTTGTAGGTAACTGAGCAATCGGTTATGTTTGGAGTACAGACCTACATTCCAACCAGTAGAAATACTCAGGGAACTCCCCCGGCCAAGTTTGGGGTCCATTTTTTGAAGGCAAAAACCCTAGCTGAGATGATGCCCAGGCGAGACACCTACGTAAAATTGGACCTATAAAAATTGATTTGGATGGCGCTCGGCCATGTATGAGTTTCATTTTG
The DNA here is from genome assembly GCA_023626355.1 of Penicillium sp. S1602. NCBI lineage: Eukaryota > Fungi > Ascomycota > Eurotiomycetes > Eurotiales > Aspergillaceae > Penicillium > Penicillium sp. S1602. Next base: position 343,480 of record JAMAGW010000012.1, on the reverse strand, counting down.
TTGCATCAAGTTCGCACGTGGCCCAGTGCTGAGCCATGAGGTCCACCGGCGATCAAGTGGCCAAGATGCTCACTTTAGTTGTTGCATGCTGACCCGAGTGTTGATACTAGGCAGGAGCTGGCTTAAGTTGACCACGTTGCACGTTACATGTATTCAATAAATCAAGTCTACTGCCAGCCTTAGCTTTGCATCGGATATCTACGCTGAACGTAACGTGTTGCGATACTTGGACTCTATTAGGCCGCCTGGTGCTGTTACTTCGAGAATCTACGATCATACGGTGAGAATTACTACAAGAGAAGAATAGTGTGAATCTGCTGCTCTTATTTATAGATGCGAGTGTAATGCAGCTTAACTTATATCGATGGTACTCAGATCACAGCTGCGTACGCACGGCAGACTTGAACTATACGAGACAGTCAGTAACGCATCCCAAAGCAGATCTTGAAGAACAATTCAACTTACGGCGATAACCTGGGCCTTCTCCATATCCCACACACCAGAGCGAGCGTAGATATCATTCTCCAGAATAGCGCGAACGGCGGCCTCGTTCTCGGCCACGGCGAGCAACATGCTGCCCTTGAAGGAGGGAACCTCACCCTCAGCGGGGTGAGACTCAAGCATGGCACCTGTTAAAGAAGGAGATCAGCGGAAAGTTCACATCCGGATTCAAGTTCGTCGAGTAGAGTAGATTGGAGGCCACATCCAAGAGGAAAGGCATGTTTAAATCTGAAGTATAAACAATGACTGATAATGGAAGACTTACCACCGCTGACAATGGAACCAGCAGCAACCAGAGGCTTGACGCCCGCCAGATGATCACTGGGATAGATCGTTAGCTCTCGGCCGGGATCTTTCAGAGGCGTAACTTGGTAGCTTACGGGCGGACGGCCAGGCGCTTTTCCTGGGCGCCGGGGAGATCCGGCAGGATGCAGAGGAACTCGTGCTTAGCGGGAGCGGAAGACATGGTGCGTAGATGAAGAGGACTGGAAATGAAGGAATTGGCAGGTCTGTAGAGGGGTGACAACGGAATTGATTTGGACGGAGCGCGGAGGAATAGCCGAACGTGGGGGGAAGCGGGGGCGCGCTGAATGGCGTGGGTGAGAGTATACATGGTGTGTGGGGATGAATGGAAGGGGAAACAGGATCTAAGGGGTCAGACCAATTATAATAGTTAACCGGATAAGATCAATTCTGGAAGATTTTAGGACATTTTCCGGAAGATCCGTTGAGTATACGACGGGTCCGGACCTGTCATCTGCACTTTGCATACACCACTTCGATGCCAACCAGTATTCAGATTTAATTTGCAACTTATTTCAATACTAAATCATTTCAATCCTTGTTCTAGAAAGGCCATACCATCGAATGTTAGATCTGCGGTAAACCTCGTTGACCACAGTGATTGCTTAGGTGATCCAAGCCAATCACGCGCTTATCGAACCTCATCCAGCTCCACACCTTAACAACTACGTACAACCAACTCGCCATGCCAACAGATGGTACCACCCCCGCTAAAGGCGGGGGCATGATGTCGCTATATGCAAATCTGTTGGGTCCATCTGCTGATTCTGCCCCGGGAACTATTTCTCGCGCGCCTGTTGTATTCAAACAAGGCGATGACGCGCAAGATGAGTCCACTGCAAAGAAGCAGCAACTGAATGCTGGTACTTTTTGAATTTCTTTGATGATGCACCAAGACAAAAGTTACTCACCTTAGTTACCATTGGACAGCTTCTCTTCGATTCCAGCCTACCAAACGGCCACAGCTTTCAGCGCAAAAGACCAAACCAAAACCCGCGTTACCCAAGGCACCGCAACCTAGTGCAGGCCAGCCCTCTACCTCTGGCGCGGCACCTGTAAAACCAACCTTGGCCGACTGGGCCGCGGAGGAAGATGACTATGGATACGTGGGCGAGAAGCGACAGCGCGGCGGAAGAAAGAAGCGCAAGAAGAACCATGAGCCGCACGAGATTCCACAAAATTGGGACGACATCTATGACCCGTCGCGACCGAATAACTACGAGGAGTACCGACATAGTGACGAGAAGATCCTCGAGGTTCGCGAATGGAAAGACCGTCTTTATGCGCACCGGATGAGACGCTCGCCGAGCGAGGACTCGGATAGCGATGACTATGACCGGCCCATGAACCGTATGAACCATTTCACCCAGAACAATACAGTAAAGAACGACAAAGCTGATGGTGAACTTTTAGGCCAATTTGCACCACCAATGAGCTTTGCTCCCCCACCGAATCTCAACGATGTGCCCCCACCACCTCCGGCATCTGGCTCCGACTTGTCCGGCGAGGATGCTTTCACTCAACGTGCACGGTTGAGCCAGCGCGAGAATGCCGATGTAGACATGCCCGACTATGCCCAGTCAATACCACCTCCACCACCAGAAGAACCGCTCGCTCCCCCTTCGGACACTACCGGCGACGAAGCATACAAGCGCCGACTTCAGCAAACGCACCAGCCTCCATCAGGGCAGATCCAACCACCTCCTTCTCGCCTCGATGCCTTCCAACCCAGTTCCGCAACTATCTCCCGCGCACCCGTCCGCTACACCCTCCCTCCCCCTCCAGCAGATATCCCTGCATCCGAAGCAGAGCTGGAGGAAGTGTTCGCCAAGGAAAAACCCGCAGACGCCCAAGGCGAAGCAGAAGCCGAAGAAGCCGAGGATGCGCCGCGCTCGCTCCGTCCTGGTCAGAAGGGCTTTGCAGAACGTCTACTCTCAAAGTATGGCTGGACCAAGGGATCTGGACTTGGTGCTACGGGATCAGGCATCGCGAAACCATTGCAGGTCAAAGTTGAGAAGCGGAAGAAGCGGCCCGATGCCGAAGGGGGAGGCTTTGTCACTCCTGGAGGACGGGGTACGATCATTGGTGGTAAGAAGAAGGGTGGGGAGGATACTGGCAAGTTTGGACCTATGAGTGAGGTTATTATTCTCCGGGGAATGCTAGATGGCATGGATCTTGAAGCCGAGTTGCAAAGTGGGGAGTTGATGCAAGAGATTGGTGAAGAGTGTAATGAAAAGGTATGCTTCATCCGGTGTTTTCTACATCTCCACGTTTGATACTGACTGCTTTTAGTATGGGAGTGTGGAACGAGTGTACATTGCTCGTGATGCAGGCACGCCAGTTCCCGTGTTTGTCAAATTCACCAGTCCTTTGTCTGCTCTGCGGGTAAGTTTGATCCTTTGAACCCACTTTGAATGCCCTGTTGTGCTAAACAGACGACTGTATCTAGGCGGTAAACGCCCTTGAAGGACGAATCTTCAATGGCAACGCAATTACAGCTCGATTCTTTAATACAGAGAAATTCGAGGAGGGAATCTACGTGGACTAATGTACTTATGAGCCTGCCTGCAGGTACAATGATGTTCCTCATAATGCGACTATTCCATGCCCAGTTAAATACTACAAATCCCTTCTAATAAACATCTCAAACCTCAAACATCAACGAATGCTCCTCGCTATGCATGTATAATACAAAAAACGCTATGTTGCAATCTCATTCTAGTAACAAAGAAAGTCAGAAAGTGAGCTGATCAAACAACTCCAACTCATACGCTTCCCAAACACGTTCTAGCAGCTTATTCCGACTCACGGGAACAGGAATCTTGGACTGCGGTATTCTACTTTGCGATTGTTGTAAAATAATATCCCAAGACCCTGCATAGCCCAGTATAGGCGAATCTGGGAAATCATCGCCCTCTGTATCGGACTCACATCCATCTCGTCCAAACTCCATCTCCGAACAAGGTGACGAAGGCAGAAGGTCCTCGATACCCTCCAGATCAATTTCTTCTGATTTGTCATCATGAGCCTCATACCAGCTATTCACCAACCCACCATTCAAATCAGAATGAGATCCTGTAGTAAGCGAATCAGTACCCTCAATCCACATATGCATATACCCATTGTTTGATGTTTGACTGTGACACTCTAAATCAATTTCATCCATGTCAGCGTCAGCGATAACGGGCAGCAATTTATCTGCATTTTTCCGTTGCATTTGCGTCTGCTTCTGCTGCCACTTCCGCTCGCCTTTGCAGTTGTAGCACTCGCCTGAAAGGGGGATGTCAAGAATTGGTTGGTACTGCGGTAGACAGTCGTATCCTGTTGCTGTGGCGTAGAAGCAGGGGATTGTGGATGTTTGGGATTGATCTTGGTGTTGGCAGAGGGCGTGGTACCATACTGTGGCGTGACACATTTTGGGGACTTGGTTAATAATTTGGGGATGGAAGAAAAGAGGGGCTTTGGTGGATTTGAGTGATCAGTGAAGAGTGCTTGGATTCGTGATTTCCTGTTTTTTGGTGGTTTGGAAGGTCTTTATAGTATTGGATTTATGGACGAGGTCAAGGGCTTTTTGCTATCTTTATGCCCTGTGCCTTGAATTTAGTAGGATATTTCCGGCTAGCTATTTCTGGTTATGAGTAATGTATTGGTTGCATGGAATCTCTTTCATTGGCTTAGAATTTGTTTGAGAAGGAATTTGGTATGTAGATCCATTCTGGGGCTCTCTTTTCTATGAGTGGAGCAGGCCAGGATCGGCATTCACTTATATTGAATGCGCCTTTATGTATAGACACTCTTTGTGTGCCTCATGGCTGAAAGCGCAAAGACTCGAAACATTGACAAGGACTCGAAATAGCACATGTATTACGTACTACGTAGTACAATCCCGATTGTACCTTGCTAGACCGAAACCCATGGGGCATCTCACCAGGTTACACATTAGCTTACAACTTGTTTACAATGAGATCAAACACTTATAGAAACCTTGGAACTGATCTGCAAACGCCATCCATTTGCTCAAGAAACGCCACGCTGGTGATCGGTCGCCGAGAAAAGCAGAATGCTCCCTGCGCCGAGGTAAGAATGTAATGCAAGCGGGATATTGGTATATCTCGCCCTATTGCTGTAAAAACGACAAATCAAATGGTAACCGCAAAATAAAAGGCGCCGTTAGTCGTTAGACTCGCTATGCGCAACCCCATCGATTTCCTACATCGGCGGGTTTTCCTTCACCACCTGGCGGACTCGTCGTTCATATGCAGGGCGATCCTTCTTGAATAGGTTGTAGGCATCGGCTTGGGCGGGCGATTCGGGGTTGGGATCATTCAGCAGATCCTGAATACCGAGCAGAATTTGGCGGATTGTAATCGCGGGACGCCAGGCTTCTTCCTCATTCAGAATGGAAAGGCAGACTGTTCCGGAAGGATAGACGTTCGGGTGGAAAAGCGGCGGAGTGAATTTGCCTGCAGAAAAACTTGTTAGTATTCGGAGGAGCGTTGCGGTCATAATGGGCCATTATGTAGGTGGCAATACGTACACTTGGGAGGCTTGGTAGGATATTCTAGTCGCAGCGAAAAAAGCGTCAGATCAGTATACGGACCGAAAAGGGATGCGCAATACAACTCACCATCAGGAAAGATCACATCCAGCTTGTATACTCCACCTTCCCAGAGGGTATCCTTCTTTCCGGGTACGGCGCATTCCCAGCGCTTAAGGTCTAATGTTCCCTGCGCCGTCCGCTGGGGCTTTGCGACGAACCCAAAGGGGTGGTCACGGCGCCATTGCTTGCTAAAGGATCGCCAGATTTGTCAGCATACACGTAGAAATCAGGTTGTATTGCGCCAGGACAGCCTGAAGATATCACATACCGCTCTTCTTGAAGACGATTCTGGCAAAGCGACATAGTGTTCAGCAGGGATTAACGGCGGAGTGGGGTGGAAAACGAGGGATAGTGAGATCGGGTGATATAGCTCGGTCAAGAAGGAAAAAGAGCGGAAGAGGAGAAGAAAGGTGGTGGCGGGTTAAATAAAGCTATTTGCGCCGTGCAGCTCAAGATGCGATCTCCAATGGCCCCGCCGATGGGATTAGGTAAGCTGTTTGTATTGCCATCATGCATGGACGCATAGATGCTTTGGCAATGTATATTGGCATGGAATCTATGATTTAGATGCGGAGAATGTTCCTTTGAAGGGCTATGGTTTACAATGAACAAATTTTCAATTACCTTTCATCCTAGATCCATAGTCATACTTATTATTCATCCGAAGTCTAGAGTCATACTATTCAGGATCTAGCACACTCACCGGGTGAGTAACAGTCCCCACAGAGATGAAAGATCATTATGCAGCAACCCTAAAACCAACACATTATTTTAGCAGAAGAAGGTCAATTTCTAGATCCAAGTGTATAGTAAACAGTAAAATATGAATCTAGAAGAAATGCCAAGTAATTGCGCCGGTGTCAGTGGCTGGTGTTATCTTATCGGTGACTCAAAGTCTGTCCGACATCGCCCCTCGCCGGAAACGAAAAAAAATCGCCAATTACCGGTTCAAACTCCCCCAGAATTCGGGATTAGTCAATCTTTCCTTCCTTCCTCCCATTGACTCCAATTGATCTCCCACTCAACAAGAGTATCAACTGCCCGTCATGTGTGGAATCTTCGCGTGTCACCAGTGCGTTAATCACTTTAAATCCCATCCCACTTTCCTTACCCCCACTATGGCTTTTCATCCCCGGCACGCGATGGTGGGTTGAGTCATTGCTAACTTGCGTCTGAAAAGTCACCCCGATGTGCAAAAGTTCAAGCCCCAGGCTTTGCGCATGGCCAAGGCGTAAGTCACTCTATTCTTCTTTGCATTTGTTCTTCAATTGAGGGCTTGTCACTAATTGCGAATCCTCAACAGTGTGCGCCACCGTGGTCCCGATTGGAGTGAGTCACCGGATGGATTAGAGCTCGAAAACCATACACATTGGGAGTTAGGATATTGACTGGATATTTCTTGACAGGCGGAAACTTCTGCGCTCAGAGCACTAGTGAGTCAATCGTCATTGAATGATTATCGTAGTGGTTTGAATGTTGGCGCTAATGGCTGTTCTCTAGTCCTTGCTCACGAGCGTTTGAGTATCGTCGGTGTCGGTACGTCGCAATCATCTTCAGATCACAGATCAGCCTTGTTCCAGCAGTTCATTTTCTCATGTTCTCCCAGACTCCGGTGCCCAGCCCCTCGTCAACGATGATGAGACCCTCGCCCTCGCCGTCAACGGTGAGATTTACAACCACCGCATCTTGCGGAAAGCCCTGAAGACCAAGTACAACTTCAAGACTCACTCCGATTGTGAGGTCATCATTCCCTTGGTATGTGACTATGGAAAGCGTTAGTTATGCAAGAATCATGTCTGACAACCCACTTTCAGTACATGGAGCACGGTCTCGATGCCCCCAAGCACCTCGACGGCATGTTCTCCTGGGTTCTCTGGGACAAGAAGCTTGACCGTGTCATTGCTGCCCGTGACCCCATTGGTATCACCAGCTTCTACCTCGGCCGCTCTTCCTCCACCCCCGGTGCTGTCTACTTCGCCTCTGAGCTTAAGTGTCTGCACCCGGTTTGCGACAACATCATCGCTTTCCCTCCCGGTCACATCTATGACTCCAGCACCGACAAGTTGACTCGTTACTTCGAGCCCAAGTGGTGGGACCCCACCAACGTCCCCTCCACCCCCGTTGACTTGATGGCTATCCGCCACACCCTGGAGAAGTCTGTTCGCAAGCGCCTGATGGCTGAGGTCCCTTACGGTGTCCTGCTGTCCGGTGGTCTTGACTCCAGTCTAGTTGCTGCTATTGCCCAGCGTGAGACTCTCCGCATGCAGGACGCTGCCCGCGCCGCCGCCAAGTCCGAGGCTGCGGCCTCTGATTTGGTCGGTATTGATGACGAGAACGATCTGTCCACTGTCACCACTTTCCAGCAGTTGCACTCCTTCTCCATCGGTTTGCCCGGTGCTCCTGATACTGCGGCTGCCCTGGAGGTCGCCAAGTTCCTCGGCACCAAGCACCACGCCTTCACTTTCACCATTGAGGATGGCCTGAACGCCCTTGCTGATGTTATCTACCACCTCGAGACCTACGATGTGACCACCATCCGTGCCTCTACCCCCATGTACTTGCTGTCCCGCAAGATCAAGGCTATGGGTGTTAAGATGGTTCTGAGTGGTGAGGGTAGTGACGAGATCTTCGGTGGCTACCTCTACTTCCACGCTGCTCCCAACCGCGAGGAGTTCCACAAGGAGACTGTCCGCCGTGTCAAGAACTTGCACTTGGCTGACTGCTTGCGTGCCAACAAGTCCACCTCTGCCTGGGGTCTTGAGGCCCGTGTGCCCTTCCTCGACAAGGAGTTCCTGGAGACCTGCATGGCCGTGGACCCTAAGGACAAGATGATCACTGAGGGCCACATTGAGAAGTACATCCTGCGCAAGGCTTTTGACACCACCGACGAGCCCGATAACACTCCCTACCTCCCCGATAAGATCCTGTGGCGCCAGAAGGAGCAGTTCTCTGACGGTGTTGGATACGGGTGGATTGATGGCTTGAAGGATACCGCCGAGAAGATGGTTACCGACGAGATGATGAAGAACCCCAAGCCCGAGTGGGGTACCGACATTCCCGACACTAAGGAGGCGTATGTTGCCCCGCATGCTCTTACAAAATCCAAATTAACTGATGTTTTTTATAGTTACTGGTACCGCACTATGTTCGACGAGCAGTTCCCCCCCTACTGTGCGGGTACCGTTGAGCGGTGGACCCCTACTTGGTCGAAGCAGACTGACCCCTCCGGCCGGTAAGTAGAAGTCGTGGAGAAATGATGTGATCTGTTGAATACTAACCTGCGTCATAGGGCAATTGGCACCCACAACCAGAAGTACACACACGTTGCGTAAAGTAGTTTTTGCTCTTATAAAAAGTGAAGATTTCGAACAAACGATTATTTAGATATTCCAAATAGAAATGGATGTATATACCCTCAAGGCCTTCCCGTCTCCCCGTAAATTGAGTAAAAGCAAAGTTCAATGATCGGAGCTCTGGCATTACATAATCACCAGCACGGCGGATTCGCCCGGCAACCGAGCACCAACCAATCAATCACGGGACGCTCAGCGGGTGCCCCTTCTCCCCCAACACATCACAACCCGCCAAACTCCCTTTCTTCTTCCTCATCCCCCGAGTAACTTCTCTCGTCACACATATTCATCATGTCTGCTCCCGCTGCTTTCTCTGACATCGCCAAGGCGGCCAATGATGTACGATGTTTTATGGAACTGAAATACTCACTCTCGCAAAGAATGGATAGCTGATACCACCTCCAATAGCTCCTGAACAAGGACTTCTACCACGCCAGCCCGGGTTCGTTTGGCCTACTTCCATCCGCAAAAAACGTTCACTAACAAGCTTCTAGCCAACCTTGAGGTTAAGTCCAAGGCCCCCAACGGTGTCACCTTCACCGTTAAGGGCAAGTCCGCCCACGAGGGTTCCATCGCTGGCCAGGTGAGTTTTTCCCGGCCTTGTTTTATCCGCGGAGAAGGCCCAATTCCTGGAAAAAGCAACAACAGATTGCTAACATCGGTTTCCACTATAGCTCGAGGCCAAGTATGTCGATGCGCCTACTGGTAAAGCCCCCACTCGTCGCAAACCACCTGATTCCGGCGTGCGCGAGGGTCGGCCCATGACGTTTTTCATATCTTCATCGGGCCACCTCGCGTCACGCCGAGTCTTTTTCTTTCTTTTAACAAATACTTCAAATGCCAAGCACACAATCAAGCTAATGATTCGTCCCTGCCCAGGCCTCACCCTCACCCAGGCTTGGACCACCGCCAACGCCCTCGACACCAAGCTCGAGCTGGACAACAACATCGCCAAGGGCCTCAAGGCTGAGATTCTGACCCAGTACCAGCCCGCTAAGCAGTCCAAGGGTGCCAAGCTCAACCTGTACTTCAAGCAGCCCAACCTGCACGCCCGTGCCTTCTTCGACCTGCTGAACGGCCCCACTGCCAACCTCGACGCCGTTCTCGGCCACGAGGGCTTCCTCGTCGGTGCTGAGGGTGGCTACGACGTCAACAAGGCTGCCATCACCAAGTACTCCGCTGCCGTCGGTTACAGCGTTCCCCAGTACTCCGCTGCCATCACTGCCAGCAACAACCTGTCCCTCTTCTCCGCCAGCTACTACCACCGCGTCAACGCTCAGGTCGAGGCCGGTGCCAAGGCTTCCTGGGACTCCAACTCCGGCAACGCTGTCGGTCTTGAGGTTGCCAGCAAGTACCGCCTGGACCCCTCTTCCTTCGCCAAGGTATGTTTCTATTGATACTGACATGAACCGTGCAATGTCAAACTCACCATTTTTCTTTCTGTTACAGGCCAAGATCAACGACCGTGGTGTTGCCGCTCTGGCTTACAACGTCCTGCTCCGCCCCGGTGTCACCCTCGGCCTCGGTGCCTCTTTCGATACCCAGAACCTGAACCAGGCTGCCCACAAGGTTGGCGCCAGCTTCACCTTCGAGGCTTAAGTGTTCTACCCTAACCCAACCTGAGAGTATCATGCTATCAGGCAAGTTTTTAATTCTTTGTTTCTGTTGATCATGTTCCCAAGAGGCTATGTGGTGGAGGAACAAAGGTTTATGAACTATTGGCTTTTTCCCCCAGATAATCTGTGTGCAATAGACTAGTGCTGTTCACACGTTGTATATCAAATTTAAATCTCTTTTGTTTGATGGATCTTCGATCTTATCTTGACAGTAGATTGTACATGTAAGATCAAAATACTGCCTACCAACATAAACAGTAGCTATAAAAATGGTCTCTAGTACATATTTGCATTATACAACCAGTGTATACACATACATCAGAATTCCAATCAAGAACTCCTGCTCTCCTTCCTCCGCACTCCATCACTAGGCGCAGAAGTAGGCGGCAACGGATTCTTAAAAAAGCCCCCAATAGCAATCAGAAACCCAAAAATCCCACAAACAATAAAGAACTCACTAGCCTGAAAATTCCCACTAGCCATAACAGCCCCATTCTTGAGAGCCTCATGTCTAGCCTTCCTCCTCCGTTCAATCCGCCTCTTATCCTCAGCACTCTGCGTCTTAAAATGCGCCCGCGCATTGAAATGACCCAAAGGATTCCTATAAATAAACCCCATCGGATCCTCAGGATCATCCTCTTTCTTCCTCGTCTCCCCGAATTCATCCGTAAAACCAGCTTTATACCCGCCCTCGCCGCCCGTCCGCCCCGTAGCTCCGTATCCACCCTGCTCGTAGAAACTGGGCGGTGGACCGTGGAATGCTCCGCGACGTTTACTTAGGCCGCTGGCGGGTCTTGAGCCGGCATAACTTCCGCCTTTGTTTGGGTGTGCGGTGTGGCTGCTGTGGCTTCCGTGTGGAACGCCATGTCCATGGTGGTGTTGTGCGTGGAAGCCGTGATCGCGGTCGTAGATTGCGCGTTTGGAGGCGTGGCCTAGGATGTTGTACGCTGCTGAGATGCGGGCGAAGCGTTGGCCCGCTTCTGGGTCTTTGCGGTTACGGTCTGGGTGGTGCTTTAAAGAGAGGGCGTAGAATTTCCTGGGATTGTTAGTGGCTGTTCTGCTGGGTTCTTGGAGGAAGGCTTACTTTTTGATCTCGGCTGCTGAGGCGCTTATGGGGAGACCGAGGGTTTCATAGTGATTCTGTTCTTCGGCGTAGGTTTGTCTTGTGGAGGTGAAGGTGCGGAAGGTTATTCTTTGTGTGACTTTGTGGGGTGCTTGTGGTTGTGGGCGCTTGGTCGTGTGCATGAATAGGGAGCAGCTGTGGCGCGTGCGGAGATGAGATGCACGGCTTGGGTTGTGGGGGGTTGATAGGAGGAGGATGGCTGGCCGGGGAGGAGGCATTGCTGCTTGTATGAGTTGTTGGTGTTGGTCACATCGATGTTAGGGAAATGAGCGGGGGGGTTGGGAGAGGTTAGGTGAGGAGGAAAGAAGGTTGAGGTGAGAAAGCCGGGTGGCGTCATCGGGGATCAGGGCTGATCTCTAGCACCACCAGCTAGCTTCCACTTTTGTTACATGGGCTCGTTCTAAATGTGTTGGAGGACCGTATCTATGGATGTGCACTAGTTTAATGTTTCTATTATCTCATTCTCCCTTCATTTGAAATGGTTGTGTGAATTTGGGGATTTCTTGCAGCTGGGAGCTGATGATCAGATTAGATAACAGAGACCATTTAGCTGTACACATCGTATTCCCCTCCCCCCACTTGTCCAGCTGCCCCTCATGCCCGGATAGACAGCTAGATTTACTAGCCCTAAGCATATTATGGGTAGTAATAGCGATGGCTTCAGCATAATCTGAATAGATGCTATATTGTCTCAATGGCATATCGAAGCTGAATTAAAGACAACTTTTGTTCGATCAAGTGTGATCTCACTTGCGGAACCCCTGAGTAAAAGATCGATAGTGGGGAGAAAGACTACACATATATTACCTGTATAGATCCACGGGCCCTTTATGCTAATCAATAAGAAGGATTCGGCCTTCGCTCTCGAAAAACGTAGGCGGGTTCAAAAGCAATTACAGAATATACAGATGTCATTCTTGTATCCGGAGTAACCATGCAGATAGTCAATAAGATCGTAAATAGTATATTGAACGTTCAGAACATGGACCTACTTACTAGATATTCAAGCCTCCTTTTGCCGTAATGTATCGGTGAATTCCTGTTGGCATAGAACACCCTGGACAACAAATTTGTTTACTTGTTGCGTAGCAATGACTATCTCAATAATGTTTAGCCTCATATATATGGATTTCTAGACAATAGAACCATAAACTTAATCAACTGCTTTATTCAGGGCTTTGACATGGGTTGGGCAACCTGGTTGCAACTTAACTTGGGTATGCCGTCGACAACAGGGCCAATCATGCAGTATTGTCCACTTCAATGTTGAAAGTATTCATCATGGATCTGAAAGCTTGAAAGGATCTACAATAATGACGACTGTGAGGATACAGACTGTTCTAGGTCAAATGACGGATATAGGAAAGTTCTAAGTGTACGTCAACTGGCGTCGCAATTTCCAAATAGATTTCCCGGGACACAACTAGAAGTGCCTTCAAGTTGTCTAATAATGCTTGACTATCAATAAATATTTAATGCAGAAACGCTGATACCTGAAAATAAAATAAAAAGTTCATGTTCCTGAAAAATCAGATCTATAACATCTACCGAATTGGATGTTCCACTTTGATTTTGCGCACACGAGCACTGGAAGAATCGATATACAACGAAAAGAAAACATATAGATCAATACATAATACATTTATAATATGGCTAATGATTTAAAAAGAGCAAAAAGAAACCAAACCTTCTATGGAACCTTTTCTCCAATGAAGTTTGATTGTTTGGAAACCCGCCACTTCTTATACAAGCGTATCTTATCGTAGCAAATTCTTTCCCCGAATTCCGAGTTCCCCTCTCTTCCTCCACTTCACCACACTCCTCTATACAACACCATGGCAGCTCAGGCGACTGAGAAGCTGGAAGAGCTTGCCCGTGAGTTTTAATAATTGCCAAATTCGGAGCCGCGGAACTAAAGAGAATCTAGTGAACGGCCAGAACGGCGCTCCGGCCGACGTCCCCGCAGCCGGCCAGGCCGCCGAAGCGGAGGACGACTCTGACGACGACCAGGAAGAAGGCGCCCCAGAGGCTGGCGCTGCTGGAGGTAAGTTTTCTTAGCGCTGTTTATTAAATAGAGCACCTTCATCTCATACCCCGCCTTTGACAATGGCTGGGAAAATGACCATTACTAACAATGCTCTGTCACAGCCGCCAAAAAGAAGAAGAAGCGCAAGTCTAAGAAGAAGAAGAAGGGCGGTGCCAAGGTCCAGAGTGAACCTCCTCGCGTACCTGTCGCCAACCTCTTCCCCAACGGCCAATACCCCGAGGGTGAGATTGTCGAATACCTGAACGACAATGCCTACCGCACTACCAACGAAGAGAAGCGCTACCTCGATCGCATGAACAACGACTTCCTCCAGGAGTACCGCCAGGGTGCTGAGATTCACCGTCAAGTCCGTCAATATGCGCAGAAGAACATCAGACCCGGCCAGACCCTTACGGAAATCGCGGAGGGTATTGAAGACTCTGTTCGTGCCTTGACCGGTCACTCAGGTCTTGAGGAGGGTGATAACCTTAAGGGTGGTATGGGTTTCCCTTGTGGTCTGAGCATCAACCACTGTGCTGCCCACTATACCCCCAACGCCGGCAACAAGATGGTCCTCCAGCAAGGCGATGTCATGAAGGTTGATTTTGGCGCTCACCTCAATGGTCGCATTGTGGACAGTGCCTTCACCATGACCTTTGATCCTGTATATGACCCTCTTTTGGAAGCAGTCAAGGACGCCACCAACACTGGTATTCGTGTAAGTTCATGCGCTTTGAAAGTCCTCTGTATGATGCTGACTCAGTTTATAGGAAGCTGGTATTGATGTCCGCATGAGTGATATTGGTGCTGCCATTCAGGAAGCCATGGAGAGCTACGAAGTTGAGCTCAACGGTACCATGTACCCGGTCAAGTGTATCCGCAACCTGAACGGCCACAACATTGAGCAGCACGTCATTCACGGAGGCAAGAGCGTGCCCATTGTGAAGGGCACCGACCAGACTAAGATGGAGGAGGGTGAGACTTTCGCTATTGAGACTTTCGGCAGTACCGGAAAGGGTTACGTCCGCGAAGAGGTATGTTCATGACTGCTAGTGACTGAGTAGAACAGAGTACTGACTTTAGTAGATGGAATGCTCCCACTATGCTCTCGCACAGGATGCTCCTAACGTTCCTCTCCGCCTCTCGTCGGCCAAGAACCTCTTGAATGTCATCAACAAGAACTTCGGAAGCCTGCCCTTCTGTCGTCGTTATTTGGACCGATTGGGCCAAGATAAATATCTCCTCGGGGTATGTCTGTCCCTGTGAATTGAAGTAAACAGTCAGATTAACAAATTTTAGTTGAACAACCTGGTCGCGTCTGGAATTGTGCAGGACTACCCCCCTCTCTGCGATATCAAGGGCTCCTACACTGCCCAATTTGAACATGTGAGTGCTCTATCAGCACCTGGATGAACTTCAACTGACCCTATCACAGACTATCTTGCTCCGGCCAAACGTCAAGGAGGTCATCAGCCGTGGAGACGACTACTGATTTGCTAGTGATATTATAAGCAATACTTCCAAAATAGTAAACGATCTGAAGAATCGTAAAAAGCTCCAGCAAATAATATGCAATGTAGATCATATCATGCCAAGCCTCATCAAGTAATGGACCATCCAGGTCTCCCGTGTCGCCCCACGTGGAATCGAGCCACTTCCGCCTTTTTTAATCCGCATCTCTTTCCATGTCGACACTTCTCAACTCACACAACCTTCAACATGTCTTCGGTCGTTGAAACCACGCCCCACCTCCGGGTGTCGGCGAAGAAGTCCCAACCCCAAGCCGACACCGCCTCTCCACGAATTCCACCACCGAACGACTCCGCGGTAGAGGACAAGTTCTTCTGGACCTACACTGAAGAACCGCACCGGTCAAGACGGCAGGCAATTATCAAAGCCCATCCAGAGGTATGTGAACCCTCCAGTTTGTGTTGTGGTGCAGGACCGCTTTTTCGCTGGTACCTGGATTCGGGAACCCGGGCCACGGTTGAAGTTGTAGCTACGTTGTCCGCCAGGGCATAGCACTGAATCTCCTTTAATTACTTGCTAACCTCTATCGTCGACTAGGTGACCAAGCTCTGTGGTCCTGAGCCTCTTACAAAATATGTCGTCCTCGGCGTTGTCTCCCTACAGATCACCTGCGCATACCTCCTCCGCAATACCTCCATGCTCGACTGGAAGTTCCTGGCTACAGCCTACGTGATCGGAGCCACGTCAAACCAGAACCTGTTCCTCGCTATTCATGAGATCTCCCATAACCTGGCTTTCCGGTCTCCGATGGCCAACCGCCTGCTGGCCATCTTTGCGAACCTCCCTATCGGATTACCATACAGTGCAGCATTCAGGGTAAGTGCCCCTCCATGACCAATTGCTGGCCATAGGCAACTACAAACACCAAAGAACCAATATAACTAACATCTATCAATCAATAGCCTTACCACCTGACCCACCACAAATCACTCGGCGTAACAGGTCTCGACACTGACCTCCCAACCGCATTCGAAGCCTTCGTCCTGAACTCAGTCCTGGGCAAGACATTCTTCTGCACATTCCAAATTCTCTTCTACGCCGTCCGCCCAATGTTCATTTACAGCCCGCCCTTCACCTACATCCACCTCATAAACCTCGTCATCCAACTCTCATTCGACTACTTCCTCGCCTGGGTTAGCGGCTCCTGGACACCAGTCTTCTACTTCCTAGCCTCCGCCTTCCTAGCCGGATCCCTACACCCATGCGCAGGCCACTTCATTGCCGAGCACTACTTCTTCTCACAAGTCAAGACAGGCGGAACAGAGTCGTTGGCCGAGTTGAAGACCAAGCCGGCAACAAAGACGACTAAGCCGCACCCGCTTGATGAACTTGCCCCTCCGGAGACGTACTCGTACTACGGTCCGCTGAACATCCTTACGTACAACGTGGGATTGCACAATGAGCATCATGATTTCCCGGCTATTCCTTGGACGAGGTTGTATAAGTTGAAGGAAATTGCATCGGAGTTTTATGATCCTTTGCCTTGTCACCGGAGTTGGGTCTGGGTCATTTGGACTTTCATTCTTGATGAGAATGTTGGTCTTTGGTGTCGTGTTAAGCGGGCTCAGGGTGGCCGTGTTGTTGGGGGTGGTGGAGGTGAGAAGAAGGTTGGCACTGGCCGAGGTGGTGAGGGTATTTCTGCTGCGTCTGCGGGTCCAGACGGTGAGGAGGGTGATGGATGGAAGGAGAGTGAGATTCAGTGCTAGATTTTCGGCTTTCTTCTTGTTCGTATAGTTTCATGGGTTCGGTGTTATGATTACTAGGAGTAAATATCATGAATGGTATTGGTCAATTGCAATTGTCAAGGATTTATTTTTAGAAACTCTATATCATTCGTTTAACTATAGATCTAGTAGATCCAGTAGATTCAATAGTCCCAACACAAATGGTATTGCTAGAAAGAAGAATGTAGTCTAATGTAGTCTTGTTTCAGGCCTAGAAATCTCGTCTACATGTAATCCTAGCATTTCTATTGGACATCTACTTGCACCTTCAAGATCTAGAAATAACATCTGCTCCTGAGAATAAGAATAAGCTTTAATTGCAAGAACATGAATTCCATCTTGCAGATCGAGCCAAGTTATCTCACAAAGGCGAAGAGTCAAGACACTCGGTCCGTTCATCATAACGTGATATTAGACAACAGGAAAGATAAGGAAGCAAAAAGAAGGGAAAAGAACGGGATACACGGGATGGAATTCATCCAAAACCAAGAGTCAAGACAGGGTGTGGAATAAAGGAAATATGAATACTCGAGGGGGATAGAGAAGCGAAGTCGACACAAGAAAAATGCTGATGCTAGAATCAAAGGGACGGGCTCTTCAAGAGACACTCCAAAAGGTCAAAAAGAAAAAAAAGGTAGATGAAAGGAACTCGGGAGTATCGGGGCATCGAGTCGTGATAGGCATAAGCACGACAGAGCAAGCCTAGAAGAAGAAATAGGCAATCAAGAAGCTGATCAGGCACAACGCAGCCACGATCTGGAGCGGCACACCAGTGGCGCCCTGTGTGTGTGTCTGTTGCATTGCTGTCGGGACGTCCTTCTCGCCGCCGGTCTTGCGCTGTCGCAAACCCTGGTCTGCGAGTCGGTCCTTCAGTCTTTGGATTTGCGCATTCGCATCGGAAAGCTGGGCCTTCAGATCCTCGCTCGAGGGAAGGGAGTTAACAACGGTGGCCTTGGTACTGGTGAAGGTATTATCGGTCGGCGGAGATTCGGACTTGGGCTTTTCGGAGAATTCGGGGGCGGGAATGGGAGATCCTTGCTCGGTGCTCATCTTCTTGGGGGCAGGTGTCTCGAAGTTTGCACCGGGAGAGGGGTGAGACGGAGGCTCATCGTCAACGTGCTAGTATAGGTGGTTAGATTATGCGCAAACCATAGGAGCAGTTTATGGCATACTTCGCTCTTCACATCCGAGTCTGGGGCCAGCCAAACGACGCGAATCTTGCGCTCCACCACGGCGGACTTGGAAGCCTTTTCGAACTGTTGCAGATGTCAGCAAAAAGTACAGGATTTCAGGTGATTTGCAAAAACGAACAATTGACGTCACATTCGCGAACTCCATGTCCTTGGTAACTGCGACGGACTGAACCAGAAACTTGTCCTTGCACTTGGCATCGGCAGCCGGCTCCTCCTTCATAGCTTGCAGAAGGACTAAGTCGGATGAATTAGCTCGAGTCCATTATATCGAGGGCGCAGAAGAGATTCGAACCTTGAACATCGACCTGTTTACCAGGCTCCACACGGCCGGAGTTGGGGCGCACACAATAGCTATACACAGTCAGATCTCGAATATAAAGACGAAGAGGCGACAGTCGCAGCCGACGATAGTAGGCACATACTGCTTGGGGGCGGTTGTCTTGACCTAGCGCACATAAAAGAGTCCGGTTAGCTGAGGCCACGCCTAACAATGCCCGAGGGGATGAAAGCGCGCATACCTTGAACACCAAAGGCTCGGCGGTGGTATTACCCAGACGGAGAACCTGGCATACTTCCTGGTTGAAAGGACCTGTTTACAACAAAAACAAACACTGCGATCAGTCTGATTGTCCTCCGATCTGCGGCCTCGATCGACTGGGGAACTCACGCTTAAAGGAAAGCTCCTGGGGATCGATCTCGACAGACATGGTGGCTTGGCGGTGGATAGCGCAGAGTATGTGGGACTTGAAAGGGGTCTGTAGCTTGAAATCCCACAAAGAGGGTGCGCTTGGAACGGAAAGCGGCGTGGGGAGGTTATCTGGACAGGGAGCTGGGGCCTCAGGAGTTGATGATTGTCTAATTCGGGATACGCTGACTAATGGATCAGGTGATGGGTTATGACATCAACGTGCAAGGTTCTAGATGGTCGTCAGATGGAGAAAGATAAAGTTGACTATAGAGGCTTTGACAACGGTGGAATAGTGCCTCGGTAAGAACAATTAAAGGAGATTCATGATTCCTCGGGATGTCATGACGGTGTAAATGCATGTGATGTGGTGGGGTTTGGCCATTTAAAGTCGAAACTATTAAAACTATCAGATCCATATCCACTCTTCAATGCTTTGCTACTTCAATCACAATCTGCCATTACATGGAGTACAAATTGAGTGAAAATGATCAGATAATTTGGATGTCCATACATTTTAACCAGGATATGCAATTGATGACTAAAATTGTAGTCTCAATTCCAGATTCAGATTTTCCAACATGACAAAGACAGCAACATGGCAATCATAAACATGACCATAGCATGCAGCATCGGCCTGACTGTCAACAAGATTTCTTCTGATTGTTTCCTTTCCTTGTCTTCCACCATCCTAAAATTAACCATTCAGCACTAATTTATGGCTCATCTTTCTTCTTTTTGTTTTGTTTTGATTAGCTGCCGGTAACGAGCTCGAGTGTGTTCCAAGATGCCGAGGAATTTGATTGAATGCAGACTGTAGGGGCGATTTGGGAAGAGGACTTGCAGTCTAAACGTTTAGTACATACGCCCATAAGCATTGGAAAGGACCATTTCAAACATACCTTGAGACTCGACAAAGCAGGTCGAGAGGGACTGCCGATCAGTGTGATCAGCGGCATGAACTGAACTTGTGAGGTGTTGATGACCCAACCTCAGTCTGAATTTGTCTTGACACTCAAGTTTGAATTTTGTTGTTGAGTGACGCCTGTTCAGAGAGGACTCGAGCAACAAGATGTTTTGGCCGGTGCTTCTTCACCGCATGCCGTTGTTTTTTACCTGTGGCTTGTGCCTCCACACCACAATGAGAAGTTTGTTCGGTCAAGTGATCGAGACCTGGGGGGAAGGTCAATGTCGTTGCTGTGACCCACTCCAAACTGAATTTGTCCTGACACTCAACTTGAGGATTTGTAGTTGAGTGACGCCTGTTCAGAGAAGAGAGCCGAAGAAAACCGTGGGGAAAAAGAAGAAGCCATTTGACGAGTTCGAAGATTGTGCAGTCGCAGAAAAATTGATTCGAAGCTTTGGGAGAGAAGACTGGTTTCTCAGCGGAATCGATTGTTGACAGTAGATTGCGAAGGCATTGTTGCTGCAAGGGCCCATCGGATCTCATCTGGAAGTGGTGAATCTTACATAGTCAAAAAAGTTAATACACAGTCACAGGGAAAACGATTGATCATTTGGGAGGTACCTGAATCTTGTCAAGGCGATTCGGAAATGTTTGTTGATTTTGTTGTGGCTCTGGGCCAGACCGACCCCAGACCAAAGAACCAAGCAATAGATCGCCAGATTAAAAGCAAGGATGATGAGCCCAACCAAAGAATGGTCTTCAGGCATGGTTGTTGTGGTAATGTCAACAATCGTGGGTACTCTCAAATCTGTGAGGGGGATCAGCACAAAGAGGAATTCAAAGAAATATGAAAAGATGGAAATGTAAACATACATGACAGGACACTTGGAAAGATGAAGGTCAACAGAGGTTTTTGTGTACATCATGACTGAATCCATGGATGCATCATGAGATTTCAAAGTCCCAAGAGGAAGAAGGAAGAATGAAGAGTAAAGTTCAAATGAAGTTAGAACTTGGACATAGAGTAGGGGAGTTTGAAACTCCAAGAGGTGGAAGGAAGATTGAAAAAGGAAGAAGGATAAGGGAGGGAAGAAGAAAAGTTGGGGGTATTTATACCCTGGGGTAGTGAGTGAGTGTGTCCCAAGATCACATTGTACGTTCCACGATCACACTTGATATTCAGGATCGACCAATCACAAGAAATACCATAACAGACAAATCACGATTCAATTCCAAAAACAGCATTTTGATGATCTTGTTATGCCCGCATGATTGGTCGATCCTCACGCAGCCCATCTAGAACCAACCACCATAACAGTCGGAAGATCACTATGCCATTTAGATATTACCTATCATACACCCAGGAACCGTACACGAGACTATAACTCTACTTCAGGTTCTATCTAGGATTGATCTGCTTTGATTATTTACAACTCTAGACACGAAATATACGAACATCAAGTTTTAGTATAGTAGGCTTGGGTATTAGGTACCCACTGTTATTTGGTCTATTTCTATATTTTGTGACCATCAAACATATATGCATGCCTCTATCTATATGCAGTATACCTATGGAAGAAAGTATCAAACATTTCCTGTATCTGTTCATAGTATGCCAGGTGTGGTGGAACTTGCAAGAGTATGGATACTGACATGCTAATCTAGGCGTCCTAATTAATTTGTCCGTCATGAGCGATAGAGAATATTTTTCTGTCCGAATAGTATCAGAGCGGCCTATTTCTCCAAAAGGAAACAGTATGTCACTTTTGACCTTCAAAAAACCAGCACCAGTCTTCCAAATAATGAATTGAAACTCTTTCGTTCCGCTCATGAGACATATCAATCCCAGGTTCCGCAAAACATCCTCGAACGCAGACCAGATCACTAGCCTTAAGACGCCTCGCAAAGCATGGTTCTTGGGTAAGAATTTCCCGCAAGGAAAGCTACATTGGAGCACTCGCTAACTTAGCAGGATGAAGATGCATCGAGTTGTTCCCCTCTTGATTTGCAGCACGGACCCACCAATCAACCCATGGACCTTGATGGCCGGTCAATAATATGCCTAGTATGAAGATCACAATAATGTCGTTAGAGCCTACCAAAACATTCATACTCAGACTTGTCAAGTTTCAAAATTGTCTGATTGACCTGCGCTAACTACAGTCTAGAATTCAACAGCGACATCGACCCTTGGAGATCAGGAAGCAGTTACACCAGAATATGTTTTTTATGCTCAGAGCAGGCCCCAGATGGGTAAAAGCCGGATATCCGAGTCTGGGGCGAGTCAATCTATCGAATTGCACAAATATGAGGTGTTGATATAACCGTTGGGTCCCAATCGCCAACTGGAGTGGGCCCGCACTTATCGCTCGCCGCCTTCACGATACGTCAGCCGCAAGCTCAACTGCTCCCACCTTCACCGATTACCTGTCCCTCTCGCCTTAACACCCACCATCCGTTCGGCTCCATCGTACCACATACCGCGCTTAACTTCCCACGCCTGTGATCACCATCGAAACCCTTTCGCCCTCATATACCCCTGCCACCAATTATGGCGTCGGACCTCGATCAGCTCATTGACATGGGCTTCGACAAAGAACGCGTAGAGCTAGCTATTTCCAAGACCGGTGGTCGTAAGTCTTCATCGCTTGAAAATATCCGCTATAGCCTAGCTAACACATCGGACAGTGCATGGCGCTCTGGAATGGCTCGAGGCAAATCAGGACAAATCACTGGAGGAGATTAAGGCGGCAGGATCACAAGAAGCAGATGAGGAGGAAGGCCCTGCGCTGCAACCAGGCGAGGAGGCACGTAGTTTGGTCTGCAACGAGTGCGGCAAGAAGTTCCGAAGCCATGCGCAGGCCGAGTTCCACGCGTCCAAGTCTGAGCATGTGGACTTTTCCGAGTCGACTGAGGAGATCGCGCCATTGACAGAGGAGCAGAAGAAGCAACGACTGGATGAGTTGAGGGAGCGACTGGCAGAGAAACGGTCGGCGCAAACACTGCAGGATAAGGCAGACCAAAAGCGAAATGAAGTACATACCCGTTGTTGACTTATGTGAGCCAGTCTCTGACCATACTTCCCAGGAAATCCGGAGAAAGAGTACCAAAGAAAGTCAGGACGCGAAGGAGGACTTGAAGCGGAAACAAGCATTGAAAGATGCAGCTGCAAACAAGAGGGAGAAGGCGGAGGAGCTTGAAGCTAAAAAGCGCATCCGGGCTAAGATCGCGGCGGACAAGGAGGAACGACGATTGAAGGCTGAGCGTGAGCGTGCTGAGCGTGCGGGTGTGGCACCGCCTCCCCAGCCTGCTGCTGCCCCGGTGCCTACAGCGTCCGGTCCGACTACGTCGAAGCCTGCATCTGCTTATACCGAGACTCGTCTGCGCTTCCAGACTCCCAGTGGAAACATTATGAAGACACTTCCTGTCACCACTACTCTGTTCGAGGTCGTTGCGGCCTTGAAAACGGAGGATGGCATTGAAGTTCAGACCTTCACCCAGAACTTCCCTCGGAAGGTTTTCAACGCCGAGTTCTTTGGGGAGACATTGAAGGAACTAGGGCTTACACCAAGTGCCAGCTTGGTTGTTCAATAATTTAGCTCCAGGCCCACTGAGGACCTTGAGTACTTTGCTAAGTATGAGAAACGACATGACTTCTTACGTACACAACATTGTGTAAATGAGCAAGCGGTTGATTCATTCATGAGTTCAATGAGTATCGTATTATTACAGATGGCCATAGTCATTGATTATTTGTAAACCTAGCGTGGCCGTAAAACCAGTGCTGCTGCCTTGGTGCTAGTCCACTAGGTAACACCGGTCGGTGCGAAGTTGCTATCAGCACGTGACAGCGTGAGGCCCGCGTGATGATGAGACGCGTTTTACACGTCCCCTCCACGTCAAACAACAACACATCACATCGCCAAATCATGCCAGCGTAAGACACACTCTAGCGATGACCTTACGCACATATGAACACCCGCGTATCCAATGACTGATCTTGTTCCATTCAGTGTTGGCGACCAGCATCGCGGCGGACCCGTAACTATCGGGATGCCAAACAATCCGGGTGCCTCTACGGCAAACCCCTTCGAAGAGCCCGAGCGACGGATAAGCGAGTATACAGCATCGGAAATCGCTACACTACAATCACGTCTTGATAAGCAATTGGGGCCGGAATACATCTCGGCACGACCCGGTGCTGGAGGGCAGAAAGTGCACTATCTCTCGGCAGATAAATGCATTAATCTTGCCAATGAGGTGTTTGGGTTCAATGGCTGGTCCAGCTCCATTCAGAAAATTGACATTGACTTTGTTCGTTGCAATTCATCCGACTGTGTTTCAACGGCACAGCTAACATGTCCCTCACCTAGATCGAGGAAAACCAAAACACGGGCAAAATTACACTTGGCTTATCAGTGATTGTCCGGGTGATACTAAGAGATGGCACATTTCACGAGGTAATGAATAGTGAGCTTCTTTGTGTGTTGCACATGACTAACGCTTCCAGGATATTGGCTACGGCCACATCGAGAACTGCAAGGGCAAAGCGGCAGCATTCGAGAAAGCTAAGAAAGAAGGGACAACAGACGCATTAAAGCGTACATTGAGGACTTTCGGTAATGTTCTGGGCAACTGTGTCTATGATAAGGACTACCTTTCCAAGGTTACCAAAATTAAAGTCACTTCGGTAAGACATTGTCGCTACTTTGGCTTTATTGGAAGATTGACTCACCTCTATGCAGAATAAATGGGACGTCAATGAGCTACATCGTCATCGTGACTTTGCGCCTGTCAAAAAGGAGCCCGTTCAACCAAAGAGGGTCGCTGAAGATGATGATTTGCCCCCGCCGCCCACCGTCGCAGCCGCAAGAAGCAGTGCCCCAAGCAATGCGATTTTTGAAGGCGATGGCGAATTCGGAAGTACGCATGGATCCAGAACAATCTGTTAAGTTCCTCAGGCTAACTGTTATAGGTGATTTATTCGATGAAGCCGATTTCGTAGTGTCTGCCTCGAATGGCAACCCTGACGAAATATCACTAGATCCAGAGCCGCCACGCCAGCAACAACCACCCACGCCTATGAATCGCCCGATTCCACCACGAGGGCCACCTACAGCGCGATTCGATCAAAATGCAGTAACGCCTTCAAAGCCAGAAAGATGGAATGGAGGAAACCCAGCCATGAGGCAGTCGATGCCACCGATGGCGCGACCGAACCCAGCAGCCATGCCAGACCAGAGACGTCCGACGCCCGGAACTGGCCAGGTCAATAATATGCAAAATGCAAGGCCCGGAATTCCGCCTAAACCACAACCCGGCCCTGGACCCCAAATGCAAAATAATAACGCGCAGGTGCCAATCAAGGCAGAACCTGGTCCCGGTTTCAACAACGACTCAAACCTGCCACCTGCTTCTCAGTCGGTTGGATTCTACTCTGCTAGAGTGGCAGATACTCTGCGTGATAATCCTAACGCGGTTCCTCTTCCAGGAACTCAATTTGATCCGCACGCAGAAAGCCCGTCTATTCGCAAAACTGCCGGTGTTGACCACACCAAGAGTGTCCCCATCTCCAGGCCAATGCTGGGGACCGCCTCGCCAGCAGCCAATAACTCGCGGGATTATATCAATCCTGCAACCGATTTGCAGCGCAAGGTCGGTGCCCCAGGTGGACCACCTGGTGGTGTCGGTAGCCCCTTGTCTCGAGGCCCGTCAACATCATCATACCGTCCCTTAACCCGCCCCAACCTTGATGCCAGAAACAACCCCGCAGCCATTAACCGAGGAAGTGTACCTCCACAAAACAATCCGAATGGCAAACGTCCCCCTTTGAATGATGTGACCAACGCTACCACGTCTCCTGGCACAAATGCTGCGCCTGTTTCAGTGGGTCAGAATGACCCCAAGCGACCACGAGTGTCTGATGTTGCTCCTGAACAGCAACAAGCACCTCAAGCCCCAAAATAATTCACTTCGTTGGTTTCAAAATTCAAGGTCAAGCATCAAGCTACATTTAGCGGGTATCAATATTGTTTTCCTCTGGGGGTTCTTGTTCTTTTTCTACGGCGTTGATTACATGCCTACCATGCAGGGAATAGGAGGGGCGTTTTTGTTTCCGGGAAGCAGATTGAATGGTAAAGCTACACACCGTAGCTTCATGCTACCTCTCCTTTCATAAGGTCCGGGTGGAGTTGTGGTGGAACTAGATAGGAATTCATATCACAGACTTAGGGACCCGGTCACCAAATTTTATCCCATTTTTCGGGCTTATCATCCTCCATATCTTACTAGAATGTAGTCGAGAAATTAAACCCTGCGAGCTCGGAAGCCCATGGGGGTTGATCCTCTGCCGAGACATAGAAATGACTTTCAATGCTCAAAGAACGCCCCAAAGGCTACTTGAACATGGAGACCTGGCCCAACCTCAGGCGAGTACAGCTCATGTTTGTCAAACAAAGAGAAAAGAATGATTACCGGAACTTTCCATGAAAAATTGAATAATAATCGAGCAAATTGCCCAACTCATATTTCTACTTCAACCAACTTCACCGATCTCTCCTCTTCTGCTTTAGTTAACTTCACCTAAATCCATACCATACCACTCAGTATCCCAAAATGTCTTATCCAGCCGAATGGGCTGCTATCGATAAAGTGGTTAATGAGCGATTCCCAGAGCCATCCTACGCCCCCCAAGTCGCAAAGGCTTATCATGACAAAGCCCAAATCCTAGCCACCTCACCGTACAAAGATCACGGCTGGAACGTTGTGCGGCGCCTCAAGTGCCTCGGGGTAATCGAGGAAGAGCTCGAGTCCCAGAATGACCCTCAACTGAGCAATGTCAAAGCGATTATCTCGGCCTATAAGCGAGATGGAGATGACAGACTCCGTTGGGCACCTGGACCTGTGTCGTATTGGGTTCAGGGAAACCCTGTGGGCGACGTGCCGAGGTATTTTAACTGGGATGAGTGTCTGGAGCTTCAGCAACAGGCGGTAGGATATGGTGGTCTTTGGGTTGAGGGTGTAAGGAACAACTTCTTTCATACCTATAGACCGTACTTCGCTGACTATCACAGACTGACTTTGCGGGCCCGATACCTCTTCGTACTTTCTCTGCAAACCCGCCATTTCCGGGACAGGTATGTCTTGTGCTTTTGCTTTTAATCTATCGATGGATAAACTAATATTATGTATAGTTCTCTCTCGCGTTCAAGCCACCGGGTATCCCGAAC
This sequence comes from Penicillium sp. S1602, assembly GCA_023626355.1. NCBI lineage: Eukaryota > Fungi > Ascomycota > Eurotiomycetes > Eurotiales > Aspergillaceae > Penicillium > Penicillium sp. S1602. Next base: position 316,690 of record JAMAGW010000012.1, on the reverse strand, counting down.
GATCAATTTTACGGATTGGATTTCGGTACTGAATTCCGAGCGGATGACATCAAGGCGCTATTGAGCTCTCCAATCGGTGTGCCTATGCCCCGGTTCCTGCTGAGTGATAATGAGACCACCTTGCTGGTCTCTCCCGATGTCATCAAAGAGATTGAAAAACTGTCAAAGGCAAATTTCTCCTTCGGGTACAGCGTTTTTCATTGTGGGGAGGGGGTACTTAAGGCTTATCGTGCTGTGGTCCTTGAGGTTTGCCTGGCTAAGCCGGATGTTGTCTCTAAGGACTGGGCCTGGACTACCACCCGTTGCGCTGTTTGCCCGGATCTGGGTGCTAATGAGGTTCGGATCTCGTACATCATGAATAACCAGTCGGCGAGAGAAGAGTTGATTGCGTGGGAACTCGAGGATGATACTGGTGAGCAAGCAGTCCTGGATGGGATGCTAGTGTGAAAGACAGGTTCATGAGTCCTGGCTTTGCGTCTTTCTTTGTCGTCTTTCCGAGGTTTTCTGTTTTTTTTTTTTTTGGCTATCTTTGATCAGTGTCTATGCTTTGACCTTTCCTTTGTGGTCTTTCTGAAGTCTTCTGTCCTCTGGCTATTTTGATCAATATTTGCTTTCAGGTTTTTTTTTGTCGTAGACTTTCTTGGTCCATCTGACCATTTTGATGGATATCTATGCTTTTCTAAATTAAGATTTGTCTTTCTTCTCTCTGTTCCTTTCATCCAAGTTCCATCGTAGATCTTTCACTAGACTCGATGAGTCTCAGCATTCCATCTTATATAGAAAGATGACAGACTGTCGTGAGAAAGTGCCGCAAAGCTTTCTCAGTCGAAAATCAATACATCAATTAAATTATACACTTCTTCAAAAATGGCGACAAGCTGGACACCAGAGTATCTTACCCTTCTCGAGGGACTTACTCCGGCAGAGATTCACGCAGAACTGGATGCAACCCTTTTCTGGCCCCCAGGTGCTGTTCCCGCTCATCCTTTTCATGAAGATTTCTGTGATTTTCGGGAGCACCTTCTTGCCAACCCACGATCACTTCGCGCGAGGTACCCAAAGGTCGCCGCGGCGGTCAGGACGTGGGTGAGACTACCACACACCAAGGATCTGTTCATGACCTCTCTTCGCATGCATCCATGCAATATGACACTTCGCAACATGTTAGCTCCTGCTGGACCTCAATTGACCGTGCCAGTATTAGCCAGGCCATGGGCGGTGCCAGGCGCGCTTGTCGCGGGTGCCCGAGATGGAACAACGGCCGGCCCAAACGTTCCAGACATGCTCTCGGATGCAGTTTCTCTCGGGTGCCATGAGTGTATTAAGGCATTGGACGACATTATGGTTTTGCCCCTGGATTCTGCTACCATCAGGTACATGCCTTATACTGAATGTGGGGTTAGTCTTGTTATGATTGCACAGCTATCCTTTAGAGGGCGTATCATCTCGAAAGATGACTGCAACAACGTGATAGATATTCTTAGGCGAACAAATGGTCTGGGGTCGCAATTGTGGAACCGTGCCTGGTACACGCATGTTGGTTTACCTACTGCCGGACCGATGGTGCCGCCCTTAAGCTCGTTGAATATCCTTCAGGACGCCGTTATGAGTCTTCCATTAAAGTCAATTGAAATTTTATCGGAATGGCACGAAGACGGCTCCGTAATCGCTCCTGACCCTCTGATGGTTGCGTACATGGCCCCTTCACTTCTTCATGAGTGTTGTAAACGGGCCTCGGTCCGCATTGCTGAATGGTTCAAGCGCCATGCGACAGCTCTCGGTCATGGATATTACGTCCACTTTGCTATTGGTCGTATGGCACTCGGTAAAGGTCCCTGGCACGCAATCGTGAGGAATCCAGCAGGAGTAGAGCTGTTTGACTGGTTCGTTAGCCAGGGTCCTCCGGGAGCACCTTTTGCTGGGGATGCTCCTCCATGGGTGCGAAGCAACATGACAGATGAGAGTCCGATGTTTGATGCAATCGATGCAGATCGTCCAGTATTGGTCGAGAAATTTGCCAACTATCATCCTCCGATGGTGTGGCTCAACTATCCCCTCCGTCCATCTGAATTTTTATGGGCCCTTGTCAAGACCAGTGTCGAATCCGCCACCAGCTTGTATCATGTCGTCGGGATTCAAGAATTCCAAACACATTGCACAACTGCCCGGGGTACTCTCGAGCTAGCAATTACACGCTTGGCACATTATTACGTTCTCGGTTGGTACGAATGGAATTATCACTTCCAAAGGGACTTGGCAAGACTCGGCTTCATAACCCGAGCTGATGCGAGGGCACTTTATGCTGAGTTGCGTCGTGTTACTAGTTTGAAAATGACAGCCGTTCTTCACTATATGCCCCGAACTTGGTTTGGTACAGCCGGAGAGCGGTTTGTCAAAGCCCGTTGTGCGATTGTTGGGGCTTACTTTCTCCTGCGTCACATTCGACCTGAGACTACATTTCATGTCACGAGGTGGAGTGGTAGATCTCAGGGTATTGTGGAATAATAGCATCTTTGGAATTAGTTATAGCTTTACAATCAATTGGTTTTTAGACAGTAGCGACCGCTATGTCCTTCCATGTCGGAATATAGAGAGACTGGTTTAAACCCTATTCATGTGAGATGCCAATTAGATATTAATAGCTGCTTAATTTAAATGTGTGTTCCATTTTCGGCAATTGAATTGATACAGCAAAGAAGCCGTCCAGACTCTGTCCCAAAGATAGAATTGAGCTCGTCAATTTAAGCGCTCGGGTCACATGATATTGAGGCTAAGGATGAGGGGCCTTCTGAGAGAGTTTGGATATTAGCTCTGCCCAGAGACACATTTAAGTGTCTCGAGAACACACAATGGCTTCCATATCGTTCGGCCACACAAACTCAGGATACCAGGTGGGAATTAATTATGGAGCGATCCAATTGCCCCCAGGTAAGTTTCACAAGGCATGTTGCCCCAGCCAGGACTAATCGGCGCTTCTTGGCTCAGAGCGACCGGAAACTCCACCGCCCCCTCTCTCGACCGTCCCGTTCCGTCGCGACCCAGATTTTGTTGATCGTGGAATTCTACTCGATCAAATCCAAGAGAAAGGCTCAACGCAAGGTGCTCGGATAGCGCTTGTCGGCCTAGGTGGTGTGGGGTGAGTTCATAAGATAAGCACTACGCATACGCGCGCTTGTTACTAATCCTCATATAAGGAAATCACAACTTGCAATAGAATATTGCCATCGAGTTCTAGATCGATCGCCCGACACGTGGGTTTTCTGGATTTATGCGAGCAATGCAACTCGCTTTGAGCAGAGTTGCCGAGAGATCGCCGACCGTGCCAAGATACAAGGTCGGCAAGATCCCAAGGTAAATATATTCAAGCTGCTCAACGATTGGCTGAATAATGCCAAGACTGGAAAGTGGGTTCTCGTCCTGGATAATCTCGACGACGATGATTTTCTCCATATACCTGCAAAACAGTCTAGCCTGGCGAATGATGCCAGCAGTGGCCCTGAACCATCTATCTGGTCGTATTTCTGCCAGAACGCAACGGGCTGCATTGTGATGACAAGTCGAAGTAGAGAGGTGGCTTCAAGGATCGTGGAAGACTATGACATACTTTTGGTCAATCCGATGAACGAATCCAACGCAATCTCGCTTTTCGAAAAGAAGATCGACGCACAATATGATCGCTCGGCAATCGTTCAACTAGTTGCAGCTCTAGACTTTATGCCGCTCGCGATTGTACAGGCGGCAGCCTATATTAAGCAAAGAGCACCACGAGAGTCAGTCGCAAATTATCTGGAAAGGTTTCAGAAGAGCGATCGCCAGAAAATCAAACTTCTTGATTATGAAGGGGGTCAGCTTCGCAGAGACCCAGAAGCCAAGAATGCTATCCTTCTAACCTGGCAGATATCATTTGAGCACATTCGGGAAAGAAGTCCATCGGCAGCAGGTCTTTTATCTCTTATGAGCTTCTTTGATAGACAAGGGATCCCCGAAAGTCTTCTGCAAGAAGGCAAAGCTGCAAATGAAACTGCGGACGGAAGTGACACAAGTGACACAGAAGATGATGAAAGTGTATTCAGCGAGATTGACAAGTTTGAGAACGATATTTTATTGCTCAAAGACTATTCGTTGGTATCTGTGACCTCAGACCAAGCGATCTTCGAGATGCATCGATTAGTCCAGCTAGGAATGCAGGAATGGCTTCAGGCTCAAGGCATTGTAGAGCACTGGAAGGAAATTTTTATCCGAAGGCTCGACAGGAATTTTCCGATAGGGAACCTTGAGAATTGGAAGGAGTGTCAATTACTATTCCCACACGTGCAGTCCACACTGACGCGGCAACCTGTTGGAAAAACTTCAATGGAAGAGTGGGCATCACTACTTCACAAAGCAGCGTCATTTGCATTGAAGAGAGGATACTTCGTCGATAGTCAAAAGATGGCAAAGAGGGCAATGGAAGCAAGGAAACATTTATTTGGGCTGAAGAATGAGAAAGCATTGAACAGTTCAAATCTGCTTGGCTTAGTGTATACTTCTGGAGGGGAATGGAAGAAAGCTGAAGAGCTCCAGCTACAAGTGATGGAGACTCGCAGGCAGGTGCTTGGGCTAGAGCATCCGGACACTCTAACTAGCATGAACAATCTGGCATTAACCCACTGGAATCAGGGGCGATGGCAGGAGGCCGAAGAGCTTCAGGCCGAAGAACTCAAGCTATGCTCTAAGGCACTTGGGCCAAGGCATCCGCAAACTCTGACCTGCATGAATAATCTGGCATCAACCTACCAATATCAGAGACGATGGCAGGAGGCCGAAGAGCTTGAGGTGCAGGTGTTAGAGACTCGCAGGCAGGTGCTTGGGCCGGAGCATCCAGACACTCTGGCCAGCATGGCTAATCTAGCATCAGCCTACCGGAATCAGGGGCGATGGAAGGAGGCCGAAGAGCTTCAGGCCGAAGAACTAAAGCTATGCTCTAAGACACTTGGGACAAAGCATCCAGACACTCTAGTCAGTATGGCTAACCTGGCATCCACCTACTGGGGTCAAGGGCGATGGAAGGAGGCCGAAGAGCTTGAGGTGAAGGTGTTGGACACTCGTAAGCTAGTGCTTGGGCTAGAGCATCCCTCTACTCTAAACAGCATAGCTAATCTGGTATCAACCTACCGGAATCAGGGACGATTGAAGGAAGCTGAAGAGCTTGGGGTGCAGGCATTGGAGTCTCGCAAGAAGGTGCTAGGCCTAGAGCATCCATCTACTCTATCCAGCATGAATAATCTGGCATTAACCTACCAGAAGCAGGGGCGATGGAAGGAGGCCGGAGAGCTTGGCGCGCAGGTGTTGAAGACTCGCAAGAATGTGCTTGGGCCGGAGCATCCGGACACTCTGATCAGCATGAATAACATGGCAATCACCTTGAGATGCTTAGGCGAAAATGAAGCTGCCTTGCAAATGATGGCTAAGTGTGCTGAATGTCGCGGCCGGCGATTAGGCCCTAACCATCCATACACATTATTATCGATATCCATTTGGAAAGAATGGCATACTGGTGAAACTGCGCCCTTCAAGCCTGCTAGACTGCAGAATGAAACACCACCTGAGGAAGAGACCAATGTCACGTCTGCGGAGGCTGCAACTCGAGTGTCTTCTATTGCCAGTCTGTCTAAGCGACAAATTCTCATTTCCTTGTTTATCCTGGCTGTGAGCCTTGTTTATGTATTTAAAAGAAGCTGGAAGACATCCTTGGACGGCGACAGTGAATATACAAAATAGTTAATATTTAGAAATAGATGCTTATACAGTCAGGTTCAAAATTTGACATAGAGCTTTCTCTCTATTTCCTCTTCCTCTTGCCCCTCAAATGAGACTGATTGCTTTTATTTTTTCTTCCCTGGTGATGTCAGTAGGTTAGCAAAAACCGGCCGACAACAAGCCTTAGTTTTCTTTCTTTTCTCTTTATTTGCCTGTATCCATCACCTACCGCTTTTTTGATGGCTCAATCCAGATATCATGCTGATTCCACAGACACGAAAAGAAATATTTAAGAGAGAGAGATCAAGAGCTGGAACTCCTTTCAGAAGGAACAAGAGGTTTTGGCAAACTTGAATGGGATCACAAATTTTGAGGGCGGACTCTTCACGCCGCTTCATGCCGTCGAGGGGATGGCAAAGAGCAAAGAGCAAAAACCTAGAAATCTATTCAATCAGTGGGAGACCTTGACTATTTCACTCGCCATGCAGGTCAACATCCCGTATCAGAGAACATCGAAGAGTGAAATGCAAACCTAGTTCCACGCAGGTACTTTTGTATATATCTTAAGCTTGGAAACAAAAGAACAAAATTACAAATCCAATGGACTAGCATTACGTATGATAGCTTCCGCAATGCAGGCTTGATTGCAATCCTCCGAGTTCGGAGTTGGGGAGGGATTTCATGCAGCATGCATGTGACTGTAGCGAGAGGAATTAGCGTCAATGTACTTTGTCTTGAACAATCACAGTACTAGGACAAATCGAGACGTGCGACCGAGACAGTCCGAGGACGTTGGAATTGCGTTATTCCGGCAAAATGTTTATGCAAGGGATTCCACTTTCAACCATGCCCCATCCCGCCCCCTGAGTCCCCTGAAGACCCAATCATCAAGAACCTTTGGTCTGAAAGTTAGGGCAGACTACGTCACGGGCCGAGCTCCGGGAACTGTAAACAGTGGACCCATGGTTCAGATCCGTCTCCAGGGACAATTATATTGAAATAGGTAATTACCTCGCGAAGAAAGTAAACAAGAAATCGAAAGATCGCGAGATCGAATCCCAGTGAGCTCGCCAATTCAGTTTCTTTTCGCAGCTTTCGGTGCTCTGGATGTCCACGAGCTTTTGAGACCACTTTCGCGCCATTTTTGGTGGGTGAAATTGCTGCTCGAAGGCGGAAGAGGCATGCGTAGATGAGGTTCGGATTTAAGCGATTTTGAGCTGCGTGCGACCACAGGATTTGCGCGAGAGGTACGATGATGAGTGATGAAATGTGATCTATCTATTCTGACACAAGTACTGTCAGCAAAAGGACACCGTTTGATCGGCTAGATGTTCGAGAGTTTAGCTCTGGAGGTGGAGACTCGGCATTTGGTAAATTTAGTGCTTGAACATGTGGTTCTGTCGGGGAATCCTTGATCGCGTTCCGTGAGCCTCAAGTGCCAAAAGCACCGTCCATGTTAAAATGCTAATCAAACGTCCAGGAATGAGAGAAAAGCAAAAAAGAAAATTGGAATATACTCTCCGTATGCAAAAGATTGATTTCAATTGGTTTGAACTCTTAAAACCATTTGCATCGACCTGTCGCAGCCTGGTGTCGGCCGGTCGCGCAACCTCTGTGGGAATAGCTTCACAATCAAATCGTATCGCCAACCTCGTTTTCGGTCTACAAAAGTCCCGGCTAACGAAAAGATTCCTGAGAACAAGGCCAGAGGTTGAATCAAAGCTGCCCGAATCCACAAGTCAATTTTAGTATGGTGGGGCGACTCCACTGTGGTGATCCACCTACCTGAAATATTCATGGGGTTCAGTCAAAGACCAAACTGGGGGGAGATATTCTAACCAAGGGTGAGTGGCGTAGTGGTCTGGCTTCGGTCGTCCATTGCTGCATTCAAGCGAGTCCGCGGTTGTAGCTCCTAGAGTTACGGAAGCAACGCACCTGCCTCTCGGGAGAGGGTGGGAAGAAGCAAGAGCCGATCCTCTGCCAGCGAAACTTCCTAAACCCTTCTGGGTTTGTAGCCTTGGGCGGCAACGTCCGGGGTGAGTTTTTGCTGATCTATGAAAACCTTCGTGTTAGGGTAATCATTCCACCGTTGTTTCAACCAACCATTGTCAGACTTTTGGGTTGAGGACGTAGGCTGGAACCTTCCCAATCATTGTTGTAGTGTATTCAAGCAAGCAAGGCTGGCTGTCTGCTCATGGTGACCAGCGATCGGGTCATGATTTGGTCTTTACCAGTACTGTTCCTTAAGGTGCCATGTAGAAGGCCGTAGGAATGCAGCTTCATCTTACCGGCAGTGCATTCGAATGAATAATGATGATGGCCGCAATCGTGGAATTGAAGTACAGCTTTCATTCATGCCGGTCGGCCATCGAGGCCAGTAGTCTCGATGCCGCAGGCATTGCCCCTTAACGTGCCACGCAGAGGGTATTTTAGAACCGGAAGTTGCGTCTTATCTGGGTGTTCAGCAGTTGGGATGTCATTCAAATTGCACAAGGCGATTTCTAAGATGGCATGGCTGTTCTTTTTGCTCCATGAGCGACCAAGAAACTAGGATGTATCATTCAAAAATCTCGAGTGGTTCTCGGAAATTCGTTCAAGGGATAACGCGGACATGGTTACTGGGGATAACGGACTAGTATAGACCGATGTAAAGGTTGAGATCGGAGCTATGCCAAACACAAGTTAGCATTCTGATCAGTATTATGCTGCACCATGGAAATGCTGTCATCGCGCCCTGAAAGGGAGCAGAGATAGGGGCATGCAAACAGCCAACCCATTTCCAGTCCGAGATTTGAGAGCCTTGAAAATGAAATGAAGAAATCTTGCAACGAGCATACCTTGCCGACCGGAGAAAAAAACCGGCCAGAACATGGAATGTAACGACATGTTGATGAACCTGGTTCTCATGGACTTTCACTGCAGTCGTGTTGTCAGTAATGTCAACTTCCGATAATTTAAGTCAGGTCGTTATTCAGCCATCGGAAGAACTGCATTTTGCCTTATTCTCAGAGCTGAGGAGATTGTGAGTGACCATTTGCCCATCAGTGGTTGAACTAGGCTGGGTTCTTCCATACGTTTCCATTCCGTTCTTCGTGGAAAGGGAAATGGGGCCAAAAAGGCGATCATGACGCAGATTCACCTGGGTGTGATACTGATCGCTCCAGGCATCCCCTTCGTCACAATGCGGCTCTATCTCATGGGGCGAAGCAAGCCCCGGCCCCACCTCCCTGATATTGACCCGACAACCTCATGGGGTTGTCGAGTTCGAAGTCCTGCCACGCATGCATGCACTCGATTTGGTGGATAGTATGACCCAATAGTTCTGTCTGGGCTCTCCGGTTATTCGAGCCAACGTGCGGTAGAAACGGTTCCGCTTGCCGTATCATTTCCGAATGGGATTGATCATTTTGCACGGCCAGGATGCACAGGGGTGGATCCCATTAAAATGAAAAAGCCAACACATGCTTCTCACCGCCGCTGAGAAGCGATAATAATCGGAAAAAAGCGATAAAGGGGGAGAAAAAAATAAGAAAAATAATGAAATAAAATAAAATCAAAGAAAAAAGGAGATAAAAGAGATTCAAAAAAGACTCGATAATTACATCCAGCCAAAGGCGTGCATGCATTAGTTGGTTTGAAGTAATGCCCCTTTAGGGTGCCAAAGTGCCGGACAGAACCACATGGTGCCGGGCAAGCAAATCAGAATTCACATGAGCCTGTGACAGATTGCTTCTGCAGTGATGATCCGGATGTGATGTGATGGTGGAGAGAAAGATACGGGGAATCGGAACTAGATCGGGAAAACATCCTGCACGAGTGGAGACCGAAAGGGGGATTCCCATCTCAACAGGATTGCGCCAGGTCCAGCGGCGTCTGTTGGGTTTTCTTCATTGCAGGACGGGATCCACAATGAGTCCGAAGGATGGCTTAGATCAGTCGATGATCATGATCGCGGTTTGTGGCGTTTGTCAAGCCACCGGGATTGCTCCCCCGAGCACAAGGCGATCTAGACATACGCCCAAGGAGTCCAACATTCAATTTTCTTTTTTATTTTTTTTTTTTTTCCCTTCATTGTAGATTTTTTTTTGCTTTTTTTTGGTTTCCTGTCTGGGGAGGGTCGAACGCAGGCGATCCACGGGTGTCAACTCGATATGATCCGATCAATTTGCGTCATTCTGCATCCATGACACCCGTGTACAATCTTTCTAGCGATGTGTTCTTTTGAGGGCGTGGATTCCCCGGTCCCTGGTCCTCGGGTCATACCGCATCTCGTCTGAAAAGCGCTTCCCCGTCCTCTTTACGTTGACAGTCCCGCACCAACATGTATTGAACATATAAATAAACCGATTAATCATACATACCAGAAGCCGGGGCTACTTGGGCCTCATGTCTTTTCCATGGCGCCATCGAGATCGATCTATTGCATGGGTTGTAACAATCCCTTTCTTTCATGGCAATTGCAAATGTACAGCCACCATTCTATTGTCAACCGTATTCCCTTGACTTTTGGATATTCCATCCACGGTTGTTATGTGGGAAGAAAAAGCAATTATAACAAATGTACCAAAGTCTGCGTGGGAAATCTTCTTTCGGTTTAGCGTCTCATTTTATTTTCTTTGCTTGAGGCGTCATCCCTTATGCACCGGAACCACAGTGCAGGGAAATCTAAAGTATAATGCAATTATATAGCGGAAAATCAATAATAAACGATAAACGCCCACTTAGCTATGTGTCTCGATCAAGATGGTACTTCTGTGGCCGGAATCTTTCCCTTCTTCCCCGGACCAATCTCTGACCCTGGATCTACCGTGATTAGGGCTGCAGCCGGAGAAAAGTACTATAGATTTCTACCTTTACCTGAGCTCTGTGATTTCCACACCTGAGTTATCTATGCGTGTTCAACAGGTTGGATTCGAATCGGTGAAGTGTTGGCCATCTTGACCAGGATCTTAGAGTCCCGTTCCTATAAAGGCCAACCGTCCCCCCTCCTTATTTCCGCTCATTTAGTGTCCCCAATACTTCTCTCCTCGTCTATCTTCCAATATTCGTGGGGGTTCTTCATCAAAAATGCCCGTCAACGAAGGGGTCCGCGCCCCCGGTGCCGCCATCGTCAAATTTCTCGCGAAAATATTTCTCCCAGAGCCAACGCCGCCAGTGGAAGATTCACCTGTTGAAGAGGAGGGAACCGACTTGCCAGTTCGTGTTGGAGATCTTGAGCTCATACATTGGTCTCCATTGCTAATCGATTCTTCATCCGTGCTCTAGGAGCCAATCCTCATCCCATCGAAAGACACGAACGTGATCCAAGGCGTTAGAAAACGCACAACATACATTTATGAGGACAATAGTGAGGCAAATTCATGCTCATATTCGCACAGGAAAGCTCATTCATCGGCTTCAGACTAGGAGAGTAACAGCGACTGCGGGTCGCGAAGTTTGAGAGGCAGGCTTCAATGTCGCCTAAATACAAAATGAGCTGCTAAAATATTGGTTTTGGGGGCCTTGGGGGGTTCGGGTATTGTGATTTATCTGGTCTTGGGTTACGGTATAGGCAAAAAAGCGCTCTGGGTTGAGATTGTTAAAGTTAAAAGGAAGTACAGGACCATAATAAATTGAGGGATCGGATCTTTGCCCTTTTCTTCCCACGCATCTCAGTAAAAGGAATTGCTTCTAGGTAAAGAGACGAGGAGTGATCATTCTCCATGCTTCATGTACTGCCCGAGCACAAACAATGTTTCTTAATTCCCAGCAATGAAGATCGAAAGTCGGGGTAGTGATACTTTTGAGGACATATCCAGGTATCCATCTACATGTGGTGAGGTGTCTAACCAACACATTGTGCTGCTTGATTAGCTCCTAATGGTCGACCACTCACGATCTGGCGACGTGGTCTCCCAGCCCTTGAAAACCTGGACTGAGATTGGCTACGACAGAGCAGGTATTACGTACGGATGATCGCTTTCCTTATTTTGAATTTTTCTCTCAACAAAATTAGAAGAAAAACCGGCAAATACCTGCCCGCGACTCATGAAAAGCAACTTAGCTTGTGTAGTACCCAAGGCCTATGACTCTTTCGGTGTTGACCCGTCAACTCTAATCACCAGTTGAACGTGCGGGGCCGACTGTTTCATATTGGAAAAAATAAGTTCCAAGAGGAATACGAAAGACAGACAATAAATTTGGCGATCTTGGCTAGTCCTTGATGGCTTAGACTGAGATTTCCTGAAGTAAGAGTATTCCTATTTTACGGTCACTCAAGCGGTCCGTCCCGCAGATGTGGAAAATTCTTTGTTTCTTTGTTGACCGAACCAGGCTGGTCCAGAAAGCCTCCTAATTCTACCGTTCCCCCATCAACAGCTTAAGTAGCTCTCCCCAAAGAAAATTAAATTTCCGAAGGCTGATCCTTAATGAAAAGAGGGATGGTCAGCGGAGTAATCAATGGTATGGTTCTACGATAGCCCATGCAATATATTTCAAGGCCCACTTGAACCAAGTTTTCGAGCACCCACCATTTCCCGAGTCGAACTCCAGATCCCAACCCACACTTACCGGGGAGGGCCGAAACCTTGAAAACCTGTGCAGGGCAGTAATACGGTGACTTGTGCCCCCGGTAAGTTGTGCTCCCGGTAAGTTGTAAGCACCCGAATGTACAGATAACTCGTTGGGGCTTAAGAGGCTTGTCCGTGGCAATGAAATGGTGAACTGTCTTGACTTGAGATAATAGAGCAAACGACTACATTTTGGCGACCGCTTTGATCACTACTACGTCAGTCATTGGGGGCTGAGAACTTTGAACACAGTAAATCACCTGATAAGGATAAACAAATATCTTTTTTTAAAAGGAGAAATGATGAGATGAAGGGGCTACAAGCAGATTAAAGTTTTATCTGATTATCTCGGACTGACTGATAATAATTTACGTAAAAGTAGGCTATCTGACCAGACCTGCAAAGTAGTTCGACTCTGTAGATACTCTATGAGATACTATCTCGCCTGAATTATGCTTTTAGCCTTATTTCCTTGGTTTCAACTTTAATGTCATTCATATCTTCATACGGCATCAATACAACGCTAATGATCTCAGAGTCACTAGTGTCTTGCTGAAGCCTCTTCTATTCCCCGTCTATGATAGGGCTCTGTCACCTGGTTACGAGTAGGTATGGTGCCGGGAAAAAAGTCAACCCACATTGGGGCTCGTTCCAAAGGGGGAAGGGGAGAATCAAGTCAGCTCAAAATTACTAGCCTGATCTGCGTTGGCTACATAGTCCTACGATTGGTCAATGAAACCCAAAAGAAGCTCGCGAGGCGCGGATATCCCGCCCCCGAACGGTCGGATTTCTTGCACTCACACCTCTTTTTGTCTTGTCGAGCTCCATTAGGAAGTAGACTTGCCCGTAGTGGAAAACCCAAGGCACGAACGAATCGGATCATTGGGTCCCGACGTTCCGTCAAGAACGGGAATCCAGTTCCTGCATCACAATTGCAGTAGCACGCGCAGCCTCGTGTAAGCGAGACTTAGGTCGGTGATAAATTCTGATAGGAAAAATATTTTTGATGGCCTGAAACCATGTATGCATACTATTGCCTGCAGCTTGACCGAATAGGGTGATGGCCAAACTGTTCAGGCGAGACTCAAGACTGCAATGGGGGATCCGTTTCTTCTGTGGGTGTTTTTACAGGCGGCCTAAGCGCAAATTGATGCGCTGGCAGACCAACGAAGGAATTTCATCCGCCCACAATAATCTCCGAAGCCCCTTTTCCTTACATACTTGTCTTCTGTAATTTCCCTGGTCGTCTGTCGACTCGTCTATCGAGTCATCTATCGACACCTATACGTAGCAGCCATATACGTCCATCGCAAGGGACTTGAAGTAGATAGAGTGTATCGAGAGAGACTAGTCTGGATTTTTCAATGGAATACCCCACGCTTCTAACTCTAGGAGCACGAGGAAGATCTTCCAATGGATTCAGTGCGATCCCCGAAGCTCCGATCGCTCTGACTTAGCGCTCGGACTTAGTGCGAGCACCCGGGTAATTTTCCTTTAGTCTAGAAAATGCGACCCAGCTAACGGAGTATTTCTGTTTTCGATCGTGAAGAATTCAAGGGGAACTCCTCTACTAGCGAAACTTACTAAACGCTTCGGGGTTTATAGCCTGAGGCGGCAACGTCCAGGGTGAGCTTTTGCTGATCTATGGGAATCTTCATTTCAGAGTATTCATTCCGCCGTTATCTTAACCAACCTTTGCTAAATTGTTAGAAAGACTGGGGCGTTCACGATCATTGTTGTAGTGTCTTGTAAGTAACTAATGCTAACCGTCATCGTAGAATTGTTGTGCAAGTTTCGTTTATGGCGACTAGTGATCGGGTCATGGTCTAGCCTCTATCTATATTATCACTTAATCTATCACGTAGAAGGCGATAAAGAACGTAGCTAAGCCTTAATGGCAGTGTATTTTCATCAAAATAATCCTAGAATTAAAGTGCAGCTTTCTTTCATAACGGTTGGGTATCGGGACCAGTAGTCTTAACACCGAAGGTATTGCCCCTTAATGCGCCTCGCAAAGGGTCTTTTCAGGCCAGAAACCGTATCCTAAGTGAAATCATAAGAGTTGAACCTCATTGGAAACACAAGCCCCGTTCTGCAGTATTATAGGTTGACCCTGTTGCTTTATGAGCAAAATTATCGGCGGATATGAGGGTGGATGTCGGAGCTGTCCTAGGGCCAATTTAGCATGCTGGTCAGTGACCTGTGACAGGCTGGCAATCCCATGGTCGGCGTCCTGGAAGGGAGTAGAAGTACGGTCATGCAAAAAGTTCATCCATTCCAGTCTAAACTTCCAGGGCATGATCATGAAATGAACAAATATTGCATTGGGCGTACCGTGCCGACCGGAGAAAAGGGCAGGCAGAAAGCCAGGCAGGGTAGGGCATGTCAAGGCATGTTTGTCATGGATTTCGGCCGCGGACGCGTTGCTAATCGTGTCAAACTCCTGTGATTTCAATCAGATCATCACTCAGTCGTCTAGAGAAGCAGTATTTCACCAGCTCACATGCGTTCAAATTGTCCTCGATCCCTCGATCCACAGGGATAGAGAAGACCATCCCGCGATGGATGACGGCCATAGGCCACAAGAATCCAGCAATATTCGAAATGAGAGCCCGTCTGCAATAGTGAGACAGGTCCGGTGATGGCTTTGCTGTAAAATTTAAGGCTAGGAAGTGGTCTACCAGGACTTGGGCTGGGTTTTTCCACGCACTTCCGCGAAATTTCTCTTAGAATGTGGTGTTGGAATCAAGGGATAAGTTTCAGGATGCATTTTCTCAACAAAGTCAAAAGCAGGGAAATCAATTGGGTTCATTACGCGCTAGTAACTTGGCTGTGAATGGAGGCGGAGTCATAGTGCCGATACCTACCACTCGAGGCACTCCGTCGACAGGGCAACTGTTTTCTCCAAGGCTACAGTGTTGCATTTTGGCTCGGGATCCAAGTTCAGAGGCGACCGACGGAACTGCCTATTTGGAATTGAATATTTTGATAGCCTTATCATCTTTATCTATTTGGAAGCCAAAGGGAAGGCATCCTCTCTGATAAGCTTCACCAAGGGAATTGTCTGATCCACCGGTTAAGTTCAAATAAGATTGAATTAGTAGAAGCTTGCGGCTGCAGATCTCAACAGATCTTGGTACTGGGATCCAAATGGGGTGATATCTCCGTGAATTTACCACCACATTTATCACCGAGCGAGCGGTTAACTCTTCACAGAAAAGGAGTCGGTGCCAAGTCCGCGGTAGATACATCTGGGCACTCCTAAAACGAACCCTTCGGGTAACCTCTCTTTTTTTTACCAGATTGATTCGTCGTCTTAGCTATCGGGATTCGGCTGTGTACCATTTGGTGGGGTTGAACCAGTTTTTTCAGACCCCCTATTGGATGGAAGTCTGGCCACGGGCATGAAGAGTATTATTCTCAACCTTCTGGCCTTGACTGACGCTGTTGGTTCAGCTATTCCCGTGATACGCTATTGCACCTGAGGCCCACATGGGTATATGCAACGTGAGAGTACTTCGTACATGGCGTGGATGTTACTGAAATGTACAAGAATGGAAGGAAAAGAAAAATTATTAGAATAAGAGAAGTTCTTGGTTCGGTTTTCATACTATGATTCTTTTGACTGACGGAGGAGCTCACACCGTGGGAGCTGACACTGTAGGAGCCGAGCCCCATTATAAGCGTAGAGCATATCAAACCCGGGGCTAAACCTCTCCTGGTCCAGGGTGCGCCCCAATCCGTGCAAGATGAAGTCGGTGCAATTGTTTTTAATTATTTTCGAAGCGTATTTTATGGTCCTTTGGCTCCGCTTGCTCGGGCCCCACAACGGTAAACAGAAGAATACAGAAACCCAAATGGATCATTTTCAAGACACCGTGTATCATATTCTGATAGCGCTGCCAAAGAGACAGTTATAAATATTTCAAGTCCCCCGCCTCAACTAGACTTGAATATCTTTGTTTAAACCCACTCTTCAGTCACTACTATCCTTTAGATTTGTGAAACTCGTGTCTAAGATGTTGAAGGCAGCAATGTGCATCATAGTCTTGGTGCTCATTGCTTTTGCTATCTACTGGTACACCAGGCCCCGGGAGCCACCTCGACCAACGCATTATATACTCATTGGCGAGGTTTGTCTCAGGCCTCTTAAGCTTATTCATTGACCTTGTTTTGCTGATTACCTTTCTCTTCCCGCGCTAGGAACCCGTCCCCGATATACACCCGAGTGGATTTAGAAAGCGTTCTCCGTACCGATTTCAGCAGGACAATGAGGTAAATTAATGCCCTCATTCACCAAATAATGGTCACTCACCGGCTGCAGACTATGATCTAACCACTCTGCCAAGGCCGTGGAGCCCGAGGAGCAGTGGTCGCTGTAGGCAACAAACAAAAATTGGCGGTAGAGAGGGAGTTCCATCGCTTCGGGTACACGTGTCTCATTTAGTCTTGAATAGCAGTGTATAGAAATGTGTTTTGAGAAGGATGGTATAATGTAGTGATAGATTGCAGATAAGCCAAGGCTTCGAAGTGGAGATATTTACATCTCCATACTGTGTACGTACTAGCGAGCGGCAAGTCTTTTTTCCCTTCAAGATCTCCTGTAAGCTAAAACGCAGATCAGGTTTTCTCCACTTTTCCCTGTGAAGGACTAGGACAGATTTTGAATTTATATTTGAAAAAGTATTAAATAATTTTTTTTAAAAAAAAAGATTTTTACTGAACAAAAATATTGGAGGACTAAATGGCTATTGGCTACACTCAACCGTGTGCAATTTCCGGTCCCCGTTCGAGACTTAGTCGCAGGGGTGGCGACTTTCCTTTTGTGTTTTAATTCAGTAAATAGAAAATAGAATAAAGGGTTCGAAATGCAGATCTCGAGCCCTACAGTAGCACTGGCCCTTTGCCTCTCCACGTGGGTTTTCCCTCAAGGACCCAGAGTGTACCATGCTCACGGGCAAGAGAGGGCAAATACAAATTATGGGGCGGCCTATCACTGGTTCATTACCGAAATAAAGTATCTCAATCCCCTATTTTCACGCCTCTGCGGTAGGTCCGGGCCGCAAATAGCTATTTCTTTTTGCGCAATGTTCCGGGTTCCTTGGTTTGACAACCCTGGTGAGATATGCCTCTCGGTTGCTGTCCCAACAATTCCACCAGCGCTTTCTAATGATTAGCCCCACTGGCCCTTTTTGCAAAAAAGGCCCCATTTGGTCAATGGACTGACTAGTGGAGCATTGAGTATGCCTCGTCGTTTCATCCCACGTTCTCGTCTACAATCTGGCAGTGAGGGAGGAAGAAAGTGGAGCGAAGTATGATCTTGGAACCGACATACTGGTTCGTGGGCAGGACGAGATAGATCAATTCGTCAAGTGAACAGATAACCGAGCAGATCATTAGTGACTTGATCTCTGTTACCTGCGTTCAGTATGAGGCTTGGGTCGCTCTACGTCGGTTATCAGTGGCCCAAGAGCTCTTTTGTAATGGAGAGGACATCCGGAGGATGACAACGGTTCTCAACCGAAATGACGGCAAAAGGACTCATGAGCTCCAGAATGCCGACGTAAAAATAAGAATACTACAATACCATTGGCTAGTCAAGTTTTGCAGGTCTCAGCCCGTTCCATTTCCTCCCCCCTTGCAGCGGACCCAGTAAAACGAGCGGCTTGTATGAGACCATGCAGCCTCGTGCCCTCCGGTGCCCCGGAAATTAGCTATCGGAGAAGTCTCAATCTCATGGTTTTTTAGAAGCCCACAATTTCCTCGGGCGTTATGGTTCTGTGGAAGCCCACGATGTCCTCGGGCGTTGTAGCCGAAGCCGGCGATCCAAGCGCAGGGGCATACATGGAAAGAGTTTTAATAAATCCTAGTGCCTTTCCAGCCGGAGCGAATAGGATGATGGTTCCATGCTAAAACATCCCCAAAGAATCGGAAAGCTGACGAATACCGACATCCGCGGATATTCTCCTTTCTTTCTTTCCGTGCCTGCAGCTTACAGGCGGTCTTAGTGTGCCGCGGGGTGGTATTAGCGCAGAATAATGGCTTTCATTTTATTTTATTTAGTCTAGCTTTTTCTTGCAGGTTTAGTCCCATAAGTTAGTAGTACAATCGGGATGGGCTCGATTGCTAGGGAACACGCGTGGTGTGGCGTAATTGCAAGCTAATTGCAAGCACCCGAATCTAATCCTCATCTCCCCAGGGCTTAGCAAGGCACCTAGGCTACGGCAACAATGTGTCCTAACATTCGATTCTCGGTTTTTTGATTTCTTTCATATTCTAGATTTCATTTTGCTTTTTTGGTTTCATCACTTGGGAAGGACGCACACAGGTATTCCGCGGATGGAGCCTGATTGATCTGACCAATAAGAAGATGGCAAATTCGATAACCCACGAACACATACATGACACCTGTAGAAAAAAACAATGTAGCTCTTTATTCCCTTTTCATGGGTCTTTCAGACCCTGGTTCCTGGAACATGCCAATAGGCCTCGTGGGAAAAGCGCTACCCGTTGTCTTTCCCGCACCGTGTACGTTCAGATTGTGCTCGATTCACGTGGATAGTCAAAAACATTCCCATGACGGATTATGACCTTCAGCCACAAGAAGCCGGCAATATTCGAAAAGAGAGCTCGTCTGAGATGACAAGGCAAACCAGTGGGATTATCATAGGCGTTCTTCTGGTATTCACATGACCGGGAAGGGCAATGACCCACTGCAGGTAGAGATTAAAAAGCGGCGTTCAGAACTCAAGAACTTTGAGCCCCTTCTTTTCACCCGGGTTCTAGTGATTCATGTTCACTTGTACACGCTAGTACGCAATATCTTGGCTGTGAATGGGGCGGAGTCACTGCTGTCGATACGCCCCACTCGCGGCCAGTGCATCCCTAGCCAGCTAATCTCTCCAAGGCAATGATCTTGAAACTTCCGTGATCGTGTACATGGGTCGAAAGTCGAGCTTCCGGAGTCATCAACGGAACTGGCTATTTGGAAGTATCCAAGCATCTGTGTCCGGAGTGTGCTGATGCTCCCATAATTTTCATCGGAGCTGTTGCTGGAAAATGAAAGTCAAAGTTAAGGCATCATCTCAGATAAGCTTCAATTAGTGAATGAAGTTTTCCATGGGTTTGACTAAGATTGGGTTAATTAGAAGCTTGAGGCTCAATACAACTCGGGATTTGAGTCTTAATGGGGTGATTGCTCTGAAAGTTAATATCCCACTACATTTACTACCACCAAAGTAACGGGCGGACGATGCGATGCATCCATCATCGAATGGAAATTTTAGAAGAATATAAGGATAAAAAAAAGTAAAAAAGTAAAAAAAAAAAAAAAAAAAAAAAAGTAAAAAAGGAGTCGGTGAACGGAGCAGATGCTGTGGCAAAATGAACTTCGTACTTTTGAAACCACAGAGCACTCTCACTGTCTCCACTTAGGGACTTGGGTCTCTCGATTGCCTCTCTGATTTCGCGCCAAGTCGTCCTGCATAAATGCATATTCAAGCAGTCTCAGCTTGGGTGTCAAAGCGTAATGAATCATCAAATACGCGGTAATTTATCCATGGTATAATAAAACCATATGATTGGCTTTTAACCCGTTACGGAGAGATCCAACCGAAGTTTCGACGGCACGGGGCCGCAACGGGCCGAAATTATTTTATATTGATACGACACATCATATGGGCCAGGGAAGAGTCCGAACGTGCATCCACAATGCCGGGGGTGGTGGATGGCGACTATGTACTAGCATGAAACTCTATGAACAAAGCTCTATGTTTTTGTTAATGATTCTTGCATATGCGTTCTTAGACAGGAGTCAATGCAGGAAC
Organism: Penicillium sp. S1602; assembly: GCA_023626355.1. Lineage (NCBI taxonomy): Eukaryota > Fungi > Ascomycota > Eurotiomycetes > Eurotiales > Aspergillaceae > Penicillium > Penicillium sp. S1602. The sequence goes on along the minus strand of JAMAGW010000012.1, from coordinate 296,577 downwards.
TGACTGAGTCTCGGGGCTTGGCAAAAGTAAATTCCCGATTCGGAACACTTTAAATGTGAGCAGCTCTACTTGTTCTCACAATTTCTTTCTCCTCTACAGGCTGTGGAGCTTTATTACTATAACAATGACCTTGGCCTCCGTCAACGGCTAGATTCCCTGAGACAACTTTACTTGTGGAAAGGTGGAGGGAGAGATGAAGGTCGACGGAGGGCGATGGATGGTAATGGATGGTGGTGGATGGTGGTGGATGGCGATGGATGGCGATGGAGGGGGGAGAATGCACTATGGTTTCATTAAAAATAATAATAATTAACACATTTGATTGACTTCCAAGATTTTCCAGCCCGTTTCTGACAGATAAGCCATAGAAGGGACCAAACTATCCTCTTTTAGAGCTGTGCTGCACAAGTCTCCGGAAGGTGCAGAGCCCTCCGGCCGATCGAGCTTTTCTAGACGTGTGTACATTTATGATCGTTCTCGACCGGACACTTGTCCCCGGGACCGGGGGCACAGAACTGTGTTCCTGGGAGGACACAAAATAACCCCAAAGAAGAAAATCCAAACAGAATCATTTTTTAAAATTAACGTATGCCATTTCTTGATCGCACAGAAGATAAATCTATAAATTCGAATTCCCCCCGACCTCTAAGGCTAGACTCTCATCCACACAGTCATATCGATTTCAACCCTTACTGCTGTCTACATTTGTGAACTCGTGACTAGGGTATTGAAGGCAGCTATGCCCTACACCGCAGCGGTCGGCTTGGTGCTCATTGCTTCTGCCATCTACTTGTACATTACAAACCCTCTTCCTCCTCCTCCTCCTCCTCCTCCTCCTCCTCCTCCTCCTCCTCCTCCTCCTCCTCCAGCACACTCTATACTCATCCAGAAGGTTTGTATTAGGCTTACTAATATTCTACGTTGACTTCTTTTGCTGATTGTGGTGCCCTTCCCACTCTAGAAACCCGAGCCCAATATAAACGCAAGTGGACTTAGAAGACGCCGTCCGTACCGTTTTCAGCCTGACTTTGAGGTAAATTCATGGTCTTATTTACCTAGAATTAGTTACTTATCGATCGCAGTCTATGGTTGAAACTACTGTGTGAAAGCCGTGAAGTTCGAGGAGCAGGGGTCGACGTAGGCAACACACCAAAAATGGCGGTAGAGGGGGAATCCCATTGGCTCAGGCACACGTGTATCATTTGGTCTTGACGCCCAGTGTCTAGGTCGTGACTGTTGAATGGTTTATAGTGTATAGTGTATTAAAACTTGGGGAGAAACCAACCCTCTGTTCTTCTCATCTTCGTAGTCCTGAATTTTGAGAGAGAGAAAAATCTCGACATAATCATTTCTGGATATTCATACGTGGGCTGCTCGTATCAGTCCAGTGTGTGTCATCTCTTATTTATTTATTTATTTTTTTGGGGGGGGGGGGGGGGTCTCCGATGATCTGCAATAATGATCGGCCTTTCTCCATTTCCCCCCGTTCAGTAACTCTCGACTACAGCAAATCACCATGTGGCTCCTTCGTACGCTTAACATGGGCATGCTCGGTCCCCGCTTGACCCAGGATGGGCAATTCTTTCTCTTTTCATCCCGTTATGCGAAAAAGCCCGGGAGGCAGGTCCGGAGCCCTACAAGAGCCCTTTGCTCCACATCATCTTCCCTCCGGGCCCACTATTCCATATCAAGAAGGAGATATCACTTTACGGGCTACTCGAGGGCAAGCGGGGACAGATAGCCGTTATGAAGTAGCCTATTTCAGGCTTAGCATTGATGGTCTACGCTCTAAGTTCAAGAAACAAGGTCAAATCCCTGTTTCTTCACCACTCCGCCATCTGACTTTTCGCAAGTATTTATTTATTGATGACGCATCATTCAAGGTTCCTTGATCGGATCCCCAGACTAGATGCCGCTCAGCCCCCTTCACTACCATGTAAAGATACCAACAGCTCCACTAGCGCTTCCCAAAGCCACTCAGCACCGGAAAAGGTTTGATGTCGAGTGGGGCATATCATGATATGGAAGGTTACTAATTTTGCTGCATGGATCCCACAGAAATCCTTTCGAGGCCCACTAATGCAGGAGACCCAGGAGAACATCTTCATTGTCCCTTTTTGGGGAAAAAGGCCCCGCCGGACAAGGTCCGCTCAGTGAAGTTTTTAAACGTGTTGTTTGATGCCACGTTTTCCACGGTATATCGAAGAGGAAAATAAAGTGGAGCTAAATGGGTGATCTTGGAACCGACATAGCGGTTCTTGGGTAGGAAGAGAAAGACTAATTTCATTACCATGAATCGATCTATCTAAACGCGCGGATTACGTGCATTCGACGCATCCTCCAGTTGGTTACCAGTGGTCCGAGAGTCCTCTTGCAAGCCCAAAGGAGGATCGACAGCAGTCCCCAATAGGAAAGACAAAAAGAAATTGTAGGTTCTGCCGACCACGTAGGGATAAGGGAGAAATGGATGCTATTGGTCACCACCTTTTGCAGGTCAAGTGGTAGGCGTTTCATCTCCTTTCTCTTATTTCCCTGTGGCGGCAAAAGTAATAAAAGAACATTCGGGCTTGCATGAGACCAAGCAGCCTCGTGTCCTCTGGCAGTTCCCGAAATTGCAAAAAGGCAATCCCTATCTACGTTTTCCTAAAAACCTGTAGCGCATCACTTTGCCGCAGGTACATGTAAGCGAGGCCGAGGATCTGATGCGCAGGGGTACATGAAAATTTGAATTAGGGCTGATCCACACTCCACTCCCAGCGAATAAAATAATAGCTACATATTAACACCCCCATCAACTGGGCATGATGACGAACCCTCGGGGTTTTCGCGGGTATTTCTCTTCCCTGTGCATTTTACAGGAGGCCTTAGCCCAGGGTGGCTTTCCGCGCATAACATCCGTGGGTCTAATGCGTTGGCAAGGGCCGCCCCCAGTCATATCTAGAGCCCCTTTTACCTACATATTATCCCCTTTCATTTTACCTGGTCAGTGATCTGAACGGAACGGTACAGTAATCTTACGCTGGAGCCGTGTGGCCCCATTCCAAGTATCGCAGCTGGGGGGCTTAAGACAGAGGCATATCGAACGCCGGCGCTTGTCAAGATCTTCTTAATTGGATCTATCCACACATTAAAAGGACGTTCGAGACGAACTAGATGATCTGCAGGTGTGAAACACAGGTGCCATGCGCCCACAGCGGCGCTAAAGGATCAGCGTTTCTCGAAAACGGGAAACGGTCCTGAAAAGTACCAACTGGACGCAACACAGACAAGGAACATCGACTACATCATTCGGTCGCCACCTTCCCATTCTATGACACAATATAATTGTTGAATTTGTCGATCTCATTTCCACCGTCCGCGCGGCATCCAGAAGAGCAATCTCGGGAAGCTGATTTGGGTTAGTACGGCAAAGTGGATATGGGAGCCTACGATATGGGCACGAGCCGGCCCGATGATCTTCATTTCGCGCAAATCATCGATCTACGCCATCACCAAAGTGGAGCATATTACGAGGGAAACACCCATGAATAAGACAGCAGTTCTTGGATTTTTTTTTTTTTTTTTTTTCTAACTAATTCCTACCACTCCTTTTCCTTAATGATGATCACAAAAAATTGAAACCTAAGAAAAACTGCTGCATAATAGATACAGGTAATGCTCCCACTCCGTATGCGCTACTGATCGCGCTACATCATACATATGCTCATTTCCGCTTTGGTTGATAGGGAGCCGGACCCAAAAATTTCACCTTAGAGATAGGCTCCTCCTTCTTCGGCGGGGTGACCACTCTAGGGGCATTGACTGGAGCACTAGGGCGGGGTTGGTATGGCGCAGGCCCAAGCGTGGTGACAGGCTTGGCCGGTGGGAGGGCTCCACGGGGAACATTAGCGGAGGCGCTGGGGCCGAGTCGGAATGGCGACGCGGTCGGGGCAACGGGCTTTGTAGCCGCATTGGCAGGGTTCAATTGATGGAGTGTCACGGGCTCGTACGACAGTCCCCCTGTAGGCTTGTCATAGACCTTAGGTTGAGGGCCAATTACCTTTGGCTTTGCAAAGACTGAAGACCCTATGCCTCCCGATGAAGATCTCGGCGCAACCGACTGAGAGGAACTCTGCGAGGCTGCAGGAATTTTGAAAATCGGGGCCGGTCCATGGTAAATCGCCCGAGCAGAAGACTCGGAAACTTTCAGTGTCTCGAATCCTTGGACTCCATCAGTGCCAACTGATTTCCGCGGGGATTGATTCATCTCAGCGGCATCGTAAAACTTTTCCTTGGACTCTTCTGAGGAGGATGTTTGCGGAGGAGACCGATACTCTGAGAAGTTCTTCCCAGGAGGAGTAACAGGCTCGGTCGATGTAGCACCATTTGACAGACGAGAGGCAACGCTGGGCGCGGGAGGTGCAACATTAGGCAGAGGAAAGGCAAGGTTGGTCAGAGAAGAGACAGCATTGGTCCCTGCAGAGTTTGAAGAACTACCCTCGACGAGCTTTTTGTCGGACTTACTTTTGGGGGCAGAAGATAGTCTCACTATCCTCAGCAGTGTACTCAAACGAGGGCAATTCCTGTCGGCAAATCCAAACATCACAGCAAGTTCTCTCTGCAGTTCTTCATCTTCATCAATCTGCAGATCACTCAATTGCTCTGCAGAGATCGAATTCTGTGCGGTCGTTGCAATAGTCTCAGCATTTGGCAATCGGCCAACAGGGCTGGGACTCGGCGGTCCAACATTTGCAACAATGGTCTTTTTTGGAAAGTCAATACCTGACAACTCTTCAATGCTAGGGCTTGAGAATGTGATCAAGGGAGCTTCTGCTGTAGAGCCAAAGTCGAGGAGAAGTCCAGCCGCGCTCTCACTCTTTTTCTTTCCCTTGTCGTCGCCTTGCAGAATGGCCTTCACAGGAATTTTAATTGGAACCATGGGAGATGCCACTTCTACCTTCTTCAGTGGGCTGACTTCCCTCGCAAGGGCCTCCACTTTCTTGGCCAACTTCTCCACGCGCCTTGGGCGTGGAGCGAGGATCTTCCTCGCTGGAACACGAGGAGAAGGTGTCGGAGTTGCCACCTGGGGAGCAGAAACCGTAGCTACATCTGCATTGTTGCCATTCAGAGCAGGTGCTGTGATGGGTGCTGTGATGGGTGCAGTCGTCGCGGGTGCAGTCGTCGCGGGTACAGTCGTCGCGGGTACAGTTGTCGCGGGTGGCTGTCGGGAGGGGTTCAATGGCGAAGGCACATTCGGAGCTGCGGTGCCAGATGCTGCCAACGGTGACCGGGCTTGCGCCATGAATTCCTGCGGAGATGCGATTTTAAAGGGTGACCTGCACATAAAATTAGTGGTTGGAAACACAAGCAATGATTGATGACTTACACAGGCGTTGGCTTTGTTGCCCTCGTGAGTGGGTTGCTGGTACCTTTGATTGCGTTAGATTATTGTCTAGTGGGGTTGTATTCTATTTCGAACTTACCACGAGTGAGTGGGCCCCTCTTCACATTCAAGGAAGGAGCGGGCTTTCTGCTTTTGGAAACCCCAGCTCCACGTGGAGCAGAAGAGACATTATTACTGTCTAGGGCAGGATCCAGTCTAGAGGGCATGGATGTGAAATGAGCTCTGGGGCCAGTTGGTCTGGAGAAGATTCCATCGTTAGCGAGAGAACCAAATAGAGTAGCAAGACCTATACTAACACTGTGGATGAGTGCATGCCACGGCCTCTTCCGCCATTACCTCTTCCACGGCCACGATACGGCGAGGGAGATGGGTGATTGGTGACAGACGGATTCGAGAAATTGGAGAAGTTAATTGACGGTGCCGGCTGGGACGCGCCAAATTGAAACATGGTGTTTGGAGGACGAGGACGCGGCCGAATATTCTCAATGAGCTGTGCACGGTGGCTCTGCCCATGCATCATTCCTCCAAGTTGTGCATTGATGCTGCCTTCATCATTAACAGTTGTGTGGAAGTCTAAGAATAATGTCAGCCAGAAGTTGGATAGAGGATTTCCTGGTATCAAGTACTCCGCCATTTGTCCAAATCAACCTTATTGGCTTTGGCCAATTCGAAGGCTTCGGTTCCCGGGATGTTTGACTGGCGACCAGCGTCGAGTTCCTCCAATCCAATCTGGGAGAAGTTGGAGTCGTTGTCCGCAGTCGTGATGAGCTCTCGACGTGCGTTACCGAGGTCCGCCTGAAGAGACATAGTTAGCAATGCATATGTGGGAAGCCATAAATGTTAAAGATTGCCATACCATTTGAACCGCCTTGAGGCGCTCGATCCTTTTTGCGTCCGAGTCCATTTTGAAATGAGGTATGATGGACAGTGGGACGGTAATCAGGGACAGTGAGGAGGGTTGAGAAGGAAGATGCTTTCACGGCTAGTGCAAGCACTAACGTGAAAAAGCTTCAGATAGAGGAAGCACTCTGACCGCTTTTCCGCCTTTTTGAGGGGTGTCTTGCTGAAAGAGTTGAAAGAGGTGAAATTTGATAGAAGAGACGAGAAAACCTCAGGCAATGGAGAGGAAAAACTCGTGGGATGCAGTTTGTGCACAAGTAGAGCCAAAGGGATTGGCAAGAAAGGGAGTGGGGTGGTGAAGAAGATGTGAGAGGGACGTGATCGAAAGACAACAAAGGAGATAATAACAATCCCTCTGGAGGAGTTGAGAAACAATGCTCGGCGAGATTACGGCGAGCAATCAGGTTGTTTGAGCAACGGGTCGTTTGCTGATCACAGCAAGCGACCGTGTCACAAGAAATAGATGAAGTAAAGAGCTTTGTCAGGATGAGGTCGTTGATGGGTAAAGAAGATAAGAATCGCCGCGGCAATGAGGCCATTTGAGTATGAGGAAAAATGGCGGGAAACGGTATAAAATGGCATTATTGCGCAAACGAACAACCTCTTTCTCCTGAAGCATGTTTTCCAATTCGAGACTCGATAGCTTTTAGCCTTGTCATGTTGTTTCCAATCGGTATGATAGTGTAGTCATTGGAATAGAATCATCTCTGAAGACGTTGTATTGGGAGCTTTCATGCAAAATAATGATTTGTTGTCAATCTTGTGGTATATGTACATTCTTATGTATGTACAGTGTATTGTTATTGAACGAAAGGCAGCTAAAACTTATGGGTCAGACCAGGATATCCTCCCTAGGAAGCTGCACAAGAATGGCCTTCGCCGTCATCTAATACAAGTTAGTAGTGGACTAGAGATAGGGACGTGGATGAAAGACATACTCCGAATGAGTTTGGCACCAGCTTGTACCACACTCACACCCATGACAATAAGTCCAAAGGCAACACAAAGATAGGCGGGGATTTTTTCCCGGCGGCTAGCGCTGCTGAGTTTGATGTAGCAGAGGGGAGGGAAAATGTACGCCAGAGAGGCCGCACTAGTCGCTCCAATCAGTTCAAAGACACTGCCGAGATCGCACGTTATCAATGCCAGAACCATGGATGTCACGACCAAGGCAGTGGTGAAAATCAAGTGTCGGTGGGGGTTGAATGGCTCGTCCGGGAAGTAGTAAGTTGTCATGACGGATCGGCAGACGAAAGCCTCCAGGGGCAAGGTAGTCAACATATTCAAGCCAAAGCAGCTAAAAAATGTTAGCAGGGATAAACAGAATCAGGCAAGCAGTGAATCTTACAATCGAGCAATATTGACCAAGATGTTGTCAGATGGAAAGTTGTTCAATACGTTGCCCTGCGTCTTTGAACCGAAGGAGAGGAATCCTGCTATGCCCATGGCAAGGCACATGAACAAAGACACTCCTGTCGAATAATGAGTGACGGTAGCAAACCGGTCGAGTGTGGGTCTCTTTAAGGATCCGTAGATCAGAAGACTGTTGTGGTCTAGCAGGGTGGTTAGTATCACTATGGCCCTCGGGATCGAATTGACATACGGCAAACAAACGCTGGTTTATATTAGCTACTATCCAAAAGCAATTTCAACAGAGCAACGTACCAAAAGATATGACACCAACCGCCTGGAAGAATCCCGAGTTGACAATCAGATGACTCTTGATTTCGCCCCTTGATTCCGCTGGGACACGAAAGCCTTGTGTTATGACAGTGACCACAATGATTATCATACTGACAAAAGCCAGAGCAGATGCTTTAGCCAGCTATTGACCATTAGTTTCTGGATTGTTTTAGTATAAGCAATAGGAGCTCACCTTGGCAATGTCCCTGTACAGAGACAACGGATATGAGATGCACAGTACAAACAGAACAATCACCGCTCTTCGATCCGTCAGTAGCCATAGGAACGACATTTCGCGCAGCGATGGGAACAAGGCGCCCATGACATGCGGAATCGTATCGCCGACAATGATACAAAACGCAACCATGCCACCGAAAGCAAAGGCCCATTGCGCAATTGAGATTGCCACAAGCCCGCTCTTCCCAAAGCAATACTGCATAGTAGCTTGGAATGAGTCCGCTCCACTCAACTTTGAGTTGATCACGATCAGGCGAATGGTCCAGTCCACCGTGAGTGTCAATGCCGCTAGTAGTAGGATTCCAGTTGTCATGCCTGCTTGGCGGAGAGCGTAAGGCTGGCCAATGATTCCTGCCCCGATAATGCTGTTTGCCATATTCATGAATGCCATCTTCATTCCGCTCCGTGGACGCGCGTTCTCCAGGTGGTCCTCGGGAAAGAAGTCATCCGAGGTAGCAAGGGTCACACTCGGTGCCTCGATATCGGTTAGAAGAGGCACAGACTGTCCTCCGTGTCGCATCCCAGGTGTTCCTCGGTCTCCAAGCTCGTAATCCTCCTCGTCTAACCATAGGGCCTCGTCAGGGCTGTGGGCGCGTCCGTTCTCTTCGTGTACCTCTTCACTCCCTTGGTGGCTTCCCCCCTCGGATTCCTCGTCCAGGTCGAATCGAACTCGGTTCAACGTACGCGGTGTGCGCCGTTGTCCATCGGGCGCTGGCTGCGATATTGAAGAATGGCGCTTCAGGTGAGGTCTTGTCTTGGGCGCAGACCCTAGGGGCGAAGTGGCATCATGGTGGACTATGAGGTCGTCAGGCTCCTCATTGGACGGAAGCATTAGGGACTGAGCTTCAAGCTCCTCTGGGTCATTTCGACCACTGAAAGGGTCATTGTGTCCCTCATCCCCGGGCATTGTTGCACCGTGAAAGTCGCAGGAACGTGGGAGTTCCTTTGAGGCCAGCTTATGGTGGGCTGCACGTGATGCTTATCGATAAGAGGTCCACCGGCGATAACGGCCGTTCCGCGTCAGACCCGCCGATCGATGCACAAAGGTGGTGCGAGTCTGGTCAAACTGTGGGGAACTGGGTTTTTGGCAGAAGTTAATCCGTGGACCTGATCCAGTTCATACTTGCTTAATTCAAGCTCCAGGGCTGCTTTCTGAGAACGAATCGCCTGATAGATCGCAAAGTTTGTCTTTCAGGTTTTTCCACACCTTGAACTTGAACTACCTAGCCTAATGCCTCCGAAATATATATGGACCCAGTAGCAACACCAAAACATGACAATTTCGTCAAAAAGCATACGAGTATGATGTAATAATCGACCAACTTATCCAAACAAACACCTTCCAACGTTCCAAGGTTTAAAGGTTACTGGCCTCTAAATGCGAGTTCATTGACACTGCTGTAACAGAAATTACGGGAATCATGTGCTTTTCCAACTGTGGCCTCAGGTCTCTAACTTATTCGTAGAGCTCTAGATGCCGTGTCCCTTCACCACCCGAGCACTTTCCCCAAAATCTCAGCTGGTGCCCAAGTTGTTCTTCAAACCTTCATGAAATCCGAGGACCCTGGCATGCATTCCAGGATCAATAAATTGTGACAAGCTTTGTCTTGACAGATTTCGGATGAAATGCCTGCACCATGAGGCACATTGTTGATGTGGGCCAATGTCTTCTTCATGCCACCAAATCGCAATTACAGCTGCACTTTGCAGCAACTGCAAGCTTGGGTCATAATACCTCGAGTGAAACAGATCCGTCCCCTCAATGGCCACATCCGGTGTCAACATGGATCAGAGAAGCCCCAGAGCTCGAACTGCGCTTTTTCGTTCGTTTCGGTTCGGACCTAGAGCCCACCGGGTGCTCATTGATATCCAAATTAGAGAAGATGTTGTGTTGTTCAACGGTAGGGCACTCATATTCGTTGCCCAGGTAGTATCGCTTCACTGATGTCTGTTTGACAGGTCTGGCTGGATCTCGGCTTCAGCATAACACCCAAAAGTAGTGGTATTACCATGAACACCGACCGTCCTCGCGAACATTTCCTTGTGCTTGGGCTTTGCAGAGAGATTACCGGACCATTTCTTACAAAGAGGCGATCCCTACCTGCTGTCCTACAAAATCCTCCAGATACCCAACCTCCACCAAAAGTACCGATCGTGTCTTTGGCCGCCATTGAGATATACTTGGAGTGTGGCTACTTGTTTCGCCCAGATGAACAGTCCCAGAAGCTGTCAGTCACGATTGATACAGAAACGGAGCCTCGGTACTCAGCACACTTCCCATCATGTTCCGACTCACCCACAAATTTGATGTTGGACTTACCCGTTGGCTTTACTGGCTCCGCCGAGAGAGACTCAATACCCAGAGGAGATATTGTTGACCAGTCATCTCGAGATTTTCTCGCACTGGTGGATTTTGGTCTTCAGGAGTTGCTGTCATCTGCCGCTACTAAATGCTCTGACATCAAAGTCATCGAGAACAATCTCCAAGCCCTCCGCAAGCTGGCTCCAGTCATTTTCAATACAGGATATCGTGAAGTACGACCCGAGGGTTTAGAGCCTGTGTAATTTGACTAACGGGGACAGGCAATGAACGAACGAGCCATTTCATGTCCCATTATCTCCAAAGCGGTCAACTCGATGTTGGCCAACACCTCCGACCCAATCCTGCAAAAAGAAGTCTCCAACATACCCGTGGATCGGAAACAGTGGATCGGGAACAGCCTGTGGCGCATGGGTCAAGCCCAACTCCTCCAGCTGAAGGCTCCAAAGGCATGTGGATCCTTTCTTTCTCATCGCTCATCGATGAACGGACTCCAACCCAATGGCGATCCTGCCGTTACGGCTTCCTTTGCGGGTGACGTCTTCGGCGGGGAAGATATCCTCGATCTTGACGATGACTGGGACTTAGATACTGGAAACGAATGTGACTTTGACGACCCCCCGCAAATAATGCACACCGACTTCGATGATGAACCAGATGGCCCACTCATCAGAAGTAGCGGTGAGTCCAGCTTTCAGGACCTATACGAATCCACTCAAACAACACTCGACAGCCTTCGGCCCTCCCAGGCCGTCTCCCCTCCCCACACGGATACCGAAATGCTACTATTCGATTGCGACCTTGGATAGATGGATATTCCTCCACACGGGGCGAACAGGACATGATGGATTTACTTCTCTATTTTTGCGCACAACAGTGATCATGTAGATTTGTATACATATAGCCTTGAAAAAACCAAGCATACAATTTGAGCGCTTTGCATTGTCCTCGAGTGCTTAACTCTCATGTTCCACATTCTGGGCTTAGGCTCTTGGTGCTTACCAGTCTGCCCATATGCGTCAGGTTGTCGCCCGGATCGTAACTTGGAGGGGCCAACATGTGCACATACAGATGCGTTAGCATATCATATGCAGTGCTGCGTATGAAGCATTGAAGAAGCAATCATGTAGGGCTGACCCATGGGGATGGTGGTGTGGCTTGAAGCTAGCAGTGTGGGGGAAAATCCGGGGAGATCTGGATGGTGGAGCCAGTTGTGAGTCTTGTGACCGCTAGATTCGTCTGGAATGAAAAGCAATTAGTTGTTGCTTGAGGCCTCTATTTTTAGTCATTTTACCCGACGGGCAATTTCTTCCACATTGTTAAACACGCATCAAGTCTTCGCTCTGTACAGATTTCCTTGCACCGGTATCCAATCATCTTCATCGGCCCGTGCCATGATTTCGAGGACAATTATTGTTGGTTGCCTGGAGCATTGCCCAACTAGATCAACCAGGAAACTTCTTCCTCTGCGACCAAGGATATGACCTGTTGGTTCCGACCGCCCGTTCCCGTAACGCTTGGACCATAGCTAAAGGCGTATGGCAAGACATGTGCAGGCTTTCACCGATGCTGTAGGCTACACCGGATGAATTGCCACGTACAGGGGCCGATTTGAAACAATGCCTGTCCCCAGCACATCTGTACATACCTAGACAGACTCGTATTGGCCCAACACAATCTTCGTTATCTAGGGGGCTAGAAAAGAATCTCTGAGGAATCCCGCCAAGTCCAGGATTGACACAGCCCGACCCTTACAGCTACGTAGCCACAGAAATGTGCAGAAAAGATTGCGCCACTCTACTGGGTCTGCTGATCATTGATATGAATTCCGAAGCATCCGCATTCGATTCACCGGCTCCGGCCGTGGTAAGACCGGGGGAAAGAAGATTAACAATTAGAGATTGCCCCAGCTCCCCTACGCCGTAGATCGAGGCACACGTCTCACCGCTCTCCTGGTCATGGGATGAATCCCCTCAACAATCTGAGACGAGGCAGATCCATTTTAAGTGGAGCCATGATTTGCTTTCCAAACTTCTCGAAATGCTTACGCGTGTGTGCAGAGTTGAGTTTCCAGCGGGGAAGAAGCCACTCAGGTTCAAGTGATTGGATTCATGGGTCGGGTCCCCTGTTCTCGGGCCACTGCTCATAGGAGAATTATTACCCCATCATGCAGAGGGGACGGGACAACGCCCAGTAATGGATCTACGGGGGACAAGCAATTCACCGGGGGAAATGATCATCCGAGGGGATGATGCCATTTTGGAAGTACTGGGATGTACTGTGTACAGGTCAGCTGGACACATTCTGGTGGGGACGGGGAGTACGGGGTACACTCCAGACCCGATCGCTAAGTACCGGGTACAATGATCAGTCAAGCGCCGTAGATCTCCGACCAACAATTGTGGTGAGTTCGGGTGGTATTCCCCGTCATAGTAGAAACTTTCTTTCCCCTCAGTTGAAACGTTTTTGCTCTATTCAAGAGGTAGATTTCTTGTTTTATCTTTTAAAATAAATACTACGTTATCTCTCACCCCTGAAAGTAGTGAACGTCAAGACTTGGGGGGACAAATTATTGGAACGTGGATCCCACTATCGATAACGGGTCCAGACCGCCAAGAAAGTGGATTCATAGCTCTCCCCAACGATTCCCGTGAGCTGTCCAGGGTTATTCTATAAAGGGCGCTGCTGTTGTTCCTCTTCCAAAGTTCCCGTTTGTAAACTCTCTTTCTCCGTCATACGTACCTGACTCAAGTCCTTATCTCCTGGACTTCCGCTTTCAACCTTTCACACCTTATATCTACCTACCTTCCCACCCAACCTAGCTTGGTATACTATCAACCTTTCACATCAGAATGGCCGCTCCTCGTTCTACTTCCCTGCGTGCTCTGCGCCAGATCTCCAACCAGCACTCTGCTGCCCCTATCGCCCGTCGTGGTCTTCACATCACCGGCGTTCAGTCCGCTCAGCTGGCCGGCGCTGCCGACAAGGAGCGCCTCCCCTCCAACCATGACGTCCTCCAGTCCCGTGCATTGAGCATTGCCATGCGTCGCATCAACAGCAATGCTTTCTCTGAGTATGTCATCCCAACCCCTCAAGTCTACCTAACATAATTCCAAAGAATCCATCGAACTAACATACTCCAGATCATCCCGCCAATTCAACACTTCCCGCGCCAACAAAGCTATCGGCGATGCCTCCACCGTCGACTTCGTCTACATGCCCTCCATGGCTGATCTCGAAGCGGCCCCCCTCCGTTTCTCTTCGCCCCGTGTCCCGGTCCTTCCCGACCTGTCTTCCCACCAAGCATCTCAGTCTCCTTCCTCCACACCCATGAAGCCCCAGATCTACACCGTCGCCGGTGCCGGCGCTGACGTCGCAGCCAGCGCTATGAGCGAGGTCGTCGATAACCACGCTGTGGATCTGGATCCGTTCTCCCTCACCGAGGCTGTTGGCCGCTCAAGAACTGGCGAGATGATGCAGCGTCAGGCTAACGGTTCTGGTGCTGGCCAGCCTGGTGTTGTTAAGGAGCTGTGGGCTGGGTTCTTGGATGATGTCCTTGGTCCCAAGCAGTCTAATCTCAGGAACTAAGTTCCGGTTGTTAACTTCTCATCTTGGAAGTCTGATGGTTGATGAAACGAATTTTCTTGGTGCTTGCCTCCAGTTTATTCTATTCTTATTTTCTATTTCTTTTTGTTCCGGGATGAACATCCGGATTGTTTGAGAACTAGCGTTGCGATTGTATTATTGATATTGTTGTCTTTGGGGAAGTGCTCTCCTTGACTGTTTCTGAGAATCTATTTATCTTTTGTGATCCATTTCATGAACATCAATTGAAGTGAATTGAACTAAATTGAATCAGTTGATTTACAAATGACTCATAAACTACGTAGTTAACCCCTAAGTCCGATACTATACTGTAGTTAGTCCGATTTAATTTTCGTTTTACCGAGGTCTACCCACCTGATCGACAAATCCATGATCTACACATACCCGGACTAAACACTCCGCTCCGACAATCCAACAGCCAACAATTGAGTCACACTATTGTAATCCCGACAAACCCGAGGTCATGAGACCGGGTAGAAAATTCAATGCCGTCGGGTCTTTCGTTCAATTTTGTTGAATACCCCATACCCCCGGAGGGATTCGGTTAAGGGACTATTGCGTGACGCAGGATCCACACGCGATTTATTTTTCCGCCCTGACTACTGACCACACTACGTACTAATTTACTTTTTTTAGGTTTCCGAGATTAGATCTCTGCGTTTCGTCACCTTTGGCCTTTATCCGGGGCTGATTTTATCCACTGTTCCCGAGGTGTGGGTTTTACGGGGAGAACTGTGCTCCGGTGTTGTTCTTCTATTCTATGCCGCTCCGCTTCCCCGGGGTGTCGGCTATGGAAGGTTCCTCGGGATTGAATTTATGGGAAAGGCTTCTAGTGCTCTTTAGTTCCTGAGACGAGGATTGTTTGTGGATCGTCGGATCCGTGGGATTGGAATTGGGCATTTTCAGGTTGACTATCTAGACAACGGCTGATACATGAAAGGAACACCGTATATGTCGTTGTGTATTGAATATTAGATCGTCTTGTGGCTAAAGACTGTTTTTCTATGCCATTGATCATCGTGAAGGCATACATGAAGTCATTGCCACAAAGTGAGTGCCTTTTCGTCTTTCCGGGGTAATTCTCCGGTCTCCCCCGAGAAGATCATGAGGGTTAGGGCTTCAGTGTGTTTTCAACCTTAAGCCGTTTGAAGACTAGTTCTCAATTGTTGACGTGTGCCTTTTAGTTAGTGGACCCTGCATACTAGTACATCCTAGTCAGGGTTTTATTTAGACGCAATGTAGTATGCGGGCCGTTTGTACTACCGTGCTAGGAAAGACACCGGGAAATGGGCGATGGATACTCAAGAGGTCATTTTCAAGAAGACAAATTTCACTTGCCAAAACTTCGACCTTAGAACTTCGAGTCGGATCTTAAGTCACGGGCGATAAAATTCGCGGCTTCTCGCCAGTTGCCGATCGATTGGTGGTAGGATGAACCCCGGAAACCTCGGTCATGGAGAGCTTAAACAGCTTCAGGGAAAGAATAATGATTCTCAAGCTAAATTTCTAGGTGCAGGAGATTGTTCACAAGAAGATTGCTGGGAAGACTTGCCTGCATAATTAATTGAGAGATTCTGCAATTGAGTGTTGGTCATTCATGTTCGGAGGGTCACACCCGGCGATGACCGCGTTATGTAGCACCACGTAGGCAAGGACTTGGCGTTGACGCAGAACACATGTAAACACAACTGCAGATCTAGACCGTTGAGACCGACTCAAATGCATGAGATGACCAGTCAGGTCGATCCGCCAAGCCAATATGCGCTCCGTGCGCTCAAGAACACCCGTTCACTTTACCCCTATCTTGAATATTCTATACCATCTGGTTCATACTGACTGAAGGCGAATATCCTCCGTAGTTTAATTAGACTGTCCAACTTCATTCCTTGTTTTTTAATCTCACACAAAACCAGGAACCCCATTTTTCATTGACCAGTCAACGCAGGAAACTTGGACTAGCGCTTGGTTAGCTTCTTGGGATAGGTCGATCACAACCTGGAACAGCATAAAGGTGGACCCTTAACTCCCTTAGTTTAGCTGGTCTTGTCAGGGGAGGATTTGCATCAGTGGTTCAGTGGTTCTTGGATGGACCCGCCACCTTCTCTTTGCCCCCTCACTGCTCTTTTCTCCAACCTCTTGCTCCTTGTGTTTTATCGTCATTCTTTATGCCTTTTTAATTGCTTCTGTTCTGCTGTTTGCTTTTCTTTCAATACAATTGACTTCTTTGAATATACACTCGCTTTACATATTTACTTCATCTCGGCTTTTTTCGACTCCTGACCCTGAGGAACCCTGCCGATTACGTCTCCACCACTCCATAACCTTGAGAACCTCAGATTACTACCAATTGAAAAGTGCTCGGACTGAAGACTTCTCACTTTCGCATTGTTTCAACAAATGACGACTCGGTTTATTCATTACTAGATCCCTTTGTTGGATCATGCGTCTCTCATCATGCCTCGTCGTTACGGGCCTGTCAATGGGCGTGAACGCCTTTTATCCATTTGAGATCAAGATTGACTCGACACCAAGTATCTCGACTTTGGAGAAAGTGCAACGTCGTTTCATGCCCTGGACCCTGCTGCCGGACGATTCCGAGGAAGAAAATGCAAACGCCAAGCCATTGACCCTTGGCATCAAAAAGTTCCCCGTTCGCCGTGACAATAGGTACACCATTGTCGAAGCCAACACGCCGACTCTACCCAACAGTGCCCCACTGGATCAAGATGGTAATGACTACTCCTATTTCGCAATGGTGGAAGTTGGGTCGCAGAAGGAACAAATGTTGTTAGTCCTCGATACTGGATCCCCTAGCACCTGGGTATTCAGTTCCGAGTGCACATCATCAGTCTGTACAAGCCACAATGTTTTCGACACACAAAATTCAACAAGCTACCACTCGAACAGCTCGACAATCACAGTCGGGTACGGAAGTGGTACTATTAAGGGAAACCTGGGCCAAGATACCTTGTCCATTGCCGACATGGATGTCACCCTTACATTTGGACAAGCCACTTCGGCGACATCGGCTTTCGCAAGCTATCCTATAGACGGAATTCTTGGTTTGGGCCGATCAGGCACTGCGGGGTGGACTATCCCCTCCTTCATGGATGCTGTCGCTCAGGATCATTATCTCACGTCTAATATTGTTGGATTCCACCTTTCGCGCGCTGCAGACGATGCGAAAACCGGCGAGGTGAACTTCGGTCAGCTTGATACTACCAAGTTCAATGGCAATATTAGCTACACTGCCACCGATTCGGATATCTGGTCAATTCCCCTGGATGATGCCTATGTGAACGGTGTGGCTTGCAGCTTTTCGGGCAAGTCCGCCACCATCGACACTGGAACCACGTACATCCTGATTCCACCAGATGATGCGGCAACACTCTTCGCTATGGTTCCCTCATCCAAGAAATCGGGTGACAACTACATTATCCCATGCGACTCGACCGCAACCATTGAGTTCGAATTTTCCGGTATCAAATACTCCATCTCACCTAAGGATTATATTGGGGCCTCTAGTACAGACGGCTGCGTGTCAACTATTGTGGGTTACCAATTCTCTGGATCCGACCAGTGGCTCGTTGGCGACGTCTTCCTAAAGAATGTCTATTCGGTCTTCGACTTCGACAATGACCAGGTCGGCTTTGGAACATTGAATAATTCAACTGTCTCTGGAAATGGAACTTCCACAGTCCCGACCGTCACTACAACTGAAGGCTCTGCCGTCACCGCAACTGGTACTGCTGGTACCACGGCTGCGGCATCGACAACGACATCCGCCGCAGCTCTCAACTCGGGATCCCGCTTTTCATCTACAGTTATCCCTTCACTATTGGTCATCATTGCCGCCATCCTTCTTTAAAAGTGCAACTCCTTCTCCTTAATCCCGATCACCGGATTACGGCAATCACAATTCCAACGCTTGTATTATTTATCTACACGGGCCCTAAGTGCATTTACCCACCCATTTCAAGGCGTCATTCTGTTCATACATGGGTCCCACGCATATCTTTCCAGGTCCATCTGCTCATACTTTACGGATCTTATTCTTACCTCGTTGATATCCCCTTCGCACATACTATTCGTTCTTAATGTGGGCGATCCATCTACATTCGCTTTTGCACCTAGAGTTGCTTTCTTTTTCCATGTTTACTGGGACATTGAACATTCCTCAGCCCAACACTCTTTATCATCAATGTACAATAGAACACAATTTGACGATGGAAAACCCATCATTCCGAATCCTCATAATTATCTTTCTTTTCTGTCATTTTCTTGGCTGGGATATATGTATGCGACTTTAGACTTGACGCTATTTCAACGCCAGTGGATGCCTTGACAGTAATAGGCAAAACTTCTAGTATTTCAGTCCTCATCTCAACACACCTTCCCGCATCTTTCCACCCATCTGGAAATCTTGATAATTATGAATATCTGATCAATCCTGTTGATGGAGAGGATCCGGCCTTTCAAAGTCAACTCTAGCAGAACCTTTCTATCGCTGACCCAAGACAAGAGAAGATTGTTACTACGAGCTATTTGAAGTTGGACTGTTAATTGGGCTTCGCTTGAGGTTAATTGACCTTTTTTGATTTAAACTTCCCCGTTTATACTGTTTCTTTTAAGCCATTGTTCGTGCTTCATAAATGTTTCATATAAGGTTTACCCTTATAGGAATCATTTAGGAAGCACGAACTGACGACTTCCAGGACGACTTCAACGGCGACGACTTCCAGGATAACGACTTCCAGGATAACGACTTCCAGGATAACGACTTCCAGGATAACGACTTCTAGGACGACGACTTCTAGGACGACGATTCCCACTAACGACTTTAACAGCGACGGATTCCACAACAATAACTTCCACGATGACGACGACTTACACCGGCGACTTACAGCCAACGACTTAACCTGGAACTGTAAACCTAGGGCTTTAACTATAACTTAATTTGAGACTCAATCTAGAACTTACGAACGATGGACCTAACGACGACTCACGAACGACGACCTACGAGCTGGCTCATGAACTGACCCACGACAGACGGTCTTATAAACGGACTAAAAAATGAACTCGCGATCGTACTCAAGAACGTATCCACGAATGTACTTGATAACGGTACAAACGATGGACTTATGTGTGATGGACTCACGAAACCTCCTCATGAACAGGTGCTGACCGAATCAGTCTACTTATCCGGTGTCTCAGCACTACCCCTCTGGAAAAACACCAGACTCCTGAACACACTTCCAAAGCATTGGGTCCGATAATTTAGAATACATGTGCAGCACCAAAGCCACGATAAAAATGCATAATTCAACGTCGTGGTATTATTATCTCTTCATTTAAATTGCCACGTATTCGTCGCCAGGGTCAGGGCATCAGTTCTCGAATCCCAGGCTTAGGACACCAGTGAAAGTGGAGCTCACCATGCGACGTATATATTTGAAAGAAACGCTGAGATATGTGGCTTCGAGAGGCATGAGTCACATATGCAGGGCTTCTCCAGGCCTCGAGAATCATTCAACGAAGATCAGCGAAGCAGCAAAGAGCAATATGCCAAAGTCTAGCTTCTCGTCTTTACACACAATATAACTAACATAAATTGAGAACAATTTAAAACCGTACCCGATCTTAGTGGATATCAAAAGCCATAACTTAGACACCTTGATTCCCAGGCGTGCTCAAAATTCCTCCAGTAAACACCCCTGCAACCCTTACACCAGCCACAACCCAGAGATCTGCCGATCTACACAAACTCGGCGTCTCTCGCCGACTCGGCACTTATTAGTCATAAGTCCCGAGTTTCCCCGTACTCTTGCCGGTCCGGTTTCTCAGCCGAACGCTAAACCCGATCGGGTCACTCCCTCGGACCAACAGCGTCATGGCGCATAGTAATCCCTTTTTCCTCATCCCACGATTACCCAGAACAACCTATACACAATGTTCAGTCTCGCAGGAAAAAGAAGCGCAATTGCGCAGTCAAAATGCTTAACAGCTCACACTCTCCCAGCACGTGCTGTTGTGGTTGCACAGCCGTCTAATACCAACCGAGACTTCCACTCAACACCGACAAATGCCGCGTTCCGGCCGACGTGGATGCCCATGCGCGTTAAGACTCCGTGGATTGACGCGTTGACGGCGAGTCGAGAGGCTGCGCGTAATGCTAAGGCGGGTGTTGAGGCGCCGCCGGTTGTTAAGCCGGATTTGACACCGAAGAAGATGTCCGATGGTCGCTATAGTGCTGTATGCATGGTTCATTTCTGATGTTTGGAGTTCTGAAACTGACCGGTTCCCATTAGATTCTGCCTTTAGCTCAGGACAAATGGCTTTTGGATACTTATCTCAATGCCTCTGGGCATATCCGGTGCGTTCACCTGTGATTTTTCAGAATCACCGAGCTAATCAGTTCCTAGGCTTGGTTCGCTTCTGATGGACCTTGATGCGCTGGCTGGAGTTATTGCATACCGCCACACTGGAGATGGTGTTACCACTGTCACTGCTGCCGTGGATCGTATCACCATTGAGAACCCATTGATGGAGATCTGTGATCTCGAGCTTAGTGGCCAGGTCACCTACGCTACAGGCCGATCAAGTATGGAGGTTTCTTGTCAGGTTGTCAAAGTTCGACCGGAAGGAGAGGAGCCTAAGCCTGAAGACGTCTTGATCACTTGTGCCTTTACCATGGTCTCATTAGACCCTGTGACGAAGAAGTATGTCTACTATCCTTTCAGCAAGTCCGAGTCTAATACTAACAAACACCCACAGGCCTGCCAGTGTTGCCCCTCTGCTAGTTGAGACTGAGGAAGAGAAGCGTCTTTTCCAAAAGGGCGCAGAAAACTCTAAAGCCAAGAAGGCCCTCAGAACACGCAGTCTGCTCGAGAAAGCACCCGATGACGAGGAGAGTAACCTCATCCACTCCATGTGGACCAAGGAGATGTCCTACCTGAGTAAGTACCTCATTCAAACATTCACATACCAAGTAACTAACAAATTAGACCCCGAAACCCCAATCACCCGCCCCGAAAACTCAGTCTACATGAGCGATACCGTCCTCAAATCAGCTATGATCATGCAACCCCAAGACAGAAACAGACACAACTTCATGATCTTCGGTGGTTTCCTCTTGAAACAATCCTTCGAGCTAGCATTCTGCTGCGCTGCCTCATTCGCTCACGCCAGACCCAACTTCTTAGCGCTGGACCCTAGTACTTTTGAGAACCCCGTCCCAGTTGGGAGTGTGCTGTACCTCCGTGCGACAGTTGCGTACACCGAGCCTGAAGAGCGTGAGGGTGATAGCAGTAAGTACACTAAGGTGCAGGTGCGTGTTGACACTAAGGTGCGGGATGTGGAACATGGTACCAGGAAGTCCACCGGTATGTTCAACTATACCTTCTTGGTTGAGAAGGATATCAATGTTATGCCGAAGAGCTATGGGGAGTACATGCTTTGGACTGATGCCAGGAGGAGGGCGCTTAATGCTGCGACTATTGATCCGGCGCATAAGACGAGTGCTTTGCGGAGTATCAAGGATAGTGTTACTGAGTAGATGTCTTTGTTTAATCGGGTGATATGGGTGATATTATGTACATAAATCTGTTAGCAAAATATGTGATGTTCGGCATCTAGGCCACCCCGGCGTCGATTATACATGTTTCTTTTTTTTCTAGGGTATAATGGAACATATACTAACTTTTCGGACTACCTAAACTGTTTAAGTACAAAATTTTTTTGAACCCAAGACCAATTCTCTCCACTGTCATCACCCCAACTACGCTGCCCCATTATCAATAGTGAGACTATCCCCACCAGCACCAGAACTCTACTCAATTGCCAATAAACTCCCACCAGTAATATCTCCCACTTAGTCTAGCATTGATCCTCCCTCCAAATTGCAATCTACTCCACACTAACCAACCCAGAGTATCAAGATTCCCTTTTGTCTTCCATATTCAAGCTCGGCTTCAGTCCCTCGGCACTATGTATGCTGTATCAAGCTGGGGATCATGCTGCATAAGAATATTTGGTCAATTCTGTTGGCCCGATTGAAAATTGAAACCTAGCACTCAGGAAGGAGAGGATCTGATATCGCAAGAATGAACACTTTCGGGACCATTCTACTATCAATTGACGCGAGAAAGAGACGGCAGTTCCTCTGAGCTATTTGTCATGGTTGAGCTGACTAGTTGTTTCATATGAACGATCCTATTTTATCCTTTCCTTCAAACAGTCTGTGCTTCCTAATCATTTGCATTTAAGGTTTACCCTTAAATGCAAATGATTAGGAAGCACCAACTTGCAAAGCATTTTCTTGCAAAGCGTTTCCTTGTAATTTTCTTGCAATTTTCTGCAAAGCGTTTCCTTGCAAAGCACCAACCTGGAAGTATGGACCAAGGAGGCAAACCCTAAGAAGCACGAATTTAAAGATCATCAATCTAATCACAATTGCAATCCGGAGTTGCGGATTGAATATAGTCGTCTAAGCTTGGACTGATATTATAACTATTCGTTTGTGCTGAAATATGGATGCGTCCATGCTAGTGCTTTGATATCAAATCCATTCGCACTGAAATATAAACGCATCCATGCTAGTGCTTTGAAATTAAATTGCATTTCAAGGTAAACCTGAAATGCAATTTAAGTTCGAAGCACGAACAGCTAAGATAATTTTCGGGGGAACGGGGACTGTTCCAGAGTGAACAGCAAGGTTGTTATCAAATGTAATAGCACAAATTCTGCCTGAAGATTTTTTGTCAGTTTGTTTGAAAAATTAAAACCTTGGAACTAGTTTCGTGGCTTTTCAAACGTTAGACTGAGTAGTGGACCTGGGCACTCCCATAGACTTCCAGGGCTGGAGATCTTCGTCTAGAACGTTATAACCCCAGTAACATACACATCTAATCAACAAGAACCCAAGAACGTTGGAAGCGGAAAGAATCCATTCCGGTCTAACTTCTCACACGTATATACACTCAAAATATATATAAGAAGGTCAAAAAGAATCCAAAGATTCCAAAAAGAAAACTCCACCAATGAACAAAGGTTGACTCCAACTCATGGAGAATGATGAAAATTCCACCCAGGTAATGCACCAGTATACACATAATGGCTGTACCTAAATCCAAACCAAACCCAAGGAAAACTCCTACCAATCTTTCCTTGCCCAGGAAACAATCGCCGAAAATGAAATGAAAGATATCGTGTCACGTTAATATGCAGCCTTCATAAACTTTTGAAAGCACTTTTGTATTTTCATGTTGATGCGTTGGTGTGATAGTGCTGAAAGTGGAAACAATGCGAGGTGTTGATTGTGTCGTTGGAGACCAATCGCGCAAAAAGAGAAGAGGAGAGGTGTTGCTCGCATGATGGCCAATGCAAAAACCAATAGCCCAAGGTTATCACTGCTCAGTAAGAACCTCATCAATAGTACTACCAGCCAAAGACCCATTTGTCTTATCCCTAGGCTCAGGCGGAATCTCATCTTTCATACAAGCATTTTCCAAAATATTCGTCCACTTGCCACTCGTACCGGCATGACTATGCTTCAAATGCTGACGGAAATGATCCGCACGGAAGAATTTCTTCGCATTGTTGCACTCGCCGAATTTATGTACGGTGGTTAGATGGTCGAATCTGGCATCCCAGTCTGGGCGGGGGAAGTTCGGGAATTCCTCGCCGCAGTAGCCGCATGTATCGTGTGATGGACCGGCGTTTGTTTGGTGGGATGGTGCTGCTGAGCCGTGGAAGGCGGCTTGGAAGCTTGAGAGGGCGGCACAGGACCATGAATGGCGGCGGAGATGGAGGGAGTTTTGGTGGCGTTCTGCTTCGTTTTTGTTTTTGAAGCGGTTGTTGCAGTACTGGCATGAGTATTGTTTTTCCATTTCGTGGGCTCTGTTTGGGGTTAGTGTCTGGTATTCTTTTTGGTTGTTTGAATGATGGGTCTTGCTTACCGAAGATCTTCTGGATTGCCGAATTTCTTCGGTTTCTTCGGACAGCAATCGCAGATGTAGAGTCCACTGATTTTGGAGGTTGTGGGTTTTGGTGTGTTTAAGGCTGTTGGCATTGGCACTTTGCCTGTGGAATCTGTGGCGGGTGGTTCGAGAGTATTTGAACCCATTACAGCCCTCGGCATTGGCTGAACAAGTTGAATCGGGGAGCTAGGGTTCAAAATCGACTTTTCATGGAATGTATCGAGATCCGAACTGGGCGAAAGTCCTCCGGGAGATAGTCGGTCATATGGAGAAAGGCTTGTCATGCTACTACCTCCAATAGAGAGGGTCGATGAGTAAGATCCAGAGGTTCTAATACTCAAGGATGAAGCCGCAGACAGAGTTCGTTGACTTGGGGCATAACTGCTGTTAACCGTCAAGTTATTCGTGAATGGCTGTCCACTAGTTCTCCGTTGCGACAAGTCTCCGTTACTGGTAGCCACATGTAAGGTATGACGGTCATCGGTAAGCGGTTCTCGGGGAGGAGAAGAAGCTCTTCGCTTCATACCCTGCCTTGAACCATCGGGGTATGGCGGAGTGGGCTCTCGAAGAATAAATTGCCTTGGGGGCATGGGCTCGTCCAGGTATGGCCTTGGAAGTACTGGGTCGTCTGATCCAAAATCTCCTTCAATATCAGAGAACACACCCTGGTCGTAACTTCCGCGGTTTGATCGACTCGGTAGACTGATACTATCTTCCCGTGAAGGTGTGGTTTTGTGATGACGTCTTCGACCCACATCGCGCATGTAATCGTACTCTAATGCTGATGAAGGTGCGGTGCTTTCCACGCTTGGACTGCGACCTCCGTCGATATATTCTCTCCAGCCAATGCTAGATCTCGGGGATACCCCTCCGGATGTAGGACTATAGGACCATTTCACATCGAGCGTAGAACCCTCTGACGGACCTGGCGAGGGCAGGTTGCTAGCTGACCGAGACGGGACTGTAAGTGACGAAATCGAACCACGGTGATCAGATCCATGACTGATTGAGCCTCGAGGTGATAATGAATTTCCAATCTTTGACAATAAGTGTTGATCATACGCATTGGATGAATCCTTGACGCTTCTTAACGAAAAGTCGCGCTCTCCTTTTAATCTATCAGGTCGTTAGCGCATTGCTCAGAAATCGAGATTAAATGCACCAAGTCACAAATCTCAACTTGCAGCAATTCTCCTGCACATTTACTCACATGGCACCTGAAGGAGAAGTGACGGACATGGAATTGGGAAATCCATCATCTGTAGGTGGAGGCGGCTCTATCTTAATATGGGCCTCCGGACTGCGTGACAACGGGAAGCCGCTTTGTCTTCCTTCTAGCTCATCCACCGCCATAGGATCACTTCGTGGAGTCGTATCAGTTCGACGATGTCCTCCAAACAAGCTTGAATTCGGATTTATCGGCGGAAGCGCAGTGGGAGTTCTTGAGTTCGCATGGAGCCAGCCAGCATCATAACCATTTTCCAAATCCCGAATCCTCGGTGGGGGAGGTAGTGGAGGGGGCGCAGTATCCATGACAGGTCGAGAAGGTATAGGTAACGGGCCGTGTGATGAGTATCGCGAATCGGGCATTGCGTGTGGGGGTCTCTCGGGCGAATTGTAGTGGTGTTCCTTGTAATCATAAAAGCTCGGCGTAGATGGATGTCTCGGGTCCATTCTAGGACTAAAATGTTAAGGTGATAACAGCCGACGCGATCTCACATGAACGAGCTAGAAGACCGGGGTGGCGTCGCGCGGGAGAGAGATCCTCTCTCCCTTTTTTAGGACAAAAAAAATAAAGTCAAGCTCCACGGTGTTATCGGAAGGTTAAGCAAATTGAATCAAGATCCGGTGTCGCAGCAATAACCCAATCCAGTTGAGCGCCAACGTCGGTCGTGAAACCAGCTCGGATTCCTAAGCGGACCGTTGACTAGCTTCACCCCGATTTTAGAATGTCCAGCTTGTAAAGTAAGCGCGAGAGTGGAAGGAATTTTAGGTGGCGACTGGGGCTAGTAGTCGCGAGATGTCATGCGACTTGTACTAGTTGGAAGTCGGACTGGTGGAACCAGGCGAGCGCGGGTGAGCTGATATTGCGCAAGGAATAGTAGGGCTGAAGAAAGAATGTCCTTACCTCGAGGCGAATCGCCTCATGGAATATGAAACGTCCGCTGCAGTAGTGACACGCACAGCCCTGTGGAAAAAGCCGTCCCATAGACACCAATCAATGGCAAGTTGCGGGACTGGTACCACACATGCTCCTCTGCAGGATCCTTGGAAAGTGTAAAATAAAATAAGGAAATTGGTGATAAAACCAGAAAGTGAAAGCGAGAAAGTTATTGCGACTAGCAAGGTAAACGAGTCGCGAGTATAAAGCAGTCTTAATGGGGCCCCGCCACTAGCTGAACAATATTCGGCTGAACACACAAACGCAAAGGAATGGGTACGAAAGGCTGAAAATCCCCCAGAACACAGACACTAGTCCACACAAGGGTAATAAGGGTAATGCAAAAGGATTTGCGGGAAATCGGGCAGTAGAAAGTCGGGGCGGCGGTGCAGGGAATAGGTGATTGGATAAAAGGATTGAAGGGGGGGGGGGGAGTTAAGATCGAATGAGAGGCAATTGTGGTGATCTCATCGAAGCTGAGCCTGGAGCCAGGGGGGTTTAGGAGAGAGATTCTGGAACCTACAAAAATCCGGCAAAAAAGAGAAAAAACATAGAACCATGAATTAATGGGTCTTTTAGGCCGGACTCAACCTGCAGTTCGGGGGTCTGACGTGTTTAAAGAGGCAAAATGGGGTCTGGTACGGGTATATGTATGTACATGGTAAGCATCTTACATACCAATACCGACATGGCCCAATTCAGTAAAGAGGGGGCCCATTTGGAATTACATGTATCGTCAGATCTAGATTACAAACGTGTGAGGACCACGTTGGAATCAAAAGTGTAAGGCTGGGGAATTTTACATCCCACCTTACTGCGCTGACTACGCGGAGGTGTCCGGCTTCCCGTAATTTAATGGTACCTTCTCTGCAGCCCTAGCAGCTTCATCCGTGGTTCGCTCTCCCGGAACCTAGGGAATAGGTTTTCCAGAAACTGTCATGGCGATGGAGGTTCTAGGCATAGTCCCAATCATTCCACAAATAGGATGTCTATCTACATTTACACTTTCCTATCCCGTAAGGCAGTGGCACCACAGGGCTTCATCGTGAATCGAAAAAGAAAAATAAGCCAAAAAAAAAAAAAAAAACCACCTTCCTATGCAGTGAGCTTCAACGCTTAAGTGGAGAGTGTGTGCCTTGGAATATCTCGTATACACTGGACGCCTTGCGATGATCCGATGCCCTCTTGAGGATCAACGATTTTGCATCGTTCACGCGACTGGGTATACTCCTCACTAGGGTGGTGTCTCATGTAATGCGCACTCTCATCAAGGTACGTATCAAATACAATGTTTAACCAGCATAAAGGGTGTTGCATGTTGAACGAACCGTGGTTGGTGACCACGTTGCTGACATTCATAAGGCCGGAGAACGGCGGGCATAACGGGGACCTCCACAAGGCACAGTGATTGGTAGGGTATTGAGTACAGTAATATATCCTTACGGGCCAGTGACAATATGCACCGGAGAGTCTTGGGAAAGTCTTGGCACGAGGCTTATATCTGCCGGGTCGTTAGGAAAAGAATTCTCAGTTGAGATGGGTCGTACTTGAGTACGGAGACGGAGACACAAAGAATGGCTTAGAGGTGAAACGTTGACAACTGTTTTGCGGAGGCTTCGGATTCTTCATTCTAGCGCCAATAATGTTCAACGAGTGGACGGGAGCATTCAAAGCAGAACATTCTTTTTCATGGCCTCCACATGAAGGGTCAATCCTGAGTCGTTGTTGCGGATCCACTGATTTCCTAGCGTGACCCACTTGGGGCCCAGTCATGCATGCACTGCCACACTGATGGTCCGCTGTCATTAGGGATCGCAAGGTGGTAATTTTTACCAGGGCATCTTGGGTGGTAATCCTGGCTAAATGCATAAACGTAAAAGTAAGAAAAGTAAGACCAGGACGATCAGAAGACCAAAGATCAGATCAGATTGCAAACGATGTTGACAGCCGCTGAGTCATCTTGTGCTCCACACCAGCTTAAAGATTTGGAGTTTCCAAGGTTCTCTATTTTGCAATGAAAAAAAAAAAAATAGCATGAAACTACGGGTCTACAGTAGTGAAACGCCTGAACAGAAACTCGGGTCAAGTCAACCAATCTTAGAGTGAATTCCCTAGTTAAGTCAATAGACGCGAGTTCCAGGTAAACGAACCCCTGAGAAGCTACTGTACCGAATTCGAGGCGATTTACCTCGGCCTATGAGAGGGGTAGCCCTACCAGGACACGAACTTCAATAGTGCAATAAATGGGACTGAACTATTGGGTCATCTGACGTACCCTCAAGACATTGACTCAGGTGCTTTTGCCTCGAGGGCTTCGCGTACGGTTACATGGCAAAGCTGATCTGGTTGACGCGGTCAATGGTAGCGAAGGCAAAGTCTTGGCTAGTTAACGCTCTAGCTAACAGTGTGGCTGCGACTACCGGGCAGTTCCATCTCCAGGTGGGAACTAGTCACAGGGGTTTCCACAATAATCCCCGATCGTCGCACTTAAGCCCGGGTTTGGCGTCTCCGTACCATACGTACGTACGAACTGACGCTACACAAATTCAGTATACTTTGTGGCAACGGGGAAAAGCCAATCTACACGCCAAGAGTGGTTTCTGAACTTTCGATTTAGGCAGTGATTGTCGGGTCCAGCAGGAAACGTCAGAACAACATCAGCGCAATCGAGGTTCCAGCTGGTCCTGGTAGGGCGTCAGCCTAAGCCCTAGAAGGCTGCAGCTCAGTGGCGAAGGCGCGTGTGTGCGCCAGGGCGCCTCTTTCTCTCATTGGGGTAAGAGATGCAACACCCGCGTCAGCCTCACTCTATCTTGCGTTGCAGTTTCTATACATCGTGACTTGTTCCTGCGCACATTTCTATTCGTGGGAAGTCGCATTCTGATTCAGAAATCCACCCCTTGCAGCCTGCAGAGCGAATCGGTGTGCAAGTTTGGGGTTTGTCAAGGGTGCCCCACTCCCGCGGCGTGGACCGCTCGGCTAGACCTTGTCTGCTATGTGAGCACACACCGAGATTTCTTGAACCTCCGTCGGCCTATTACACAGGAGTGCGTTGTGGCGCATTTGGCCAAGGCGGGGACTTAGGGAGCAGTCTGCATTTCCATGGCGGTCGGCTGTTGGGGCACTATGTGACGTTGATTGAGCCAATGGTATAGCGGAAGTGAAACCCCTCTGTTCCCCTGTACACTATTCGCGGCATTGACTGTGTCCCGCAAGGCGTTCCCAATCCCGTGGAATGCGGAGGTAATGGCGGGTGGATAAATCCAGTGCAATGGGTCAATCCACATCTCTCGAATCGCCCGTGTCGGGAATTTCTAACCGCCTATTAGGATTGGCTAATTCGTACCGGACATGAACATCTCATCTTAGTATGGTTCCGGCTAATTTGTAGTGAGATTGCCATTACCGAGGGAGTGGATGTTGTGTCTTGACTGTTCGAGGCTGAGCGCGTGGGGAAGACTCCCGAAACTCTGTACATAATGTCGCCTGAGGCAGCAACGTCACCTGGTGCCGTCTACCCTTACCCTACAGTACCCCTTTGGGCTTGGCAGGTTTCTCTCCAGTAGACAAAGTAAGTTATTCTAGATGGGAATAGGAGAAGAAAAGTTTCCCCTGATGGCTTGAACCACGTGGTCAACGACTGTTGATGCCTAATTAAGCTTCTTCCGCTTCTTCCGCCGTATGCCGGGCTAGGCAACTCTCGAAAGAACAAATGTCACTCTTGTTTCCAAAACTCTATGCCAAGTCTAAGAGATCCCCTTCCGGCCACTCCAATATCTGAAATCACATATCGTTGTTATTGAAAGAATGTGTTGGAGGACTTCCCGCTGCAATAAAGTTTATTCACCTCGGATGCCGATGGCGCTAATTAGTACCGGGAACTTCGCTACTAACGACTGTTTATTGGTACCTCATTTTACTTTCGCTTTACCGTTTCTTTTTGCGAACCACCATCCGGCGCTTGGTTCGCGTCGTCGTATATCTGATAGTTAAATGTGTGGGGACTAACTTCACTACCTCGTGCAATGGGCAAGCTCTGATCCGACGCTATCTATATTGCTTATTCGTTCCTTACACAGCAAGGCTGTGCACTTACACCGCAAGACTTTTGTGAAAAGCCGAAGATCGGACACCATTAAGCTTTGTTCCCAATGATGTCCATGTGATGTTCAAATCACACCATGAACTGGAACCTATATGACGTAACAGAAAGCTCGTGTATCAAATATAGATGCATCATCAGGTGAAAAGAATTCCAGAAAAGGCCAGTGCGCTTTAAAGACCAGTATCCCGGCGCTATACAGATCCAGATCCATGGCCGCCCTGAAGTGGAGATTAAGCGTCGTAGGAGCCGGTTCGTATCCCTTTCCGAAACAGGGTTAAAGTAAAAATTCAATAACTGTAAACCGCGTGACAGGGCGTGCTGCAATGACTCGTTACCTGCTCTCGGGCTTGCTAAAGCTCGTGCAATGTTTCAATCAGTAAATTAAACACGAGGACGGGCACGAGGCGTTCGCATTTTTTGATGCGACTCGACGGAACAATGACCCCGTTGCAGTGCATAACAACCTGTGAGATGGCGCCCTATGGATATAAGCATGCATAAACATCGAAATACGAGTCATGAACTTGTGATCTAATAATAATTCATAATCAACTTTTTTCAAGATTCTTGATTTAATAGATCAAATATCTCACAGACCTCGGAATATACCCTGTAATCTATGTCTAAGGCCGAGTAAAGACCGAGTAGGAGCGACGATCAGCAGACCCCACTGATCGGCCACCAATTTCTATTGATCCAGGTGTCAAGCCACTCAAACCGATGCGTTCAGCACAGGACCTTCAAAATCGATTCTGCTTCATCTGGATGGCCACTTGCGTCAGTGGAGGTGGCAAGTCATTATTCATACTCTAAACTCCTCACATCACACTCAGCCAGCCATGCAGTTCGAACCAGGAGCAAGGAGCTCCGTGAGGCTCGATCTCCGCCACAGCGCCGCTTGGATCAAGGAGCAGGCATCAGAATCCTGTTCCAGCCTTACCTAGCGGCTCAAGCACCGAATTCTCCGATGAGCCTCCTATCTGAGACCTGTCGCATTGCTGATACGAAGGCAGCCGACACACATTAGGCAACACTTGCGGCTCTTGCTGACCCTTCAACGAACTACATCCCTATTCAGGAAAGATGGCACAGCTGACAGGTTTTTCAGGGTGTCAGCCTAATCTCAACAGGGCTGTACTCTGGTACTCGTTGCGCCAGTCATGATGTAGAATCAAACCCAATGAAAAATCACTCCGTACTGTCCACCGTGCACACAGCATTTGGAGCCTTGTACAAGCTTGCCAAAACGAAGTGATACAGGATCGGTGATGTGTGACCGTCTAGCCTGGTCAATAGCCAATAACACTGCATTCCAAACACTATTGAGTGCCTGACCAGGCGAGCTTAGGGCTGCATACTGCAGACACCAAAAAAAGCCCGTGGCTGACGGGGTTCACATTCCCTCCATTCTTACGATGACTCCCCTTCCTAGGACGCTGTCAAACCCCGAGCAAATGATCAACTCGCACGCAAACCCCGAGCATCTAGTCGCGCGCCAAGGCAAGCAAACTATCCGTATAATGGGTCAACTGGTTGGCGAGGTCGAATTTTGAACACCGGTGGGGCAAGCTCTGTTCGTCCGGTTTGCTCTGCTCCACTTTACCGTCTCTACGTAGTCCCTACTGTGCCCCTTAGCAAGCCCTTGATTCTCCCCCACGAGGGTTTTCGTCAAGTTCGTTGCCCCACATTAGAGACGCGCGCTGTCAGGGTTGCGCTCCCAATGCAATGATGTTTCATCCTTAAAACGATCAGCAACATCCAGACGCCAATGACGCTGGGCTTGACCGGGGCGGTGATTAATTTCCTCTCCTGGGTGGAAGACTTTCCAAGGTTAGTGAAGCAGAAGGAGGCTGTGCAAAAGTGGGTCACCTTCCTGGGTCTCCCGATTGGCCCCACTCCCTGCGACGTCTGTATGTGTATTACCGGTTTGAGACCGTCATTACAGTCTGTACTCTGGACATGTTTCGTTTGTACCTGAGAAAATGCACCATATGTATTTGCGATGTAAATAATACTTGGATATTTCAGCATATCTTTTACAAGGTTTCTTTCAATTAGCACATTAGCAACCTCGTTGAAATCCCTATCACCTATTGGAATGTCAACAAGCTACAACATAACCGCTCAACCGAACCCTCTCATTGGCAGGGCCCAATATCCTAGTGGGGGTGGGGCAGTGCATTCGCCTTGCAGGGGAAGCTCCCAGCTAGCAGTGGAGTCGCATTCTAGTGAATCGATTCGAAAGGCGAAAACATCTTGCACTGATATCATAGTTCCCCTTTCGCGCCAACGCTATAATAAACTTCCGCCCTTATGGACCCCTTTTCCCGCTAGGGGTATTTGTGATCGCCTTGCATGTATCTATGACAGTTCCAAGTTTAGGCGGATCTTGATTGAATATTCCGCAGGAGTGGATTCGGATTCGGAGTTGGGATTCGCGGTAAGCTGCGTCTGATAATTGGGAGTGGCTGCGCTGCGTCACTCGACCACTTGTTTTTGGCATTGGGCTTATTGTCTGTGCCACGAATTCTTCTCTCATTTGAGGATCATAGGATCATGCATGTCATTCCTTTGGGCTGCTTACTTGGTCGTGTCGGTTTGAGTTATGTTTAGGTGGTTACTGGGTTGATTGCTTGTTTGATACTTAGTTCTGAAGTATATCGTGCCAAGATGTGAACATTACGTGTCCTACTCGGTTGGAGATGAATATTAACTCTTGTGATTATTGTGGCATTTAGTATACGTACTATTGAATTTATTAACCAATTGAAAGTGGGTTAAATTTGGTGACGGTTGGGAGCCCTACAGTAGGCTTGGACCCCAAATCTGTATAGTTCCACCTGGAGGGTGGGGTTGTTGAGGGGTTCGAGGAGGCATTGCTAGGCACCTGTGTATTTCGACCACGAAAAGTTGCGCATGACGTTTATTTCAAGATTAAACTCATAGTTAATCTATATTTGGAGGTTTAGGCAGACTCTGTTGATGTCTTAGCCGGTACATCCTGCACGCTACACACTGTCGTCAATAGGAAGGCTGCCACGTGAAAAGACCAATCATATATGGGGGGTAGTAATATGCAACGGCCCGTGTTAGAAAGTCTAGAAGCTCAAGGCATTGCCCTCGGGAGCCTAGCCTAGCGTGATATTTTCCAAGATCAGGCTGTGCTAGCCTCGAGCCACAGTAAGATCCAACCTGACAGACCAGGCGTCCCGCTCAACCCCTCCACGTAAGCATCTCTCATAATCCTAAACTCTAGAGAATAGGGCGTTCGATCTACCGAAAAGGCGGAAAATAATGTGACAGCCCACTAGGGCTGATGGGGGTCAGATTCTAGAAGAGGGGTTTCACGAGCTCCGCCTCAACGGGAATGCTCTAGTGCTTATTCTTCCCTTTATTCCATACATCACCCATGCACATGCACACATGCAGTTCTTACCGACGGAGTTCACGGAGCCTTGGTCCCCGACTAGGTTAAACATTAGATCCATTCCTTTTGAAGGAACAAGCGTGTTCGAGTTGAGCTAAGGTAGCAGGGGTGTGCTGCTAGCAATTTATAGGCAACGGCTTTGCAGAAGGCCTTGCATTAGATAAATATTTGCTGCTTATGCACACTGAGAAGGGGAATTGGGCACCCCCCGCGGTAGATGCCGAAGGTTAAAAGAGATCCATCCTGCAGGATTTAGAACCCAGTACCTTCTTGCAAATTGGACTGTGCGCCATTCAATATGCGCGTTTGTGAATGACGCGTGCTCGGTCTGCGAGATCCTGTGGGTGGCCTGGCTTCGTGGCATCAGCATAATATTCACTAGCTGCTTTATCCCGCTAAGCTGACGAGTATTCAGGGGGGAACGGCCTTATGCAAATAATTTCTTGGTGACAAAGGCAGAATATATCTGGCAAGTGAGGGGCTTCGGGCTTTGATCACTCTGTTCAGCGAGCGAATCCTGCAGAGGGCGGCTGTTATCAAGAACGCCTTGCCCAGGAAAGAGGATCCCGTGCCAACACTCCTTGTTGAGCTTGGTGCATGTGAAGGATGAAGTTCGCATGTGTATTCGGAACACGCGGTCTGGACACCATGTAGTTATACTCTCTAGCTGGTACCTTGGAATCTTATAACACATGTTGCGCTTATAATAGTCTGTATCATACGATAGCAGACTAAAGCTCACGAGTCGGGACCGATGGAAACAAAGACGGATTCTTCATCCTTTCCTGGTTTCTCTTGGCCCTTTCGATGCCACGCAGCCGGTCGATGCGCATTTGATAGAAAGTTCTA
Source organism: Penicillium sp. S1602 (assembly GCA_023626355.1). Taxonomy (NCBI): domain Eukaryota; kingdom Fungi; phylum Ascomycota; class Eurotiomycetes; order Eurotiales; family Aspergillaceae; genus Penicillium; species Penicillium sp. S1602. The sequence continues at coordinate 261,932 of JAMAGW010000012.1, read as the reverse complement.
TACTTGATTAACAACAGAAGTTCAATAAAGACCCCAGAGAAACATACTTATGTAACGCAAAGATCCGGGATCCATTGTCCGTCTTCGTATCAGTGCCATTTTTAATCGAATCAATCTAGTGAGAACACAGTTAGCACATGCATACCATCGTCCATAGTGTATTCACCACGCACCCTTTCATCTCTTTCTTTTTCATCATTGGCCTTTGAGTCCGAATCCACTTTATCTTTATCTTTTGAGTTGTCCTTTTCCTTGTCTTTCTCGTCCTTGCTAGACTCTTTGGCTTTCTCTTTCTTTCGTTTCTGTTTCTCTTCGTACTCTTGTTTGACCTTTTCAATTTCTTTAGCCATTGCTTCTTCTTTTTGGCGTTTTGCGTCGCCCTCTGTGTCAACGATAGGGGAGCAGAAGTGGCGGTCTTGCAGGTGTGCGGGGCACACGTAGAAGAAATCCTGAGCGACAGTCAGTGGCCATGTTCCAAAATAGAGAGCGCCGAGTTCCAAATGAGAAGGTTGTGCCTCATATATGAATAGAATATATAAAATGGGCCAGATCTACCTTATTGTCCGGCGTGATTAACACGCTCGTTGATGGCTTGTAGCAGATTAAGCATGATTTGGCGGATGTGTCTGCGACTCGCCGCAGGTGGTAAACATTGGTTAGAGACATGGCAATGATGCCACAAGAGAGTCACTTTGAGATGAAGCTTCTTCGGGAAATCTAATTACTTCTGGCTGAACAAGTGGGAGTAGGTACTTAGCTTGAATTAAGTTGCAAGTTGTTGTGGAGGTAGTCACGTGACCCACATGAAGCCGCAGATATACCAGGCTTCGACTCCAGGCAGACGTGTATTGATTGAAACTTCTGCAGGGATTTCAAATTTTTCTAAAATTACTTGGAGGTCGGCAATATAATCCAGAATCTGTTACAATGAAATTGTCCATTAAAAAAATAAAACAAAACGCCCGACCATGCATTTGTCCACTAGGAACCAACTCCTGTAGGAGTGCAGAACATAACTTGAGCGACCTGTCTATGACGACAATCGCTGCTAATACACATAAGATTGATTGGAAGCACCTGAGCTCCAATAGATACCATCGTAGATCATGACTCTTCCGTCTCGATGCCAGCGGCCTCCTTCGCTAGCCTGAGGTCCTTGCCTGCAAGCCCGATATCCCGTAGGTAGGGCTTGAAGGATGTCAACAGGTCACCAAGACCGCTCTTCAGTGTATCCAGCACGAGATCCACATCAGGAACCCGGCGGGCTTCCGCTTGCGCCTCTGGCTGACTTGACGGTGGGAAGTTGACATCTGTCCAGTGAGCATCCAAGCCGCCCTGGTAGACAAACGCCTCCAGGGACACGATGGTGGTAGTTAGAAGACGAATCACAGACGGGACATCAGCTTGGACCTTGCCGTACTGGTCTTCTGCCAAACTAGCGATCAAAAGCCGGGTCAGGCAATCAATTGCATCGACAATGGAGCTCAGAGATGACTCGGGGCCCCCGAGAACGATGTTAGATGCGCGCTGTGCATACGACTGACGGAAGAATTGACCAATGGGGGAGCGGAGGAACTGTGCAAGCACTGGGTGAACATTTTCAGGTTTATAAGTGGCAGAGGAACCTCCAGTGAGTAGCTTTAGCTCCTCGGAAGACGCCATGATTCTCTTTTTGCGTTCGGGGCTGAGGACAGCAGACGAAGCCCGGTCAAGCACCTGACGAGCACGGGCTCGCGCCTGGGGTGTCCAGTCTGGTGACTGACCGTAAGATTTCGCAGCCGCGGAGAAGGCATCGCCAAACTGCTCCTGGCGCGAAGTACCCTTTGGTGAATCTGCGAAAACATTTTCAGTCTTCGGGGCGTCCGTGAGTCGAGGCAACGTCTGGAGAGTAGGCTGGGAGGCTGTTGTTTGTGCCGATGGTTTGGCACCAGGGGCAGGGGCCTTGCTGGCATCGATCCGCGCACTAATGCCCTTGATGACATCTGTCAGGCATTCCAAAGTTTGGGACCAAGTCGTGCCGTTGTCACGGTCAATCTCGTTGAAGATAGCCTTACGGCGTTCGGGTTGTCGCTGGCTGATGAGGCTGAGCTCCCAAAGCGCGAAAGCCTTCACAACTGGTTTTTTCGCTTTCAAACCGTTGATCAGACTGCCATTGGGGTCTTTGGCTTCGCCTGTAAGCGGCTGGCCACGCTTCAGAGGCTCCTTTCCAATAAACACCGAAAAGAAGAGGTTGGTGCATTGCCAACACAAGACCAAGAGGGAGCCCGAAAACCAAGAACGAAGAACCAAGAGTAAGAAACCCGGGGGGAAGAATGATTCGGGCTCCGAAGCAGACCGAGGGAAGTTCCAAAAGAGCTTCGCAAAGTATAAAGACCAGCTCCACGCGCTCTGTCGAAGGAACAGTCGGTACACCACTGGAGTGACAGCGGCCACTGTGGCGGTTCTTGTGAGACCAGTGATAACAATCTGCGGCAACGAATTCTGGATATGCTTGGAAGTTGGGGGAACGGGATGTGTCCGCTGATCGTCTGATTTCGGCGCTCGCTTAACCACCGGAATAGGGACGCTGTCGTAGTCGTAGTAGAGATGGCACGCTGCTTGTACACACGCAAGGATTAAGTGGAAGCTATGGATGTAGATAGGTCTTTCGTTCAGATGCGGGCGTTCATGTGGCCTGATTGCGGTCAGTGTTTGTTCAACAGCAATTGCTCATGGCATGTGACGTACCTGCCGCGATTCACCATCTGCAGGTGCGCACCGGTCGAAGAAGACCAAATGTAAATCTCAGTGAACCACCATGCCGAGAACAGATACCAAGCGAAGGTCTGCGCGACTTGAAGAGGGAAAAGATATTTCAGGGTTGCGAGCGAAGATGTTGTGGTCCTCGATCCAAGGTGCATTTGGCCAACCCGGAGGACGAAAATGACGAACGAGGAGATAAACAGAAGGACGGCGCGAACTCCACAAGAACCGATGGGGAACCATGACCAAAAGACTGTGTCAATTGCTAGCGTCAGATACAAGATCACGGAATTGAAGAAAGTTTCGAGATGGAGCGGGCGCATGACTTACACGATGTCTTGTTACCGATCGCGATTGCAATGCCGTAGCAGACCAAGAGAGCAAGCGCAGAGGCATGAACGAAACGCCGGTGCAGCGACGAGGTCAAAATGCGCCTATACGGCCGAGGTTGGGTTGCGGCCATGATGTGAAAGCTAGCGTGGGATGTTACTCGGGAAAGACAATGGGATAATACTTAAAGCATGGTCCGGGCAAACATCCCAGAAGCTGGAGAAGCTGTGGTATGAGATTGGTAGTCTTGCGACGAAGCTGGGGTCGTGGTAGAATCCAAGGTGCGCCGAGACGATGGGATCGAACACAAAGCCGGGCCTCGAATATTTTGAGGCATCAAAACACACCAGCCACGATAGAGGTCAGGTGATAGAGTGGCGCAGATACACAGTATTTGGATTGACGGGTCTTCCATTATATAATCCACATGTGGCTCAGTCATATACGCACTAGTCTAAATGAAGGCAAGCGTGGAATGATACGTCATGTGAGTTGACCTGCATTTCCGTTGCAGCAGGCAGAACAATCAGCGGCATCTTCACTTGATCTGCGAGGTTTCGTCGCTGGTCATTCTTTTCCCTTCTTCAACATCACCCAGCATGTCTTTTGATCGCTTGAGCTCGCTGGAGGCCCAGCCTGCCACCATGCGCCGGGATGACGACCCGCAGTACCGCGACGATCCTGGCTTCGACCATTTGGCGGAGTCGCTATCCGATCAGATCTTCTCATTAACATCGAACACCACTCGCCTGTCGAGCCAAATTGCCCTCCTTGGTACCAAGCGGGACACTGAGCGAGTACGCGAACGGGTCCATAACCTCCTGGAGGAGACTCGAGCGGGGTTCAAGGAAGCAGGAGAAGGTCTCAAGAAGATTCAAACATGGGAGGACGTCAATGTATGTCTCAGGCTGAACAACTTCTTGGTCACATTCCATTAACTCACTTTAATGCAGCCTTCTCAGAAATGGACTCAGCAAAAGCTATCATCTGAATTCAAAGCCAACCTGGATGAATTCCAGACTGTCCAGCGTCGGGCTTTAGAAAAGCAACGCGCGTCTGCCGTAGCTGCCCGTACCGCTATCGAGGATGGTGAGCATCCATCCGGAGATGCCGATGTTCAGCTCCAAGAACAGCAACTGCTGGAACAGCCACGATTGGCCAACCAGGGTGAGGTGGATTTCCAAGAGACTTTGATCATCGAGCGCGAGGAAGAAATTCGCAACATCGAGCAGAGTGTTGGCGAATTGAATGAATTGTTCCGGGACGTTGCCCACATTGTCGGTGAGCAAGGCGGGCAGCTCGATATCATTAGTGAAAACGTTCAGAATGTCACCCAGGACACACGAGGCGCAAATGTTGAACTGCGCAGTGCCAGCCGGTACCAGAAGAATGCGCGCAACAAGGCATGTTGCTTGTTTGTCATCCTCGCTGTCATCTTGCTTATCATTGTACTTGCAATTGTTCTTGGATAGATATCCTTGCTCTACATCCCTGGTTTGACTTGATTTTGGCGATCTCTTTTATCCCTCTGTTATGGTTACACACGATATCCCTCATGCATGATATAGTCCCGGCATTTTGCGGGCCTCTGTTGAATACAATTTTCGTTTTTCTTGTCTATCTCATCAAATGGCGTTCATGAGTGAATGGAGAACATCAATTCTTTGGTCTTCGATCCTCTAATGCAGTATCGTACATAGTGTGGTTATACATAAATTATACATCTGACGCTTTGGGGCCCAGCCATGCCCATGCTCCGTTTTCGCCTTGCTATAACTGAGGGCATCAACTCTGCCCTGGATAATCAAAACTGGAATGCCGGGTATCAAAGGCCAACGAAGCGATTGAACCTCAGCCTCCATCCTTCATAAGAGTTCAATTTCGGCCGCACATCCAAAAAGAAGCTGAGCTTCTCTGGTCCAGCGTTTCCTGCTAGGCCCTGGCCTCCTTTGCTTGAAGGTTTTCCTTGATAGAAATCAATCACATATTCAATGTGCTCTCCATTGCAACGCTCGACGACCCAGTCGTGTCGATCAAATGGACGTTGGTAACCAAGCCATCCGTTAATCCGCGCACGAGGGCTTAGGTACTCGGGATCAACTCCAAGTCCACGGAATGAGTATAGTTTAGGCCCGCCACATTTCGTGCTTCCTGGATCTGACGATGGTCCCTTCTTTTCCCAATCCTGGATCTGTTTCCATGCGCGCTCGTTGACAGCGTTGTGAATGGGGATAATCGAAGCGACTGAAGTTGCTAGTTCTGAAGCCGTGGAGGTAGAATTGGGAGTATTGCCCTTGCGCATCAAGGCTTCAAAGAACTGTTTTTCAGATGGATAGATCCAGTTGCCTGTTGCTTCATCGCGGCCAGTTTCGGACTCGGCGTTAGACGGGCACCCATGCGACGCGGCGTTTGCGGAAGAGGCGTATGCGGACGGAACTTGTTTATTGCCTTCGGGGCAGGCCTTTGCGGCTTCGCCAGCGCGAGGTATACCGCTGACTTCTCGGTCCGTTGATAGCGGTCTTTGCAGCTTGGCTGGTGTCTGGCCCGCCTCTGGAGCAGATCCGGGGGTGGGAGGATGAGGTGAATTGGCATGTTGTTGCAACCAAACCTCGCGAGTCTTATGGTCCACGGGACATGTCGCTGCCGGTGGCTCTGCAGGTGCAGATGGAGTACTTGCGCCAGCCCCCATGGTGATGATTGGGTGGCTATTGGAAATCGGAATGTCAGGACTGGGGATGATTGGAAATTGCAGATTAATGATCGGCACTGTAGGAACTAGTGATCAATAAATTTGTTCTCACCGCCCAACCGACACTAGTATTCTAGTATTGAGTCCCCAACAAACCCCCTTTAACTTTCTAGATATCATTGCATCGGGGAATTTTGAACGATTTCGTTTTCTCTGAAATAATTTACATTCAAAATGGCCACTCCGTCCAGCCAGCCCGTTTTCCGGGCCACTACCACTGCCCCTGTCAACATTGCTGTGATCAAGTTAGTTACACAGTGCCCCTCATGCCCCTCAACTGACTTCCAAACATTGGCATACCAATGCTAACAATCGAAATTCTAGGTACTGGGGCAAGCGTGATACCACTCTCAACCTCCCCACTAACTCTTCTCTCTCGGTGACTCTCTCGCAAAAGTCCCTTCGCACCCTGACTACCGCCTCGTGTTCTCCCTCCTACCCTACCGAGGATACTCTCAACCTGAACGGCAAGCCACAAGAGATCCAGTCCTCCAAGCGCACTCTTGCTTGTATCTCCAGCCTCCGTACTCTCCGCAAATCCCTGGAGGATGCGGATTCCTCGCTGCCCAAGCTCTCCTCTTACCCTCTCCGAATTGTCTCTGAGAACAACTTCCCCACTGCGGCTGGCCTGGCCAGTTCCGCTGCTGGTTTTGCTGCTCTGGTTCGTGCCGTTGCCGATCTGTACCAGCTGCCCCAGTCTCCCCGTGAGCTGAGCCGTATTGCTCGCCAAGGATCGGGCTCTGCCTGTCGCTCCTTGATGGGCGGATATGTCGCATGGCGCACAGGAGAACTCGCCGATGGAACTGACAGTCTGGCTGAGGAGGTTGCCCCGGCATCCCACTGGCCCGAGATGCGGGCTATCGTCCTCGTTGTCAGCGCCGAGAAGAAGGATGTTTCCAGCACTGAGGGTATGCAGACCACTGTCGCTACCTCCGAGCTTTTCGCTCAGCGTGTGTCGTCCGTTGTTCCCGAGCGCATGACCGCCATTGAGGAGGCCATTCGTGACAAGGACTTCCCCAAGTTTGCTGAGATCACCATGCGTGACTCTAACACCTTCCACGCTACTTGTCTTGACTCATGGCCCCCAATCTTCTACATGAACGATGTTTCGCGTGCTGCTGTCCGCCTGGTGCATGACATCAACAACGCCGTTGGCCGCACTGTTGCCGCTTACACCTACGATGCTGGCCCCAACTCTGTGATCTACTACGAGGAGAAGGATACCGAGCTGGTCGCCGGTACCATCAAGTCCATCTTGGGCGCTACCGCTGGCGGCTGGGACGGTCCTTTCTACGAGCCCCTGGCCAATGTCACCTCCGGTGTTTCCCTGGAGAAGACCGACCCCCGTGTCTTGGATGTCCTGAAGAACGGCATCAGCCGCGTTATCCTGACCGGTGTCGGTGAGGGCCCTATCTCCGTCGAGGACCACCTTGTGACTGAGACCGGCGAGATGGTCAACCAGTAAGAAGATCAGCGATCAGATTACGATACAATAATATTGCTACAAGCGACTTGGATAATACCCCCTTTCCTTCTGTGAAGGAATCAATACTCCAGTCATCGCAATGATGATGCAAATGTCTTTCATTGTATCTACTTTTATTTCGGGCTTTCATAAACAGCATTTCAGCTTGGTATATTTTAAACATTGAAGCTAAAAATTACTTGGGTTTTCATAACCTATATTTTCTTCACTATCTAAAACCTTCAGTGAGCAAGTGGAAGTCTCAACACTTTGCACAATCATCACATCGCCTAAACCCATACCCCAATGAATGACATGTCTCGATGAATCTCTTCTGCTCTTGTCCAGCCCTAACACAGCACCCGTCGAACCCACACTCAGTTGGCCCAAAGACTGCCCCAATCCTTTCACATGCATGCTTAGAGGTAGTGAAGCCTCCGTTGCAACTGCATTTGATGGCCTCTGTAGACAGTGCACTGCCCAGTAAAAAAAAAGCCAAGACACTACAAATCGGCAGATGCATAATCTAGAGGCAGGCTTAGTCCAAATACTCCCATTTCAAGAATTATAGACTTACGGATTCGAAAGCAAGGACCAGCTCGGCTTATATAAACTCTTCTCGTTGGATCTCGGTTCTTTTTTAGTCGTTGGGAGGAGAATAGAAGCTTTATAGACAATCAAGCGATCTTCCATTCCTCGCAAATCATGGCGTGCATGTTCCGGGTAGTATTTGATCCTGGTTTCTAAGTTGTAGTGTCACCTTGCCTGGAACCCTGGAAGTACTCAGTAGACTATGCATTTCGCACCGATGAGGTTTCCCCACAGTTTGAGACATTATAGTGCTGATAACGGAAAGACCTTGCCAATGGGAGTGTTTTGAGACTTTCGTGTAACTAGCCATCGGTAGCTGTGAATAGTTGCATATACACAGGATAATGTCTGGCAACTCTTGGCGTTCCTTTTCCGTTCTAGTGCTCACCCCTCGCCGCTTTATGATCACTGAGTAGAATTAAGCACGCCCCTGAGCGACCAGAGCGGATTAGTGATCATACTGGCGTGAACCTGATCTACTCACTGAGCCTGATCTGAGTACCCTGATTTGATCACTGGGCACCCTAACTTGATCACTGAGCCTGACCTGATTTGATCACTGCTGGACCCTCCCACCCCCCCCTCTTTTACTCACTGCCCACATCGCCAACATCGCTGACATTCTGACTGGCTATCTACTTATCAAGGACCCTCGACCGGAATTTCCACCCGTAATTTCGTCTAAACGAATGCCATTCATAAAGGCCCCAGAAAGCGAATTTAGACTAGAGGGCTCCACGCGGTTCTCCCAAGCACTGTTTCCGTGCTCGTCCAACCAAAGCATCTTGATCAGACCCGTTTCGATAGCCTCGCGGTCGAGCAGGTACACCACAACTTGAAACTCTAGCTCTGTCAAGGCTAGGCCTCTAGATTCCTCATCTTCTATCTCTTCACATTGGGCCCGCATCTCCTCGTCGTTTTTACCCGAATGGTAAGTGAGGATATCTCCATCGTACCCGACGCCCCGGAAGTCCGTTATTCCCGGTACTCGGACGAGAACTTGTCGCCAGTGATCCAACGATCCGTCATCAAAAGCGTAGCGATTGCTGTCGTCGAGACATCGAACGAGGGTAATTTCATCCTCCCCATCAGCTCTCATATTTTCATATATCTCGTTTAGGTCTTCATCGTAGCAGGTCCGAAGCCAGATTTTCTGTATGCCAGTATCCAAATTTGCACAAATATTTCGCTCATAATTTGACTGATGAATGCTCAAAACTTTTATTTGATCATTTGTCAAGTTAGACGGCAGACCATTTGCCAAATCAGTCACCTTCAAGTCTGCTCTAGATTGATAGTCCTAATCAAATATTAGTATACAATCGAGATACCCGGCGGGGGGAGATGTCAGACATATCGATCTATAAGCGATAACGCTAGATATTTCCACACTAATTCTTCCCATTTCTGAGGGCTTTCCTCTAAGCCCTCGGGCCAATGGTCCTATTTCGCATAAGCTGAGATGGTTTGTCATGCGAGGAATACGCTTACTGCGATGTAGTAATCAAATGGGAAAGCACCGTACTCGGCACCCTCGTCGAGTTTATCTTCCGACATCTTGAAAACCTGGTCGGGCAATTTGTTTGGGGGCCAAACAAAAGTATATCTCAAGGTGAAGGAAGCGGAACCATAGAACAAATAGCCGAGGGGTGACCCTGCGCTAAAGCAGACTGGTCTTGGCAAATAGTGCCGATCTTCAGCTCAATTCTTGGCGATATTAGCCCCCTCTTCTTGGCAGGGACTATCCGCGTGGATCCGAGTTATTTTATGTTGGATATTTATTCAAAATGTTGGATGTGGATATATTCGCCCCTCTGAAACTAGCGCTTCCTAGGTTACAATACTAGACTTGCCTAGGTAGCTTCGCTAAATCTAGTGCTACATAGGTATCTTAGGGGTCTTACTAGTAATTACTAGGTACTCGAATTGCTAGTACTAGTACGTACCAAACATTTAAGTACCTATAAATACTCAAAAGCAAAATGAGTTCTCCGTCAACCCTATAGTTTTCATTTTGGTAATTGATCGCCCTTATACTAAGTAGATTCAATTATGTTGCTTCAAATTTTGACTATCCCATTATTGGCCACGGCCACACTGGGTCGTCCTCAACTCACCAGACGACAGGATGGACCTGTCGACCCATCTACCGCCTCTGATTGCACATGGTATGACACAGCTGTGGACAAGTCCTATGACTGTGATTACTTTGCGGACCAGTGGGGAATTACCCGCGACGATTTTGTATCCTATGTTCGTTGACACTGAAAGCCAAACATGAGTAAATTCAATATTCTAACGAAACCAGAATCCCTCCGTCAAAAAATACTGCAGTGGACTCAAGATTGGAAATTCTTACTGCGTCGAAGTAAACAATGGCCAGCCTCGACCCACGAGCACAACTGCCTCCAGCACCGCATCAGCCAAGCCTTCTCCTACGCAAAGCGGATTGATCGACACCTGTACGACCTTTTACAAGGCCGTTGCCGGAGACACTTGTGAAAAGGTAGTGAAGAAGTATGGCACTTTCACCGAAGATGAATTCATCAAATGGAACCCCGCTGTGGGAGATGATTGTGCTGCTATCTAGGCGAAAAACTACTATTGCGTCGGAATCCCCGGCACACCGAGTTCTCGTCCATCATCCACTGCTACTGGTACCCCTGCACCTTCTCCCACACAGAGTGGGCTGATCGATAGCTGCACGACTTTTTACAAAGCTGTCGCTGGAGACACTTGTGAAAAGGTAGTGGAGAAGTATGGCACTTTCACTGAAGACGAATTCATCGAATGGAACCCCGCTGTGGGTGACGATTGCTCTGCTATATGGGCGAAAAACTACTACTGCGTTGGTATCCCTGGAACGCCAACATCCCGACCAGCTACCACCGCAACAAGCACCGGAACAACAGGGCCCTCGCCTACTCAATCAGGTATCATCGACACCTGTACCCGGTACTACAAAGCCCAAGCAGGGGATGATTGCTCCACTGTCGTGAAACAGTTTGGCACTTTTGAGCTCGATGACTTCCTTAAATGGAACCCCGCTGTAGGAGATGATTGCTCTGCCTTCTGGGCGAAAACATACTACTGTGTTGGTATGTTAAACCTGTCCTCTCATGTTAAATCCCCATTTCTAACAATATCATCAGGTGTTCCAGGTACCCCAACCACTCCAACAACAACAGCAGCTACCCAGCCAACCTGCGCAAGTGCTCCAACACCAACGCAGCCAGGTGCTCTCTGCGATTGTAAAAAGTGGCACAAAGTTGCAAAGGATGAAGACTGCGAGACCATTGAGAAAGAGTATGGTATTTTCAACGCCGACTTTGCTAAGTGGAATAGCCAGGTGGGCACGAACTGCGCCACCTTGTGGCTTTCTTACAACGTGGGTGTCGGGGCTTGAGGGTCAATAACCTGGCATATACGCTGACGGATCTAAGTATTCCGCAAGTTTATATACACTAGTGATCAATTCAAGTAGCTATAAACCGAAATATATTGATTTCTTTCAACTGTTCACGTTATTTAACGCAAGTTTCAAATGTTCTCAGAAAATGCCGGGAACGGCGTGGGATAGAAGAGCGAGGTCACGGCGACGAAGTCTACTCAACGACCAAATGATAAGCCTACCTAGGCAAATAGTAACTGGAGTGGCCGAAGATGAAAAATAGCTTTTTCAATGGAATCTTAAAAACGAAATCAAGCAATCTAGGGTGTGATTTTTCAAATGTTACATGTGCCTACATGCCTATTCAAGTTTCTTTTTCGCGCTATCATTTGGATGACCACAACATCAAGAGTACATAGATATATGTACCTACATAGTGAAGAGGGGTACGCTCTAAGGCAGATGCAGTCTAGCTGCACAGGTCGATATAGAGGGCACACAACACCACCACCACACCCTATCTAGCATAGAGCATGCTCGGTAATGAGGAATGAAGCTATTTTGCACGGTCCGAGAGGTGTAAGAAGGATCATATTCTTGTATGGTACCCGAGATCACGCTATATAAAAACATGAAAATAATAACTAAATCGCAACATGCGGATAGGGGTTCACCGCTAATTGGCAGAATCAGCATGTATGCCTGTCTCCCCCACTACAATAGGTAGGTACTAGTAGGTACTACACTATAGGTAGTTTCACACAATTAATAAATCGAGTCAGAGGGTTTCTTCAAGTTGTCGCGCGGCCCTACTAGGCTTTATATATACCGGATAAGGTCTGGCAATTTTTGATTTCCCTTTCCGTTTTAGTGCTCACCTCTTGCCGCTTTTTGCTCACTGAGTAAAACTGAGCATAGACTTCCGCAAAGCCCAACTCAACCCGGGCTGGGTTGGATTTTGGGCCCAGGACTCTAACCTAGTGCTGGGCTCTGGGCCGAGAGCTTTAACCTAGGGTCCGGGCCCCTAACTTGGGCCACAAACAGTGCAAATATAAATTATGCAAAAATACCCATATTCTAGGCATGTTTTTATCCACCTTTTAAGGGTAATATTAGTATATAATTTATAAAATATGATTAGTATTATATAATATTATAATTGATTAGCTTTAAACTATAGAAATTATAAAAAATTATATAGAATATAGAAAAAGTTATATTCGCTACGATGTTCGGTTCGGCTTCAGCGTCCCAACCAAGTTAGGCGCCCCGCTACTGAAGCTTTCACTAGTACATGGTTGGTTAAGGGTTTTTTCCGGCATTTTCCAGCGCCATTTCCACCGTTTATTTAATTGATTTATTTATTTCTTGGACCCCTACAACCCTTTGGACCCTTAACGAACTTGATCACACATTAGCCATGCCGAGATCGGTTCAGCACTGGTCAGGGGGAATCCCCACTTGCATCCAACCACACCCAGAACCAGATTTATCTGACGACGAAATCAAGGAGGAAGTGAAGGGCTGGCTACTATTTGTAAAGGTATGTTATAGAATTCAAATTTTCAAAAAGCACGTCTTGGAGTTCTACGCTAATATGAATCCAGGAGAATTGGGTTTCTGCAGCAAATGCAGGCGCTTCCTCCGATGCAGAATATGAGCTGAAGCACCGTCGGCAACTGGTGGAAAAGTGGGCTTCAGCCACACAGGAATTTCGTGATGTGAATCCAACTCGCTCAAATCCGTCCAATCTCCGAACTCCGTTGCACTAATAATTTTTGGGCCTCATTCAGTCGTACCAATCGCGTGCACCTGTGGGTCTTCCAGGCACGGAGGGGTCAAGATCAAGGGGTGAACAGATTGAAGGTCTTCGATACCCAGCCGAAGCATTGGAACGTATCTACGATACTCTTCAGCCAGACAATACCAGCGGCCTGATTTGTATTGCCCCTGTCGATGAGAACCATCCTGAAAATCGAGCGCGATTGGTGAAATTCGCGATCTTGTTGTACGACTATGATATCGAGGCTGGGCACTGTATCGATAGTCACATCCCATCGGAGGCTATCCTCAATCCAGCAACCACTAATGATCCTTCAGTAGAGGATTTTTTACCCTGGGCAGATCTTGAAACCGCAAACTTCCTGTCTATCTATCTCACGCATACTGGCACAGTGATCTATTTCGGTCGTTTAGGCACATACATGTTGGTAGATGAACTAGGTCTGCAAACCGGGCGCTTGACATTCGTCGAGTATGAAATCAATGGGACTGTGCAAGAATCTGTTGAAATCCGTCCATTCAACATGAAAAGTCCAAACTTGCGCGCTCACCATTCCGGATCCCGGGGAAGGCCAGAAGATATCAGGTGTGTTGATGGTGGTTATAGACACCAAAATCAGCCGTGAGTATTCCTTAGCCTACCAAGTCAGCTCCACAAACTAACACATGATATCAGACTTGACATGGACCTACCGATCGTCGATATTCTCTGTCAAGCCAAGGAAGTTAACAAACTTCCAAACACAATGTTTCTATGTGATCGAGAGCAGTGGACAAGTGATGTTGAGCTTTATGCCCCAGGATACTTGGCTCTGGAGGCCGAAGGGCGCGGAGGAGAGTACCCCCTAACCCGTCTCGCTGATCCAAACACTATCAGGGGCATTAAGAAGCAGGTTATGATTACGGTGGAAGACCCCAATTTTTCACACGCCCATTTTACATGGCTTGCTCCGCGCCGACCATGAGTCTACTAGCTTCAAATGAAGAGTCGTTTGATGCCTTCTAACGTGAGGATTACACTATCTTAATTAAAAACGCGGTATAGTAAGCAATATTGAGGTCTTTGTTGAATTTGTCAAGTCATTAAGTACTGTTATTCCTATTTTTGCTATGAGAGGTGGAAAGGGAACATGTCGTCTATCGGACCTCGCGACACGGTCCCTTTCCACCTCCCAGGTCCTCCCTGGCCATACCGGTTGCCGGTTCGCCGGTTCCAGTCGGCCGATCACGTAAACTAAGAATACTAGGGGCGGACCGGCAGAATTTCCAAAAAACTAGCAGAATTAGTCAATTTTCCTCACCGTCTAACCAGCTAGTCCCGGAGATGAGTGATCACTGAGTCTAACCCGTGCTCACGTTTACTCAGTGAGCCTGAGCCTGAGCGCCCTCATAAAAGCGGCGGCAGCCCAGTTAGGAAAGCCCCACCCGGCAGACATTATCCTGTATATATAGCTAAATATATACAAGCATTCTATTGGACCAATAACTGGAGGCGTAGTACTCGGCATGCATTTTGGGGATGTCAAGTCCTCTAGTGGAACACTCCGTGCAGTGCTCTTGAGATACACAACGTTGGACCTCTGTATATCTCAATGAAAAGTCCATGGGGAAACGGCGAGGTGTGATTATATCTGGCTTGAATACCCCCGCCTGGAGACCACTGGAAATTATGAGCTCATACGGTATGTTCTCCAAAGGTTCTTGAATACGTACCCGAAAAGTCGGGCAACATTCAATCTAATTAGGTACAATTACTGCATGAAAGTAAATGCGGTTACCTAGACACCCAGATACACCACCTAATCAAGGCGGTCTAGGCTAAGTTCGAGAAACAACACAATATGTAAACTTTATAAATCACTCATTCACTCTTTCACCGGGAACTTCTTTATAACAAGATCGATCGCATACTCATATCCCTGCACACCACAGCCAGCCTAAAGTATAAAAGTCAGCCACAGAACTCAAAATATCACAGTAGAGAAGGGCACATACAATGATCGCCTTGGCCTTATCCTGGAAGTAAGAGTGATGTCTCCATTCCTCTCTAGCATGAATATTGGACACATGCAACTCAATAAAGGGAATAGATACACCAAGAAGAGCATCCCGGATCGCAACAGAGGTGTGTGTAAATCCGCCAGGGTTCAGAACAATTCCGTCCGTTCCATCCGTTCGAGCTTCTTGGATTCGGTCCACGATGGCACCCTCCCAGTTACTAGATATTCAATATTAGAAATCAATGGTATTTAGGAAGTCATGGTGTAAGTGAAGTATGGGTAGGTCTTACCTCTGGAAAAAGTCCACAGTAGCGTTGTGCTCATTTCCTTGCTTTTTTCCGGCTGCCTCGACATCTGCTAGGGTCTCATGTCCGTAGATCTCGGGCTCACGAGTTCCCAGGAGGTTGAGATTTGGGCCATTTATGACCAACACAGTCTTCTTTCCGTCGCGCATAATGATTTAGCAGGACTCAGTGTGTAAATCGGTATATAAGCCAAAATTCAGAGTAGAAAAGTCGGATATTTATAAGTGATTCGGCCAGAATGCCGAACAGAATATAAGGTGGGGCCAAGTGGAGTTCGGTTTCCCCATGATCTCCAGCTTTGGTCTTAACCGCGTCGTTGGTGGTGCGGTAATGCGTTCTGCCGATAAAGGTTCCACTTAACTGCTCGGACTTGTCGGCTTCGGAATTATACACTCGGACTTGGATAGATGCGAGGTTTGACTACCGCAGTCTGTCAGTTCGATGAATATCGGTCTTTCTTTTCCTTTAACCGGGTCATTATAAAGGTAAAGTAATATCCGGAACTCAATCTCAACCCGTCGAAGCTCTCACTGGGGTATCTGCAACAACTTCAACCTTTTAACTTCGAGCATCTTATTATCAGAGGTCGCGAACTACAACCCACCATGTCTTCAGTTAAGGTCCACAATGTTGGAATTATCATGAACGGCGTTACCGGACGCATGGGGACGAACCAGCACCTTATCCGATCTATCTGCGCTATCCGAGCTGAAGGCGGCATTACCACCACCGATGGTGAGATCATCATGCCTGACCCTATCTTGGTCGGCAGGAACCTTGCAAAACTTGAAGCTCTCGCGAAAACACACGGAATAGAGCGAGTCACAACAGATCTGGACGCTGCATTGGCCGATCCACACAACACAGTTTACTTCGATGCGCAGGTCACATCTTTACGACAAGATGCAGTCAAAAAGGCCGTCGCGGCGGGCAAGCATATTTACTGTGAAAAGCCCACTGCTGTCACGACAGCCGAGGCGCTCGAGCTGTCTCAGATTGCAGAGCAGGCGGGTGTGAAGAACGGTGTTGTGCAGGATAAGCTTTGGTTGCCTGGCCTTGTGAAGCTGAAAGGCCTCGTGGACAGCGGCTTCTTTGGAGAGATTTTGTCTGTCCGCGGTGAATTCGGGTACTGGGTTTTTGATGGGGAAAATGTTGTCTGCCAGCGTCCTAGTTGGAATTACCGGAAGGAGGAGGGCGGCGGTATCATCTCGGATATGTTTTGTCACTGGCACTATGTTATCAACTCTCTTTTTGGCGAGATCAAGTCTGTTTCTTGTCTTGGTGCGACTCATATCAAGAAGCGACGTGATGAGCAAGGCGAGGCATATGACTGCACTGCCGACGACAGCGCTTATGCGACGTTTGAGTTGAAGAATGGTGTTATTGTGCAGTTCAACTCTTCTTGGGTTGTTCGAGTCCGTCGGGATGATCTCCTTACTATCCAGGTGGATGGTACGAAGGGGAGTGCAGTGGCGGGTCTGCGGGATTGTGTTGTTCAGCATGAAAGTGTGACACCGCGACCGACTTGGAACCCTGACGTTGCTGGTACAGTTGACTATAAGGATGGGTGGAGTAAGGTTCCTGATCGTGAGATGCTTGAAAATGCCTTCAAGACTCAATGGACAATGTTTCTTCGGCATGTTGTCAAGGATGAACCATGGCAGTATAATCTATTGGAAGGGGCTAAAGGTCTTCAGCTGGCAGAGAAGGCCATGGAGAGTTGGGAGAAGCGTTGCTGGATCAATCTTGCTCAGTTGGAATCCAAGATTTGAGTAAATAGGGTATATTGAGAGATGATCGCGTATAAATACAATTTGATCTTCCAATTATAACGAAATAGTAGAGCAATTCATCCAGCACACTGTCGGCTACTCTAATCGGAGTAGGAGTTCCGATTTCTTTTCATGCACAGGCCCATAGATCATAGAATTGTTGCAACAACCGCACAAATGGCCCCGGCTAAAGGAAAGACAGATCGGCCCAGATTCAAAGAATTCCACCGCTCAATCAAATCCGGAACCTCTTTGTCGGCATCAGATGTTGACTCCGCCTTCTTCAGAAGGGCACTGTTTGTCCCAGTCATAAAGATAAGTGTGTAGGGAACAATGCCGACAGTAAGCGCAGCAGCAGCAATATAAAGACCACTTCGACTGTATACAGTCGTCTTGTATAAAGGACCCCCTTGGCGAACAGACCATGCCAGGTAGGTCAAGGAGGAGGCAACTGCGGCTGCAATGGGCGGGTTCTTCTTTTTTCCGGTCTCGTAAAGGGCTCTCCATTGCTTTGTTAGGAGACTCGGAGATTTGTGGTCTTCCTTTTGGGATTGGACCAGTGCAGGTATGGTAATTGTGCTTAATGCAGCAATGTTTCCTGTAAAATGGGTCAGAAATAACTCAGACAGACAATGCTATTAAAGCCGGGTATAGTCATGAGCTTTTAATGTTGTTGAGATACATACCAGACAGCCAAGCTGCACCAGATATACCAATGGCTTGTGCCATGCGGAAACCAAATAGTTGAGACGTCATTGTTTCGGTGAAAACGATTTAAGGTCAACGGATTGATTTATTATGGAAGTGTGAATGAGAAAAAAGTTAGGACTTTCGAAGGTAACGCGTTACTCTTATAACAATGTGAAATAGCCCTAGATCAAAGTCCGAAAGCCGTGAGACAGCAGCATTAGCCCATAACAAGAGTCATCGGTCTTCGGCGGATTTTGTCGGCTTTTGGAGCGGCATCTGGCGCTAGGCCTAAAACGGTAACAAACTCTAGCATTCTTAAGGATACAGAACCTCCAATCAGAAACCCCGCAGCTCGAGGAAAGTGAAAACTAATGACAAAAGATATCACAGCAGCATTTTGACCAGATCGAATAGTAAAAAAAGAACTAAGGCTGCTGGTTGCGAAATTTCTCCGGTGTATCCCCCTGATTCCGCCAATCAGCAGCCTTGAAAGGCTCCAGTGCCTTAAGAGCATGATAAACCCGCTTGACATTAGGCACAAAACCCAAGTCCAATCGGTACATCAAAGCTTGGTCAACAGCGGGGACCAGAACCACATCCGCCATGGATACAGAGCCACCGAACGAAAAAGAAAAATCTCCTTCTCCAGCATGCTCAATCAACAGCCTCTCATAGGCCTGGAATCCATCGGTAAACACCTGTCTGGCGAAGTCGACCTGGTCATCAAGCTGTCCTCGAATGGCCTTCACCCGCTGCGTTATACGGGAATTTGTGGGGGGTTGCGTATCGATAGCGATGATGTTCACTAGATCGCGTACCCGCACCCGATCCCGCAATGTGGGAGGGAAAAGTGGAGTCGTGTCTGGGAACCTCTCCTCGAAATATTCCAAAATCGTCATGGATTGGCGGATGATGGTCTTTTCGCCGTTCGAGCTGGTCACTACTAATGTGGGCACGCTACCGCTGGGATTGTATTGTTTGTATTCTTCGGTTTTGTGCTCTTTAGCACCGAGGTCGATGTAGGTGAATTCGAGGGGGATACCCTTGAGATGGGCGGCGATGATGATTCGTTGACAGCATGATGAGAAGCAGTATGAGTATAAGTGAAAGGTATCGGTGTGCATTTTAGGTTTTGTCAGTCTTTTTTCTTTGTTTTATACGAATTTGTTTCGGTGGAATATTGATTGGTATGTTGTGAGTAGAATGGAGTGCAGTGGTTGAAGGTTTCTGAGAAGCCAATATGAAGGCTAAGAATTATCCACTTACTATATGGGCTCACGTCGGGTGTTTGATAAGGACGCGTGTTACCTCGGGGATATTAAACAACTTTCTTGTGTTATCTTTGTGATCATAATCCGCTAACACTGATTTAGTCAAGCGTGATTCAAGCTACGGATTGGAACAACGTGGGATGCTTCCCTTACTGAAAAGATCTAAGAGCTATGTGACGTGGTTACAAGATCATACCATCCATGATCCGAAAGTTTCAACGATAACGTCGACCTCACGGGGCCTGCGGAGTCGCAATGAATTTCCCACTGGCCTCTCAATCCCGACAAATCGACTCAGTCTGTAGCGAATGAAAAGTTCCACTGGCGCGGTATCCCTAATCTCGAAGCTCCAGAGCTTGGAGTACTGTATCATTATTTGCCCATCTTGAACGACGATTTGTGTGATTCTGCCGTGTTGTTTGCCCATATATGTCATGAGTAGGAATTGTGAGGTACAAATTCAGTTATTTTTTCCCTCGTATATCAAATGGACTATACACACTAACCGGGTAGATAGGATGTTGACGGCGAGTTCCCCGAAGTCTGATTTTGATCATTCTCATGATAGCTCTCATCTCATGGATAGTAATGTTTTGATCGGAAAGAGTCCCGTTGACTCTCGCTTCTATAGTGCAAAAGGCATGTGGGAGGGGACAGGTATAATCCCATTCTTCGCTGAAGATGTAGTGTTTCCAGTCCACTGGGGAAAGTTCACCCTGTCGCATCAGGCTTTCATCAAAGTATCTTCGACAGGATTAATATTATCATAAAATCAGCGTGGGCAAGAATGTCTTTCACGTACATCGACTGCTTTACAGTTTCGAAATTTCGAAGAGTCAAACCTGGGGGGCCACCTTTTCGTCTTGCATCAAGCTCAGATGTGATGTGTATATGAAGGTGAAGAGCATGCTGGTGGTGGTCAAAAAAGTACCAGTGTTCAGTCTTTATTTCCACTAACTCGCGAGCCGCTTTGAGAGGGTCTTCTGGTTTTGAAAAACTATCTTGTACTGTGGCAAGGGCTTCTTGAAGTGTAGGAATGCACCACAAGGGCATTGTCATCCTCTGATCGCTCGACGGTGCAGCAGGGTCGATTGGGTATTGCTGAGTACACCCGCTGCCGGGTGAGGGTCGAAGAAACGTGGTTCAAATTGCGGATTACCGTCATCTGTGTTTTCTACTTGACGTGCTTCCACACCGAGGCGCTGCAAGTCAAAGGGTGATAGGAAGAACAATTCACAAGCTCCTATACGCTTCCGCATCGCCCTGATTCTTCTCAGGTCTCTGTTTCTTGCCCTCTGGTTCCTCTGTCTTGCTTGTTCATTCATTGCGAGAGTATGGCGTGCGTGAAGAGAAGGTTTGACACGAGATGGGAAGGAGGACCTCTTCCCAAGTGTAGGAAGTTCTTTTGAAGTGTATAGGTGCCTGCAAGAAAAATAAAACTGAAATTAATGGCATCATCTCGATGTAATCATGGCCACATGCCATCATATTAAACTCTATCTAAACAACCGTGGCAGTGGAGGCTTCATCGGGTTCGTCCATGGGTCTACAATCTTAAGATATCTTTTTATCCCTGAGGATCGCACACTCCTCAAAATTGAAGTTCAAATTGTCGAAGTCACGAACAACCGCTTAATATCACAATCACAACCAGCTTGACGGAACATGGGTTTATACTCCAGGGTATCTCGAGTTAATGCTTGTATAAGCATATTGATTCTTGCTATTTATATCTGCTGACTAGAGATCGATCTGGTGCATTTCAGCGGCTGGAGCTGTTACTTACATTCAAAGAAGTAATTTTACTCATTGCCCAGATGTGACATAGACCTATGAAATCTTATGAACGGATGACTTGAATTGCTAATTAAAGGACCTTAAACCAGGTTGATGGTGTAATTTCATTCGATGGAATGTCTGAAGTGCTTCGAAAATTTTCTAGTCTACCCAGTGCGTTGATGGCATGACATGGCTCTGCCCAGACGTGCTACTAACTGTCTTGAAGTAAGCGTAGTGCCGACGTCGAGCCAATGGCTTGACTGTCGAATCCTTGCGCCCGACATGAGACCATTGCTGGCTTGTAGAATCCGTAGAAGATATGTGAGCCCTTATAAACGCCAAACCATGGGAAGCCATGAGCCCAGATGACGAGTGGCGGGTCAACCAGCGTGTGAACCGATTGGCACTCTGTATAGGTGATAGTGTTGCCAACGCGGAGAACATCCCTAGCCTGATGGTCGGACGTGAGAGATCAGCGAGGCACATCTGCACGGATTTCATAGTAGTGCAACTGGCTATCCGCGATGTTGGCATCCCATCAATATGTCGCTAGGTCCCGACATTACTGTGCTTTCACTTGTTGCGAATATATATCCACCCCAAATTTCTCCTTCCATTTGCAGTCATTTCGAAATCATGCGCTATCCAATGCGCTCGCCATTTCCTGAGCAACTGTCACAATTTCGATCTTCTTGTGGCACTTAAGTCTTCCTTCGGGACCACGACCTTTGACACCCCACAAGCCCTTCGTGCCCTTCCTTTTTTTCTGCGTACCAAGACGGTCATATTTCGGCAAATCACTGCACACTTGATATTTACCTTTCCCTTGAATCGTGGTCTGGTGCCAAGCGAGGCTCTCGCCGCTTGTGGAACAATTGACACAGATCGAAGCCATGACGACCAGTGTTTTGCAACTTCTGTCCGGTATTTCTTTTTCAATATAGAAAAGGTCGCAAGGAAAGCAGACTTCCAAAGGCATGAAACGTGCAGAGAAAGATGGTAAATCAACTTCTCGGACCTGAACTTTTCGCTTTGGAAATAACATTTGGCCCTTGTGGAAATTTTCAATCTCCTGTAGAAGATCCCAAGAGAGCTTCATCGTATCATAAACCGTCTTCCATGCCGCGCACTCACGCGAGTTTCAATGATGGTTTTCGTCGCGAGACGCAACATGGAAAATTTCCAGTGCCTTTCAAACTTGTGGCCGCGACGTTGCCAGTACACCAATGAAGACGCCAAGGGCCCTGCCCCTTTCCTCAACCTTTTCCAATCGGTGTTGCTTCGATGCTCCTAGGTCATCTTGATCTCCATTTCCATTGGCTTCAGGACCCATTTACCCTTTTGAGATGTTCAAGGTGACTGAATTTTCGTAGGTCTTGCAGGACTTCATGAAAAAGGAAGGAACACGAATAGCCAGGGTTTTCGCCTTCTTGGATTGCCCCCAGCAACAAACAGGGAGATTATTCATGACTTTTGATGAATATGCTGGTGGAGCCATCAGTCAACTGGGCCGACTTCTTGCTCGAGGAACACCATATGATTCTTGTCCGCGTTTGTCTGAACTCATATGTGACGTGGCATAACTTTGGCGTCTTTCACTCTCTCCATGCCCATCCACCAAGGGAACCTCAGCATTCCCTTTCTCGGCAAGTAGAATAGTTCAAGTTCTGTGCTTTTGTGCGTACGTCTCGGTCGGAAAGCGCAGTGTGGTCAATATCTCGAATGCTGGGAGCGTATGTCTTGCGCTCTTTCGAGCTCATTTCAGCAAATTTTGGTAGCCGATCATCTTGGATCATGGTTGGAAGCGAGGTACTGTCACTTTGAGCGTTGGGGCCTCATAACTTTTCCACACTGAGTCCAGCGGATCTGGCTCTGGGTCAAGAGTTTGTAAAGGCGTGGCGGATGGGTGACACCTGGGTGGCTTTCCCCCGCTTCCTAAGAGGGATGTGAAGATTGGCTTTTCAGTGCCATGGTATGATGAAATCGTTTTCATTACCATAATTCATCCTCAATAGATATTAGGCCATGCCTTTTTGGCGTTTTGTGTTCTCTCATTTGAGAGACTGAGGAGGTGGTGGGTGGTGTGGTAAGGAAGAAGAAGAAAGAACCGAAGAAGAGGCCTTTTATAGTAGCGCTGCTGCCTAAACAGATACACAATTTCATGGGTACCTATCACATTATATGTGAGGAACTTGAAGCGGAAAGGATGAGATTCCAAGTGCAAGCAAAGTGCGGAGGTGGGTATGCAGATTAAGTTTGGCCCGGTATCTGCCAGGTCAGATTCGGTCGATCGATTGACCTGTCACTTGAAGTTTGTTGAGGTCCCTTATGCTATGAGGTAATCACAGGATCGTTCGATCACTTGAGGCATGTATTGAGAGAAACAGCTATTTACTTAGAGCCTCCACATGAAAGTCCGTAGAATTAATAAGCCCAAGTCTCATCGATATCTCTATCGGTTTCAATCAATCAGCCACCATTATGTGACTACCCTCTAAGGAAGTGAGAGGAACAAGTCCTTCATCTTGGGGTAGTTGGGAGTTCCCAGACCAGTCGCAGGGTCCCATCTAGAAGCAGTTAGAAATTGGCAGCTTAAAACGACTGGTGTCAGACTCACCCTTCAATAGCAGCGAATCCATCGGTATCACATCCAGCACTGGTACCGTTGGTGATATCATTGAGAACCTCAGGGTGTGCGTACAGGACCGGGTTGACGAAACCAATGGGTCCCTTGCCCTTTGCGATACGCTCCTCGTTGATCTAGCGATACAGTCAGTCAAATCAATAAATATGTTTGCAGAGTCAACTTACCAGAGTCAGGACCGAGGCGAAAAGTGGCGATGCCAGACTGGATCCATAGTAGAAGTAATCGTATGAGTCAGTGTAGGCACGGAATCTAGCACCGTTGGCCGAGACGTCGGGATAAGCACGTCCGATACGGTTGTAAAGTCCCGAGGTGGTGTTGACATCGACTTCAAATTCTGAGTAGTAGGGATATTTCAGGTCGGCCTTCTCAAAGTACTTCTCCACGGTGGCCTTCTGGTACTCGGGTTGAGGGAAGTAGTTGGAGAAACCACCAGAGGTACTGAAATTGGCAGCTGTACCACCGAGGTTGGCGTGCATGACGCTCTCGGCATCCTCAACGGTCTGATCAGTGTAAAGCATGGTGCCTCCAACGGATGTGACGTAGGGGCAGTTGGAGGGGTACTGTGGGTTGAAGATCTTGCTGTCTGGACCCAGGCAGCCGTTGGCATCGCCATCGCCGGCGAATGAGGCCACGCCATAATCACCGGATGCGAAAAGGATAGAGTGGCCTTGGAGTCCTAGCTTCATGAACTCGTTGCACTGGCGCTTGGTGTAGCTGACAGGGAGATCAGCTTCAGCCTGACCGTAGGAGGCGCTGATGACGTTGGTTGGCTTGTAGACACCGCACTGGAGCTTTCCCTTATAACCTCCGGCTGCTGGGTCGGGGTAGACAGGGTCAATGGATGGGTCATCGCCTGTCTCTCCGTAGGCAGTGTATGTGCAGTAAGACTAAATGAATCAGTTAGCGGTAGGCATTTCGAAATGCAGAATTAAGACATACACCATCGAGAGCATCAAGGAAAGTGTTGAACAGGTTGGTAGTCGCGACCTCCTCGGGCTCATAAATCTGGTCATCAACCTGGTACAGAGTCACCGTCTGGGGGTAGATCAATGAGAACCTTTTTATATGATTAGTAAGTATTAATGAGGCCGAAACTTTGTCACTTACGCCATATCAATATCAATATCGGATTCACCAGTGTTCAGCGAGCTGTAGGCTGGCACAGAGAAATTGGCTCCATCAATCATAGCAGGGATGGGGTAGGTACCCTGCGGCACCCACGGGGCATACGCCTTGTAAAAGAGGTCGATATCCGACTTGGCAAAGTAATCACCCTGCTCATAAAGGCCAAGAGAATTTCCCTTAACTGCCGTCTTGGCATCCGGGATATTATACATGGCCTTAATGCAGGTCGGGGTCATGTTGTACCCACAGCCCTGAAGATCTTCCGCAAGGGACAGAGCCTTGGCAGGGATCGAATAGTTTTCTTCATCAGACACGGCCTTCGAGTTGGTCTTGACACCAATCAACTGGGAAGCTCGCTTGGCCTTGGTAAGCTTCTTCAGCACTGGGGTCAGCTTGACTCCGGGTGTGATGTAGTCAATGTGTCTCTGAACATGCTCCGGAACATGGTACCTGTGATTCATCGATTTAGTAAGTTGGTCATTCGCCCACAACGGAAAAAATTGTCTTACTCGTCGCATCCAACTTTCATGCTCGAAGTAGCCACGTGCTCGTGCTCATAGAACTCGGTCTTGAACAACCGTTCCGCTTCATGTGCATAGGCATCGAATGCAATCCAACCCTTGTTATCGGAATGAACGACTCGAGACGGGTGAATGCCGCTAGCTTCAAGCCACTGCCGAATTGAATCCACTGCTTCCTCGGAGGGAGCGAACATGTCATGCACCTCCTCTGCGGACCAGAACTTTCCATAACGGGGCGAGTCTGGGTGGGAGCTGTGTGAAAATCAGTAACAAAGAAAATAAATGCATGAATTAGATCAGCCACTCACACTTCCATAAGATGGTCATAACCGTTTTCCAGATTATTTTGGCTCATACCAATACGGACAGGCAAAATTGCATCACTCTCAACCCGGCCACCCTTCACCCAGTCATAAGACTGTCGATCCCGCTTCTCATGCAAGACATGTTTAACAGTAGCGGGGGCAGCCTCAGCCAAAGCCGCAATGGCCAAAGCGACACAAACTTGACGCACAAGCATAATGACAAGTCCAAAATGCCCACACTGGAATCACAACCAAGAAGGGAAACGGGTCCTTCAAATACACAATGCAACAGTACCGCCATATTACCGCGGCATAGCTAGCGACAAACAAGCGTCCCCACTCACAAAAGGCGGGATAAACCAATTTCAAGGTATCATGACATCCTCGTGGTCTGATTGGATCCATAGTGGCACGGTCTCTGCATGGGGTATGAGACACATCAACATACCGACATGCCCACGCGTAGCTCCGAGCTAGTATAATGATCCAGAATAAAAGCTTCGGCAATTGGCCCACTAATTTGGCTAGATTGGCTTTGTTAGCGAGGTGCAGAGGTGAAAATTACCAAGGTAGGTATGGTCTTATCAACCCCGCTCTGGCAGGACCAGGATTTCTCCGCAGTGTTGGGCGGTTTTTGCATCGTTATCGCAGGGGAAATGACGCTAATTGCTTAGTGTAATCTAAGTTATGCAAGGGCGGAGTTCCGACGGGTAATATGCTCGGATACCCGGTTTACCAGCGGGGCTTGTTCGTTGCCCCTTGCAGAGGTACGTCGTGGCGATAAGCCACGATAGCGATGTACATGTTCACGTGGTTGGGTTGGAATTTGCTTATTTTTCCAGGGTTTCAGAGTCGGATTCCACGAGGGGTGCAGACCACTATACTACGCGATATTTGTAGCTCGATGGCCCTGGTTGACAAGAAGAGAAACATATATACCATGTACGACATAAATCCATGCAGATAGCAACCCGACGCGCTAAGCGAGCAAGGAAGACTTTTGAATCACCTTCACAACAGGCGCCTCTTTCCGGGCAACCCCACCTGTGGCGATTGCTGCCATACTTTCCTCAAGTACGCGAGACCCGGAAGTAATTTGTATTTCCGGTCCCTCGTCATCTTCGTCCTCGTCCTTCTTTGGTGGCGCAGCCGCAATTTCAAACACGTCCTCGCGGCAGTCTGCGCACATCTTCAATACATCTTCCAGTGCCTTCTCGACGGCAGCTGCACGTTCGCGCATGCCGCGACGCAGCAGGGCATCCACAAGTGCCTCTGCCTCGTTGACAGCGGAGTTAACTCGTTCCATGAGTCGTCGGATACTGTTAACCAAGTATTCCTCCTCGTAGACCGTACCCTTCTTACCCTTGGCTCGCTTGCGCTCTTCACGGCGACGAGTCTTGGAGGTGTGACGGGAGGATGAAGTCTTCCCGGTGTAGCGCGTAAACATGGTGCGTCCGGCCAGGGTAGTCGCTTCCGTGGGGGCTAGGGAAACGTTATCGGGGATATCGACGCCACCTTCACCACCTGTAGGGTCACCTCCGTAGAAGGCCAGAGGGTCGGCGGCGCGAAGCAGGCGCAATTCGCGGACACGAGGCACCTGGGCATTGAGCTGGGATTTGCAGTCGGCGAGCAGATCAGTCATGGAGCCCATTGCCTCTGCCAGTCCGGTGTCGACGATTCCTGCGACCAGGTCCTTCTTGCCGTGTAGCGTCAGCAGACGGGCGGCATCGGCAAACTTCGAGCCCCGGCACAGAAGCTGTGCAGCTGTTTCAATGTCATGCAGGTGATCCGCGTAGACTGTTGCTGCGGACACAAAGTCGCGAGCCTCTTCAAGGGTCAGAATGAGGTCATTAATATGCGCAGTCAACTCCTCCTCGGACAGTGAGGCCATCATGGCACAGTACAGAGACTCCCTCCACATATGAGCCAGGTGGTAAGATTTATAAGCCTCACTGTATACCTCGAGTGATTCATAGGCAATCGCGGCATCCTTGTGTTTAGATTCTCCTGAGAGGTAGTCGGCATAGAGATGCGTGATTTCTTTCTGCTGCTCTGGGTGGTATTTGTAGATCTCAAGAGCCTCTTTGTATAAGACGTGCTTGGTAACATACCCGAGGATCTCTTCGTGGGCTCCCAGAGTGAAAAGATGTTTCAGGGCCTTGGTGAAGCGGGAAAGGTGATTGTCAATCTCGAATTGACGGCGAGTCTCAGGCAATTGCTGCAGCTTGCGCAGGAAAGGAAGATATTCTCTGGGATCCATCTGGGCCTGTTGGGCAACCAGAAGAGTGAGCTCGAGGTCGTAAATTCCAAGTGCGTGAGAGTAGAGACGGTTCGCATCCGTCAAGAAGCACATGTGCTCAATAGCACCATCGGCTTGTTCTGGGTTTTCGGTCCGTAGACGTGCAACAAGTCCCAAGCCAGCTTCCAGATCGGGTGGTGACTTGCAAACGTGGGCAGTGATCAGATTTTGCAGATTTGTATCCAGGCGGTTTTGCAGAACCTCCAAGAAAGCATTGCAGATGGTGTTGATCTTGCCCTCTTTGCTGGTAATTTTGAGAGCAGCAGGCACAGCGGGAGCATTCGGCTGAGCAACAACTGCAGACTCATTCGTGGAAATCTTGAGTGTATCTTTGTACAGTGTTTGTGAGACATCCTCCTCACTACAATAAGTTAGCTCATATTCCTTGTATTATAGTAATTTCCTTACCTGAGACGAGACAGGAAGTCATCGATGAATTCAACCTTCTTGACCTGCTCAACAAAAAGCTGAATGTTCTCCAGGAACTGCTGGGGGGCATAGTCATGGAGGATGTTCAAGTCCACCATCTGGCTACGACAAGCTAAGAATGCAGAGCGGTATTTCTTCTGGTCGATGAAGGTGCGAATACCTGCCAAGACTAGAGCACGGGGGTAGATAGTTTCAATGTTGCCTCGGGGCGCCTGAAGAACGACACCAAATACTGACGGCATCACAGAAACGAGTTTTGATCCACGCTCAAGGCTTCGGCATCTCTCATCTGTTTCCGGGGTATCTTCGGGCACTTCCATATCTATAGCCATTCCATCAGCTGCTGGGATACGCAGATTATCACAATAGTAGATTCGACATACTGTCCACGTGGTTTAGATGAACAAACTTCAGTAGATGTTGAGATGTGGTGAACAAGAGATGCGATGGAGTCACCAAGAAGGAGGTGCAATTCTTCGCAAGAACTCGCTTATTGGCGTACAGACCACCAGTCCGTGTCATCGTTATTAAGATTCGCTAACATTGTCAGCATTTTGTTACAATTTCCAAGTCACGGGTAGCATTACCTCCGTCTCTGAAATCGAAACAGATTGGGCCCAGTGGGTGTCAACATTGGGGCCCTCGGCCCAAGGAGTAACACTCTCACCACCCTCAATCAGCTCGACAGTTGAGTAGGTAACAGGATGACTAGGCTGACGCGCGTGTGAGAACCACAAAGCCCGGTGTCCAATTCCAGCAAACATGGATGATAGCTGCTCGGAGTCAGATGCCTGATAGACAACACGGGTTTCCCGAGTTTCCAAGCTGGTCTGCTCAATATGACTTGTGTTTGGCGAACTGTCCTTCAGCACATACACCTCGTTATCATCCACGAAGGCGATTTGTCGAGGTCTGCTATCAGCAGAATCGGATAAAGGATAGCTAGATTCAAGGATCGGCATGGGAACTGGGCGACTCTTGAGAGACCAGAGGAAAATCGAGAACCTCGATTGCATTAGCACTGCAATTCGGCTACCAGACTTGCTGAACGCCACATCAACAACGTTGGAGTCTAGTTTCAGTTCATTGTGGGCCATGGGAGGTGGCACGCCAGCCAGTCTCAGTGGAGTAAGTTTCAAGTTTTCTGTAAACTTCAAGTTAGACCCCATTCTGAAGGGTTTGTGCCAACGTTAGATATGTGAAACTCACTTCCATCAATAACAGCTACGGCACCAACATCATCTGGAATCACAGTAGAGCCATGGTGGATATCAAACACATAATCTATGTCCAAAATAGAACCTAGATATTGTTAGCTCCAGTTCTCAGTCAATAGTCTCGGAGCAGCATACCAGATGACCCAGCAACAACCCGCAGAGCCTTTTCTTGGTGCCACTCAAAGGAGTATTGGTTCATTGACATGGGGTCAACCACGATAGGGATCTCCTGCTTCAGATAGTAGTGGTAATTGCCTGTTGTCCAAAGCTGAACTCGGTCTGTGAACCGGACTGCAAGCACCGTGGAGTCGATGTTCCATGACAAGAGAATGCGCGATGCCCAGGTTTGGCGTTCCTCCTCGGTCAAGCGGAGAGTAAACTGGCCATGGCGAAGACCGTTTCTTTCAAAGAACACAACATCAGTTCTGTCTTCCAATCGTTGGATTCCTGCAATGAGGTTTCCTGACGGACGCCAACTGAGAGCACCCTCGAGACCATCGACCGGTTCGCTCACGCTATCTAAAGTGCCTTCTCTGGAGTAGACCCTGATAACGCGACGGGCACCCTCTTCGACAGTATTCACAGCAACATAAGCCCCATCACCGCGCCAGCTAATTGTCGTGCTAGCATCATCGTAGGCGCTCAGAATGCCTTCGTCCACCTTCTCTGGGACGGTAGGGTCCCGCATGGCCTTGGCCCTTTTACCTTGGAACTGCGTCTCCCTCTTACCCCATCCAACGGACACATGCTGCGAAGCCTGCATATCAGCCTGGGAAAAGGTGATTTCAGCCACGTTCTCGAATTCCCTGGTCATGTACAGGAAAGTGTTGGCTCGGGTCGTGATAGCTAGCAGCTCCTCATCAGGAGACCACGCCGCAGCTGAGATTCCCACATCGACTGAACCGAGAATCTCGATCTTGTCCTCTCCTTCGAGGGGCTCCTCGCGCACCATGATAATATCACCGCCCTCCAGCACCAGACACGCGGTCAAGTTATCCGCAAAATAGTGCAGAGAGAGGACTCGATCACACGGCAAGTCCGGCAACGGGCATGGTGCATCCCAGGATGCAATGCACTCAAATTCATTGGGGCTCAACGGCTCCGCGGAAACGACCTCAGGGCGCTTCCTTCTGAGCTCGATGACCGGACTGTACTGGGAAGGGCCAAAGGTACACACGATGGAATCCGAAGAAGTGTCCCAGGCAGTAGCAGTCAAGGGGAGATCACCCTCGACTCGCGTCTCCTGAAGACGCACGTTTTTGAGGTTGCGCATCTTCGATGGTGGGTCTCAACTTTTTTTTTCTTTGTATCGGGTCCCGAACCTCTACCCCGCCATGGGACGGTGGGATCGTAAGTATGTGAAGACGCGATCAAAAAGACCCCAAGACTGTCACTATTACGGATCAGTCTCACGGAGCAGAATCTACTAGGGTGGTGGTATGTGTGACGAGGTTGTGGCTCCGAGACTGATACAAAGTCAACCGCCGAACCAAAGATTTTTGATTTTCCACACCCGCTCAGCCAATGACTTCATTTATATTTCAACGTCGCCCCAGCTACACCTTACAGCTTCTATACAACTACAATTGAGGAGTTCTAGCGTGTAATGAAAATCCCAACTTATTCTCTAACTTTGTACATGATATCCATCTTCTTCAAGGACCAATTTCAAG
The DNA here is from genome assembly GCA_023626355.1 of Penicillium sp. S1602. Taxonomy (NCBI): domain Eukaryota; kingdom Fungi; phylum Ascomycota; class Eurotiomycetes; order Eurotiales; family Aspergillaceae; genus Penicillium; species Penicillium sp. S1602. Next base: position 230,849 of record JAMAGW010000012.1, on the reverse strand, counting down.
TCTTGCACTATCAAGCCGTCCATACTGCCGTGTAAGAAAGACGAAAGCGAGCTTATTTGGTCTTGTAGGTTTGCCAAACTAGAAGAGACAATTCATTAATATCATAAAACACATCTTCAGGGCCATTGGAAGCTTACCGGCAATGGCGAAGGGGGAGCCGAAACCAACAGCTAAGGAAAATCTACGTTAGTTTGCGGTCGGTGGTCGGGGTTTCGCGGGTCACAAACTCATGAAGGCCCAGTAGCGCCAGAAGAAGTGCTTGGTCAGGGGGTTGAAGGGGATGTTGGTGCGAGGTCCCTCAGCGTAGTGGTAGGGGCTGCCGAACTGAGTGCGGGTGGTAGAGAAGCCACGACGGGCAGCGGCGGTGGCCAGACGGGCACGGATGGCGGAGGAGGCGTACATCTGGGGCGGTGTCAGCTTGCTGCTGTGACGGATGAGGTTATAGGAATTAGTATCACCCACCTTGTGGTACAAAGGGGAGGGAATGAACGATCGGAATTGGACGGACGGAGCCAGGATGGACATCGCAAGGTTGCGGAATGGGACGATCATGGTCACATGATCTTAGTCACGTGTTTGCTCTCATCTTATCGAGATGCGCCAATCAGAGGTCAGGGATTCAAGTACCATTGATTGTACTCTATTTGATTTTTGAAGTATGTTTTTATATTTTACTCTTTGGTCTAATCATGTTGCCTACCTTTGGTAGAAACTACCCACTTGTCCATAGTATCTTGTGGCCCTGAAAACCTCATCTTGCCTACTGTTCCGATTGTCACGGCATCAACCCTAATGTATATTGAGCTTGAGCCTCTCTATTCATGTTCTGTTATGCAGTCTTCAAACGTGCAGATATAAGGACGCAAATTACTTTAGATGTGTGTACTAAAATTGATGTTAGCCTGCGCTTTACCATCGATTAGTCATACCTACTACCATATCTTTCCCTGGCATGTATTGTATGGAAGCAGGGTGAAGCAGTAAGGCACTGAAAATCCTTCGCTGCCGGATCTATGGTGGGTGCTTTGGGAATCGCCACATGGTAATCTTCCTCTTCCTTAATGGATGTCATGGATGTGTTTGTGGTCATTGTAGAGGATTTATCACTCAAATCAAGATTGGCTGCATTAAGATGGGTGGCAATTGAAGGCTGTGAGACTGTTCCTTCGGCGGGTTCGGGAGAAGACTGCGCCTCGTAACTTTCATAGCGATGTTCCGGTATGCAAATTGTCACCTCCGATGGATGTTGGCTTTTGTTAGACGGTGGACCAGATAATCATCGGGCCTGTTTTTCAGATTCAATGACCAAAAAGAGACAGAAGGTCTGAGATGCAAGCCAAATCCGACATCCTGTACGCTTCTAGAAGATCGACTCCCGTTTCTGGGTCTCTCTCCGTATAGTTCAGCGCTCTTGAAATCCCAGTACGTATGGCTGGGTTGCGAATTTTGAATGTTTTAGTCACCAAAATATTTCTTTCGAGCTTCGAGCACCACCATATTCAGGCAACATCAAAATATCCTTTTTCAACAGAGACTTTGTGCTAAAATCAGCTCTTTCATAGCATAGATTGTGATAACTGAATACCATTAAAGTCAGTAGAATACCTCTCTCATCACATCGAAGCGTTGCGCGATGACTGTAAATCAGACAAAATGCCACTGTACCTGATCTTCCAGGTATTTAAGAGCATATGATCTTGCGTGATTCGAGCCAACATGCGAGATGACACGTCATTGGACCCGAAATATAGAATGCATCAGCTCAGTGGTATTGCTCTTCAATCACCTTCTTGTTGCAGGATAGTCTAGTGTGACAAAGTAGGTACCTGGGTATGCACTCGATAATGTTATAGATGCATAGATGGAGCCAATCACAATCATCCCCTTGTAATCACGTGATGTACAATAAGGGATTAGCGTCAATCGATGATGATTCTTGATTGCGCCTCACCGCCCTCAATTTTCTCCGAGAAAAAAAGTTCCAGACGCTCTCCCCAGCGCTTGTCCCTTCCTCCATTCGAACACTGGAGATGGATGAGCTTTTCGACGTCTTTGAGGCGCCGTCTCAGGCGCCAGCACCACTCGCTGGCGCCCCAAAGCGGTCCAAGAAGGAAAAGAAAGACAAGTTCAAGAAGCGCCAAGCAAACGGAGATGTCAAGGAAAATGGAGACATGACAACAGTGAAAAGAGACGATAGCCCGGAGGACCAAATAATGGAGGATTCGAAAGCTGCAGAGTCAGACGAACTCGCCGCCATCGAAAAAGCACAGCCTGCTACGAAACGACCCCGCATCGAAGAAGCACCTACACCCGTTGTTGCCGATACCTTCGAAGCCGAACAAGAGGTTGAGATTGCTGGTTCCGCTGGCCTTCAAGCAAATCAGGATACCTCATCACTGATTGTGTCACACCAAGTGCGCCACCAAGTTTCCATTCCCCCAGACTACCCCTACGTGCCTATCTCGCAACACAAGCAACCAGAAGACCCCGCAAAGATATATTCCTTCACTCTCGATCCTTTCCAACAGATTGCAGTCAATTCGATTCAAAGAGAGGAGAGTGTGTTGGTGTCAGCACATACTAGTGCCGGAAAGACAGTGGTTGCAGAATACGCCATTGCGCAAAGTCTGAAGCGCAACCAGAGAGTCATCTACACAAGTCCAATTAAAGCCCTTTCCAACCAGAAATACCGTGAGTTTGCGGCGGAGTTTGGTGATGTTGGATTGATGACCGGTGACGTGACCATCAACCCCACCGCAACCTGTCTCGTTATGACCACTGAGATTCTTCGTTCTATGCTGTATCGCGGTTCGGAGATCATGCGTGAAGTCCAGTGGGTCATTTTCGACGAAATCCATTACATGCGCGACATCAACCGTGGTGTGGTATGGGAGGAGACCATTATTTTGCTGCCTGATAAGGTGCGATACGTCTTCTTGTCTGCCACCATCCCCAACGCCATGCAGTTCGCCGAGTGGATCGTCAAGATGCACAACCAGCCCTGCCACGTTGTCTACACCAACTATCGCCCAACCCCTCTCCAACACTATTTCTTCCCCGCGGGCGCCGAAGGTATGCATCTTGTCGTGGGTGAGAATGGCGATTTTAAGGAGGAGAATTTCCAGAAGGCAATGAGTGCAATTGCCGACAAGAAGGGAGACGATCCCGCTAATCCAAATGCAACCCTTAAAGGAAAGGGCAAGGATAAGAAAATCAACAAGGGAGGCGAGAAGGGACCATCCGATCTCTTCAAGATCGTGCGAATGGTTATGTTGAAGAACATGAACCCAGTCATTGTCTTCAGCTTCAGCAAGCGTGAATGTGAAAGTGGTGCCCTTCAGCTGAAACAACTTTCTTTCAACGATGATTCTGAGAAAGAAATGGTTTCCAAGGTCTTTGAGAGTGCCATGGAGATGCTCTCCCCGGAAGATCGCCAACTACCACAGATTTCCAACATTCTGCCTCTTCTTCGGAGGGGTGTTGGTGTTCACCACTCTGGTTTGCTGCCTATCCTGAAGGAGACTATTGAAATCCTTTTCCAGGAGGGTCTGATTAAGGTCCTCTTTGCTACTGAAACATTCTCCATCGGTCTCAATATGCCTGCCAAGACTGTGGTATTCACCAGCGTTCGAAAGTTCGATGGCACAAGTCAGCGTTGGGTCACTCCCTCCGAGTTCATTCAAATGTCGGGTCGTGCTGGTCGAAGAGGTCTTGACGAGCGTGGTATTGTCATCATGATGGTCGGTGAGGAGATGGACCCTGCGGTTGCCAAGGAGATTGTGCGTGGTGAGCAAGACCGCCTCAACTCGGCATTTCACTTAGGTTACAACATGGTCCTCAATTTGATGCGTGTGGAAGGCATTTCCCCAGAGTTTATGCTTCAGCAATGTTTCAAGCAATTCCAAAGCACAGGCAGTGTTGCAGGCTTGGAGCTTGAGTTGAAGGAGTTGGAGGAGAAGAAGGCCAACATGAACATTGACGATGAAGGAACCATTCGTGAATACTATGAACTGCGCAAACAGCTGGACCAATTCTCCGGGGATGTTCGCGCCGTCATTACTCATCCGAACCATATACGCCCTTTCCTCAACGATGGTCGATTGGTTCACATCAGACACAAGGACCTGGACTTTGGCTGGGGTATCGTGGTCAGTTGCAAGCAACGAAGACCCATGAAGAATTCTTCCGAAGAGTTTCCCCCCCATGAAGCCTACATTGTTGACGTCTTGCTCAACATTGCCGAGGGACCTGCTATCGCTACCAAGACTTTCCAGGATCTTCCAACTGGCGTGCAGCCTGTGAAGGAAGGCGATAAGTCCCGCATGGAGGTTGTGCCGATGATGCTCACTTGTGTCAATTCGGTCTCTCACATCCGGATCACGCTACCCAAGGATATTTCGCAAGCTTCAACACGTTCCGGGATGAAGAAAATATTGGATGAGATTAAGCGGCGATTCCCCGATGGTGTTCCCCTCCTTGACCCCATCGAGAACATGGGTATCAAGGATGACAGCTTCAAGAAGCTGCTCCGCAAAATCGAAGTTCTGGAATCTCGACTTTTGAGCAACCCGTTACACAACTCGCCACGATTGGCAGAACTGTACGATCAGTACGCTGCAAAGGTTGATCTTGGTGCACAGATCAAGGCTGCTAAAAAGAAGATCTCGGATGCACAGGCGATTCTCCAGCTTGATGAATTGAAGAATCGTCAGCGAGTGCTTCGTCGCCTCGGATTCATCAACGAGGCTGGCGTTGTTCAGTTGAAGGCTCGCGTCGCTTGTGAGATCAGTACCGGTGATGAACTGATGCTCAGCGAGTTGCTGTTCAACGGTTTTTTCAACGACCTTACCCCAGAGCAAATTGCGGCTATGATCAGTGTCTTTGTATTCGAGGAGAAGGTCAAAGAGGCACCTCCTCTGTCCAAGGACGAGCTGGCCAAGCCTCTCAAGGAAATCCAAACTATGGCTCGAACCATCGCCAAGGTTTCGCAGGAGTCCAAAATGGCCGTCAACGAGGAGGAATACGTGACAAGCTTCCACTGGGAGCTGATGGAAGTGGTCTACGAGTGGGCTCATGGCAAGTCCTTTGGCGAAATCTGGTAAGTACTACGTCTGGTATTATAATTGTTTTGAGTTAAGGCTAACATCCACAGCTCAATGACCGATGTCTACGAAGGTAGCTTGATCCGTGTTTTCCGACGTCTGGAGGAGTGTTTACGACAAATGGCACAGGCTGCCAAAGCCATGGGTAGTGAGGACCTGGAGAGCAAGTTTGAGGCTGCGCTCGGCAAAGTGCGTCGCGACATTGTGGCTGCTCAGTCCCTGTACCTGTAGATATGATATCCCTGGAAGTTTATGGAAGTTTAGCGTATGCAACGGACAAAAAAGCAAAACTTCACCAATTATGCACTTCATTGCATGTAGAAAGAGCTATGTACCTGTATGGAGAGTATCAGTATCACCTCAGTGGCTTTGACTTTGGTCACCCGATGGGAACTCGTCATCTTTCCAATGATAATTTCCTAGGCTCATTTTTGCTGACCTGAGCTGAAACATACGTTTTTTGAACAAGAAATATGATCTCAGATATTTCCCAATTTTCGCCCAAATTTTGTTTCTAGACGTAAGGACTCTCCATCTGCAACGTTGTAAAGTGACCTTGAAAGCTGCACAGAGGGACTGCGTTGCCGCCCGCAACACCCTTGAGTCTTTTTCTCCACCGCTTCTCTCTTCTTTGCACTTCTACCTCCCCACTTCACCCTTTTGGGCACCCTTTCTCGTACTTTTTTTCTCCTTTCTTTCATTCATCGTTATCCTTGAACTTGTTTCGAATATATCTGCTGCCATCCGGCTGTCATCATGAACAGTCTGGTGGCCACGCCTCCCGTTCCTCCTCATTTCTACGAAAACCCTCGGCTTTCTCCCTCCCTAATAAGTACGACTCATCCTGACTCTCTCTTCTCTCGTTCTTCTTTAAAATCTTTTAAAAAACCTAGTAGCTGACTGATTTTGATTTGCAGTGTCCACCCCATCTTCTTCCTACACCAGCCGAAAGCGGAAAGCCGATGATGATGGCAACGACCATGACGGACGGATGTCCGCCTCGCCCACCAACTCGCCAGCCTTTACTCCTCGCCAGCTTCCTTCTTTTAGAAACTTCAAGCGGACCCGACCGAACATCTCTGGCAGACCTCTCTCTCTTCCTCGCTTGCTAGAGACCCTCGACACCGATGCCTTGCGGACGGTCGTGCGTACCATGTGCGAGCGCCACCCACAGCTTGCTGATGAGGTGGCCCAAACCTCTCCTCGACCAAGCGTTTCCTCTACCCTCCAGGTGCTTCGAAACTACCAGGCTGCTCTGCAGTCTTCGTTCCCGCTGGGTGGCAACACCGAGTCCGACTACGCCTACAATCGAGTTCGGCAGCCACTCACCAACCTCCTCGAGGCCCTGAGTGACTTTACACCGAACTTCCTTCCTCCGAATGAGACTCAGCCATCAGTCTCGCTCAGCTACCTTGATGGGGCGACCGAAATTATCCACGCCTTGCCACGCTGGAGCACGCCACAGAACAACATCGAGCGGGACTCGGCCTATGACGAGATTGGCAAGGCCTGGGTCCTGGTGATCCGTGAGGCGGCCAAGCGTGGCGGAGGTATTCAACTCCAGTATGGAGGCTGGGATCAGAAGCTGGCCAAGCACAACCAAACCTCCGGAGGCAAGCTGCAGGGTGTGGTCAACGAGCTCGGCTCGAGCTTGGGATGGATGAACGGACCAGACTCCCCTTCCCACGGCCCTGGTGGCAATGACATGGGTTCTATACGAGATCAGCTTCTTTCAGGCACTTATGGCATGGGCACGCCCGTCAAGGTTGGACCTTGGTGAACATATGACTCATAACGAATACGTTCCCATTTCGACAATTGGGATCGACTTCTCCCTACACCGATAACACCGCGCTCCTCGCGCTACAATCAAAACTTCGCATTGACTCCACCGTGAGCCTCCCGGCGGTCCCACAACCTTTCGAACCGCACAATTCAACGTATGCCACGATCACGATACCTACTGCATGACCTTTAGAGAATTCCACATGGTCACAGATTGGCGTTTATACTATGCAAAGGCGAACTACCTGACAATTAACCTGTTTCTTTTCACTTCCTTTTCTATTTTGGTATTCTGGAAGATGAATGTTAACCTTGGCTGTTTTTCAACTCTTTAATGATCTCACTCGAGCCCAGCACTGCCCTCTATTCGATCGTTCCCTTTCCTTGTGCATGTTTTCTCCTTTCTTTCAATCGTCTTATCGTTCTATCAAGTTCTTCTATGAATTGGTATTTACCTCCGTCGTTCCCTTCCCTTTTCCTTGTCTTTATCTCATTGCAATCTCGGGTGGTGCGCTTCCCTTATTCTTTCGGCGATATCTGGAGTCCTGTACATCCCTTCCCCTTCTCTTAATGTCATTCTTGTCTTGCCTTCTCTGTTCTTGTCGAGTTCGCATGAATCTTGCATTTTTTCCTGCTCCAGGCATAGCCTGGTATACGTGGCGGCCATTTTTTTCTATCTCTAGTGCTGCCAATCTTGTTCATTTGTGGACTTTGGCTCTTGCCAAAGCTATCGTGCTTTGCAGTATCTTGAATACTGCTTCGGGTCGGAAGAATTGGTTGTCTACATTAGCTTATCAGAAATAAGAAATCTATTTGAAATAAGACACCTGGGCATCTCGGTGCATTCGCTATCTCAAAACAATCGTAAAACAGAGCCGGAGATATTGTATATATCTCCATGTAACTCTTATGATTAATTCTTGCCATATCCAGATCAAACATGAAACATTGACGAACATATATGCGGATATATAGACAGGATAATGTGTGCCGGTGGGGCCTTCCTACCTAGGCTGCCGCCGCTTTTATAAAGGCGCTCAGACTCAGGATCACTAAGTAAACGTTAGCACGGGCTTAGGCTCAGTGGTCATGTTTAAGATAATCGGTAAGCGAGCTGCGCATGTACTATATGGGAACCGCGAGAACGTATCAATAAGTTGCAGATCGCCATAAACGTTTTATGGGCCCTTCTTGTATAATCGGCGATCATTGCTCTTCGCTTAAACTTGATCCACGTTATTGACCAATCATCAAAATGTAGATGGACGGCCTCGATCTTTTGCCCTAAGCTATCGTATTGTCGCATTCGAGCCATTATGGAGGACCTTTTCAAGAATCTGTTCTGTAATGACATTATAACCATCAGCTACAGCGTACAATAATCGTGTGGCGTGCTCCTGTATGCACTATTTCCTGCTTTCTAGTGTTGCAAACTTGTTCCATTTCTTCGAAACCGAGGTGTCCCGAAAAAACGTCATTGAACACAGAAAGTATATGCCGACCAAGTCGCAAGCAGTGCATTGTAAGTGCTTATTACTATGCTCTCGAATATAAGATAGGTCTCGAACACACGGTCGACCAATCGCCCACTAGTGCAGAAAACCTTATGCCCATCGTCAGGTGTCTGTCTAGTGTAACCTGCCACTTTCTGAATGTACTAATCGCAAACGAGTCGATAATATCGGGCGCCATAATTCTTGAAGCCTTTATCATAACTTGTGATCTTACGGATGATATTCAGGATATCAAATACGTGTCTTCAGTAAAAATGTCATTTTATACCAGGCCGTGCCATCTGTGCCTCTTTGAACTTAAAGAACGGTCCATATGCACCCATTGGATCAATGTGAAAGACCGATAAAGTATTCAAAATTGGCACCACGCTCTTTTCACATATCAACTTGCAATCCAAATTAATATTCGGTTCCCACTGAAGCATCTCCTGTTTACTATGCTCGGGAGTGTCCCATCCTTCAACCTGTTCGAGTGGGCATTCCTCCCTGTCCCCCAGCACATAGTCCAGAAATTCCCACCACGGGTCTTCTTCCGGGGTGTGTGCAGGGCATGCAGTCCAACGCTGCTCGTGCCACAGCCAGGCTCTCAACACTGTCCAATATATGTGTAACGGCCTAACAGTGGGAGCGAGCTGGGAAACAGGGTGCCGTGGTCGATGCTGGCTGAAGAAGGGGTGGTGCAGCAAGCTCGCTTCTGATATGTCTCGCAGCTCGCAATCAACATGCTGTATGGATATGACTGGCATCTGAGCCATTGATGGCCACTCGCCCAATCTGGCCCGGAAGCCAGGAGAGAAAGCGCGCGCAAACGTGGCAAATCTGACAGCCCTAGTGCCGTTATGGCGGCTAGAAAGCATTCGGAGATCTCGGCAACGCCGACGTGTTGAATTAGTGTGCGGTCTAACCCTAAGAATAGTGGGAATGCATAAGAGGGCTCGCGCACTGCGTGGTCGGCAATGTCCCCAAGTGTCCAGACATTCCAGGTGGTCATGATATCCGTCTCATAGCTGATGAAGGGAACATCAAATCGCAGGGCATACCCTTCTCCTCCTGGGAGAGTCAGATACCGGGGTGGACGAAAGTATCGAGAGAGCCAAATTGCCCGCGATTCACGACAGGCCTGTAATGGTGGAAAGACGGCAAACTCACGCGGCTGGACCACGTATCGAAGTTGCCAGTCGGGGTGCCGCCCAAGCGCACAGCGGCGCCGGGCTTCGTGTCGTGGGGACTGCTGGAGCTTGAAGCTGGCCCAGCATTCGGCGCAAGGCAGATAGCCGACGACGCGGACCGGCTGTGAAACATGCTCCCATATCAATAGACGTATCTCAGTCGGGAGACTTGAAAAGATGATGAATTCATTCAAGGTATTCATGCTTGGTATTTGTTAGCCCGTAGCGTCGGCACGTAGCGTTGGGCGAAGGAAACAAGACAGACACAACAGTATGTCGTATTGTGGAGTAGTTGAAGGAAGCAGAAAGGAAGAAGAGGGAAAAGCGCTGATATCTACAGAGGGGCAACCATGTGACACCAGTCATATGGCGTCACGCTCTGATAGTATTACTATCTTCGAGTAAATGGAGGATTTTCGAGCTGTGTGATATGGGAAAATCAATTGCCATCGCCACGTATCGTAAGAAGAGGACAGAAAGCGGGGAACAGGGGGGACGGATTGTGCAATGTGGTTCATGAAAAGGAAATACAGACATTTCAGCATGATAAGGGGTATACCGGTACTAGGTAGAAAGAATAACAGTCGTAGTGGTACATAATGCGCGCTACGGAACACATCTCATCAACAGGATACCGTATCTTATCGCTTAGTCTAGTACACACATATGATGGGGCGCATTTGGTAGGGTCGGTATGTCATGTATATACCGCCTGTGATAGATAAGGTACCCTTTACATTAGAATATCTTGTCTACCTATACATGATTTAATCCTCGAATCTATAGGATCTATTTTGCGTGTTCTATATCTTGACCATAAAATAGTAAACAAAGCGGGTCCATCATAATTACAAATTCTACTACATCGTTATAGACCAGGATACGAATCACTGAAGGTTTATGCCATATAGGACCTGGCCCTGGGACGACCAGGGATATATTACTCAAATCACAGCCTATGTGGTTCGTTGTTGGTTGCTACCCAAAGGGCCGTCCACAATTATATGTACATCATGGCAACGGAACTATTCTCCATTTTCACTTGGGTGTGAAGATGACCCTCTTGATCGTTACTTCATATGTACACAGGACGCGGCAATTTACTCGTACGGACTCACGGCCACTCAAAATGATGCGTTTACCACCCCCGGCTCTCACGCTACAGCCACCGCTACTGTCACGGCAACTGGCTCCTCCAACGCCGAAGGAACTTCAATTTCCACTGGTGAGCCCCTGCTGCCACGGGGGCTCTCTATATGGGCCTTGCCGGTGCAGCTGGAGTCCTTGGTCTTTCCCTTGCTCTCTGAGGAGTAATTGATGGATCGGTGCTGATCTTTGGTATTATGCGGTCATGTGAGATATGTTATAGCTAAGGTCATACTACACCTTCTGTTTTCATGCCGCCAACCTTGTTGAACTTCCTTTGTTAAGATCTTTTGATGCAAAAAGTCATGTTAACGTCCATATTGGAACTAGTCCCTTCAACCCTGTTCTTGAGCTTCTCATCAGTAGATTCTCTCTTTATCTCTTTGCCACGCCTTCTAATATCACTACCGTACCATTCCTTCCACTTTTACTACCCTTCATTCCTCTCGTACAAAGTCATACTTTTAACCCTTCATAATATATCCACTCAGTAACGGCTTCTTTAGTCAACTCTATTCAATCTATTTTATTAGATTACACTTATTCTCTATACACCTATCTCATATATTAATAAATCTATCCAGAAATTAAGGGAGAGAGAGGTAAAAAAGAAGGGTCTATTCAAGAGAGCGCCGATCTTAGAACCACAGGCCCCTTAACTAATACGAATATCCTGCGATTTTTTTTAGGCTAGCTTAACTTTTCATTTAAGAATTTCTAGGGAGTGTACTATAAAGCTAGAAGTTAAGGTTTAGATATTTCCCGTAACTATAGAGAGATAGTATCGCGGATGCGAGACACGACGAGTAGAATACATACCGTAGAATAGTAATACTAATAAAGCTAGCTCCACTTCTTTTTACCTCCCAGCTAGAGGTGAAACAACAGGATCGATCGTCACATTAATAACGCCAGCCTTTCGTTAAGGGAACAACGGTCAAGAGTGCTAGGTGAACCACTACATTTGATCGGGGCTAGTGTAGTGCATCTTATTAAGGCGAGCTGCTGACTTGACTACTCCCGCACTTTGCTCAGGTCTTGCGCAGTGAGTGGATCAGGCTGCTCAGGTGATGCTCAGTGAGCGAAAAGCGGCAAGGGAAACCAAAACTTTGCCAGACATTATCCGGTACATATGCAACCAAGCAATGTTTTTTAATAGATCATACCAATGCTCGCTTCATGACTCGGAACAACCAGCCTGCATCCTCCCAGCCACCGTGGGAACCAGGCTTCTCGACATCAATAATAGACTCGCCATCTGTATGCGAGAAAGCATCGGCATCTTCAGATGTAGAATTGCGGTCTCCCTCTGAATCCGATGATAAAGTATCATGGTTCTCAGCTAGGTCATCATGAGAAGATGCGGCCGGATCCTCAAATGTAACAGTAGTAGTAGTCGCAGCACCGCCAATCCTAGCAGAAGAAACAGGCACAACGGGCAACTCATCTACCCCGAATAGAGTCCACTCAACTAGCCGATCAATCCAGCTTCCAAGCCCGAATCCACGCTCTCGCGTAAGACGCTGCAAGTCCGCCTCATCAAAGTCCTCATGCGTCTCATCAGAGAACTCATCTTCCGAATTAGAATCCTCCTCTTCATCCCAAACCTCTCCTAGATCATCATCGAAAGAATTCAGATGGCGATCCTGGTCCTGATCATGATCAAGACCCCCCTGTTGCAAAGACGCCATCTCCGCCCGGATCTTCTCATCTACAAAATCGGGAACCAGTCCCGCTTCACCACTCCGGCCCCGAGTTTCGGGCGTCACTGCTCCAGTCGTAACAGGGCTATGATTCTTCCCTGAGACAGACGCAGATGATAAAGGCGGGATGGTGGTCATAGTAAGACCGGCACGACTTCCATGGCGACTGGTACCACGCGACCGTGAGCTACGACGCGAGTACGCGGCCGGAGTTGAAGCGCCGGAACGCGACTTCCGGGATGAGGCACCAGATCTAGTTCGGTGGTGGTGTCGGTGATGTGGTGGTAAAGCGGGGTCATCAAATGGCGTCTCGGAGACGAGGCTTGTAGAGCTTTCGCGCTTGGAAAGCCAGCTCTGGCCTTTCTCTTCGCGGGTTGTGGAGGCGATAGCTATACCCGCGCGGAGCATCCATTCTGCGTCGGTTCTGGTTGTTATTTTATTACTATGGTCTTGTGCGCTAGGACGTTTCTTTTGAGGTCCTAGGTTGTGGTGAAGTGGGAAAGAGATGCTTTTGCTGTGTAAATTTGTGTCGCTTAATAGAGTCGCGCGGGTTGAGCTCTTGCTTCGGGTGTGATGGCGGGTTCGAGATGAGCTGCGTGAATGGGAGAGGATTGGTGGTGTGCTTGGTACTGAGACGCTGGATAGGTACGATGATGATCTTGCTGTTGTTATGATTCCCGTTCTGGATACTGAATCTTCTCCATGTTGGTGGAAATAATCTGTTGGTTCTATGTCGTCGTCGATGGGGAATCGGGGAGTAAGTGGAGCTAGGGAGATGTGGTGGAGGTTGGGGTAAGAACGCCTCTTGGGAAAGCCGCCCGAGTTGTGGAACTAGTGGATACGGATTAATAAAATATCTTGATATGGTCAATTTATGCGGCAGACTTACCTCCATGGTGGGACTGGGGGAATGAAGAATCTGGAGAAAGAAAAGAACAAAGTTGACGTTGAAATGCGGAGGTGCTGCACGTGCGATTGACATGTGAAAATGGCCGTTCGGCTGAAAATGGCACCACATGAAGGTATGGTGTTTGTCCGGTATCCGGCGACATCTACGTCAATCGGGTAATGGTTCAGTATGGATCGCAAAAAATCAATTTGTACAAGGCTACCGTATTTACATCTGCAAATCAAATATATCGCTATTTACAGTCGGGAGTTGTGGAAATCCAGAAGCTCGGCTCCTTTGATCTTCAAGTCCTCCAGCACGTTGTACTCCATAATCCACTTCATACGCTCCCCAAGAGCAGTGGGGTTGAAGTTATCGGTCATGGCGTCCGGCGACTCCGAGCTAGCGAGCTTGCCAGCTTCGTAGCTGGTCTGTGTAACACGGTCTGTCCGGGGCTTGCGCAGATCCTGGTAGAATTGGAAAGCTCCCTGCAGATCATCATTCTTCCAGTGGCGCAGCACAGTTGCAAGTGCAATGCCAGACTCGATGGCCATGCAGGTTCCCTGGCCTATTTTACGTTGTTAGATAAGGTTAAAGCGTGGAGCACATAAAGGGAAACGTACCTTGGTGGGGAAGAGTGGAATGAGCCGAGTCACCAAGAAGGATGATACCGGCATCCTTCTGGCCCTCCTTCATTTCATACCACTTATCAATTGGATCGCGCACGTAAAGCGCCTGCTTCAGCATCTTCTGGTCAGGCGAGCTCTTGCGGAGTCCAGCAATGATGTCCTGAACCTGCGGGCACCAGTCGCGGACGTGCTCTTGCAGACTATCAATATCAGAGCGGGACATCCAGCTCTCCGAGTCCCAGGAATCGAGGGACTCCGACATGAATCCGATGATGGCAGCACGATCAGTCTTCGTCTCCTTGTTGCCAATGGGCAAAATCAGGACGTGGCGGTTGGGACCACGGAAGTTAACTGTCTTACGGAGCAGCTGTGCGGTCTCTTCGGGCAAGTCCTTGTAGTCGACGAAGCCACGGTAAACGACCTGACCGGAGTAGTTGGGCGAGTCGCCCAGACCCATATCCCGACGCACATTAGACTTGATGCCGTCACATCCAATCACGATATCAGCCTCGGCAGTGGTACCATCTTCAAAGCGCAGAGTATAAGGAGCGGAACCCTCGCTGGTGTTTCGGTCGATCGAGGAAAGGTGTTTGCCCAGGTTCAGGCTAGACTGGGGAACGCGCTCTTTGAGAGAATCGAGCAAGTGGGCACGGTGCAATAGACGGGCAGGAGGGGTAGAGAATTCTTCGATGTGGCCCAGGTAATCGCCGCTCTTGTAGCTGTGGTACTCCATATAGCAAGGCAGCTGACGCGAGGACTTGCGAGTCATGCTCTCTTGCAGACCAAAGGCATCGAGGACACGGTTCGCGTTAGATGTGATATTGACGCCGGCACCGACTTCGGCGAATTGTGGTGCTTGCTCATAAAGTTGCACGTTCTTCAGTCCGGCGTACAGGGCAGCGTTCAGGAACGCCATGCCACCGAGGCCGCCGCCGACAATGACGACGCGCTTGTTTTCGAAACCCATGCTGAAGCGGGGCTGTTGATATAGGCTAGTGAGGTACTTTTCAAAAACGAACGTAATGTGTGAGAAATAACCAGGGGGTTCTTTTGAATACAAAAGCGAGAGTATGAAGAGACACGATACCTCTTCAGTTTTATGTATGTGGTGGGATGTCGGCTTCTCCGCGCTAGTAGGGTTACGGATCCGATCTGACACTCAAACGTACCATTTCGGAGCGTGGAGAGATTGTGGGGGTGGTGCCTTGGCAGGCTCTTCCGAGTTAATAGTTTGGCTCTGTGGATATACCGGTAGATCTCAAGAAGACTGGTTTGATGACCTACAGCATATACTCTTTCATTCTCTGTGTCACCACATTCAACATGCATTGATCGATGCAAGCCGTAAGGCCCGAGTGTCGGAGAATTTTCTTCCTCATGAGCTTATTCAATCAACCACACGTAGATTATACTACATTCCTATATTAAAAATTGGTATTTTTCGAATGTTTTGATATAAAAGTTAATTGCCCCTCGGATATTATGCATAGGACCTTTATGTACAATCACAAAAGTGTACTTCACACATTGACTTTAATGTAATCGGAAGCCCCGCGGTGCATTAATATGTGCAGCATCCGAAAGCCCCACCATGTATCGGATGGGTACAATCTTATCAGCAAAGACCGGATGGCAACACCCAAGACATGGAATGCCGAGTCTCCCGAACTTTAAACCAATCATCTTGCTTCCTATTGGCTTATCCAGTATAGCCTTAATCCCACATTCCGGATGAAACGGCTTAGGTTGTTGAGGTCATCGGGTCACGGTTTTCCTAACTTTTGCTATATATGAAATAATTACAATCTGAAGACAGAGTATGTTCCGAAACCGTCATGCTCCTTCCGCGTATAATTTACTCCACAATTTTGCCCTTGTTAACCACAAAGCCCTCAAGAGCCGAGATAGCCGCCCACAAACGGTTCTCGGCCTCGGGGAACACCAGAGAGCGCGAGCTGTAGAAGACCTCATCGTCAACTTCCTCGGGGTGGCGGGGCAGGCAGTGCATAAACTTCCAGTTCTCCTTGGCACCTCCACGCTTGGCCAGATCAGAGGTGATCTGGAAGCCCTCGAACGCCTTCATGCGCTTCTTGGCCTCCTCCTCCTGGCCCATGGAAACCCAGGTATCAGTCACCAGGATGTCGGCATCCTTCACAGCCTCTTCGGGGACATTGGTCTGAGTGAGCTTGCCAGGGGTGGGAACACCCTCGCCGGCACTCTGGATGACCTTGAGCATATCCGCAGGGATCTCGTAGCCCTTGGGTGTAGCGACAGAGACATCGACACCCATCTTAGTAGCACCAATAGCCAGATCGAAGAGAACGTTGTTGGCGTCACCAACCCAAGCGATCTTGAGGCCTTCAAGGCCCAAACTGGAAACATCGTGAGCCTTGGGGGTGAAAGTTTCGTAGATAGTCACAAAGTCGGCGATAATCTGGAGGGGGTGGTACGAGTCGCAAAGCGCATTGATCACGGGAACGGAGGAGTGCTTGGCCAGGTCGGCGACGTCGGAGTGCTTGGCGACTCGCGCGACAATGCAAGATACCATTGAGGAGATAACGACGGAGGTATCATATAGTGACTCATTCACACCGAGTTGGATATCTTCCTTGCCCAGGAACATGGGGTGGCCGCCCATTTGGACGGTGGCGGCCTCTGTTGAGACACGGGTGCGGGTACTCCGCTTGTTGAACATCATGGCGACGGTCTTGCCAGACAAAGAGCCGAGGAGGCTCTGCGGGATGGCCCCAGACTTGATGGCCTGCTTGTGCGATTTGGCATTGCGCACCAGGGTCGCGAACTCGGCCGGAGTCAGGTCTGCAATGGACAGAAGGTGACGGGGTGCGAGGGAGGTAGGAGAGGTTTGTGTCTGGTGGGCAAATCGTCGGAGACCATTAGCCTGGACTGTTGAACGCAGGGAAGAGGTGGAGCCGGCCAATTGAGTTACACTTTGGGCGCCATAACGGGTGGCAGCTTTGAGACCGCTAGCCATGATGGGCTGAGGGCAATGTTAGAGAAATGGGTGTTTGGGGTATATAGGTGCAATTGGGGAGAGGGAAGCGGGAGAGGGAACCAGGGACTGTGGAGGGAATGGCCAATGACTATGACTCAACAACCAGAACCCAGAGATGGAAGTGCGGTCACCAAAGATAAAGGCATGCCTTGGTGCCTGGAATTTAAGGGTATCAATCGCTTCCTAATATAGTCTAGCGTATAACTCCACATCCCGTTATCGCACTGGCTTATCGTCATCTCGTCATCCACCCAGCCCCATCGTCCCTCGTCTCAACTCGCTATCTTTCTCCAGCCAAGCAGGGAGACAGCTTTCCCTTTAATATCACAACTGTATCTTCATCTTACCTGGCCGCTATGGCTGACGAGGCAAGTCGGCCTTTGTTGGACGGGCAGGCCAGGTCCTCCTCCGATCTGGTCACAAACAGGTCCTCTCGTCTGAATGAGCAACATCGATCATTTGGATTCTCGTCCAACACTATAACCACATCTTCATCTCACCAGGCCACTATGGCTGATGAGTCAAGTGAGTCATTGTTGGACGGTCAGGGCATTTCCTCTTCATCCAACCTGGTCACAAACAGGCCCGCTCATCTGGATGAGCAACATCGATCATTTGGGTTATCGTCCAACACCACAACTACATCTTCATCTCACCGGGCCTCTGCGGCTAATGAGGCAAGTGAGTCAATTCTGGACAGGCAGGCCAGGTCCTCTTCATCCAACCTGGTTGCAGACAAAACCATTCGTCCGGATCAGCAACATCGATCATTTGAATTGTCTTCCGAGTCCACGCCTCTTCTGCATCGCCGTGATGATATAAATACTACGTACGGAACAGAACATAGGCAATCTAGGTCATCGTCCTCTGTGTCTCGTGGAGAAGAATCTCCGGATGACGGGTCTATCAAGAGGAGTCGAGTACGATGGCCAACAATCATATCCCTCACACTGTTAACTACTGGAGTCCTGGCGATCCTGGTATTTGCTTTTGCGGCACCAGCCGTGGTCAAGGAATATTCCCAGGGAGCTGCTGTCTTTCAACCTGGTACGCTCTCGATTGATTCGACAACTCCAGATGGGGTCCGGGCCAGGATCCAGGGCGACTTTGTCATGGATTCAAGCCGTGTGAAGAGCAAGACGGTCCGCAACTTCGGCCGTTTTATGACTTGGATTGCAAGGGAGGTCGAAACCGGCCCATCAGAAGTCGATGTATACCTACCAGAGTATGGGAACGTCTTGATTGGAAGCGCAGCGGTGCCGAACATCAAAGTGAACATTCGCAACGGCCACCACAACAAGCTTGACTTTTTGACCGACCTCAAGGCCGGTGACATAAAGGGTATTCATGCAATTGCAATGGATTGGATCGAGGGTAGATTAGCTCGTCTTAGAGTAAAGGGCAAGGCGTCTCTACATCTGAAATCAGGCTTACTACGCCTGGGAACTCAAGTCTTGACAGATACCATTACATTTGAAGGTATATATCTTGTGATAACCCCATTACTTGAATCCGCACACTGACTCCTATGGACAGAAAACGATTTTCCAGCCTTGCCAGACATCAATCTTGTCAAGTTGAACGTGCATGATGGAAACAATGGAACAATGGAAGTCGAGGCCGTATTAGGTGCCATGCTCCACTCCCCTGTTGCCATCACAATCCCTCCTCTTGGGTTCGATATCCTTGTACCCAATTGCTCGCCGGGCGATCCGAATATCCTCGCCGCCAGTGCACGAAGTGAAGAAATCCACGTCGAGCCGAATCAACTCACCAATGTGAGCGTTCAGGGTCTGGTCAATAATCTTCCCCAGGAGTTGATCTCCGTCTGTCCCGGGCAGAAAGGCTCTCCCCTGGACTGGTTGGTGTCCAGCTATATTAAAGGCATCGAAACCACAATATACGTTCGTGGGGCAGACGCACCATCTCCTCAGACCCCGGGCTGGCTGGTAGATCTTCTACGCAGCGTCACAGTTCCCTTGCCCTTCACCAACCATGCCTTGGACAATCTAGTGAAGAACTTCACCATGAAGGACACACACTTCTCTCTTCCTAGCCCATTCGCAGACCCAGACAGTCCCGAGGGGAAACCCACCGTGTCTGCATTGGTCAAATGTCTGGTGGCCCTCCCGGAGCAAATGAACCTCCACGTGGATGTTCCTCGTGTTCGCGCCTTCACAGACGTCTTCTACAATGGCAAAGAACTCGGAAAGTTGAACATTGATAAATGGCAAGATTCCAACTCAACACAGGTGACAGACGAGGATGGCTCCCCTGCGATGCTCGTAGAATTCGCCGTCAAGGACGCACCGTTGCAGGTCACGAATGATGGGGTCTTATCACGCCTTGTTCAGGACATGCTTTGGGGTAGCAAGGAAGTCATCTTGCATGTGGATGCAAAGGTAGACGCAAAGGTCTCAACCGGCTTGGGACAATTTGCTGTTCGTGGAATTCCTGCAGATGGAAATGTCCCTGTCAACAGTGTGTTTTCATGAAATTAGATAGGATAAATTTAAGAATGTCTTTTTTCGGGTTTTAAACTGTTAAACTGTTCCTTGCTTTAGACAGTCCAAAGTATAATATGTCTCGCCATAATATAGTAATATATTCTTTCCAGGGCCCTGATTATAACCAAGATTCCACAGACTTTTTCGCGGGTAGTAATGGCACGAATATTATTGGGGGTATGTATAACAAATGCTGTCTGACACTGACATCATCTGGTGCTGTGGTCTAATGGCAGAATACCGCATTGTGGTTTCTATGGTGGCTTGTACCCATAACTCCCGACCTGCGTTGATCCCGGTTCGATTCCGGGCAGCGCCATATCTTTTTTCTCTTTCATTTTTTGGACCTCTTTTTTTAGTTTGGAAATGGGCTTATACCTTTTAGTGTATTAGGATACTATAATAGGAAAATATTTCTGATCATATTAAAGCACACTTTTGATGTAAAAATGCGAAGAAAAGGGGCAGCGCCTTCCCAAGATTGACCCCAACGTCGCCGAGAAACGCGTTGACAGTTGGCTCATCGCGACCTCGTGACTGAGGCAATAGTGAGTTTAGGCTTGTCAGCGGAGCTAACTTAGCCAATGAGCGAGCTACGCATCCAGTGTAAGCTGGCTGCGTAGTCTAGAACACCATAGTAAAACATAATTTTGTAGCTGAAAAGGGGGTTTTTGTATCAGGCGCCAATATATATTACATATTTGTTTGTGCAGACCCATCGACGAGACTAAAGAGCTCGAAAATACTGTACTGTACATGTATTGTGTTCCATATCAAAAATATTCAAGTACCCACATGTACAGCATCAAGTCAGGTCTCCCATCAATTTCTTTTCCTTCTCTTCCTTCTCTTCCTCATCCAGAAGGCGTTAGGTATTGACATCGGATGTTTCTATCTTGAGTGGCGTTCTAGCAGCAGGATTATTTTTCACTGGCTTCAGTATTTGAAGGTAGACATCAGATCTGCTAATCCGTTACTTTGGATTGGGTAACCAATCTCAGCCTTGAATCGAGGCGTTATCAACCCCGGAAAGTCCGTTTAGCCTGACCCACTCATGTATTCAAGGTCCTTCTGAATCGTTCTCAAGAAAATGCAAGTGTATTCGCATCTACTAAAAACCGAAATCATAATCAAACATATAGCATTTTACAGATCGATAAAAAGTAGACATCGAGATAAGAACGGATAACTAGTACCGCAGCAAGCTAAAAAAGCGCAACGGTGGACCATCATATTGGGTATGTAAGTTTTTGAATTGACAGATGGAAACAATCAATTTAGCCAGGGGGAAGGGTGCTGGCATCGACAATATCGCCGGCCTCCTTCTCGATCTCCTCGCTCTGCTCCGACAGGGGAGAGCGAGGCAGGGCCATGAGACCAGTGCGAGTGGACTCGAGGATACCGAAGGGACCAATGAGCTTGAGGAAAGAGTCGATACGGCTGGGCTTGGCAGACCTATTTCAGAATTAGATTAGCAAAGTTTCAGGGAAGGGATGTTGAAGATACGTACAGTTCGACAATGCAGTTGTTGGTGCTGATATCCAGAACCTTACCGCCGAACTGGTGGGTCAAGCGGGTAATAGCATCCAAGTGCTCGTGCTTGTGGCGCAGACCCTGGCTGAGCGGCAGGTTGCGGGGGTGGTACTCCACAGCAGGCTGGTTGCCGTGACCCTTCTCCTGATCACCGGGAGTGGTGATCTCACGGTGGTGCTGCAGCAGCTCCTCGAAGAACTCGGGACCAAGGACCGAGACCTTAGCGAGGAGCAGCTCGCGCTGAACCAGAGCCGAGTCGGTGTAGTCCAGCACAGCCCAGACAGGGACAAGGTCATCCAGCTGGCGGCGAGCCTGCTCGACGACACCGTTCTGGCCCTGCAGGACAATGGTCATGCGGGACAGATCCTCGACCTCAGTGTTGCAGACGACAAGACTGTCAATGTTGAAGCCACGAGCAGCCAGGATACCGGACACACGGGACAGGACACCGGGCTCGTTCTGGACCAAGCAGTTCAGGACGTGGCGCTTGGGAGGGTTGGAAGGCGGGACGGGAGTCTCGTACAGAATCGACGAGACAGCAGTCGGGGCGTCCCATTGGGAAGAAGACTCATTGACCGGCAAGGGAAGAGGGGACCGGCGGTGCAATGCCTTGTAGGCCAGGGCGGAGGTCGAGCTGGATGAGGCACGGATGGTGGTGAAACGGGGCAGAGCGGCAGCGGTGCGAGACCGGGCAGCAGCTGCAGCCGACGACAAAGTCGACGCTGACGCTGTAGTCAGCGCCAGTGAGTGCCTGAAAGCCATCTTTGGAGTTCAAGAACACCAAGGGTTGTGCGATGAATCACCTCTAGACTCTCCGGATTCTTTTTGCTAGCTCCGACCTCGGCCGGCGCTGACTCATACGAGCTAGCCCAATTTGGGACTAGCCTCACGTACTTCACAGTCACATGACCTAGAACGTTTTCTCGATGTGCTTTTGTATCAATTACCGTCTTGGGGAATTTCACAAGTTTCTAGTTCATCTTTCTGGGAGGTGACACTTTTGCGCATTTGATCACTTGATTGGCACGCTCCGTAGAACTCTGGTTGTTCTCAGGAGCCCCTGTACTTGCCTTTATCGCGCTAGACCTCCGTTTCCTGGCCCAACCTCCTTCCCGCAATTTATCGGGTACTTTTTTTTTTCTACTCATCCAATTCGTCCCCTCACCGCTACCTCGTCTTCATACTTCAAAATGGCCGACGACGAGCGCCGCGCCAAGCGATCCCGCTTTGATCAGACTGAGCCCGAACCCCGTCGTTCCCGATTCGATCGCCGTTCGCGATCTCCGTCCGCAAGACAATCAGAGTCCACACGTACTCGCAGTCCTTTGAGTCGCGAAGCGCGCAGTCCCGCTGGTGATGGAGCACCAAAGCCGGCTGTGGCTGATCCTGCAGCAGCAGCAGGTACGTCTCGCGATGCGCCTACAATGTCTTGCGCTTTGATGTCAATTGCATGCTAACTTGTGTGGCCTTACTAGCTGCCGCCGCCGCAAGGATCAATGCCCAGTTGCAAGCGAAGAAGGGTATTCAGCATGTCGATGTGCCTCCGATCCGTTCGGTAAATATATTGTTGGATAGCCCTGGTGATCATTTGACCTAACCTCTTTCTAGACCGATAGCCCGGGCGCTAAGTCCGACGAGGCCGGCGAAGGTACGGGAAAAGACGTTTATGTCACCGACGGCGACTACATTAAAGACATTGAGATCAACGATTTGCGCAATCGTTATACCCTGACTAAGGGATCTACTCAGCAGATGGTAAATTTCTCCTGTTGTCAGCTCGCTGATCTTCCAGACATGCCTTTACCTCGAGGCCAAGCAATATGCATTGCTCTTGGACCCGATCCCCTTTGAATTGCCCCTTTTTGTCTCATATTGTCTAATGTGTGGTTGGACGAAGCTTACTCAAGACCAACTAAACGCATAGCTTCTTACATCCCCTCTGTTGCATCTGCTGACCTCCGCTGCGTGACTTCTAGATTAAAGATGAAACTGGCGCCGGTACGCCTTCTTTCGTGTTACGTTGGTAAAGACGCTCATTGCTTACTTTTATACAAGATGTCACAACCCGAGGAAACTATTACCCGGATAAGAACATGGCGACTGCTGCGGTAAGTGGTGGCTCCGAGTCAACGAAGATCGATTGCTGATCACGTCAATATAGCACCCCCCTCTGTACCTCCATGTCACAAGCACCACCAAGGAAGGTCTCGAGAAAGCCATTCAAATCATTGATGATCTCATGCAGAAGGAGCTGCCTAACCTGATCGACGAGCGACGATTCCGCCGACGGGAGCCCGAGCCCGTGGAACGGGATGAGTATGGCCGTGTATGGCATTCTATTCCCAGGAACTAATCTCAAGACACCCCGCTAATTAATTACAGCGCAAATGGCCCGACGAGCGTATTCCGATTGACCTTGAACCCATTCCTGGTTTTAACTTGCGTGCCCAGGTTGTCGGTCAAGGCGGTGCATACGTGAAGCACATTCAGCAAAAGACCCGTTGCCGTGTCCAGATCAAGGGCCGCGGATCTGGATTCCTTGAATCCAGCACTGGCCGAGAGAGCGACGAGCAGATGTTCCTACATGTTGCGTGAGTAATATCAACGCTGTGCAATAACGACCGTAACTAATCAAGTATCCTAGTGGACCTGATGCAAATGATGTCCAGGCTGCTAAAGAACTTTGCATAGATCTCCTGGCTAACGTCAAGGAGCAATACCAAAACTTTAAGGATAACCCGCCACAGCACAACTACGGTGGCTACCGTGGTGACCGCTACCAGGGGGGCGGCGGCGATGGAGGTGGTAGGGGTGGCAGCGGAGGATACGGTGGCGGCGGTTACAACAACCGTCGTAACGATTACCAGCAACAGCAATCGCAGTCCCCAGCCCCAGGTGCATCTGCCAGCCCGACCGGTGCGGCTGGTGCCGGTGCCAGTGCCACCAGCATGGCTGATTACGCCGCCCAATACGCTCAGTACTACGGACAAGGCGCTGACCCCTACGCTGCTTATGGTGGGTACCAGAACTATGTGGCATACTACCAGTATTACCAGCAAGCCGCTGCTGCTCAGCAGCAACAGCAGTCGGAGACCGCTCCCCCGCCTCCTCCACCAGCTGGCGAGGCTCCTCCTCCCCCTCCCCCCGGATCCGGATCTCCTCCCCCTCCTCCCGGTGGAGGTAGCTACAGTGCGGTATGAAATCCCGAGTTTGTGAAAGCCTGGAACGTGTGGCTGATGCGATTTGTTCAGGTCCCTCCCCCACCTGGTCTGTAGTGTTGCTGGACAATGACCTGTCTTTGCCACTGGCAATTTGAAAATATTGGCAAGTTTCGTTTTTGATTTTTGAAAAGTGCAGAAGGGTACAGCGATTTCAATGTTTAGTGCAAGTTCCATGGGTCGTGATATTTTGCTAAATAGCAGTCTCTCTTTTTCTTGTAATCTCTCTCGGTGTCCCTTTACAGTTCACAGGTTTTTCCAAGGTAAACCCGCCTGGAGACGACATATAACTCTTCCTAGGGCCATTCCGCTGTCATTGGAGAACATAGTGGAACGCCTCCTAACGCATTCTTATCTTTCTCTCGAGGACTGGATGTACCCAAGTGCTTATCTTTCTAGGAATCTAGGCAAGCGGATTTCCTTTGATAATTAATATATTCATTCAAACTCGGAGATCAGATGTCTCAACATGGTATCGATGCATGGCATCATAATATAGATAGAGAACGCCCCTCCCAGTCATTCTAAATAAAATGACCATATGCTCCAGATGCAATGTGCAAAACAACCAATCCCCAGTAACATAACAGGCATTGACATGGTGAAATACAAAAGACTCACACAACAATGGTCAGACATACCCTTCGTCAATCATATAAGCAGTCGACGATAACATCTTCCGCTTGCGTTTCCCCAGAGCCACACGACCCTCCTTGCAAAAATCACAAGCGTAGTCACATGGCGTTGAGCCCGGCATCCCAAGTCCACTTCCCCTAGCAGCTTGTGAAGACGGCGGCTGCTGAGACCCCATCTCCTCCAACTCAAAGTCACCGAACAAGTCCTTGATCAAATCATGTCGACACCGTGTCACGCTTTCACAGTACCGGACAACTTTCTTGAAGCTATCCAGACGAGCTTCTTGATTTTTCATCGTACTAGCAACGAGATGTTTAGGCCCGCCACGATTACGCATGTTCTCCGTATCCCTGTTCATGCGGTCGAAGATACGATCCCGTTCTTGAAGGTTATAGTATACAAGAGACGCAGCTGCACGGCCATCACGACCCGCTCGACCTGATTCTTGAACGAAGCCTTCAAAGCTGCGAGGTGGTGTCCAATGAACCACGAACCGGACGTAGGAGTTATCAATACCCATACCGAAGGCATTTGTCGCGACTATAATGGAGAAGGTAGGTGGTGGTTTGCCGTTGCTAGTTTGCTTGGATGGTGGAGGCGTAGTCCAGAGTGATTGGATGCGTGTTCGTTCTTGTGGCGCCAGTCCGGCGTGATATGCCACGGCAGAGATGCTTTTATCCCGGGATAGAAGGCTTGCGAGGTGCTCAGATATGGCGCGCAGTCCGACGTACACGATGCCCGAGATTGGTGGTAAGCGAGCGGCTTCTTCTGCGCCCAAACGGGCTTCTCTTCTCTTTTTGATGGCCCGAAGGTATTTTAGTAAATTTTCTACCTGGTAATCACCATCTTCGCCACAGTCCTCGAGGTACCGGACCTCGTAGTGGATGTTTGGGCGGGCGGATGGGGTGTTGAAGAGTTTGAGCTGGGTTGGATTTAGGTTAAGCATGTTGATGATATCTGTGCGAACTCTTGGCGTCGCTGTGGCTGTGAGTGCGGTGATGGGAACTTCTGGGTCAACTAAGTTCTTTTTGAACCATCCCAGCTCCTGGTAGGCTGGACGAAAGTCATGGCCCCATTCACTGATGCAATGGGCCTCGTCGATGGCAATACGGGCTAGTTGCCCTTGTCGATGTACGACTTGCAGGTTTCGTCTAAAGCTGTCTGTTTGACATAGCTCAGGAGTCACGTAGAGAAGACGCGTACGCGGGTGCCCTGAGAGCATATCGTCTAGAATCAAACGTCGTTCTGCTAATGGTGTGTTGGAATTGATAGTCGAAACTGCTACTCCTATGGCTTGGAGAGCATTGACTTGATCCATCTGCAATTATTAGTGAATTGAACTTAAAAACGGACCGGTTTAAGTAAATTACCATCAAAGCGAGGAGAGGACAAATGACAATAGTTACTGCACAGTACAGGTTAGAATCGAGTTAGAGATTCTGCAAATAATACTTACATCCATTGTTGATGACCGCCGGCAACTGGAAGCACAGACTTTTTCCAAAAGAGGTGGATGCCTGGAGGAATACATCATGGCCATCAACAACTGCTGCAATGACTTCTCGCTGAAGGGGGCTGGTAAATCGTCAGTCTCAAGTCAATGCAACAGTAGTTGGTTCACTAACCGGAATGACTTTTTGCGAAAGACACGGTTCAGGTAGAACTCGAGATCCGGTCTACGCCGTGTAAATGACCCTCGATCAGCCATCGGGCGGCAGAGCAAGGGTATTGAAGATAAGTGAAGCATCCAGATGCAAGGCGTTAGTTTTACTTCAGAGCCGCACGTGTTGTCGCGTCTACGCCTTCCCGCAGACGCGAGCTCACGTGACAATAAACGGCTTCCAAATTAGGATATATGCAACTATGATAATGTCTGCCGCCACTTTACAAGGGAGCTCAAGCTTAGTGTAACCTATCGAACAACTGCATATGCTCAGACCCAGTGATCATGCTTTATGCGTGCTCTAGACTTAGTGTTTACAGGACTAAGAGCTAGAGGCTGACCGATCCATGTTTACACGTTGAAAAGGGAATCTCAGGATATCAATTGATCGGTCTTACTGCCCAGCTAGAGTAGTATGGAAGAGCAGGTGACTGTTAGCCGACGATTGTTGAGCGAAAACGATATTGACTTGGTAAAGACATAAATTTACACAATTTGCGCTAAATTGAATCGGTATATAGTGTATAATAATGTACAAGTATCAAATCACAGCCATCAACTCTCCCCATATTATTTTACATTTATCGTGGATTCCGCGACATTTGCTCATCAATCACCTCCTTCACCGCAAGTACATCAATTGCCTTGCGCTTATTGGGTGACCAGAGCTGTTCGAGTTGTAACCAAGCTTCCATAACCTCCTGGGGCCCACAGCAAGTACCAAAGGCCCGTAGGATGAGAATAATCATGCGTCGTCCAACGAAGACGCCATTCTCGAGACGGTGTGACAAATATTCAAGATTCTCATGGTTGGGATCGCCTTCTTGATCGAGAGATAATGGGCGAGACATGAAAATGCCCTCTGCGTCGAGGTTCAGATTCGCAAGGTCGTTATCGGGTTGGTCCTCGGAGATGTCCTCGTTCTCGAATTCGTCCTCTTCATAGACATCATCCTCATCACGAGCAAATTCGTCAATTTGGTCTTCGACAGGACCCTCAGAGGCTTGTGGTTTTTCTTCTGGGGTGGTTGAGGAGGCATCCTTGCCAGTGGATGAGAAACTCATGTAGAGCCCATCGGGCTTGACAGAGGTGTCGACATCCGGTATCTCAGCTTCAACGTCCACGCTTGTTAATGGGTTTTCCCAGACCATAGCTGGAGCATCGCGGTGAAATCCTGAATGCCTTGCTTTTGAGTCCCGTACTGCTTGTATAAAAGAAAGCCATGTTAATCGGAGCTTCTCTGCCGTCCACCAGTTCTTTCTTCGGCGTCCATGAAGTCCAAAGCCCTCGAAAAGATAAAGGTAGATCAGGTGACGAGGTGGAACTGAAAATGTGTTCTCCATGTCCCGCAGAACGTTCATGAACATGTCCAGATCGCCAGTGACACGCGTACAAAACTGAAGCCAGATGTAGAAGGTCCGCGTATCTGGTGTCATGGGTAAAGAGTCTTGAAGGGCACGGTGGTAGGCAGGTAGGCTTTTCTTGAGAGCCTTAGACTTCTTCAATAGGCGACCAAGCTCCCTGGTTTTTGCTCGGTAAAATGTGAACTCTGGAGAAAGGCTTGGAGAGGTTTCTGGAGAAATTCCCGAACTTGAGGAATCCTTCTTGTGTTGGACTTGTGCGTTGAGCATCCGTCCATACAACTGCTCAGCAGTCTCGACATCGCCAGCTCGAAGAAAGGAGGCCATGACACAGTTCAACACAACGGTATCAACTAGCTCTCCTGACTGGACAAAGTAACCGAACGTGCCACGAATCCCCTCCAAATCTTTGCGCATGCCACAGGAAAATATTTTTGAGACTAGGCCAGAACGTGAAAAGCGAATCCCTCTCTTCCTCATCTCATCCTCCAGACGATCGGCCACGATGAATTGGTTGGCTTTGATAGCAACGTCGAATAAAATATTGAAGACCACGTCGTCGGCCTGAATCCCAGCTACATGCTCCATTTGCTGCCAAAGACCAATTGCATGAACTAGACGTCGTTTCGAGACCCTGCCATTGTTGCTTCGGCCAGCCATATGGATTGCGGTGGACCATAGCGAACGTGACATTGGAAGCCCGGCGGTATTCATATCGTCCACCAAGGCAAGATAACGGCGCGCATCCGCCCAACGTCGATTTGGAGGCGATGCAAGTCGCCTCAAGAGACGGCCACGTGAGGCCTTGGACAAATGAGCAACTCCAGGCTCTGGAAGGTCTCTGTACAAACGAAATAGAAACTGAGTTGTTGCCTGTTCTTGGCTGGGCAGTGCTTCGACGAGTCTTGCAACCGATGGAGTTTCAATTGCATCGCGCGTGTCGTCCACCTTTCGGACAAACGTTTGTTTAGGTAGTATAGCCTCCACAGCGTCTTCCCAATCATATTTATCTCCAAATAACCGCTGGAATATGTCAGAGACGGCATTCCGCACTCTGTCATCCCGCGTGAGGGATAGATTTTTATAAGCCTCTGTTGCGACCTCTGAAGGTTGATCGTTGATTATATCTTTTTTCGGGGAAACTGTTAACCGACGGACGTCCGGTATTGAGTCGAAAAAGTGTTCCTCGAAGTGCTGTTGCGATTTGCTGTCCGGAACCTGTGGTAATCGGGGCAGCGCGTGATCGTTATTCTCCTCCGCTCTCTCTCTTGCTTGAAATGTCAAATTGTGTTTCTCTGTATTATCTGTCTCCACCGGCTCCAGGCTATGGCAGAGCCATGATCTTTGTCGCGATTGCTGGGACGAAGGTCCAGAGAACTCCCAGCGTCTCCGTGCTGGGCTTTCACCACGCTCTACCCCCTCTTTGCCCCTGAACCTCCGTGGATTAGATTCCGATGTCCTGAAATGTAACGTGGACAAGCCTCGACCTCGTGGTGAGTGCTCGTGGCAGAAACCTGCCAGGACAAGGGAGCCAACAAAAAGGTCTGCTATTGACGCGACGGAAGGTCGGGGGCGCCGAGTAGAGAAGCTTCGAACAGAGGAGCGGGAGAGGGAAGGTTTCGGATGAGACATTGAATGTGGTCGGGAGAGAAGCTCATCCAAGGCCTGCTTGGGGGGATCTCGCAGGCCCGGTGAGCTGGGGAACCTATTGGGATGAGGCATGAGATGACAGACATCGTGGCACTGGGTTAGCCATGCGCGTCGCAAAGAAAGGCCTAGGCCAATGGCATAAGAACCAAATTGACTGCTGCGCGACCTCGAAAGCAAAACAGCAGTGAAGAGAACGTAGGTTGATCAACGGGGTGGAAGAAGGTGTTTTTCTGATGGACGGACTTTCTGGCTTTGCAGCGGAGCCGCACCGGCCAATCGGAGCTCGGCATTGGCAATCCCATCTTTTTCGAACTTCGGCATCTCTCACCCTTCTGCATCGTCACGATCTTAGCCCGCATTTCCCTATTTAATTGCCCTAGGGCTATATTTCGGGTCTTTCTATTCCCACGAATAGCCTACACGCAGCTATCTCTGGCTGTGTGTCCCCCAAATTATGGGCAAAATCAACCTCACAGCCCTCCGGGTGCGACAGACCGCGATCAACCAATTCGCCAGTGGAAAGATCAGCAAGCTACCACAATGGGTTGACGTGATTCGCGATATCCCTCCCTCGGAAGTTTTAGTCCGTACCGTCCCTCACCAACACCAGATGGTCCGACAACGAGTGAAGACCGACGACAAAAACAAGAATCAAATCGTGTTCGAGGTTGAACAGAAGCGCCGGAAGTCCAAGAAGCCTAGCCGCCTGTTCCAACCGGTCGAGCTCAAATATGAGGAAGATGAGCTGCGAAAGCAGTTCTTCAAAGATCACCCCTGGGAGCTCGCCCGGCCTCGCGTGCTTGTTGAGTCCACCGGCAAAGACCACGAACGCTACGATTGGAGCCAGCTCCGGCAGCCCGGAAGGAGGCTAGATGGCGAAAGGTGAGTTTGGAATTCACCTGTGCACTCTATCGCCAAATACTGACGTTTTCCGTAGTGTGGTTCAACGACAGCTTTATCTCCTGGAGAACACCCCTAACATGACCGTGAGTCGCGCGTACGATATTGCCCGCCAAGAGTTCTACAAGCTTCGTTTGCAGGAGGATATTGAGCGACGAGTTGCGGCGGAGGAGGCAGAGGCTACCGGTGCCAAGTTTGGCCCGACCTACCTTGAGATTGGTATGGAACTGGAGAACCAACAGCACGAGAAGTGGAAGGATTGGGCCAGATTGGAGGCTCAAGTCCTCGGTCAGCGGTCGGTTGCTCTCTCCGGTGCCCCGGAACTTGCATCGGAGAATGACACAGAGAGGGAGGCTCAGGCTCTTGATATTGAGCGGCCTGAGGAGCAATAGATGCTCGTCATTTGCATATCTGGCATATCTTTTGTCCCTTGATACTCCAGTTGGTCATGTACATTATTTAGTCTATTTTCCTGTTGAATGTATTCCCATAGCTCAAAATAGTATGGTTTCACTTGATTCAAATGCGTTTCGCCACCAACTATATACCTTTCGAGCTACTAGGTATTGTATTAGAGAACCGGCATCACGCCAGTTGACTACTTCAACATAACTACACTTAGGTTAAATATCCTATTCAGAGGATTATACCTGAAATGAAATGGTGTGCATTTTCAATTGGTTCAAACCAGTGGACCGTGCAACCGTTGAAACACGAAAACACCGTTGATCGCAAAGCTCGGGCGCCTCTCGTCCAATCACAGCACTTCCAACCTCTCCAACTTCCCTTTCAATCTGGACCACCAGGCTGTCTTGATTTCAAGAAACAATTCCGTGTACACATATCTTGCACCTGATCAACTCGGCATTTCTTGCGATACATTCCAAGGCTATTCTGGACCCTACTGTGGCTGAACCTCCGCCACAGGCCAACGTTTCTCCGAGCTTCATCGCGCCATTCCCGCTCCTCCGGTGTTCTTCTCTCCAGCCTTAACGGATTTGACGTTGCCGATCCACTGTTTCACTGATTCTCCATCGCTGTACTCAAGTTGTCCTCCGTCCTAAACCCCACGCTGTCGCGTCGCCTTGCCCCGAAACCCGAGCCGACGCAATCATATCCACCCCTCGAGGCCCACCTACTCGGTTGACGATGCTTTGGTTGAGTGTGCTTGCTGCGTGTTGGTAACGGTCGAGAGACAGGAGGATCCTTTGGTCTTTGGCGCGTTTGCCATTATAAGCGTGCACGACCTAGCGCTAGCAAGCAACGATGTCTACGATAACCCGACCCGAAGACACGGTCCGTGGCCCCCGGTCATACCCAGATACGGCCGAGGAAGATGATAATGAGAAAGGACTGCACGATTCCCTGGTACCCCCACCGCTGTCATACAATGAAGGATTTCCACGACTTGAAGGAGACGGATCAAGGCCAGGCACAGCTATGGGCGACGCGCCTGGTAGTTCTGGGAAGTCGTCTGGCCCGAAACCATTGACCCATGAGGACACTATTGAGTTGGCAAAAAAAGCTGTGGAGAGTGGGATCCAGGATACGAAACGGTCGCTGGCAGGAAGCGAAGCTGTCACCGATGTCGTGAAGCCCAAGTTAACCATTGATCTGGGCCATTCACATATTGTGCGGATACCGGAGCCAGTAGTGGATATAATCAAGGACGAGGTGGAAAGGTACGTTGTTTGGTGCAGTCAGCTTAGGATGGCTCCGTGGAGCTATGCGCGTATGTGAGATGATATGACTGACTTTGCATAGACTTTCTCTTTCCAACAACCATCTGTTTCACATTCCCTATCGCTTCGCTGAATGTTGTCATCTTCGGTACCTC
Source organism: Penicillium sp. S1602 (assembly GCA_023626355.1). NCBI lineage: Eukaryota > Fungi > Ascomycota > Eurotiomycetes > Eurotiales > Aspergillaceae > Penicillium > Penicillium sp. S1602. Next base: position 198,594 of record JAMAGW010000012.1, on the reverse strand, counting down.
AATATTAGAGCTAATAATTTCCGTGAATTTCCAAAAGGAGTGCGTGCAATTGACTCTTTCCTCACAATGCCTATACTGATAGTTTTCAGGTTTACAAATTACCACTGCTAGAGATTCTTGATCTTAGTCGAAACAAGATCGGCTTGTTACCTGACGAGATTGGCAAATTGAAATCATTACGAGTGCTTTCTATTATGCAAAATCGGCTTGATGATCTGCCTGCGGGTTTGTCAGATATGAACAAGCTGCAGGTTCTCAAAGTTGCAGGAAACCCTCTTCGCTCCCCACTTCGACGCGTCCTGGAGGGATTGGAAGCGGAAATGGCCCCGTCAGCAATGTCCGATAATGAGAAGGAGGTTGCAATCACTGCAGAGTTAAAGAGATTCCTCAAAACCCGACAGTCAGCGAGTACCCCGGAGCCAGAGTTTAGTGCAGATGCAAGGTACGTCATATTAATCACTTTGAAGGTATGAGGCTAATTGTGCCCAGCGAGGGCTTGTCATTTGAAACACCAAGGCCGGCTCCAGTCAAGCGTAAACTTAGCAGTCGATTTCCTGTCATTCCAAGCACTGGTGATGGCTCAGCATCATCTTCCCGATCTCCATCCATCTCCCGGGGACCAGGGATGCCAGGTAAATCTCATTATCGCATGGCCTCGGGGCACCAAAGTGGCACATACCATATGGAGGGTCTCCGACGGCCTAGTGTGACGCCCCACGCTGTTAATGAGCGCATTCGAAGTAACAGCGAGGGCATCATTCAAGCATCCTTCGCAGCTCGCAGCAAGCGCATGGGAGTCATCACTCGCAAAAACACGGACCTGGGGACGTTGGATGAGACACGGCCTTACCGAAACAGCCATTTGCGAGGCCTCAGCCATGGCTCTGTCCTTCGAACACGCCCGGCAGGACCTACTCCTGCAAGTGATAGTAGCTCCTCGAGCCCCAGCAGCCCTAGAGATCGTCGACGTCCAAGAGATGGCTGGGTTAACCGCATGTCGAGTCTACCTGAGCACAAGGGAGAAAGAGCGTCGACCGAGCCAGTTATCGAGAGCGCCAAGGGCATCTTGTTCTCTCTTTTCCAGGTGCATTCCCACATATCTACACTGATTAATGTCATTCAGCGTGATGACACGCGACGACACAGCCTTGAACTCGTGTTCTACAATGCTTCAAGTCATGTTGAACGGCTTAACGAAGCTCTTGAGAACGCAGAAAAATTTCCTTCTGATGAGCCAGATTCGGCTCGGGCACTGAACGAAAGCGTAAAGAGAGAGTGTGAAACATGCATCACGGCCTACACACATGTGGGCACTCAGCTGCGAAATAGTGCTGCTAAAATTGTCTCTAATGGTGACTCACGATACGTGCGTTCGCTCATGTTGATGATGTTTGGTGGCCTGGTCGAGTTGCGAAATGCATGCGCCAGTCTCAACGTTTCGCTCCGACCGATCCAAAAACGGCGGATCTCGGCGCCCAAGCCAATTATCCCCGAAGTAAGCAAAGGGCCTTTGGCTTCAGAAAGGCCCCTGCGGCCCTTGGTCACTCCTCCGCGGGATACGGCAGCACCCACACGACGATTGCGCAGCGATACTACTATCCGACACCCTCAAGTTCCCGTGCCACTTATGAACCAGGCAGCAGCTACTGGCTCACCTGGCTTTGCTACCCCGGCTTTTAACTACGCGCGCAGTAGATCTAGTAGCCGGACAAACCTGATAAATACTTCCGTGCCCACATCCTTGGCTACGCCTCGCTCTGGAGAGTCATTCCCTCCCATGCCTATGGGCAATGGCCCTCGGATTAATCCTTTAACGGGATTAGATGAGATTGAGGAAGAACGACTATTTGAGAAGATCTTCTATCAGCTTACGTCTGCATACAGTGCTGCACTCCAAGCACTCCCGTTGGCTCGACGGCAGTTATCTCGATGCCTTGAAGTGGCCGAACAATCCCGAGAGGCCGAAGGGATCCAAATGCTTTGGAGTAATCTCATCCGCCGGTGTCGAAGCTGTCTCGAGGTATCCGAAGCATTGGGAATGCGCCTATCCACCATGAAAGTCAAAGAGCCAAATGGCGGACTACGGAACCAGCGCGAGTTCTGGCAGCTGTGCAAGGGTTTCATGCAGTCATTCGTGGACCTTATCACAGACATGCGGGAGGTGCGCAGCATGAACCTTCTCCCCCAGGATATCATCATCATTCTACGACCAGTCCAAAAGGCTAGCCGAGAAGCCGGTCGTCTGATCGAAGCATCTCCTTGGTCCTTCCTCGCAGACCCAGCGACCAACGCACCAAACAACCTCTATGGCCCGCCGCTGCAACCTCCACACACCCAGCATCAAACCTCCGTCTCAACATCTGCTCTCGCCTCCCACTCCCATTACCCGGGCGTGGGCATGTCCCCTCATTCCGTCACTGTCCCTTCCACCCCCCTCAGTGCAGCCCTCGGTCCCGCCGCGCAAGCTACCGTCCCCTCCACCCCGGCTAGTGCATACAGCGACAAGTTCTTCGAAGGCGATGTCTTCCAGCGTGCTGACTCGCTTCTTTCGATGCAAAACCAAGGTCCATACTATGCTCGTCGTTAGCCCCGCCTACTTGTGTGATTTTTGTATGCCCCTCATGATGATGATATCTACACCCTTCACGCATCAACTCCCGATAGACCACTTCTAAAGTCTGCATCTATCGCTCCATGTGCTCATGTTTTGTCTCATATTAGCGGAACTATGATATGTATTTCTTTTACCCAGGGAATAACGGAACATATGGCGTGGCTTCTGTTTTCGACATAGCGTACGGTCATATTCGGTTACAAATTCAATATCAATTATTATGAGTTCGATCAAAGCTGGTTCCAAGGTTGTTGTAGTGACATATACAGCACAGTCAAATTCTCTCTTCCCCCTACCTACTCATTGTATTGCGCATGCTCTTGCCATGGTTGGCGAAGTATTAGTGAACTGTAACTACCTAGCTTGCCAATGCCATGACCAATTGGAAGTATCTCGACCATAAAGCCGCAAACTTGGTCGATGATGGAGAGATGCCGCAGAGCGAGCTCCTCAAAAAGGTGACAGTCCTCCTGAACGACGCGCGCGAGAACCACCCAGCTGTTTTGACGGACGAAATTCTTGAACAAGCCAAAAAACGACCGTTTATATTCAAGGGTTGCGTGCACGGAACTTCGCTACTTTCTTCAAGGAGGCGTTTACAAGAAACTTTGATGGTTAAGTAATTGTGGAACACATTGTCATGTTGAAGTTGCAATATGTTCACGGGTATTCTTATCTTATTAATGTCACCTGTCACATCACTCGGCGATATGGCCAAGTCAAGGGAAAGTAAGGTTCGAGTATCCTCGAACCTAAGAATGGGGCTTTCACTAGCGCCGTCCCCTACTACTTAACAACCTTCTTAGCTCGCTCCTGCTACTGGATCATAGCTCTTCCATACATATTCACCGAAATTTATTCACTAATGTTAAGTCTCAACAACACGGGCGATTGTCCACTCCAGGTTCCTCGATTTGGTTTCATCCCCTTGAACTACGAACTGCACCCGAATCTCCGCTTTGCTGGGGGGCTAGTCGAATACCGCCACACGCTTCGGTTGACAAGGCGTGAGATGGCGATGCTTCGAGCATGCAACATATTACGAAAAAGCCCGGATGGGACCAAGCGGTGCTATCTCCTGATGAGAACCGGCTTGCGGAATGGCACAAAGAGGCCAAAGCAACTGAAACATTTCTTATCAGCCCAGTGACTTGGGACTGGTGCATTGCCGAGCTACGGGACAAGGCACGAGTCTGGCAGGAGAACAACCGTCTCCTAGTGTTTGATAGCTCCTCGGCTATTGATCCCCCGTGTTCCTATTCCATTGGTTTCCGCTTAAACAATTTGATGATATGCTCACTTCCATAAGCCGCGGCAACGTCCAAACTGGTTCTCTGCTGCGCATCCTCCGCCATAGGATCAAGCCCTAATCCCATCAAATACTTGAAGCGTCCCACTAAAGCATCTTTACCTTCCTGCAGACCGCCCGATCCCCTCGTATCAGGCTGCCTGGTAGCCAATAGATGAAGCAAAGTGGTGCCCTCATTGTCGCTTGCGAAAAAGTCCGCCCCTGCATCTTTGAAAGAATCAAAGAAAGGGTCGTGCCTTTCATCACTCGAATTTTCACCGCCTCGGGGAATCCAATCTCTTTCCACAGCACCCTCAACATAGTAGAAGAGTGGCGATATACCCTTCTTATTTCGGGCGTTGATATCAACTCCAGCATGTAGGAACCGCTGGAATAAGTCTTTGAATCCTGGGTAGCGGAGTGACTTGGCAAGGTGGTGAAGGGCTGTATCGCCCCTCTGGTCGGGCTGAAGAGGATCGGCGCCGTGATCCAGAAGTAGCCCAGGGTAGTCGGTGAACGGTACATCAGGCAGTCGACCGTAGAAGAAGGGTGGGTTGGCAAATGTGAAGCGTGGTTGACGGAGCGCATAGTGCAAGGCTGTATCACCGGCCCGGTCCGCTAGGTGGATGAGGCTTGGAGTCTTGTCGAGGAGAGCCTTGAGTATCTTGGAAGCATCGGCCCTAGAGTCTAAGCCCTTGATGCGATGAAGGATTGTTCTGCCACCATTGTCTTGCGCTGCTACATCTGCTCCACGGTCTAGGAGCTCCTGCAAGACGGTTTTTGTAACTCCCTCCCCGTAATCAATTGTGTGGCCCAGTGTCTCGCCCTCAAAGGCAGCAAGGAGCAAAGTGCGGCCTGTAGGGTCTCGAAGTTCAAGTTGCAAGGTTGGCAGGTGGAACAATGGCTCGACCACTTCTCCGCGTGCAAACATTTCATGAATCACAATGCGTGTCTCTTGTTTCCATGTCGAACCTGATTTCTGCGAGTCGGAATTCTTGCTGGCTTTGTGAGGTTTGCCACCGGCTACTTTGACTTGATTGAAAAAGGTAGCATATGGGTCTGCGCCATGATTGAGAAGTGCCACCATGACCTGCCTCCGGTTCTCTGCATCGACCTTTTTGCTGACCGTTATTTCTAGCCCACTAGTATCCAAAGAGGCTTTCAACAAGGGGTAAAGTTGATAGTCAATAATCTTGCGTGAAAGAAACTTTTCTCTTGTTTCGCGTGCCTTGGTTGTCTCAGGCTCGGATATCCTCAAATTGGCATTGTCGCCCCGTGAGAGCAGTTCTTTCAAGATCTCAATTTGTCTATATTTTATTGCTTCAAGGATGTCCACTGCGTTGACCTTGGCACCATAACTGAGTAGCAATTTGGTCATCTCCAGGTCATGTACGGCTTTTGATAGACATGTTTTTCCTTCGGGATCATCGGCATTGACATCTGCCCCGTTCTCAAGAAGGGTCCTTGCGGCTTGCTTGTAAAATGGCCCATTCTTTAGAAAGTTCAAAGCAATGTGCAAGGGTGTTCGTCCTTCTCGATCACGCTGCTCTATATTTGCACCCATTTTGATGACATAGGGCAAAGCTTGGGCGACATGCCACCAGTAAAACCCGGCAGCGAGGCTATGAAGAACACCGCCGCCCAGGCCTCTGTGTTCCCTGTGTTGCACGTTTATATTGACGCCAATCTATTCGACGAGATATTGGAGAACGTCCATATTGGGCAGCTGACGCTTGCACGCAGCAAAAAGCAAGGATTGGGTGAAGCGTTGAGGGCGAGGAGGGCGACTCGGTGCATTTTCTGGAAGTTGGCACCGGGCATGGTCATCAAATTTGAGAGCAGCATCAGGAGAACAAAAGCGTGCAAGAAGGTCTTTATACTCGAAGCTTACAAGATGATGCAAGAAAGAATCCCTTTCCTCGTGGAGTCTAGCGAGATCAAATCCTTCCGAGACTCTCTCTTCAAACAGATCGTAGTGTCTTAAAGAAACCAGCTTTTCTGCAAAGTCGAAATCCATTTCTGCAAGCGACTCTTCCGAGATGTTGTCATCTTTGGAGATTCTCCCGCTTTCTCTCAACTTTTGCTTTTTCGCTCCCAGGCGATGAGAGCACAGGAGATAGTCCTCAGTCATCGAGTGCTTGATGGGCTCCACACCAGGAATGCGGTCTGACAGCGGCAAGAGGCAATCAACAGTATACTCATGTTGATATGATACGGCAGCGTTAAATGTGCTCTGAAGAGATCCATTATCTCCGTTGACAACGGCACCATGGAGAATCAACATTTCAAATATCTCATCCAGACGAGTTGTATCATGCTCCATTTCCAGATGGTCCTTTTTCTCTGCCTCAAAATAGGCACATGCCCTGAATGGGGAGTGTCCATCCTTGTTTACCAAATTAGGATCCGCACCCGCCGCAAGCAATGCTTTAACGCTTTCAGGTCGACCTGATCGGCAAGCATAGTGGAGAGCTGCATTTCCTTCTTGGTTTTGCTGATTGATGAACGCCTTGCGCTTCAGTTCTTCGAGGCCTGCAATTCTGGAGAGAACAATGCCAATGACACCAGGCTGGCGTGCTCGAGCCGCAATATGGAGTATCGTCATACCTTCGTTCGTGGTGCCGAATAAATTCGCCCCGGCATCCAGAAGCTTAAAGACGGACACTTCAGAGATTGAAGCAGCAATGTGCAAAGGTTGGATGCCATCATGATCACGAGGATTCAAGTTTTTAGAGACCTGAAGGGCCCAGTCAAAGACTTGTCGTTTTGAGTTCCAGCTCTCTGGATCATATTCGTAATCACACAGAATATGCAGCACAGTCCTACCGGCCTTGTTTGCTTGGTCGATATCGAGGCCCAATGTCACCAAATATTCAAAAGTCCCGATTAATCGAGTGGAGCGTTTGAAGGCCAACTCGAATAAAAGGGTGTTGCCTTCATAATCCACACAGGTAGGGTCTAGGCCAAGATCTATTAGAGGGCCTGGATGCTTGAAATTAGGTGACTTCTCAATGAACCTATGCAAAAGAGTTCGGCCCTTGTAGTCCCGTGTATCAAGACGGGCGCCGTGCTTGATCAGGCGCTGACGACAATTGACATCAGCGAAGTTCCTGAAGAGCGGTGTTTGGCCTTCGTGATTCCGGGCCTCGATGTTTGCCCCGGCATGCAATAACCAGGATATCTTCTCACGCCTGTCAACATGCAATGGAGTATTCCCCTCTTTGTTCTGCAAATTCACGTCGGCACCCGCAGCTAAAAAAGCATCCAAGATACCCTTGTTGGTAGAACTGGCCATATGTAGCGCACTATCGCCTTTGATGTCCGTGGCATTGACTTCGGGTTTATACGCCAAGAACATACTGAGTGACTCTGGGTGAGCACCCGAAAGCCGAAAATGCAAGGGCCTCTTTCCAGTCTCTTTTGACGCCTTATTGATATCCATACGCCCTGTTGCCACAAGTTGGGGCAGCAGTTCTTTGTCTGTCGCTCCGTTTGTGTGTAGTATAGTGGTTCCAGAATTAGTCTCCATATTTGGATCTGCACCTGCATCCATCAGCGGTTTAATCAGCTCAATGTTGTCTTGACAAGCGAAATGCAAGGCTGTCGATCCATCTAAAGCCTTCAAATTGACATCAGCCCCCGCTACAAGCAATAGGTGCAAGCTCTTTAGCTTATCTTGGATGTTTTGTCCGTAACGACGAGTTCCACAAAGGGCATGCAAGGCTGTAAAACGCCCCTGTTCTTGAAGACTGACGGGTCTTATGCTAGGTCCACTCCTTCCACAACCAGCCAGAATCTTCCCAGAATTGGAAGAATATTTGTTTGGGTCAGCCCCTGCTTGTAACAACACCTCAACCGTCTTGTAGTCCCCGGATTTACAAGCTTTGAAAATGGCAGTGTCGTCTCCAATCTGCTCATTCACATCAACTCCAGAATGCCGAAGGATTAAATCTACAAGGGCTGCATGTCCTGATTCTGCTGCCCATGAAAGGGCCTGACTAAGAATCTCGATAGAGTTCAGGCAAGGCAACATTTCGGTTACTGTCTCGACATGGCCATTTTTGCATGCATACATGAATGGCGTCACCCCCACAGTTGTAGGCATACTCCCGCGGCGTCTTTCGTGGCGATTTTCTTTTGTCTTGGGAGTCAGTGGGTTAACCCCTGCAGCAAGCAAGATTTTGACCACTTCAACATTGTTGCGTTCGGCAGCTTGATGAAGGGGCTTTAGCCCATCTACATCCTGCCCATCAGGATCAGCTCCATTTTCGAGTAATACGCGTACAACATCTGCATGGTTTGATTGCGCAGCGATGAAAAGAGGTGTCTTGCCGTCCAAAATCTTTGCCTCAATATCGATATCTTCTTTTTGAAGCAGGTGTATGGAGTACTGCGCCAGACCAAGTTGAGCGGCAATATGAAGAGGACTGATGTTCTTCTGAGAGTCTCGCCCGGTAGCAAAAGCCCAGGCTCTAAGCTTCTGGTCATCTTCAAAGAGAGTATCAAATGCATCGTGATACACCGACATGTCTACACCTGCCAGGACAGCGCGAGAGGCGTGGACATACCAATTGTGTGCTGCGTATTCCCGAAACGGGAACTTCAGGTCGATTTTCCTCCGTTTCTTCCGTGTAATGTCATAAGAAGAAGTGCCACCACGTTGGACCACTTCTATTGTATTCAATTCATTTAGACAACCAGAATTAAGGTAATCTAAGCATGCGACTGCGAGGCGTTGATTTGTAACACCGGATTGGAGGACTGGATAGCAAAAATGACTATCGATTGAGCGGGTGAACCCTTTGAGAAACTCGGTAAATGAGTGGTGGACAACAGAGACTGTTTCATCAGGAAGAATCTCCAACAGCGGGCCACAGGCACCCCTTACTAAATCCTTGGTAGTCTTGAGGTTCTGGTCTCCAATTGGAACATAGACAGTGTTCACCATTTCGGCAATTTGGAGCAGGCGAAGGGGACGTGTAGCATAAATGACAAATTGCAAGACAAGTAATTGTAGCTCATCGGGGATGTTTGAGCGCTTTGCATGCTCTCGCAACAGATCATCATACATCATGTTCAAGTCGGCTGGCAGCGCCTCAAGAACCTCGTGAACATCAGCACCCGGCTCTAAAAAGGCGTCCATTGAAAGTTTTGCATATAAGAATAGGCCGTTTGCTCGACCAGGAATGGCTTCCACAATGAGTTCCCGATACTCAGGCTGAATAGACGAGCTTCGAAGCCTGTATTGTACGTAGGTAGAAATGTCCAGATCAACAAGTCGTTCCTCCAGTCGAATGTGTGGGATAGCGAATGTTCGCAAGGGATTTTCCACAGCAACTACCGGGCGCGAAGTGATAAGCACTTTGACATGTGCAGGGCGCCACTGGCTGAAGTTGACTAGTGCGCGAAGGAAGTCATCATTTCCTTGATCCATCTCGTCCAAAGCGTCCATGACACAATAGGCCTTAGGAAATAAGGCCAACGCGAATTTGAGATCCTTCCAGAGGTCACTTAGGGATAGACTATTGATATTTGCTTTTCTCCATCATCTTCATTTGTAGGGCAGGGCTATAAGGCAAGGTCTGACATAGCCAGTCCCGCAACACAGCCACAGGTTGGTGGTTGGCGTCAATAATTTGTCGGAAGAAAAAATATAGAACTGAACTTCTTCCTTGCGCAGTTGATCGATTATTGAGGCTGCCATGACGGACTTGCCCGAGCCTGGGATGCCTTTGATCCACAAGATTCCATTGTCATCATTCTGGTGCCACTGCTGGTAGGCAATTGCAGATGTAAGCCACTTGCCGGTCCCCGTCAAATAAGATGCGAGATGCCGGGAGAATTCGCTTTTCTCCTGGTCGTAGGGCGTTGGTTGTAGCCATTCTCTGATCTTGATCAGATCCTCGGCTGGTAAGGGAATGATGTTTTCTTTGTTGAAGTCACGCACATCTTCCGAGCTGACTAGGATAGTGTCATTTGCCTCGAAGTCTGAAGAAGGGGGCATGACGTTTCAAAATTGGATGAATGTTTGGGAACCCTTAGTGGGGAAGGCATGTCCCAAGGTTGCGGACGAACCGAGCCGCAACGACCCGAGATTGTGTGGTCACCAATGACCCGTATTTTTTATTTGAACCAATCACGAATTAAAATAAGATTGAAAGCCAGTTAGTTATTGTGAATCTGTGCATATTGAACCTTTCTATGAAGTTTGACTAACATTCAATTCGGAGAGAGCCTTATCCTAGTAAAAGAAAGCTTGAAATGACGTCGAAATATGTAGCCATTTGAGGCCCCAAGCGTCACTTGGCGTTGCGGCATAATTATGAGTAATAATTACTTTCCTTTGACCATGCTCTATTCATTCTGAGTCTTTCCACTTCGTCTCAGGTCATTGTACCAGTGGAAATAGGCAAAGCATTTGATTTAGAGCAAAATTTACTCGTATATAGTTGAATATAGAACAAATGTATTGTTGAGAGGTCGTATCGGCTCAAGAATGTAAACGAAGAGAAAGATGGAGATGGACAGTCGTACATGCAGAAGAGTAAGTAGATTTTGCTTGAACTCAAACTAGCAAGTACTATGCAAATACCCAATCAAATGACGAAAATACCTATTCTGAACCAGAAAAGTCTGGAGTCACACCTACTTGATGTACCATCTGTCGACATCGTCCGAAGCCCTTGGATTTTCGATATAGAAGCCCGCAACATCGATTTAGACTGGTAGCTAATAGCTGCATGTCCAAACCGACCTAGACACCGAAACCTGACTCCCAGCCTCTCCACGGCATGGTCCGATATACAAATCACCAAGAACCGACTCACCATCTAAAACCGAACAAGATCAATTTGCTTTCCCTCCAACCACAACATCACGCACAAAAGCGAACATCTCTTTTTGTTTGGTCGCAAAAACACTATGACCAGCACCCTCAAAAAGATGATATGAAACGCCTCTTTCCGAAGCCCAAGTCCCAGCCACCTTTTGTTTCGACCGAGCCGTAGGCGCCGCATCGTTGGCATAAAATCGTCGAGTCGGCCTCTTCTGGAAACCCTGCAAACCGCGCCAAGTCATATTCTGGATTGACAACTCGGCGCCGATATGATTGATCAACATATCCATCTCGCCATGGTAGATGTGCAGTGAGACATTGTGGGCCGTGACAAGCGAAGGCAGGATAGCGTACTCGGGCGGCTCGACGAATTCACTTCCTGTAAGCGTTGAGAGAATGGTATTGTTGCATGCGGTGTATGTACCACTGTCCGGGATATGCAAAGCTGCTTGGACGTCTTTGCGACTGAAGTACTGTTCAAGCAACGGGATTGGGTTAATAGTTTTGCAGTCATGAGTGAGGTCGTACATGCTGAAGCATGGCGGATCTGAGTCTTCAGCTGAGCGGGCGTACATGTAATTCTCAGCAGTCGAGAATGTAGCGCAGGGACCATAGCAGGAGGAATTAAGAACCGAATTCAGGACCTCGTGTGGTGTGGCTACGTTGGCATCGCATGATCCATCTAGGATACCGAGATTTGTGTCGCCACGGCGGCGGAGTCGTCGACGGTAATTGACGTACTCTGGGTTTCCTGGGATCTGGATCTTGCCGACAGGAGGGTATGTGCGGGCAGCTTCTAGGACGGAGTTAAATCCGCAGAATTCATCTGCCAGTGCGAATGCACCCAGGATCTTCTTTGGTACGTCAAGGCGAGTTGCCTGAGAATGCATGTATGTGCCCATTGCTACTGAGGACATTGCTGCAGCGTTGCCCCATGATCCGTCACCCAGGGACATGGAGCGGAGATTGATTGGGAATGAATGGTTGCCTTCCATCAGGGCGGATGCGAGGTAGGGCACAAAGATGCCCGCATATGATTCGCCCATCAGATGGACCTTTTTCGATTGGAGATGCGGGAACTGCTTGAAGAGTGCACGCAGCCATAGTGCCAGGTCCGCTGTCGCTTGTTCATTGGTCCTCACGAGAGTACTGGCGAGCGAGAAGCCCGTACCGACGGGTTGATCGACGTATAGAACATGACCCAGCTTTGTCCACGAGTATGGGTTGGAAACGAGGCGAGTGGAGTTCCCTGCAAAAGCAATGGGTCCGTTCCCTGTTGTGAGGCCTATGAGCGATGAGCAGCCGGGGCCACCATTCAGCCAGACTGTGGAGTGTTAGTGTTGCATTTGTGGGACCAAAGTAGATCAGATCGGACTTACCGATTAAGTTGTCATCGTATGCCTTTTTTTCCGCATCGAATAGCCAGAAGAAGATCTCGTTGCCCTGCCTTTCCGGAACCGGCAATCGGCCGGCCCAGCTGGTTGGTAGGGCGGGGCTATCTGGGAGGTTGGAAACTTGCAATGATGAATTGGAGTATGTTGCAGTATGGGATAGGACAAGTGTGGGAATTGCCCACAGTACCTGGAAAAGGTAGTAGAAGAGGACGATGTTCATAGTGGAGCCTATCTGTGCTGTACCGCTTGACCGCGTTTTGTGACGATCACGATCTGCAATGATCTGATCTCTGCAAGAGTCAAGGGTTGAATAATAGGAACTTCATGATGATTATATATGAGGCTTGGAATTGCATGAGTTTTCCACATGGTGAAGAGTCTATAGAAGATTGGAAGTGTAGAATTTCTTTGAAGATCCCGATTTGTAGGTCAATAGAGATGAGGGCGATTAGTTCTATAGAACCCCTAATTGGGGAGCACTTCTATCAGGTTGGCGAATTTCAGCTTGAAACTGATTAATTAACTTGATTTAGCCTGAAAAACATGATTTGATCACACAATTTGCATGATTCTGTCTATTTTCGGGGATTCTACTACGTGTTGTATAGAGTGGGTGTTCATGATGTCGATCGGTTCTGGATTAGCCTTGATGCCTGGGGTATAAGGCGCCACACCACCGAACGCAACCACCTGACTAATCATCTACAGTAATCTTCATCTCCAGACTGCAGTCAACGTACGACAGATCAAGTCAAGCATGATGGATCGATTGATCTGTACCCGAATGAATTGCCAATTTGACCAAGCTGGTCAGCTAGCCAGAGTGGCTCCCCGGCCAATTCATTCGGGAACCTCACGTGGCCCATGCGTCCTCAAAGTGAGGCGTTGAGATGATCCGGGATTCGGAAAGACCCCTTGGAACCCTATTCCCCTTTTCGATGGAGATTTCTTTTTCTTTCCTTGGATGTGATGTTCTGTGGTGCAGAATAGGGGCATGATCGAAGTTCTGGGTCCGGGTAACAGCAGTGGAATGTGATGGTTGCGTCCACCCGAATCCGTCATTGGTTTTCTTGAAAACGTTCTGTGTTCGACTATATCAGTGCCAACCCGGTCGCCTTCCCAATCGCTGCTCTTTTTCTTTTGATCTTTTTGCTCTCTTGATGTCCTATCGTGATCTATATCGACACAGGACTAATTCGTCGTTGTATAAGGGAAACTGCTCCCGGATGTCTTGAGTTGGCCGAACCTGTTCCACATTGTGATTCAACATTTTACTTCAGGAGAGGTCAGACAGCGAAATCTCCTCTGAAATCTCTTCATCTAACTATAGGAGTCTGGACCACGAGGGCCGATCGCCCGCAGATCCAAGCTTCCTCGGTGGCTCCACAACAATTGACAGCTCACTTGCATCACTTTGTCGGCAACGCGGATTGGCTGCCTGCCTGAGGCAAACAAGGCGATCAAAACAAGAGGTAAGTTCGAAAAAAAAGAGTTGCATAAGGGGCGTTCGAGTTGAGACCAACTTTGCTTCCTTGCAAGTTGGGGGGATGGCGCAGGGCGCTGTTGCCACCCTAACTCAAAAAATAATAATTGCCTTATCTAACAGAAGCTTAGGAAGAGATCGGCCCGTTTTGTCCTTTTGTCTTTTTTTCCCTTCATTATGGATCTTCAGGGGACTAAGGAGGCCCGGACCCAAGAGGAGGGTGCCGACGGCCCGTTAGACGCCTACGGTGGAGGCGGCCGCTCCAAAGAGTATCACAAGAACGAGGGGCGCGATTCTCACGGCCATGATAAATCTTCCAACCCGCTTCGTCGACAGTCACCCTTCACATATCCCCCTGGAACTCGTCAGCAATCCGCGCTAGCGCCCGCAACGCCACGCCGGGAGCCCTCGCCGTCTCCAGAGGCCATCGTCATCCCTAAGGCCCTGGGATTAAGTTCTCGGGATCAACGATTATTATGCAAAGCTCGGCGTCAGCCACCAGTGACCAAGAAAACGCTGAGTGAACTCGATCTGCCATGCATCATCAACAACATCAATCTTCGCATGGATGCCAACTTCGATCGCGACTTACATTTCAAACCCGATTTAGATGGCGAGAAGGGAAACCGGAAACGGAAAGATGCGACCGCGTACTGGGACTCGATGGCGACGGAGATTGCGATATATGCGTACTACGCCGCTAACCCCGACGAGGAGCAGAGCCGGGGGAGCTCACAACGCACATTTGAGCCGCGACTGCCTGCCATGTTCGAAACCCTGCAGGAAGTAATCAAGACCCTTGTTCCGGAGCGAGATCATCCCAGCGTTATGCAGAACTTAGAGGTGCCCTTGCTTATGCAGCAGATCCGCAAGGGTGTACTCGATATGGTTGCGCTAGCGACATGGATGGCGGCTTTGCTCAAGACACATTGTGCACCGATGCGGGATGAGTGGGCGGATCGGATGGCTGAACAGATCACGCAAGGGTCCCAGTCGCAAGACCCGAAGGAGATAGTGAATGGCTTGACGACCCTCTTTGCGATACTGGAGGCTATGAAACTGGTACGGACTCCACCGGCTCCACAATTTAAGCACCGCTAATCAAGCCCGATAGGATGTTGCGAACCACCAAATACGTACCTTCCGCGTTCTTCTCATCGAAGACACAGTGCCTTTCCTACAAGAATACTTCGAGGGTAAAATCAGTCGCGGCAGTTTCCAGGTCGAACCCGCTCGTCTCTGGTACCTAGATGTACGAAACCGCGCCCAACAAGAAGATGCCCTCAAGAGCCCAGCCCAACTCGACGACGGTCTCAAGCCCCTCGAAGCCCTCTTACGCGGCATCGCCGACCAACTCCTCCAATTCACACCTCCATCCGAATTTCCCGAAACCTTCCTCTTCGACTCCGACAGACTCTGGCAACTCCGCGCCACAATTCAAAATCTCATCAACCTCGAAATAGCCTGGTACATTTTCGAGTCCTGGGTCCACTCCAAAAATCGTTACCTCCGCGGTCGCGAAGAAATATGCTTAACATTCCGCACCCGCATCCAATCTTTAATGGAAGACGGCATCGATCCGAACGGCCACATCCCCAGCGCAATAGACGACGACCCAGATCTCCGCGGCGGCGCACACTGGTACCAAAACATGCGGAGCATAGCGCTTGAAATCGCCCGCTTCGCCTGCCTAGCCTGCGGCATGGACGATGTCGAAGACGAAGTCATCACGCCCATCGAGGCAGCGCTGGAGTGGCACCTTACCCACGAGTCGGATCTCTTCCTCCATTTCCAGAATGGGATTCGCGAGAAGGTCCTGGCTGCGACTATCGCTTCGGCGAAGAAATTTTTGCCGCTTTCGCCATTGGCCATTTGTGAGTCGCAGCGTGCTGTTGCGCCTTCTGTACCGCTGGTTTCTGCTGCGCCTTCGACTGCGGTAAATCCTACGAGCTCGACGGGTGGGTTGCAGACTCCTACGCCGTCGGAGTACGATATCGAGCGTATTGGGATGCGTCTTGCTCATGTGGGTGTTTTGCATTGGCGTGTTTGGGCTCCTCTGCTTTACCTCCGGGATGAGATTGCGGATCTGGATGTCGGTCCTTCGGCATTTGTCTAATTCGGAGTTCTGGGCCATTCATTATATTGGTGAATCGGAGTTGACTAATAATTCTTTTCTTTTGTTTCATTGTTCATTATTGTTCTTGATTGCTCTTCAGCGCCTGCATTGGTTTCATTGGCGTTCTCCTCGTGGCACCGTGGCATTACACCGGCGCTGGACAAATATGGGGGGCTTGTTTGCTGATTTATTATTGGGAATTCTTTACTGCGATATAGAAGGCGCTATGGATTTCGGGGTTTCAATTTCCGCACTGCTTGGACTTGATCTTACCATTGAATTCGAACTGTATACAAATCAAAATCAAATTAAACCAAATTCAAAATCATCTATAATTAAATTCGAAAGTAGAAAATGGAAAAGTTGAGAATGTGAGATAAGCTAATCGACGCGTGCAGCAACGGTCCGTGCATCGATCGGCAGATCAACATCAACTTCATCAATTCCGGCGCGCACCCATCTTCAATTGATCGAATCTGGAAAAAACCAACCAATGGACTGAGATAAAAATAGCGCCATCCGAAACATTCCGATCACAGATCTCCATCCCAAGAAGGGAAACGGTGTACAGAATGCGCCTCTCAGCCACACTCTTCGCGGCATCCCGGTCCCGGTCTGCAGCGGCAGCTTTGAAAAAGCCTCTGGGATCAGCATCGACATTAGCAGCATCTGAGTTCATGCCATGGTTGCCGTCGCTGAAATCATCACAGCTACAGCGCATTGCACGCGCGACGGGAATACAATCCTCTGGGACGAAAGGAGTTCTAGTGGAACGCATTCGGGGTGAATTGCGGAATAATGGCCACGAATCTAAACCGCGCGATAAATCACACTCGCGCGAATGGCGAATCTTAAGCATCGATATGGGGATTCGGAATCTTGCTTTCGCATTTATGGTTGTTCCTTGTCCTCTTTCGACCAGTACTAGCGCCGGTTCTGGAGATGAACAGATTAAACGATCAGAACCAGCTATACCAGAGTTACAAGCTTGGAAACGCCTGTCTGTTCTAGACGGATTATCAGACCTCACAAACCCATCCTTAACCTCAATATCAGATTCTGAATCCACCTCAGATCCCATCACAAAAGAAAAAGAATCATACTCCCCAAATACCTACGCCTCAACAGCCTATAACCTCCTAACAACCCTCCTATCAACCTACAACCCAACTCACATCCTAATCGAACGCCAACGCTTCCGCTCTGCTGGAAGCAGCGCAGTTCAAGAATGGACATTACGTGTTGGTGTTTTCGAGGGTATGCTCTATGCTATCTTGCACACATTGCGTCAGGAACGGGGTTTAGATGGAGTTTTTGTTGAGGGTGTTGAGCCGAAGAGGGTTGTGGGGTTTTGGGATGAGATTGGAGCTGGTGGCACTGGACTTGGCACTGACAATGGAAGTGAAGCGTCAGATGCTGGGAAAAGGCTTACGGCGAGGGAGGTTAAGAAAGCTAAAATTGGGATTGTGGGTGGTTGGCTTGAGGGTTCCTTGGCGGGGCCTACTGAAAGTTTTACTGGGAAGGTTGTTGTTGGAGAGGATGATACTGTGAAAGACATTGCAGGTGCTTATGTGCGGAAGTGGAGAGGGGAGAGGGCGAAGAAGAATGGGAATGGGGATGTTGGGAAGTTGGATGATTTGGCGGATTGTTTGTTGCAGGGTGTTACTTGGTTGGAGTGGCAGGTTATGAGGGAACGGATTGTTAGGGAGGGGATTAAAGCTTTGGAGTAGCTTTTTGTTTATGTACATGTCTCATTTTTGATGTTTTGATTTGATACCCCGATGATCAACATGCATATCTTTATTCTCTGCTTTTTCGCCTTATTGAAATTGATGGACGTAGGATAATCCGGCTTACAAGGATTAGAATGGGCGGAATCAAGAATACATAAATAGAAGAGAAGATTTAGAATTCGAAGCTGAGAGGGCCACTTCATACTCAAAAACCGCGTCTTTCTATATTGAATCACTGGCAGACACACGGAAACCCATGCAAGCCAATCCAACACTGGGTGTGTGATTCAAAGTTGCTTTGGTTGCAACGCAGGACAAATTTTGTTGAGGATGTGTAACCGGTAATCGTTCGTATTACAAGGTCAACCAAGCCTCGACTCTCTACAGCACCGCCTCACGTCAGCCTCCCATGCAGGCTCCACCGAAGATCGACGGATCGACAGGTCCACTCACCAGCCTAAACTATATTCTACTTAAAGGAATACCGAGTACGAGGTACGATATGGAGTGTTAATGGGTAAACATACAATTTAGTACCCACATTCAAAACAGAATCAATACCGACAAAGTAAGAATGGCAAATCGCAATTTTATAAAACTGTACAAACTTCGCGCGCAACATCCCCTGCATAAGCACGCACATCTAATAACAAGCAGGTAAACACGACGATCAAACAACTGACCGCGTAAAGCAGGCCACGAACCCAGCTGCGATACAAAAAAGATGATAATAATCCGAGTCCAAACGAGAATATCTCAGGGATACCTCACTAGAAAGGACAAGAAATGAAGAAAAATATAGATAAGAGGACACGAGATTTCCGTAACTTGTCATGATGCACACAGCCTGAAAAAAGAGGAAAGAGAATAGAGACAAAGTGACATCATTGGAAGAAATCCCATGGAAGAAATTAATCAAAAAAATCCACGCACGTGGAAAATAGTAGCAGATCTGCGGCCAAGACCCCCCTAACCAGAAAGAATGAAATAGGTACAATCCCAGCATGCAGATGCACGAATAAGTCAAAAAATACAGCAACAACCAAATCGAAAGTCTAACTCTCACGATCATTGACTAGCTCATCATGTCCCTCCAACGGATTGATCAACAGCTTAGATGTAGCGACGGCGGAATCCGTGGGGGAAGTTGCCGCCGGGGGTACCGGAGGGAGCGGCAGGGCCGCTGGAAGCCGGGCCGCTGGGGAATGGCTTGACGCTGGGCGAGCCGGAGGGAATGGGGATGGAGCTAGTGGCGAAGCCGGAGGGAGTGGGAGTCAGGCTGGTGAAAGGGTATGGGGCTGTTCCGTTGCCGTAAGGGGGACGGCTGGTGGTCAGGGTTGCGCTAGGGGCGGGGGCGCTGGTCTCGGACTCGACAGCGGTGGTAGGCTGGGCTCCCTCGCTCTCAGGAGCGGGGCTGGGAGAAGGAGTCTGGTATCATTAGTATTTTTCTTGTCTTTATATTGGGGGTTAGATACATACCACGGTCACAGTCTCGGTGGCGGTGACAGTCACGGTGGCCTGGTGGCATTCGCCCTTGCCTGCGGTGACGATGTCGGTGGGGACCTCGACGACGGTGAGAGTCTCGGTCTTGGTTCCGTGCACAATAGTAGTCTCCTCGGGCTTCTGGTCGTGTCCCTTCTCAAGGGGGGCAGTGTAGGCCGGCGTCTATGTGGTAGTTAGTAAATTGAACATGCAAGTAGATTGGGGCTCAAACTAACCGGGTGGACGGTGTGAACATCAGTGATGGTCTTCTCAATGGTGGTGGTGACAACGCTGGTCGAAGTTCCAGATCCGAGAGTGTAGGTGAGAGTGATATCAGTGGTGCTGACATCAGTAGTAAGAGCCTCAGATCCAGACTGGGAAGCAGAAGCGGAGGCCACAATGCTGGAGCCGACGGAGCCGGTGCCAAGGGGAACAGGCACGGAGCTGGTCAGGGAGTAGGAGAAGCTGCCAGATGGGGTGTAGGCGGGCTTGCCAGAGGGAGATTGAGGAGTGTGAGCGGGAGTAGGATAAACAGTCTCGTAGGTAGTGGGGAGCGAGCCAGAAGGAGTAGTGCCGTTGATACCACGGGCGTGGTTCAGGTGGCGGGCGTGCAAGCCATGCATCTCTGCGCTACCCAGAGCAGCCAGAGAAGCAACCACGGCAAGAGAAAGAGTGTTGAGTGTGTACATTGTGATGGTTCAAGACAGTCAATGTCGTTAAGGTTGAAAATGTGAAAAGTGAGAAGCTTGTAAGTTGTAAATGAAAGTGAGCTGTGAAATCAATTCACAGTGAAAAAAAGAGTGACAGAAAGAAGCTCTGAACCAGAGAGTGTGAAGAGAAGGTGAGCTACAAGCTTAAAGAGAAAGAAAAGAAAAGGAAGAGAAGAGGAAGTTAGAAGTTAATGAATGTGCTCTTGGACAGTATTGGTATTACCGGGTCAAGCCGAGTGGGTCTACTTTAGGCATAATAAATCACTTCTTTAAGTGCAGAGCGATGGGCCAAGAGGTTGGCCAACGTGTACGTGGTACTATGTACAAGTGGATCTGGAGCAGATAGTATGACAGATGAGCGTATCCAGTACTTAACGATATCTATATCGCCCCACACACGTCTCAGGCACAGGGCTCTGATTGGTGAACCACAGGATACACACTACCTGGTCCGCACCAATCAAACCATTAGACTTTGGCCTTTAATCTCTCCCTCGTCTAATGAAATGACCGGAGATTACGGCCTCCCGTCACTGGCGCTGTGGCGCACGTTGACAGCATAATTTGATCTCCTATGATCAGTGGTCAGCCCATGTCAGCTGTGATAGCATAGGAAAAGAGGAAGATAAAAAACAGAAAATTTTCCAGTAAATTCTCCGCTTTACAAAAACATCCATCCCAGGGGGGTAGCGAGTAACTAGTGCGACACAGACTGAAAATTTGAACTGAAAGTGGGGAATAGGATCAGGATTGAGAAATCCACTCTAAAATGATAACAAGATCCCCGAGTCCTCCGTGTTTCAGGCCGTAATCGGCCCGTATAATACCATACACCTTAATCTACCGAGTGTTTCACATAAACCCCCGCCACTGACACTGGAAATTCAATCCAGGGTCCCTTTTCTATCCAGCCCCGAGATTAATACTCATCCCGTCCGGTCCCACGATAATATGAGTATATGATGATAGTCGCCCAGGGAATTCTGGACCTGTCCAAACGGCTGAACTAGATGAAGGTTCCAGAAATTTACACTCGTCACCCGTGCCGAGTGGGGGTGACGGCACTTTGCACAGATCTGGATTCTGGAACCTACTGTTTACTACCCTTGGAGCTAGACACGGGCCATGCTGGGTGGGACAGATTTGATTAAGGTGATTAAAGGATGCGAACCGAGCTACGGTCCAGCCACATATCGACTCACTACTAATCTGGACCTTTCTTCCAAGACTCTTATTTCTAACGTCTTCGCTATACCTGCTTTTCGGATATTGGATCTGTCAGATCTTCTATGTAAATACGAGTTATGCTCGAGTCACTTCGAGCTATTTCGTCATTGCCAGGGTCCATTCATGTGCACGGAGAAGCTTTCCGTCCTGAAACACCGGGGAGCTTCACCACTAAGCGACTAGGGGTCAACTTCCACACCACCCCGCTGGTTTGAAGAAATTTGCAGCGTGATTTTTGATGAACGATGGTTTTTGGTTCGCTTCATGACTATCTTGACAAGTGTGTTTCGATGACTGCTCTGGGACCCATCGCCGAACCTAGACGTCAGAACCGATGGGCTGGGCTGTTACGCCACGCCAATCAAATGGTGCTAAGGGTAATACATGTTTAAGTAGGGGTGCACAAGATTTAACCGACCGGGTAAGCTCACACTTGATTATGTATGATCGCTTATGGCCCCTTATTGCTACATTCTTGACTCCTCAAGCTATCTCTTAATTTCCGTAAGGTGAGGCTAAGCTTTTGAGGGAGCTCGGCACTAATAAACAAGGTAGGCGTATAGTGTTCTCATTGTTATCTCTCTTTACGTTATTCCCTTCCAAAAAAGGGGGTTTCTGAGGTCATGATGTTTCTGCAGACAAGTACCTGCCGCCCAGTCAGACCCATGAGGACTTTTGGCTAGTTGGGTCATTGAACAGCGCTCGAACATGCTTAATCAACTTAAACAGCTTATTCGCCCCTTTGAATGGCTCCATTTATCATGGTAGATGATATCGTGGTATCCGTCACTTCGATGTTATCGTACACACCAGTATACCAAAGCCAGATGCTGCGTTGGCTTGTTGTCCAAAGCTTCGATTCCGGTACTCAACCCGCCTGTAGCACCTGTAACTCTCATGTAGAACAGAGCGTATGTTAATGCAAGAAACGATGGTTTGCCTCCATTGCTGCCAGCCCAGCCGACGTGATGGAAGTTGTAGGCTGAAAGGCCAGATTTGACTGATGGGTTGGCATTTGAGTAGAGTATGTAATACTTACCCAGTTTTGGCCAATGGATAGATCAAGAAGACTGGGAATGGACAGTCATGCTGGACCCGCTTTAGGCGTGCGATCTCCACCGCGCCGCATGGGCAGCAGTTTCGTTACCAAGGCACTCGAATGGGCCGTGAAATGCAGAACAACCCCTTCACCCTAAAGGTTGACTGCCTTTGCGAGTCATTTGCTCAATGAAATCTATTTGGAAAGTGGTTCAGAGTCAAAGGGTTCCATTTGGGTTACAATTGTAGAATATGGAATGAAGGAGAGAGTGATGGAAGAGAGGTGGAGGAGCAGGAGATGATGGGGAGAGATGTCATGGGTGAGGAGAAGAGGAATGGAGAGGAACGAAGAGGAAAGGGGAGGAGATGAGAGAGGTGGAGAGAGGAAAGACTAGAGGTGATAGAGAGGAGTGAGCGGTAAAAAATTAAAATCAGGAGGAAGCTCCAGGGCTATCGCTTCGGACTCACCATTTGTGTATATAGCATGTCCATGATTCACTTTTAGTTTGTTTTCATAGTAGCTGAGATTGTAGCATACAGGGTGGAGGCTGGTCAGGTTTCACCTGAGCTCACAACTATGATACGAAATCAACATTGCTGACTACATTTCTCTAATTTTCTCCATTCTTATCCAGTTTCCGAGGACAATGAAAACCCTACTACCTCCAAGCTATCAACTTGCTTTCCTCTTGAAGTGAAACATGATTCATTTACACCACAGAACGCAAGTACTCTCCATCATGCGGCACTTGGTAGTGCGTGAACATTCGGGGTATTATGTGTACATTGGATTTGCCAATATCAATCTATGAAGGACTCATGTCTAATTCTTGATCCCAATCCCATTTTGGTGAGCCATGATCTGATGGAATCGGGGACATGACTGGAAGTGGATATGCTACCAGAATGTCCGGGTCTACATCATGTGCTGTATGGGTTGAATCCGGACTGTCGTCAATCGGAATCGATGTTGGAGGAGTCAGGCAGTCAGGACTTGTTACTTGGTGGTCCGCAGGTTGCATTGTCAAAGCTTCCTGGATGACTGGATTCCGAGAATCCATCATTGCCCAATAATCAACGACGTATTTCAAGATAGTCGTTTCCGTTTGGGTGAGTTCACTCGGGCATGGCTCGTTGCGTAGAAGTACTTTGCTGTATTTTGGGCAATGGGTGATGAAGTTTTGCAAAGCGCTTGCCTAGAAACAGTAAATTAGCAAAATTCATACACATTTTGGAAGTATGCGTACCATAATATGCGCATTGTCCCATAGATCAAACATCTCGGAAAGATATTCAAAGGCAGGTTTCATATTTTCTGCTGAGCGTTGACGGATTGAAGGATCGTCACAATGCATGAATATTCCATGGATTGTGCTTGCTAGCACCATGCTGTAGCTGTACATCGAGGTGATTGGCATATATCCTGCAGCCTTTGCTTCAAGGAGGACTGTGATCAAAGACCCAGCATGAGATAGAGCTCGCTTGCGCGTATCTTCTAGCCATATTAGTGGCATATCGGAGTGCGGACGAGATTCAATTTTCAGCCCGATCAAGAAGGGATGATTGAGAATGCAGAGGCATAAATGATATAGCGTATGTGAGAGGACCATATGTGAGATCTGCTCACGGTCGGGTTTCGGGGAATCAATTTTGGGCGGTGATTGACTTGGCGCCCCGGGAATGGGACCATTTTGTACAGCAAGCTGCTTCAGATACTCCAGATCCCGGTGTAACAAGGAATGCTCAGAGCCAGAGGTCCAAGGGGAAATTGACTGGCACCTCAACTTGCTCATCATGTACTTGGTAGTGCGCCCCAAGCACGAAACAAACCCAATGCTGATGCCGAACATTCCTGAGCGAGGCGAAAGACTCCGGACCTTCTCGTTGAACAGCTCACTGAGCGATAAAGAGGGTAGTCGTTTTTCAGAGCGATAATGTGTCGGCAGATTGAGGTGTAAATCTGAGTCATGAATAGCGGGTGGTCGTTGAAAAGAGCAGCATACGAAGCGATCTAGAATGTACAGCGACCAAAACAGATTGCGTCGCTCGTCGCGCTCGAGCTCAGGGAGATTGGAAGGCGGTTCCATCATCATATCCAAGTCCTGGGCGATTCGCACCGACATCCCAATTTTCACCCAAGCCTGTCGACGCCGGCCCGCTTCAACACATCTTAGTATGCCTGACTCGCTCTAGGGTTCTCTAATGGTAAGTTACTCACCGGTCAAATCGATAGCCGCCAATATCACCAGAGATTGTATGACATCCACATCATCATCTTTGTCGAGCGGGTTGGAGGATGTCGTAATCAATTCCCATGAGCACCGGGCATAGCTATCAATCGTACTCCGTTTTCTTTCCATCCATTGTGAGCGCGACGAGTAGCGCGTGGCGGAGGCAATCAAGGCTAGTTTTAGGTGGAGAGGGACTCGGTTTTGTTGGACTTTTTCATAAAAGAAAGTGGCATTGAAAAATCCAAATGGTTTGTTGTGACAATGTCTGAAATAAATGTTGCAAGCTTCAAGAAACACTTTATCTGGGGCGGGGGTGTCGCTGTGTTTCCGTGAGATTCCATTACAAGGGAAGCCTGGGGAAATCTGGGGTAGTCTGGAGCGGCTTGAAGCTCAGGTCACTTACCCTGGAAGATACCTGTCGGGCTCCATCAGGTCAAAACCCAAATAGTCCAGGCTTTCGATTTTTTCAGTCTGCGGTAAAATTGCGGTGAAATTGGAAGAAAGTTGGGAAATTGAGGAGTGCATGTGATGGTCAGGTGAAGGCCAGGGATCATAAGCCCCACATGCTTAACCCCGCATTCAAGCTTACTTTCCCTTTGTCCGCGTTCTGGGCATTCGAGCACCACGTTGAATACTTCTATTCAATGCTTCACTCAGTCGTTTGTTTAAGTGTTTCTCTTCAAAACGATGTGTGCCAGCAACGTAGTATTAGCTACGTAAATATGGAAAGTGGGTACTTCCGTCTCTAACCGAGTTATGTAAAAAAAATCGCATTGAAAAAAAACTATAAGGACAAAACTATGAAGATTGAATCGCTGAATAATCTCGTGGCTCAACACCATGAGGTACAGATTGCAATGGATACCATTCTAGATCATTTCGGAAGCCGGGGTCTGGAGTGTCGGCAGTAGGCACAGTAGTCAACAATCCTGGCAGATCACCGACCCACACGTCCCGAGGTCCCGGTCGCCATTCGGAACCCCTACACTAAAAAGCTTTTGTCTCATCCATGGGCCATTGACTCTCTGGACCGGCTGACCTCGTGTGAAGCGCAAGCTGTATACGCTCCCAAGCTGGGAGCATCTGTAAACCAATTGAACGAATCATGTTGACTTCGAGGACTACAATCGTTATATTTTGTGTCATTCCCAAATCCTATGATACTAATTATCCCCGTCATCGGTGGCTTATTGTGGAAGATGAGAACCGTTGACGTGGACCACATTCTGTAAGTCGGGGATATCAGTAATTCCTATAACCATCATCTCCGAACCGGTATCATCCACGAAATCAAGGTCAATTTATTCTGGGCACCCCGGAGCCCTGACGGCAATATTCACCTGAATAGAATTGTTAGAATAAATACGTCCGTACGAGCAATTGGGATCTATACGTGAGTAAAATTACGTCTGCATTTGGCCCACGGAATCGTCTTAATAGTAGCTTTTCTCTCTTCGGTCTAGGTCCGTGAAGCTAATTGATCACTTAGTTGATCTTGAAACGCATACGAGCTCGGACTTCAAGTAATGATGCTTTCATGATCAAATCCTAAACACACTCAGCCATGATGCTGTAGAGAGTAACATCAGCCTCAAAGCACTGCTTCTCAGTAGTCACGCTAACAGTCTCCGACAGATCCGAGTCACCACATCCAGAGGCAGTGTAGGTGTTGAAGACAGCAGAGGTACCGTCGGCACAAGAGCCAGACTCGATATAGGCGGTGAATGACTTGATGGGGAAGTCCTCGACATTGACGCAGGATCCAGCGTAGGCACTGGCGGCATCAGTGCTGGAGCCGGTGCAGTTGGTGTAGAAATAGCCGGCGTAGTCAATGGTGGGGTTAGCTGTGGCAGCAACGGCCATGGTGGCGATGAGGATGGTCTGGTAGGATGTTAATTGGGTCTAATCTTCATTGAAAGGAGGTATGTTGACATGCCTTGGACATCATTTTGTCGGTAGAATGATTGAAAGAAAGGTAGAGATGTTTGAGAAGAAAGTCTGCTGAATTGATGTGTTGTTCTATCGGAGATGGAAATTTATACCCTTTATACTACATTTTGGCCCCCAGATACCAAAATCTAGCAGAAGATGAATATGGTAGGCGTTACGGCGCTCTAACCACTTTCTACTAGCTTGATGTACAGCCTAAGCCCAAATCGAGATAGTCAAGCTTTCTTCAACTGAGGTTATGGGACCTTACGTATGCTGCGGCAGTGAGATCTCCATTCTTCAGAACTGAAGTAGTTCGCGTCGGCAAAACCCACTTTTACTAGCCTGTTAAAGTTAGATTCTCGGCCTGTATGATCTATTCAGTCAGCTTACTAAAGGTGGCGTGGATTGAGGGGCTACACCGGTTTTCAGCGGAGATTAAATTAAGCTTGAAGGGAGTAAAGCTCAAAGAAATGATGTGTAGGACTTTGATGCAAGGAGTTGATAATTGACAATCTCTTCAGTGATATAGTGTAGGCATTTAGCAGCCTAAAGACAGTAATAAATCGGCAGTTTGTTGTTATGCACGCCTGGCTGGACCAGGATCCAGGGACATCGAATTGACAGTGGATTTAAGTGGGGCACATAAGTGTCAAATGCCATTTGCCATTTTTGGTAGCAAATTCGCTCGATGTGCCGCTTCCACTCAACAACATCGGTAATCTTACTCAATAGGCGAGATTTCTACGGGTCCGGTCCTATGGCAAGGCTCGCGAGTTCTTTGGCGGGCTGTTAAGGGACGCGCCGGCACAGAGTAGCTTAAGTTGGTCTGATGGGTTGGGCACCATTTACAGGGTGCAGACCCTGGCGATTGTGCAGAGGGAAGCCTAAATCTTTCATTCGATTCCTTGGTTTCTTCTACTGTCTTTATAATGCCAACAGCTCAAAAATATAATTGCAATCTATTGTGCTGTGCCTTGTTGCGATTGGCAAGAAGGATCCCTGGGCAGATAGGGCTTAATACTCAGGCGTGCCATGCTTGAGTCCTGCTTCGAAGATGCCGGTGGATGTGACTGTGGCTTGCTTAGCGGTGACAATTATCCAGAACATCCCATTATTAAGAGCTTACGAACTCGGAAGTTCTTACTAAACATCCCAATGTGGAACATCGTACATCTTTAGTCATTCTGTTTTCTGTTGATACATTATGCATGTCTCCGAGGGGCCGTTAAATTATTCGAACATGATAAGAATTATTGCTTCAATCTTTGAGACTCAAGATGCAGCTTTTACATCCATGCGCACCCAGGAACAACTGCCCCACGTCCAGCAACTCCTTTCTCGCCGAATTTCTCAACATACCACTTACGCCCCCACCGGGCATGAGGCAGCATATTCGCAACAGCATTAATGACAAAGAGAACAGCCGGCAACGGAAGCGGAATGCCCAGGAGATCCGCAGTCCACGCCGCAGGGATAACCCACGGTGCAGCACGAAGAGGTGGAGCAACACCCATTCCAGGAAGCGGGAAGACTGCTGTACCAACAAGCGCAAAACCAACCCATTCGAGCCACTCGAAGACGTAATGTGGGTACAAGATCGTACGGAAGACTCCCTCAACTGGGGGAATAACATAGACCTTGTGGAACTTGTTACCATCCTTCCCGGTCGAGTCCGCAATCACAGTGGTGGCATCCGATTTCTTAGAAGAGCGCTGCTCAGCTGACTCTCTTCGGAGCCGGAAAAGCTCCGTCTCGGAGTGAATGTTTCCGGCCATCCCCAACGAGAACAAGATCGTGCCGATAAAAGGGAGGATCTGCACAAGAGTGAACCCGAATGATCCCGGGTTCAAGGCTGGAGCGCCCTCTGTCTGGAAGCCTGGGATCGGGATCGCGTACCCAATTAGCCAGCCTGCTATGCAGGAAGAATTGAGCCAATTGAAGGCTATGGCGCTAAGCATGATGAATACGTGAATGGGGGACATGCTTGGGGCTGAGAAAAATGGTGAGATGATTGCACGGTTCAGGTAGTGGGTGCAGTAAAGCGCAGCGACGAGCTGGTTAGGGGCTGGTAGCTCGAAGAAGCTTGGTGAGGCTTGGGAAAGGTTGTAGATCAAGACCACTGGGCCGGTGATTTCCATGATACACCAGGCTAGCCGGCCGGGTAGGTTGAAAATAGAGCTTTTCATGGAGGTCTTGCCGGCTGGATGCCATGATAAGAACCATTGAATGACTGAGAACTGTTGATGATGTGAGCTAGGCGCATATAAGCTTGGCGGCTTGTTTACTTACGAATGGGAAGTACTGGAACGCGGCTAGCACCCCTGTGTAGGCTGCTGGTGTTGGAGGGGACAAGTCCTGGATGGGTGGCATTGCGCCCCAGATGGTAGAGAGAGAGGCTCCCATGGTGGGAATTATGTGATGTGGAACAAGAAAATCTTTGGGAATCAAAGGGGGATTAAGCTTCCGTGGAGGATCTAGGTCCAGATTTAAAGTTGCAGGGATAATGATGTAAGTGTCCTAAAAAGGAAAGCGGTCATGATGACTTCAACATTCAACTCTATCATAAGGCTATGTATTCATTTAGATTTAAGCGGAGGTATCCATCTCCGACGAGGCCTTCTGCCCGGTTCTTTCAGCCTTGAACGCTTCAATCTTGGCTTTGAGCTCGGTGTCTATGAAAGTTAGTCATGCGTGCGAAGACAAGACAAATGCAGATCTTACCGGGTATCACGTCCTCCATGGTCAAGGGGACACGATTGAATGGATCATTGGGGTCACTGAGGAGATGCGATCGAATAGTAGCACGATCGATCGACATCCGAGAACTGGGGAGAATGACAGGGTCTTCCATGAGAGTGTACATGAGGGGATCTGGCAAGGTCAGCACGCATAACATTATACGTATTCTCGATAAACATACCCAAGTACTCATCGGGAATCTCGCCCAGGTCCTCCTCTGCTTGTTCATCGGCTGCCCTGGCCTCCATAACCTTCTTCTGCAGTTGGCCCCAGCGTCGCAACTCTTCCGGGGATTTCAAAGACCACTTGCGTAGAATATCTGCCGCCTTTTCAAAGTTCGCTGGCTTGTAGGACCGGCCATCACGGGCAACAGCAGTAATGAAATTCTGCTTAGACATCAAGTTCAGATAGACGTCGATGATCTCACTCAGGAGGGCACGGGGGTTGAATCCATATTCTTGAAGGTTATCCACACGCAGGGTAGAGCTCTTCGGCCCCACCATAGCATCAAGGTTGTAGTCCAGCATGTCAGCCAAACGCTGAACAATCTCCGGCATGGTGAACGAATCGGCCAAGGCATCAGTAAAGAGCTTGAGCATAGAGACCGTCTCATTGGTCAACTGCATGTATGATTTCGCACTGCGCTGCGCAGTCGCGAGGTTTTCCTCTCGCTCCTGTCGTGTGGTCTGTTCCATCGTGTGGCCTTCTCGGGCCAACTCCTGCTGGGTTGTGTTGATGGTCTTGAAGGCACCAAAAGACTCATCAAGCACGTAAGTCACATCATTAAGTAGCAGGTTCACAAATTGGACGAAGAAATCGAGGTTCTGGCTGGCCTGGATGGACAGCTTCTCCCGGTAAAGGGTGTTGGGCCAGATGCACTTGATGATCTGGAAAATCTCATATCGAATATTGAATTTGTCAAAGAACTGGGTGTGCGTACCAGTATGCTCTGCCTCAATGTAGAATTTCATAACAGCGTGAAGCAGATACTCATTGGCAAACTCCATCGAGTTGAGAAGATCCACCAGAACACCACGGGCACCACCGGGGCGGTTCCATGTACCACGGAACAAGATTGAAACGAGGCCAGCCTTGAGGTATGGGTTCTTAATGTAGCTAGAGCTCTCCAAGAATGCAATGCATAGCATGACTAATTCATCTCCCTGGGTAGCAGTAATGATCTGTGGCAAACACCACATGATAAACTTAAAGTTGCTCACGATATCATCCAAAAAGTATTCAGGCAGGCATTTGAATATCTCGGGCTGTTGCTCGGGCAGAGGCAAGGTGATTTTCTCTTTGGGGAAGTTCACGCCCGAAACTAGTCTCAGCAGCCAGACTGTCACATAACGCATGAACAACATTGAACGTGCTTGCCATTGATCATCAAACAGCACACCCTGTAGACTGTACTTCAAAGCTATTCCAAGATCGAGCTTGTCCTTGTACTTTTTCAGCGCTTGCTCGAACACTTGCAGCTGCCTGGGGTTTCCAGACCACCGGTGACGCTCAAGCTCAAACTTTGTGATAGTGGATTCCATATGCCGCAGGTCCTTTTCAAGTTGCTCAAGCTTGGAGGTTAAAGATTCACTGCCGTAGTGATGCGCGGCCACGGTCAAGAAAAAGATCTCAGTGATAAAGTTAGACGTTCCCTCGGCCTTCTTCGAATAAAAGGCATCCGATTCATGCTGATCCGCATTGATCTTTGTTTCATCACTCATGTCAACCCGGGAATCCCGGTGAAGATACTCCGCATCGATGCGGTCGATCTTACTAAAAGAGGCATCCATGAACGGTTCACAGAGCTGGTCGAGACATGTTGTGAGATTGAACATGAACCCGTCGGACGAGACCTTCTCAGGATCAACCTGCATGGCCCGACGTTTATGGTTGATGTTCAAAGCAGCGGCAAACCAGTCAAGGACCCGATCTCGGGCCTCTTTCGAGGCGCGAATCATGTGATTGATGACGTCCAGAAGGTCAGAGCTCACCAACTGCTGTGTCATGCGAAGAGAACGCTGAGCATTCAAAATATATGCTTGGTCGCGAGTCTTGGGGCTCGAGAAATATGACATGGTTACGTTGGCTTGCAGCGGTGAAAGACGGAACCAAGGGCCCAAAAGAGTGACCTTCTCAAAGTTTGCTGGGTCTTTTGAATAATTAAAGATGGTTGATTCTGTAATTGCAGCAGCAATAGAGGCATGGCGAACAAGGTTTCGTAATGCCTGTCAAGATTATCAGCAAAAATTTTCATATCGAGTAAAGGTGTGCACAAACCGTAGAATAGGGCTTGTAATCGTCATTAATGTCCATGCCGGACAGACTTGTGCTGAGTTCCTCCACAGCAGCAATGAAAGCGGGCTTGACACTCTCATCTTCCTCGAAACGCTTAACCGCCTCGCTAATGAATTCAAAATCAACACCCCTTTCATCCTCTGGGTCCATCAGTAGGTATGGTGCTAATGTAGAGGTCTCTGGGGAATCAAGGCCAAACATCTCCGGCATGGTAATGCCAAAGATGCAATAACTCATGCAAAGCCGACGTGCCTCACAGAGGACCTGGAATTTGGGATCGTCATCTCTTGTCCGTCGGAATCCCTTATGCAACTTTGTGATACGCTTCCAACACGGCAGCAGGTAGTCCAACGGGCGGCCTTTCTCAGCCTTAGAGGCGGCTTCTAAGATCGCTTGGTCCAAGATTTCTGTTCCGATGAGCAGCTCTTTTCCTTGGCTCAGCAGCTCGTTGCGCAATTCAGGGAGGAACACTCGTTGGCCCTGTAGGTCTCGGTGTCCCTCCTCCTTCAACGTGAGTTTGAACGCAGCACTCAAGATCCGGTCTCCGAATGTCTCAATAGTCTCGATTCTTCCGGGCGGTGGGGTCCCCGGAGTGGACGGTGCAGCCGAGCGTGGTCGCTCCGGGGCAGGGGTAGCGGGGGTTATCTTGATCCGCTTTCCTTCATAACGCTGGGGTGTCTGTGCGGTGGATGGTGAGGCTGGTCGGGAATCACTGGACGCATTTTGGCGGATTGGCGACCGTGAGGGTGAGGAAATCGCGGAATTTGGGGGCGAGTCAGATGAGCCCTCTCCAGAAGAGGAGGGAACGGGGTTTGAGAGTTTAGCAAGTCGCTTATTGCGGATCTAAGTTGTGAATGAGAAGTGTTCATTAGCGACTGCGGAGTAATAAAATGACGGCTCTGCGGAATGGTAACAAACCTTGTCCGCGTCAGAAAGGGTGTCCGACATCCTAACCCTGATCAAATTCTCGTCGTATCACAGGTTGGAGAAAATCAGCCGAGGACGTTGTTGTCCCTGTACGAACAAGCGTAATCGCGTAATGCACTGGGACAAAGTGTGCGGAGGGAATCGTCGGGGCCAGGTCAGAGAGAGATCGCCGGTGACCAGGACTGAGCCCAGTGCAGGCGATAAAATTGCGTCGGGGTATAAGTTCAAGTGCGGGGAGATGGGGTTGAGGCTGGATGTTCTGCCATGATCGAGATTCCTATTCTTCACTGGGGTTTGATGCCCTTGACTAAGCACATACACATTTTCAACCAGTTAGTCCACGCTTAACATGGTTAGTATATAAAATCCGATTCCATGCAGTTTTTGGTCTCGATTAATGATAAAAAAATTATTAATATTTACCTAGATAGATGCATATTCTATGAGAACAATCCTCGGTTAACTTGGCATTCAAGTCCACCAGGAAAGCCGGATGCATTTGGAAATATACACGAAGCCAAAAACAAAGAAACCCGACATTAGAACGCCGCTCGTCGCATATGTGCTATTGTCCCTCGAGAAGGCTAATGCAGAACTCAAAAATCTGACGCATCATCTTAGATTTTCCCCCTAAGGGATTCCAACTTGCGACAGCTCTTTAACTCCATTGCCCGGGCCTCCTTCATCTTGTCCACATCAGGGAAAAACCAACCCTGCGCCTCTTGAATCTTTCGGTCTCGCAAATTCACCTCGCTATTGCATTCATACTGGAGCGCTGACACGTAATCCACTTCCACTCGTTGGTCCAATTGCCGGAGTTTGCGAGGACTTAAGTCCTCCACATCTAGTGGGTTGACAAAGTAGTTGATATTAAGCTTAGGAGTTGTGCGGCCCATGGTGTGAGGTGGCCTGGCTGTATCATATCGGTAGGAGGGACCAGCGGAAGAAGAGCCGGAGAAAAGAGACGAGAGGAGAGGAAGGACGAAAAGAATGAGGAGAGGCATGATTTGGCGAAGAATAGACCATGCGTCAGGAGCAGGCTGTGGCTGCCCTGAGCTGGTTGTGCGAGGTCGTCGTCGCGGCGCAGCTCCTCCAAATTGGTGCATGCGGACATTTGGGCCATTCCCCATGTTGAAGACAAACTGGGGGCCTCCTACATCGTGGTGTTAGTTATGATGCTGAATGGCGATCGATTATGCAGGGACCCGAGAACGTACCGAACCCACCACCACCAAATGCGCCGCCGCCACCGCCGAAGAACTGATTGAACAGCTCCTCTGGAGAAATGTCACCACCGAATCTACCTCCGCCTTGAGGGAATCCACCGCCGCCAAATCCACCGCCGCCAAACGGTGAGCTACCACCACGGGCAGAGGCGCTAGAACCCGGATTAAAATCGCTAGCCGAATCTCCTCCACTAAGGTTGTACGTTTTCCTCTTCTCAGGATCCGAGAGGATATTATTCGCATGCGAGAGCACTGCCAAAGAAAGTTAGAGATGAAACTAAAGGACATGTAGACCCGGTCTCTCACGTACTCTTGAATGCTTCATCCGCACCGTCCCATTCGGTCTTATCCGGGTGTGTCAACAAACTCAGTTTATAATAGGCCTTCTTGATTGCGCCATCTGTCGCTTTGGAGTCGCACCCAAGGATCGCGTATAATGCATTGGGTTTACATTTTCGAATTCGCGAAATAGCCTCCTTCTGCTCACGTGTAAACTTGGGGTCCTGGCTGCCCTTGTTAGTTTCGCGCGACCGCGCGCCATTTCCTTTGGCATCGGAGCCGGATGATGTGGCCGAAGGCATTATGGATAATAAAGAGGGTGGGATTTGGTGATCTGCGCGTTGAGGTCAAATCGGCGAGAAGTGGACAGTGCCCGGATGGGTGGCGTAAGATGCGGAAAGGGGGCCTGTTACCCCAAGAGGCAGACAAAGAAGTCAGGCCTGGGTAAAAGCACTCGGATCCGGGGTCCGGAGCACTCGTAGGGGTAGAGGGAAATGCGGGCGATGAAGACTGGGAGGGGGGCGAAGCGGAAAAAGTATAGTCTTAGGTGTCTTTGCCAAGCGGGAACGACATGCGCTTATCCGTTAGATAGACACAAATCTCCCCACAGCAACCAAACCCATATCTTCTCCAAATTCTTGCGCATTTCTCGGGATAAAACGGGTATCCTGCGGAGAAAAACAGTCGGTATCAAATAAAGCTGTGTCTATTTCATCTACATCTCCAAATTCACCATGGCGAAGGATTCGAGCATCGAAGAAACAAAGCAGACGCTCGTGCAGCGCTTCAGAGCATGGGGTGGTAAGTACTTGTCGGTTCCAAGCAGCTTAAACCTTTTATTCCTTACCGCAATTGATCTTGATATGTACAATTCAATCTTGCTAATGTATCGTTCTATT
Source organism: Penicillium sp. S1602 (assembly GCA_023626355.1). NCBI lineage: Eukaryota > Fungi > Ascomycota > Eurotiomycetes > Eurotiales > Aspergillaceae > Penicillium > Penicillium sp. S1602. The sequence goes on along the minus strand of JAMAGW010000012.1, from coordinate 164,146 downwards.
AGAAAACTCATTCCCGCCTACTCTGCTCGCCTCGCTCATCACCGCGCAACATGCCCGCCCATTCCAGGTCTTTCCCATGCTCTTCACTCCTGTCCTCCTCTTCACCAGCTATGCCAATCTGCAAGGCTTCAAGACTGATACCGCCGGTATCAGCGCTGCCTGGTCAGGCCTATACTTGCTCCTCGCCAGCCGGCGGCGCCAACCACTGAAACAGAAGTTCGGAGCTCGCGGGATCGTGCGCGGTGGAACAATGGCTCTCTGCTTGGTGAACATGGTCGGCGGTGGACTTGCATACACACTTGGAAAGCGTGAGCAGGAGGAGGACTCATGAGGAGGCGGGATTTACGAAGAAAGCTTGGCTCTGGAGTGTACGATATATGTTCTATTACAAAAACGGCGGTCTGCAACGGAGAAATCTGGACGGAAGGTTCGGCTTGAAGAGTAGCATGGTTATCATGCCACAATAATGTACTATATTATTTCAATATTTTCTGAAGATTAGCATGGTCCTCATATGACAATAATCTACTATAATATTGGGATAAAAGCAATATACAAGCATTGATAAGGCCCAACACTGGCTCAACAACAATTCCAAGGTTTCATTTGCAGTGCTGTGAACACTAATAATCCAAGCAGAGCAGAGCTACAAGGAGCTTTCCGTAGAGTATGGCTTTTCTGACAGTAAGAATTGGTGCACATTATCCGGAACCAGCCACTCCAAATCATCACTTGCAGACTGTATGGCCTCTCGTGCTCTTGTCGAGCTAACCGGCTGTTGCCCTGGTTTTCTCCCTTCAACCAGCTGGATTCTTTGCGCCCATTCTCTCCTCCCACCCTCACTCTCCCGGTCTCCATGGGCGAGAGCGAGGAGAAAAGCCTCCTGCTCATCTATACTCCCCCACTCATCACTAGGCCTTAATGTCACCCGCAAGCGATGCTGCGAGAAAAGCGGCGCCAACGGTGCCAAAGTATGTTCGGGCGGGTAATATTTCGGGTTAAAGATACGGATCAATGTATCATAGCCCGTGAGATGGACCTGTTCAAGCGGTGTGGGGTAAGCCCCCGAGATCTCAATCGCGGAGGCCTTGTCAATGAAGTATGGCTTCTTGGTAACCCCGATGTCAATGGCGGGGATGTTCTCTAGAGATGGAGTGTGCCCTGGAGCTGCGGTACTGGTAGCCAGGTGAGAACGCAGATCGTGTGCGAACAGCTCCATCATGGCAAGCCGGTCCTCGAACAAGGCCGGGTTTGAAGGCTTGTCTGCATTTTGAGTGGCAAGCAGTAACAGTAATCGAGAGCTCGGGTCGAGTCGCTCTAGGATTGCAGAGCTGGCTATGCGGAGATGCGCGCGGGTTGGCGGGTTAAATGATGAGTCTAGCACATATAGGATCTTTGGTGCGGGGCAGCCATCGGCGGGGATGGTGGTGAGGACTTCAAAGTCCCGGGATGATCCGGTGAATGTTTTCAAGAGGGAAGCGTACTTAGTCCTCAAGCTGCGAAACGAGGCCATGATGGATGTATTTGATAGCAGAGCTGATAAGTTATAAGTTACAATTGAACTTTAAAGTTATAACCGAGAATGCCTTACCGACGGCCCGCTTTTCACGTCTATATCCAAAGGTTCCAGCCTGCTCTACGTTCTTTCCCGTCAACTGAATCAAACACGCTTTTTAGCTCTCGGGCAGGCCTAATGTATTGCATTCAATCAGTACTACTGGACGTATTCAGGGAATGTATGATTAGTCATTATGGCGCTTGAAACACACTCTAAAACACAGCACACCCCGCGCCTAATCTTACCCCTTCGATCTCCGCCCATCGAGCACGGTGATCTAATCTGTATAGTTGAATTTAAAACCTATGCAGCTCTCTGGTGGTCAGTATGGCTCAGAATGCCAGACGCATCGATCAAAATCTGGAAAGTAGGGCCGATCAGATCGTCTTGTTTCGTGGCTCCAATTCCGGGCTTCAGGTGGAGGTCAATAATGGCATAATTACTGCTGAGTCCCGAACTCCTCATAGTAAGCTATGGTGTTTCTTATTCAGGTATGGTATATTGTCCTAATATCTAAAAAGGCCTCGATAAGCTTCCCATCGTGCACGACGCTGTGTTTGATTCATACGCAGATCAGTATGATGGTGAATATCTCGAAGGTACAAGAACCCATATTCTTCGAGATATCAGAGAGTGGGCTTTCTCCCTGCACGGGAAGTCTATATTTTGGCTACAGGGAATGGCTGGAACGGGAAAATCCACAATATCTCGAGCGGTGGCAAGGTCCCTCAAGGATTCCAACCATCTAGGTGCCAGCTTCTTCTTCAAGAGAGGTGAAGAAGACCGATGGAACGCGAAGAAGTTCATTCCAACATCTAGTTGATAAAAGTACGAATTTATAGATGATAAAGAGGTCATGTGACTTCAGTCGAGTCAATTCAATGCTGACATGTAAGCCCAATTTCAACCCTCCAGACTCGAGAAACCAAGACTCCCTGAAAACAACAGATAGCTGAACCCTGGACTCATTCAACTAGCGCTGGAGATAAGGTCCCCAAAACCAAAAGGCCATGTCACAACAAGCTCAGCGCAAGAGCCTCTGGGCACGGTCCCTGTACTGGACAATCTCAATACTCGCGCTCTCTATGTTCTACAGAGCTTACGTGCAAAACATCTTGTTCATCACACTGGGTATTGGCCGCCAAGTCCAGCCCCTCGAAGATTTCCCATGGACATGCACTAGGCAATACCACCCTTTCCTGGAAGCCTGTGAGGATATGTGGCTAGATCACCACGATCGAAAACTTTACGCCGCATGCTCGACGGTCGAATCCCGGCAGGGATGGAGCCCCGGTGGAAACAATTATAATGTCTCGGCACGCTCTTTGACCGATCATATCACCGTGTTGGACATTGACGACATGAATCCTGATGGCCTGTCCGTTCCCCGCCAGTTGAAGATTGGCGGTTACGCGCATGCGTTAGACCTTCATGGTTTCGACGTGCGTCATATTGGATCTACGGTACGATTTTGGTTGATTAACCATAAGCCCGCGATCAATTCGATTACAGGCGACGTTTTGGATCCCTGGACTCATGGTGCGAATTCCACAGTCGAAATCTTCGATTTGAACAAAGAGACAGATACATTGGAGTATGTCCGGACTATCTACAGTGATGCTATTATCTCGCCGAATAATTTAGCTGTTGATGCTGATGGAGTTGGATTTGTGATCACAAACGATCACAAGGGCAAGACTGGACGCTTTCGTGATTTGGAAATGCTATATGGCACTGGGAGTCTCACATATTGTCGATCAGATACTGGAAAGTGCAATATCGCTGCGAGAGAAGGATTTCGTTTTCCTAATGGCGTTGCCAAGGGCAAGGATGGTCTATTCTATGTCTCGCATTCCGTGACTGGGTTGGTGACCGTTCATAATCTGGAGAATGATCAATTGAAGCAGGTAGATACCATTTCGATGGGTTATCCCGTGGATAACATCTCATTTGATGAAGATGGAAGTCTCATTGCTGCTGCCATACCTGATTCTTTTGCGTTTATGAAGTCTATGAATCATCCACATGACTTTGTTGCACCGGCGACGGTGTTAGCCAGTCCCATTAAAGGAGCAGGTGGGAAGTGGGAGGTTTTGAAGGTTGTGGAAGATTCCCTGGGGGAAAAGCTTCCTACATCAACGATTGCAGTACACGATACACGGTCACGCCGTTTGTTCCTGGGGGGAGTGTTTGCTCCTTTCATTAGCATTTGCGAGAAGCGGGAGTGATGTTTCTGCCTAAACAAAAGACCCATCTCCGCTCGTCCTTCCATCGTTGATCAATCATATAGCATGCTTGGCTTACAGTCTCGGTAAACTTAGCGGGATAGTATCCAAGGATGTGAAACTGCAATGGCTATTGTCTTCTGGAATTACTGTTCCTAAATAGTTTAAGGTAAAAGTCATGTAATTCTTGCCAGAGACTGGTTTTCATTAACATGAAGACTCCCTTTAATGCCCTTTCCACTGCCGCAGTACCAGGATCGCAACCCACAGGTACATCATATAAAGTAGAGATGATGAATGGTGAAGGCTAACACTTCCACCAGCCATTCGCGCCGTGACCTGCCGGGTCACAGGCGAGTATTGATCTTGTCCATATGTGGAATTCAGGGTGACATGTGCGGAGATAGTTCCATCTTCCAGACGAATCCATGTTTCCACTTCATCTGCAATGCTATCCTGATTAAGGAGGATTTGCCTTCCACCACGAGCAGCATTTCCATATCCACCGTAGCCGGTATGACGACCATAGCACATGTTTATCCCGTTGCCAGATAGATCCTGAGCAATGGTTTTGCCGTCCCATTTGAAGCACCTGCGTGAATGCACGGTCAGAACGTGCGGAAGTTATAAGCTTAAAAGGCTCACGTACCAGTCATTATCATGGTCATGACCACTAAATGTAGCCATGAGTCCCGATGTATCTAAAAGAGCTTGCATAAATGGTACGTCCTGTCCAGTGTATGGACTGTCACCAGATCCTTGCTGAACCACCGTCTCCCCATTAAGACCAGGGGATTTGTGAGAATCTACCCCATCGTCCTGGTACGCCCGCATAGCATCGGCGGGGATATGATAGAACGCTAATGATGGAATGACCTTCCCATACTTGTCCTTTAGATCAGACTTTGTCTGCGTGAACCAATCGACCACCTAACAAGTTAGTAGTGCTCATAGCAGTGGTAGATTCACATACAGATTTATCAACCCAGTCGCCCCGTTTTATTGAAGCACGTTTCGATACTCGGTTGGTTGGCTCGTGTCCACCTTTTGAATCAAAGAACCACAGCAGAAGAACAGGCGTGTCGCCTTCAGATCCACCATGCGAAAAGACTGGCAGGTAATAGTTGGTGACTCCCGCTGCCGAATTGGAGACCAAGCTCTGCGTCAGGCTGTTCTGGTATAGTTTTTCTTTGTCGTATATATCCTTTCGCGGGTCCAGATTCACCTCACTGTCATGATTGCCGTAGGTCGAAGCCCATAGATATCCCCCGTTGACCAAGGGGGAAACGACCTGGTCTAGATACTTGCTCGAGTTCGAGGCTTTGGTAGCTTCGCCGGAGATCAAATCTCCATTAATAACCACAAGTTGTGGCTTCTCCTTCTTGAGAACATAATCCATAACCTTGTTAGTAAGGACATCTTTGTTGGAATCTAACACCGAGTTAATACGTGTAGATACAATCTATTGGGCTTTGTCACCTTCTGCAAAATGCAAATCTTCAAAAACACTTATTTGAAATGTGCCATCTTTCGTCAACCGCAGTGTCCGATCGGGCGCAGATACCACCTGATCTCGCACCGTCCGGCCTAAGAATCGAGCAAACATATCCGGAACACCAGCCATCCACAAACCAACGCAAAGACAGAGACATGCTAGGCCTTTTATCTCACGGCGCAATAGCGTCGCAGTCGCGTTCACAGTAACAGTATTAGTCTTCCCACGTGGAGTAGCGGTAGCTCGATTAGATCTGTGGCTAGTCTCATTCACGTCATGAATCATCGCTATACCAGATTTCTCCGAGTATCCGTCAGGAACGGGGGGTGGATTGCCGGAAACGGCGATGGGCTGAGACTCCGGAGAGTGCCAAGCGCCCGTGATTCGGTCGGCGGTCCAGGGTTTCTCATCCATTTTCTCGGGAATTACTGACTTGGGATGGTGCCTGGTTGTGGATCTTCGGTGGTAAATTGGAAGTTGTGGTTGAGGTGTGAAGTCACATTCAGGGCTTTGTGTTTAGCTTGGCGGGTGCATGTGCATCCCCGCTTTCTGTTCAGGGTCTGGAATGTGGGGTCCTTTTAGCTTTGCTGATCTGTAAGCTTTAAAGTTTGGACTTCTAGTCACAGGAGCTATCAATCTATCCGTGTTGTTTTGGCTTGATTGGGTTCTTGCTATCGATGCTCCTTTGTGGGGTTGTATAGATAGATTCTAGCAACTCCACAATAGACATTCCAAACTTCAAAGGGAGTGTGGGTCTGAGGGTTTTCTGAAACCTCTTTAGCAACGTCGTACCTGGGAATTAGTATGCAGTTCGATAATGTTGAAATTTAAAATCATATTCAGAGATCAACTGGCAAATGTGCACAGCCTCTCAGCGCTGGAGTCTTCAAGCGCAGCCATTATAGACCTCTCCTACTTCATATCCATATTACCATACACACCCACGTATTTTGGGCATAACCCGATTTTTAGGAAGCAAGATCACGTCCGACCGCGCCAAATTTCGATAATGTAGATCATAGAGCCTTAGCTGTATTTTTTTGGCAAACTGATCTCTGTTTGGGGAACTGAATGATTCGAATTTTGTGATGTGGATGGTGAGCTACAACATGGGGGATTGTCATACCATGTGATCTATCATACCCTTGTTGAATAGCTTCAGCCTTCATGTACTCTCTACAGTTTACCACCACATAGGTGACATAGCTATTAGCCTATAAAATCCCATCCAATACTCACATAGCCACACAATTGGACGACTCAGACTTAGATCTATCTTCATCCTTTTCAAACTTTTCACCAACAAGATACCACCTTGAAGGACCCCACCTCGTCATCCTAGTCTGATATTTCTGCCCCCTCAAAAACGAGATATTACGTTGAAACAATTCTTCTTCCGTCAAAGCAGAAGCATTTTGAATAGAATCCTCCTCAAACCGAACACGAGGGTCTCCAACCAGATCATGGTCGTCCAACATTATACCAGGACCATCATAGTGGTGAATTCTCCACCTAGCATCTTCGGGCGTAAGACCAGGTCCCAGATCCACCCAACGCGTCGCAACAAGACAGATATCATTGCCCAAGTCCCGTATCTCTAGTTTCCACGACGTATTGCAGGATTGGCAGCGCTGCCAATGCATTAGCTTATCGGAACCATTGCCCGAATATTGTGCAATAAGAGAGGTTATGAGATCCCTCAAGCCGGTGGTACGGAGGTCCAACAATGATGAGGCGGAGGGAACTACACCAATATGTCGACAAACGTACATGAAATCCGAACCAGAACGTGGGAATATCTTCGATATGTTCTCCCGTCCTGCTACAGCCATTTCCTGTGTCCGTAAACACAGACCGGGACCAGGAGCCGAAATAGAGACTCGAGCTTCAACGGATTTCAGAGAAGTCATCTGGTGAAGCTCCGGAGATATAGATTTAGACTTAGAAGCGATCGAGACACAACCATTCTCTCCAAGAGGCCAAGTCGCAACCTCAGTATAAAACAGCGACTCAACAGGGATCCCAAATGCAGCCCCATAGTAGTATCTCCGCATAGCAAGCTGGAGGTGCACGAAATGGATGTCATGAAATGCGCCGCAGGGGTAAACTCCTCGGAACATGGGCCATCTGAGATACCATTTTTCACGGGGTAGGCTTTTTGAACAGTCGAATAACTTGAATGTAAGACTTGGTGACTCGATCTTTCGCCAGGGGTGGAGATGGGCACACATGAAGCAGATGTAGTATTCTGGTACGTCTCGTGAGAGTCTTGTGAGGAACTCCATTCGCAGATGGGAATCGTTTGCGAGGTGTTGGGCCGCTGATTTTAGAAAATGCTCTGAGTTGTGGTTGCATAATGCTAGACATGCTGTGTCGATTGGTGATAGATACTCTTTCACCATGTGGACCAATTCTGATGGAAGGTGTGAAAATGTCCTGTAATGTTGGACATTTTCCATCTTTTGGAGTTTGTACAGAGTAGAATAAACTGATTCAAAGTTGATTGATAAGATTCTAAGCCGCGAAACGTGAGGGGAATGGCCTCAATATTGGCGTTACTGGCTTGTTGGTAAGTTGCAGCCTAATAACTAAGGAGCAAGCAAAATGCGAGTCGGCGTGATAGGATTGATCATCATCGACTTGGGTATCTAACAGACGATAGGCATATGCTATCCTCCTCGCTCGTGTATGAAGACAGGGGCCAGCGTGAGATAAAGAATGCAGGTGAAGCTGACACGAGGCTGAGGTGGGGGGGGGGGAAACGGTCACAGATGCCCGTCAGCCAATGGGATTGAGTTGATGCATATTCCGGACCGTTGAGCGAATAAGCATGGGGAAAGTAGACCACCCAGGTCAATCTTGAAGTTAAGCTACTCTTTAGACAACTACGACAATACAGTTACTTATGTTCAAAAATGTGTGGAAGAATACATAATATTCACATTCCGTATCTACAGTTGTAGGAACTGTAGAAACTACTTTCGTCTCCAGGTCCAGTGCAAATGCAAAGGACGGGATCCGAAAAAATTGTTGAAATAATCGGCGCATTGTGGCACCCATGTTGAAATCGTCAGTCATGTTGAAACTCCGTAAACCCGCTTTTGGTGCCCTCTAATCAGCAAACCCCGTTGAAACCCGTATGTTGAACTTTTGGTATCATCGTCATAACTCATCATAAAAAAAAAAACTCCCCGTGCCAGAGGCGGCAGGTTGATTGCCGCCTCCATAAATTAACACATTATAGGAAGGGAAGGGAAAAATGTTGTGCATTTACTGCGAGTACTTCTGGCGGAAGTACTTGGCGGCCGCAACCATGTTGGACAGGGCAGCCTTGGTCTCGGGCCAAGCGCGAGTCTTCAAGCCACAGTCGGGGTTGATCCAGAGCTGGTCGGGAGACAGGTGGGCGAGCATCTCCTCGACACGGTCCTTGATCTCCTGCTCGCTGGGGATACGAGGAGAGTGGATGTCGTAGACACCGGGTCCGATCTGAGCAGCGAACTTCTCGTCAACGAAGACCTTGAGCAGCTTAGCATCAGACTTGCTGTTCTCGATGGACAGGACATCAGTGTCCAGCGCGGCAATGGCGTGGAAGAAGTCCTGGAACTCAGAGTAACAGAAGTGAGAGTGGATCTGGGTGGTATCGGCAACACCAGCGGTGGAGAGCTTGAAAGCCTCGACGGCCCACTTGATGTACTTCTCACGCTCGGTACCAGTGCGGAGGGGAAGACCCTCACGGAGAGCAGGCTCGTCGACCTGGATGACCTTGACACCGGCGGCCTCGAGGTCAACAACCTCGTCACGCAGAGCAAGGGCGAGCTGCTGGGCCTGGACGGACTGGTGGACATCGTCACGGGGGAAAGACCAGCGCAAGCAGGTGATGGGACCAGTGAGCATACCCTTCATGGGCTTCTGGGAGATCGAAACGGCGTACTTGGACTCCTTGACGGTCATGGGGGCAGGACGGCTGACGTCTCCGACAATGATGGGAGGACGAACGCAGCGAGAGCCGTAAGACTGAACCCAGGCGTGGGTGGTGAAGACGTAACCAGTCAGGCGCTCACCGAAGTACTGAACCATGTCGTTACGCTCAGGCTCTCCGTGGACAAAGACATCAAGGTCAAGCTCCTCCTGGATCTTGACGACGTCCTTGATCTCGTTCTCAATGAACTTCTCGTACTCCTCAGGAGTGATCTCACCCTTGGTGAACTGGTTGCGAACACGACGGATGTTCTGGGTCTGGGGGAAGGAACCAATGGTGGTGGTGGGGAAGAGAGGAAGCTTGATGTGCTCGGTCTGGGCAGCAATGCGAGTAGGGAAGGCAGAGATACGGTTGTGCATCTCAGCGGTGACAGCAGCCTGGCGGGCCTTGACGGCGGGGTCGTTGGTGCGCTTGGAGGTAGCGCGGGACTGCATGGACTTGGCGTTGGCCTCGAGCTCAGCGGAAACGGCAGCGGGGCCCTCAGTGACGGCCTTGGCGATGACAACGACCTCAGCAAGCTTCTGGACAGCGAAGCTGAACCAGTCACGGACCTCAGCATCGAGGTTCTTCTCAGAGTCCAGGGTGTGGGGGACGTGGAGGAGGGAGCTGGAGGTAGCGACAATGACGCGGTCCTTGCCGAGCTTCTGGATGGCAGCCTCAACCTTCTCAATGGCGTTCTTGAAGTTGGTCTTCCAGATGTTACGGCCGTCAACGACACCGGCAGAGAGGGTCTGCTTGGGGCCAAGGGCAGCGACAACGGTGTCAAGCTGCTCGGGGTTGCGGACAAGGTCCACGTGGATGGCGTGGAGGCTCTGGAGGGAAGAGAGGACCTCAATGTTGTGGACGATGTCACCGAAGTAGGTGGCGAGGGTCAGGCGGGGAGCACTGGCACCCAGGCTGCCAAGCTGCTCGTAGGCGGGCTTGAAAGCGGCCTTGGCCTCAGCGGAGAGGTCGAAGACGAGGACAGGCTCATCAATCTGGACATCCTCAGCACCGGCAGCCTTGAGCTGCTTAAGGAGCTCAACGTAGGCGGGCAGGAGGTCAGCCAGCTTGGTGATGGGGTTCACACTGGCACCACGGTCGGCCTTGGCCAGGACCAGGAAGGAAACGGGACCCAGGACAACGGGGCGGGTGACAATGCCAGCGGCCTTGGCCTCGAGGAACTCGCGGACGGGCTTGGGGTCGGAAGCGAGCTTGAAGACCTGGTTGTCGGCCAGAGCAGGCTTAACATAGTGGTAGTTGGAGTCGAACCACTTGACCATCTCAAGGGCAGGAACATCAACACCCTCCTTCTGGAGACCACGGCCCATGGCAAAGTAGGTGTCAAGGGGGTCGAGGTTGTACTTGCTGTAGCGCTCGGGGATGACACCGAACAGCTGGATGTGATCGAGGACCTGGTCGTAGAAAGCAAAGTCGTTGGAGGGGATGGCATCAACACCAGCGTTCTTCTGGAGGTTCCAGTGCTCCAGACGGAGACGCTTGCCCTCAGCGAGGAGGTCATCGCGGGAGATCTTGCCACCCCAGTAAGCTTCAGTGGCCTTCTTCAGGTCACGAAGCTTACCCATACGGGGGAAACCGAGAACGGATCTTCAGGAGTGGTTAGTATCCAGCAATTGAACAAGATAGAGGGGTAGACGACATACGATTGAACCATTCTGACGGATGTGTGTAAAGAAAAGAGTAAAGGGTAGACGGGGTCTGTAGATAAAATGAAAAGAACCCGGAACCTTGAAGAGTTAAAAGAAAAAGAAGAAGAGAACGAGGAAAATGGCGAGAAGAAAAATGGAGGGGGATCAGAGCGGGTCTAACCCCAACGGGATAGAGGGGCAGACGGTGGCTTTCCTGACCATACGTGGAGCGAAACAGGGGATTAGGATTTGCATGGAGATTAAGCAAGGGGCGGGGGTGGAATAACGGTATTGGTGGTAAGTTACGCGTAATCTAGTTGTCATTACCCTAAGCCAATAAGTCTCCACTACAAATTTAACACGAGGGCTCCGTGATCGGCAAAGATCACGCCATCTTGACACGGGGTGATAAGCTCAGATAAGGTCTTTCTACTCTCTTCTCAGCGTATATTGTATACTCAAGTGGATTCAAGAATAAACGAGAATCTGTACAATGGATCTGAGTGGAATTCCAATTTGCCACTATGAAACTGTGTTGGCCTGGCAATCTCCCCGCTGTAACCTCCGGAGGCCGAATAATTCCTCGGATTCCGACTGCAGGATATGATACAAACCCAGTTGACCAATGGCAAAGCTTTTACATGGCATGGATTACGCAGGAATAACAACGTACAGATTGAGGAGCTGGGGACCGTATATGAAAATCCCGAGTCACCGGTGTTTGTCGGGCACCGTTCGGAGATTTGGTAATGCCGATGATAATTCTCCCGGAGAATAAGATAGGGGCACCGCGAGGATAATGGATATGGAGTCTGGAAAGGGCGTACGTGAAAAGAGCTGTGAGGTAGTACATGATACATGCCATGTACTATGTGACATGTACAGTATGCTCCATGTACCCCGCCCGAGTATGCAGTGTTCATAACATCGCGAGTAGCGGTCAAGGATCATCTAAGAATGTATCGGAACTATTGATAAATGTGCTACTATTGATTCAATTGCTGGCTCAAAGCGATCCATGACCAGTCTAGGAAGGAACCAGGGATGCTCCTTCTACACAAAGCGAAATGTAACACCACATTCGCAGATCACAATGATCATGGTCTTCTTAATTCATCCTCACGGAAATGAGTCATGACTCTCCTCGTTTGCCCTCGTTGGCGAAGAGAGCGCCCTGTTTCACCGTCAGGGGCTGGCTCCTACAACCAAGCTCAACCGGAGGTCCCTTTCCCTCGTCACGGTCAAGGTATGCTCTCTGAAGTTTGGATGCTGGCTGGTTCGGCGCTAATGGATAACCACAGGGCCAGCAATTTCATTCATTAATGAGCCACAGGAAAAGCAACCAGAAAGCTTTTCTCACAGGCTTCGACGTCGATTTCCCCGAGAATACAAGTGGGCCAGTGATGCCCGGGAGTATAGAAAATTCTTGTTTCCTTTCCCGCGGAAATTATCGAGATCCGCCCCGTCAAGGCCAAAACCAGTTCATGAATTGATGTCCCCAGAGTATGGAAACAGCCTGATGAGTGAGAGAGGGTACGATAGTGATGCACATTACATTACAACACCAAGACGTGACCTGGGAAGATCTCCCGCCGGTCGAGGTTTTCGCCGCATGGAGCTGAGCGATTTGATCGAACAGAGCCAAGAGCGCTCCGAGGCCGAACGCTGGGCTCGCTTCAACAACCCAACGGCCACTGACTCACAAGAATCTGCCTTCGGCATGCATTTCATTCCAACCCCGCCGGGCAGTCTCAGAGGGCCTCCGACTGCCTTCCACACAGCCCGTGATACCGATGAATCTAGATACCAGCCATTGACTCATTCGCCTTTGAGGGTTGAGCAATCCCAGGGAAGTCCTGTCTTGAATAACATTTTGGGGGGGTCCCTTCCATCTTTGTCTTCAAACAACGAGCCTGGAGCTACCCATTTTGAGCGCTCGCCCGTTCTCGATGTCCCTGAAAACTCCAGTGGCCGGGATCTCATGTCTGACTGGAAACAGTTCATGAAGGCGAGCCGGGATAGATATGGGGTGGGGTCGTCTGGGTCACTCCCCTCTCCATTGGCGGATCTTATGGTGTCCAAAACAAGACAAGCTTCCATTTCAGCCAGGTCCTTCACTGACCCTCGTGACCCCCGCGCGATACATCTTAGTGAGTTGGGTATATCGAATCAACTTATGGCCTTCTCTCAGTCATCTCAAGTAGGGTCATGCAATCCATCAAGTACTGAGCTGTTCTACAAGAATCGAGGGGCCATTGGGGGGTTTTCGCAGGAGAACGTCCAATCTCCCCAGTCAGGTGTCTTGACCATCTCTGGAAACGAGATACCAAGAAATCCGAATGGCCAGCGAGATGCATCTTCATGTTACTCGAAAGCCAGTCCATCTTCGGGAAGTCTGTCGATTGGGGGACTGTCGTTCAAAAAGCTCACTAGCAAAACCATTGATCCAAAGTCAAAACCAGCACTGCAAGACGTACTCACATCTGACAGCGAAGCTGTGAATGTTCCAGCCCCCCGAAACACACTTATGAGCAGATTTCAGGAGCATTGTGACTCTGGCAGCTCTGACTCGCCTAAGTTCCAAAACCACCCCACAGGCATAGTTTCACCTCGCAAAATTAGTGTCGGCTGGATGTCTGGAGGCCGCCGTGTTGGCTACGGTTATAACCCAGTCCCAGGTAAAGAGGGGGGCTCCCCAAAAAAGGCTGTTCAGAGTCCTCCACAACCGAGTCAGGTGCCCGATTTGAAGGCAGACTCTACGAGAACGAATGGGGTACATGGTTCACCTTCGAACTATCATCAACTTGAGAAGATGGCACAGTCGTCACCTCGAGAATACGGTACCCCATCCCCCAGCCATCCACGTCCCCCTCTATACGAGGCTCTTACTGGTTCCAGGTCTATCAAGTCTGCGAAATCAAACGTCGGATTTGCCGGCCCATCTCACTTTCAGTCAATTCTGAACCGTTCCAGCCAAGAACAGAATACAATTACTGGTTCCAGCGAAGGCGGCTCCAGGCTTTTTGGTGCAACAGAACTGACACCTACAGTACAACAAGAGTTATGTCAAATCCCACACAGCGCCCATTCCACCCCCATAGGACAGGGCAAGGACACAATTGCTAATCAATGGGCCCTACTGAGCCGGTCCATGAACAAAAAGTCTCAAACCAAGGATCGAAAGACAGGGCTTGATGGTATAACCAATTCTGAAAGGCTACAGGAAATCATTTTTGAAGATCGTTCAGATGAGACGGAGCCGGAATTCCTTGACACAGATAATCGCGACGAGAGCGAAGATCAAGCCCACGAGCTTCAACCCAATACTTCACGGGTGACACGTTGGGCAGACAGATTCTCCAGATACAGAGAAAGCAGACGGCCCACAACCGCACGCCAGCAAGAGCCTTCACAGTCGTCTTCAGGTGGTTATCAGGATTGTGATTCAACCAGTATCAGCCTCAAACGAGCTACCTCTACGAGAAGTAACACGACAGATGACCCGGATCATTTCGAAATGCCTGGTTCCTTTGAAGGGAGCCGATGGGCCAGTCGACTCAGTCGACTGCTGTGAAACAGAACACGGAGGAATCCAGACCAAGCTTATATATCAGGGTTCTGCCGTTTGATATTCAGCAGCACACATATTATTAACCCATAGCGAGGAGTTGGGATTCAATTATAGATATGATGTATTAGTTTTCCACCAGAAGAATGTCATTAATCGTACAAGAGGTATCAGACCAACGCCAGTTTATTATACAGTAACAGTAACAGTAGATTCCCATGCCCAGATAATCAAGTCAAACTGATCATCGAAGCATGTAAATTTACCGTCGCTGTCGCTTCGAGCTCTTATCACTGACAGCACTAAGAACACTAGCAGACCGCTTATGATTCCCATCACGCTTAGGTATCTCAGCATCGCCATGCTCCTTCTGATCATTCTCCGCATCAGCAGTCGAATCAAGCATCCCATTCCCATCTTCAGCTTCAGTCTTCACCTCCGGATGACCATTGCCAGGCGCAGACTTCTTCTCCCGCTCCGCCTTCGCAGCCTCAAGAACACGGATCTCGCTATCGACTTTCTCGGCGACCTTACGCGCGTCCAGGAGTAAGTTGACGGCTTGGATGAGGCGTTCGAATTCCTTGCACACGCGCTCTGTAGGCATGAAGAGGCGGACAGGGATTTCGAGTTCGGCGAGCGCACCGGCCAGTTTGAGTGTTTGCACGTTGGACTTGGCTTGTGTGAGTTTCTGGGCGCGGTCGCTCCGGAATTGTACGCCTGCTGTGACGCGTTCGTGGTGGTGCACGCCGTAGCGCGCTTCTTCGGCTGGTGTGAGTGTGCGGATGGGTTGTGTTTCGCGGGCTTGAACGGCGCCCTTTTTGCTTGCTGCTGAGGCTGTGGTTGGTGTTTCGCCGCGGCTGATGCCGTTGTTGGCTTGTGTTGGTGTTTGTCCTGCCGGACTGGCGATGGCGCCTCCCTCTGGGCCGAGGATGGAGCGACGTTTCTTGCTCTTGTCTGCTTGGAGGAGGGTTTGCAGGAGCTGGGAGAGACCTGAGCTTGATTGGTAGGCTGCTGTGTTGCCGACGCTGATGGGGACTTCGAGGCGGGAGTAGAGCTCGCGGCGTTCGGTGATGAAGTTTTGCTCATTGCTGGTGATGCGCTTGAGCTCTTCGAGGAGCATGGCTTCTTCGCGGACTTCGTCGGCTGTGCGATTTATTTGTAGGGCGGCGAGTTCCTTGCGGTCTCGTTCACGGTCTGGGTCGAACTTGAGCATCCTCTCGTGCAGCTCGAACTCGGCTTCGGACATCTCGGATGGTGGGTGTTCGATTGCGAGGATTGTGGCTGCTACGAAGTAGTAGCGGGCTTTCATTTGTTCCATTGTTCGGTAGTGCTTGGCTGGTACGAGTGCGTTGGCGTCGGCTTCAGAGTTGACTCTGGGTTGGTAGTCGTAGCGATCTGCAATAATCACCCAGCGCAAGTCGTATTCGTGTGCCAAGTCCATCAAATAGTCCGTTTCTTCGCGGTCCCAGTCTTTGCTTTGCAAGGACTGATTGTATTCCTCTTCCGAGTATTTCTTTGGTACCCGTGCCTTGATGTTGTACTTGGCGAATGTGTATTCTTGTTCCAGTGGCTTGTGAACTTCCTCTTTGTCCTCTTCCTTGGTTCCTTCATCCTCTTTTTTCTCATCCACGTCCATCTGGGTTCCCTCGGGGACAGGTGGGCGAGTCGACTCGTGTTTCCGCTGCCAGTGATTCAAGACCAAGCCATCGGAGCGGGCACTGTTGGTGAAGGGAGTCATGCGCCTGAACAAAACCACGTATTAGTTTGTCAATCATACTCAAAAGCTGCTCGATGCATACCATGGTCGCACGCGCAACTTGTTCATCCACTTTGGACGCCCCTTGTACTTGTTCTCGTTGATCGCGATAGGCGGCGCCCGTTCACCTAACAGCGCGTATAGTTCACGGGTAATACCCTCTGTAAATTTGATTGTCAATAAGCTACCCCAAGATTAATGGATCACTCAACTAACCTGGTCGTTTTTCGACCACCTTCTGCTTCTTATGTGGTCTAGGCTGGCCCACCTCAGCGGGCAAGTCCAGCATGTCGCGCACATCGGCGGCAGCCATGGCTATCTGATGCCGATAGTATCAGATGAAACAGGAAAATGGGTGCGACCAAGATTTAGATTGGAACAAATCAAGCAATCACAATCTAAACCAGAGTTAAACGATGAAGATGAACAAGTTGACGAGATGAAAATCGCGACGGACAAGGGAGACCGACGAAACCAGCAGGCGGTGTGGGGCCCGCGTGGATGCCAGGTTGTTGATTCTAGACAATTAGGGAGTTGCTTCCCCAAGGACGTTAAGGTCATAGATCCTCTCACTTCTCCAGTCATGGCTTTCACAGCTCCCTCGTCATGGCTTGCCGCCACCCTGGCTCTCTTCTCTTTCCTCTCCCTTCTCCTCCCCGCGAATGCCTTGTACTTCTACGTTGATGGTCGCCAAACAAAGTGCTTCTACGAGGACCTGCCCAAGGACACCCTGGTAGCAGGTATGATATCCATTCCTTTCCTATTTATCGACGTCGGAATAAGCAATTGCATCATCTTCAGTCATATTTCAACTAACATCACCTCCACCTCTAGGCAACTTCGCTACCTATGTCGTCAACCCCCAAACCAACGTCTACTCCATTGACCATAACCTCCGCGTCATGATCACCGTTGACGAGACCTTCGACAACGACCACCGTGTCGTCTCCAAGCGCGAGCACCACTCTGGCCGCTTCACTTTCACCGCCGCCGACGCTGGCCAGCACAAGATCTGCTTCACGGCTGACACCGATGCTCAGACTAGTGGATGGTTGTCCAGTGCCCAGGGCGCAGTCAAGATCTCCCTTGACCTGGCCATTGGCGAGACAAGCAAGATCGAGACCGAGGACAAGGACAAGATGAAGGACATTGTGCAGCGCGTTAAGGATCTGAACTCTCGTTTGCATGATATTCGGAGGGAGCAGGTGTACCAGCGGGTTAGTATACTCCATCTCATCACCCTTGCAGCCTTGATATTGCATATCGCAGTAAAAAAGCAAACAGGAAGCATCTACATCGCAATTACTTGCGGCTCTATTCAAGACAGTTGCTAACAATGTTTCCCTATAGGAACGTGAAGCCGAATTCCGTGACCAGTCTGAGACTACCAACTCTCGCGTTGTCCGCTGGACTCTCATCCAGTTGGCTGTTCTGTCCGTTGCGTGCGCTTGGCAACTCTCGCACCTGCGGTCGTTCTTCATTAAGCAGAAGTTGACCTAGGTTGGACTGATTAAAAATTGCCATTTGAATGTCTTTTACAGCCCTTTCCTAACTTAAACCTTTGCATTTTGGTTTCCACATACGCCCGGTTCGATTTCAATTGCATGGACTGTTGATTACTTGTTCTTATCTGGGTATTTGGTTTTCTTCACGGACAATATTTACCAGTGATGTTGACAGAGATGGTATGGCGTATCATACATGTATCTCAATGGAGGCAATATTTGGTTTTCATCTCCATATGAAAAGGAGCGGGGTCTGGGACCGCTTGGTCAGCGCGATGTCGATTTTGATAATGGATGTAATGACAGCTTTATTTCTTTCATGTTATTCTTTAATGTACTTGGTAACCTGATGAAATGTCATGGACGCTAAAGTCCAGGGAAACGAAAGCTTCCAGAAAGTGACGACAAATGCAGAAAGGCCCATCCCCTGAGAAACATTGGGGTTCATCATTCATTATGTCCAGGGGCAAAAGATAATAAAAAGAAGTAAGATGCAAATGCCCAATATGCTGGTATATGGCAGGGAAGAGAAATGAAGGTTGGCCCGAAAATAGATAACGCCAAATAAACATATCGAGAGAAACATGACTCTCGCTAGATGGCGTCAAGCACCATCTGAAGCTGCAAGCGAAGCGACGGCCACGCAAATAAGAAGAAATGAGAACACAAAGGTCCTCTGGGTATATAACAGCCCTTGACGCGGGCCATGAGAAATGGAGATAAATAGACGTGTGCCAATTAGTCGAAATCGGCTTTTAGGTAGTCACCATCGGAGTTGGGTCGCCAGGACTACCACAAAATCCGAGGATCAGTCGTTCAAGGTCGGAGAGTTTGTATGGTTTTGTCATGTAGCCCTTAATTCCCACTCTAGAGGCACGATTCAAGGCCTCATCGGTGACATCCGCGCTCACAGCAAGAACAGTTGGAGGCTGTGGCATACGCAATGTGGTCAAGTTCATATCCACATCCATGGAGTCGGAGTTGTTAGGTGTTTCTGGAGATGCGTTGCTAGAACCAGAGGACTGGCTCTGGTGATCATCAACCATCTGAAGAATCCGGGAAGTTGCCTCGTAGCCGTCCATTTCAGGCATCCAAAGATCCATGAGCACGATGTCAATGGGTTTTATCTCTGGAGAATCTGGCTTTGTAGGTTTGGTGGGCGCATCCACGTCTGCGACGTTTGAGCTGTTGGCGAGAGTAGATGCTGAGAGAATCTCTTTTACGATTTGCACAGCTTCTCGGCCATCGGCTGCTTCAAGAACGTCGCGATAGCCCAGCTTACGCAGCATATTGACCAATACACGTCGGTTGATCCGGTTGTCTTCTGCAACAAGGAAACGTAAAGGGTATTTCTCCCCAAGCTTCTTGTCATATGAATCTCGGCAAATAGCGCTTCGGTTAAGTTGAGGTCTTGTCAGAGTGCGAGGCGGAGTTGGACTCTGTGACTTTTCATCTGAGGTGCTAGGAGTTGGCTGCTGAAGCGTCTGGTTTTGCAAAAGAGAAGACGAGCTAGACAAAGTGGGTTCCCAGATGAAGCTGCTCCCACTACCGGTCCGCGTATGATCTGAGAAGAATGGCGGAGTCATGGTTCGGTCGTTGGGAGTCCCAGGACCACACAAAGCCTCACGTTGATTCACAGGAACTCGAATCTGGAATTCAGAGCCGTGGTCGGGGCCGGTGGTTGAAGAACGGACACAAATCAGGTCACCTCCCATCTTCCGAGAAAGTCCCTTGGCTACGAGGAGGCCAAGCCCCAGACCATCTTTACTGCGGGTGGTCGAGGCGTCTTCGCGTGCAAAAGGCTTGAAAAGATTCGGTAGGAATGCCTCTGGAATACCTGGACCGGTGTCACGCACACGAATCAAGACGTCGTTGTTCTTGGAGTCGATGGTCGCACAGAGAGTAATCGTGCCATTGTTTGTGAATTTGATAGCATTCAGAAAAACACAGGAGATCAGCTTAGCCAGGTCTCTGTCATCAGCTAGAAGAGTGTCGGGCAATGCCGGGTCAACAGACCAATCGACAGTTTTCGTACGCATTTCACCATTTGAGGATCGTGATCGGATTTCAATCTTCTCGCCGAACTCAGTCGTCTTGCTCTCGGCAGAATCAGGACGGCCGCCAACATGAAGAGACTCGTTGATGACCAAACGAAGAAGGTCTCGCAATTTGGTGAAGCGCAAAGCCGGGCCCCGTAGGTTCATGTTGATACCTTCTAGGAGTAGATGCGGGGCAGATCGTCGAACCGCGATTGATGGTTGTGGGTCTACCATGCTGGCCATCACTTCCTCAATCTGGCGGGCTGGGGTGGCGTGGACGATTTGATCACTCTCGTGGACGGCGTTCTTGACTTCTTCGCTGCGGGGAGATAGTTCCTGCCGTGAAGACGCTGCACGAACTCTCTGCCTCCGGGTCGGACGTGCGGAACAGGAGGCCATATCCAGAGGAAGACTCCGTCGTCTTTTGTACGGATTCACAGCAATGTTGCTTCCTTCGATGAAAATACTTGGGCGGCTTTCGGTGAACTGGTCTGACGGTGCACTCGGGAAAAAGCCATTATCTTCCTCCGGTTGCGGCGTGGGTGTTTTGGGCACCTGCATGTTGAGGTCGTAGGCGTGAACAACATTATCAGCAGCTTCTACGGCCCGCCGTGCGCTATCCTGAACCATCTCAATGCCCTCTTTGAGAGCCTGGAAAATCCCACCTGACTTGATGGGTGTCTTGCTTTCCATGGCCTCTCGCACTGTGGCATGCATCACATCAAGCATACCTACCACACCTTGCATCGGGGTTCGTAATTCGTGGGACAGGCTCCGAGCGTAGGGTTTGAGAGGTTGAGAATTGAAATCAGGGGTCACGGGAAGAGCGACAGTCGCTGTATTTTGCACAGCTAGAGGGATTGGCGGAAACGCCGAAATCTCTTGCTCCGGGAAAACGTCATCTTGTAGCAGCTGCCGAACGATCATATCCTCCAACGAATGCATGACGACCTCCAGAAACGACCATGACAGATTTCGATTCCGGGTACCTTCTTTCGACCACATCAAGCCGAGATGCGCCAGGCATTTACCAGCGGAGAAGAGTGGAATGGCGAGATACGCCTCGGCAGCAAACGGTAGTTGATCGTCACCGAAGGACATCAATGATTTCAGGTTTTCGGGAATCAAACATGGCCGTTCATGGTCCATATGTAACAGAGGGTTTCCGCCTGCGAAATACCGGTTTCGCTGCAGTCCAACGTTCTGATAGCCATCGTTGTAATAGAAGACCGCACCGAAGAGCGACGGCCGGCGCCCGCCCAGTTCGGACATGGGCTCCCCACCATGTACCCGGCGAGCCACGAAGCCATATTGTGCTTTGCTGATCGATGTGAGATCCTCCATAAGCCGTTTCCAGAACAGCTCGGTGTCGGATGTTCTCAGGCCCTGCTTGAGCGTGACTAGGTGTTCAATGGCGGCGGACTGGCCGGCGTCGTGCCAGCTTCGGCCAGACGCGTCAAATTGTATGTTCCCATCTTCCGGTACGATAGCGAGTCCATCGTTGAGGCATTCGGACTTGCAAGAAGGAAATGGCATGGCGGGACGAGAATGAAGGGTGTTAGGGGCATCTGGCTCGGGCGAGTCGGTCATGATCCATGTGGGATTTTTGCGGAAGAAGGTTGCAGTGCTCTGGGTGTGTGTCTCTGTCTTTTTTGTTGATTGCTATCGTAGGACACACACCATGGCCCTCGGGGACACAATGTAAATCCAGGTGTCGTAAGAGCGAATAGCAAGGATTGGTGTAAGGGAGGGGGATCAGGAGGGGATTTTCCGACTCGCACTGGGGCCACCGGGCGGTCTAGACAACAGTGGTTGCTCAGGCTGAAACAGGAGGTTTTCGTGGGTCAGGGACAAAGGCAAAACTATAAACTTTCCCCCAGTTCCACTCTAGTTTGTCTATTTCAAAGAGCAATATCAAAGAAACAAAGTACGTACTATTATTTTTTCACCTTTCCCCTTCTCTCTTTTGTTTCGCTCAGCGGAGACGCACGGAGGCCCTGCACGATCGGCGGATCTAGACCGAGCGCCGTGCGTCGGTACCGGGTACCTGTGCGACCGGCGCATGGGGCGCCAAAAGGCTCGTACTGGGTACAAAGGATGCACGAACACCCTCGCCAAAAGAACAATCTTACCCAATCTCAGGACTTGGTGGCTTGAATTCCCCGAGATTGGCGGGGATCGATCAACTTTTTTTTACTTGACGTAGAATCTCCGCTAGGGCCGCCCCAGCCCTTGCTTTATATAGCTTGATCCATGGTTACTTAGCAAGGCTCTGAGAAATTAAAATGAATATGCCCAGGTGGCCTCGGGGACTCGTGGGCTCCCATGGCCTTGTCTCACCTGCTTCGGTTTTGTTTTCGAACGCCTTGCGGGGCTGCTGATCTGGTCTAGTCAATATCTCAATGCTGCTAGACCAAAACGTACCGCGAAAACGGCAGGCGATAAGTCAACTATTGGTTGGAAAATCCCACCGTATAGTGTCTTGAGCAACGTATGGCTCATTGATCTAGGGCCCACTACGACGTAGACCTTCGCTCCACTGTGTGGGACACCCGATTTACCGACGCAAAATCCAGACAAAATTCTTCTACATTTCCGAAGACATTAAGCGTCATCTGACGCATTTTTCTTCTTGTGGCGTGCACCACATCCAGTATTTTCTTCTCCTAGTCCTTGATTAAGCCCGAATGGGAAGTATTGGCGCCGATAGTGGCGATGACCCAGTCATTGCAATGCCAAAGCTATTATTGTACACCCACCTAGACTGGAACAGCGGCGGGCCGATGAACGCCACCGATTTGACCAATACTGATCTGGACACCCCAAGCGAAGGCTCCAGTCATGGTAGCCGAGCCTCAGGAGTTGAACGGAATGTAGTAAATAATGACGGAATTTTTTCTCAATAGGCACGCAACTTGGCCCCGCAGGCGCTGAGACACTCAAGAACCTTGGAAAAGGATAAAGGATATGATAATCCCAAACTTGTATATCCTATCAATTAGGTTTTAGCATCACATCGAGAAAATAGCATATATTAATTGAATCGGTCTAGAATCTTGGAGATCACCGCCATTCGCAGAATAGTCGACTCCAATATGAACCAATAGGCGCTTAGCAGCTGGCAGAGTGCTTATCAACTATTTAGCTGATAGGGAAGCTGAAGCTGGTAGCGGAATGGGTAAGAGAATGGGTAGACATCACTGTGTACATATTCCGAGGATGGTGGTGAGATTGTCAAATTATGAGCACCCTGAAGATGACATACACGGGTTGTTATCGTTAGGGTATGGACATTGAACAGTAAGACAGACACATAAAATGTACACAGAAAATACACGGTTGTGCTGCCCAGCTGGTTGGCAGACATGTCTAGCTCATGTAGGATGTTCGAAAATTTCCCTTCCTGGCGGACTTGAATTCTGGATACATTATTCGAGTCGATCTGCCCAGGTGACTGTGCATTAGTTGGATTATAAAGACCGGGAAAAGGCAGAAATCCAAGACTGCAAATACAAGCTTTGGAGCAAATGGAATATGCCAACTCTTCCAACTTGGGAAGGTTGCCGATCGGGATTCTGCGTTTTTGTTCTCGATCTTCCATATTAGCCAGGGCTGAAGGTCCACGGGTATCCACGGATTCTCTACTCAGAGGGCAGACAATGGTCTAATTAGTTGATTATCGTTTACACAAGCTGTAAGGTTGATCAATAACGATCCCCATGGAGATCCTAAATCTCGGGAGATGACTACCGGAGATATATATACATACTTCACTCCAAAGCCCATGGATACCGAGCACAATCATCACCATTCAATGTTCGGATGAATCCCACCATCAAAACCCAACTTTATATTTGCCCAGTTTAAAAATCGATAGGTACTTTGCTTTATCCAATAACTGAGATTCATTTTGCGTGACGCCAGCCTGTTGTTCACCGCTCCCCACACATGTGCGTGACACCGAGGTCAACCCCGCCAATCACAGTCTAAATGATCAGAGCGGGGGCCGTGGAACTCAATCCAAGCCGAAACCTTAGCTATCCATGCCTATACTCCAGGTATAGATATAAATTCAAAATTGAAGCCAATCTTGGAAGATAATAAGCAACATAAACATGGCCATAACTCCTTTCACGATAGCCGTCCCCGACGAGCAAATTAACCAGCTGAACCAAAAGCTCCAGCAAGCAACCTTCCCCGATGAACTCGATGCCGCAGGCTGGGACATGGGTGTTCCACTTGCGGATATGAAACGACTGGTAGCTACCTGGCGTGAGAACTTTGACTGGCGTGCCCAGGAAAGGAAGCTTAATGAACAGCTCAAACAGTTCACAGTGCCCGTTTCCGTGGATGATTTTGGGGAATTGGAGATCCATGTTCTGCATCATCGGTCTGGGAACCCGCGGGCTATCCCGTTACTGTTTATGCATGGGTGTATGTCTGCATTCGTTTAATCAAAGGTCTATCGTCGGCTAATCTGATTTCGGCAGGGCCCGGAAACTTCCTTGAAGCAACTAAGTTGATTCCATTGCTCTTGAATGATGATGATGGACCCGCATTTGATGTTGTTGCCCCTTCACTTCCTAACTATGGGTTCTCACAAGGAGTGCAGAAGGTATTTGCTGAATAGATTACCGAGTTGGGTTGTAGCTGAACTATGTTTAGAAAGGATTTGGCTTGGCCCAATTCGCTGAAACCGCCCACAAAGTCATGATAGCTCTAGGCTATGATCAATATGGTATAAACCCTGTCTCCGCCCAAAAGTTCCTTCATGAACCTATGAAACTGAACTATCAAGCTAACTTCCTACAAGTCATCCAAGGAGGAGATTGGGGTAGCGCTATCGCCCGTACAATGACAGCCTACTATTCCAAACATATCCAGGCCATTCATCTAAACACCATCTTTGTATCCCCACCCTACCCCTGGCACAGCCCACTCAGCTTCCTCAAATCCCTCATTAGCGTCCCATTCTCAGCCAAAGACCGCGCATGTATCAGCCGCACAATCGAGTATGTGACCAAAGGCAGCGCCTACATGTTACAACAGGGAACCCGGCCCCAAACGCTAGGATACGGACTTCAAGATAGCCCCGTTGCGCTACTGGCATGGATATACGATAAGCTACACTCATGGTCGGATGCGTACCCGTGGACAGATGAGGAGATTCTGACATGGGTGAGTGTGTATTACTTTTCAAGGGCGGGACCGACAGCTTCGACTAGGATTTACTACGAAAGTTTGGCGCAGAAGCCGGAGGGCGTGAGCAAGTGGATGAGTATGGCTCAGATGTTCAATGCTCGGGCGCCGGCAAATGTGCGGTTTGCGGTGGCGCAGTTCAAGGGGGAAATTATTCAGTGGCCTATGGCGTGGTATCGGGCTATTGGAAATGTAGTTAAAGAGACGGAATTTGAGCGTGGAGGTCATTTTGCGGCTTGGGAGGTGCCTGAGTTGGTTGCAGGTGATTTGAAGGAGTTTCTGGGCAAGGGTGGGCCTGCCTATGCGGTTATAGAAGGTAAAGATGGTTATTGATTCTCTGCCAGGATTGTTTCGGGTATATAAAGTGGTTTAGATTTCGGAAATTTATCGTGAATATGCAATACTGCTGTGACATTGACATTGATGACGGGGCTTGTATTATCGTGATAGGAGGAAGAGAAGTATAGTCGCGACAAACGCTATCTTTCAGCTCAAATGTCAACTGGTCTCACGTCACTGGTGTGGCATTCTATCCAGGCCGTCCATGGCACCCCGTCACCCAGAGAAAACCGCAGACGCCATACCCTGTCTTGAATCCGACAGAAAGCCCAAAATAATCAGCTCGAACATCCGTGATCCCCTTTAATCCTGTCGTCCCTTGAGTAGCCTCTGGGTGACCTTGTCTTTCTCAATAATCCACACCTGCGCACCCCAGCCTGATAAAGCATCTCGGTCGACGGCGGCCAAGAGGGCTTGCGAGATGGTCTCGAAGAGATCCTCGGGCTCCTTTAAGTCACAATGTTAGCTCAGTTTGAAAGAGTGACACACAAATTTCATGAACATACCATATCCGGCTCCCACAGACCCTCACAGGTACCAAACAGCTGTTCGCTAGCGGTTCCGCTCACAATGAAGTCCTTGGCAAAATCGATACATCCAATGCTGTCAAATCCACAGATGAACGGCTTTCCAGTTGTCTCGTTGATACCAGCCAGCACAGGGCTGACGAAGAAAGGACCAAAGCGCTTCTCATACAACGATGAGCTGACTAGGTTGGCCAGAGTCTGGGGTGCGATATTGCGTTCCTCGCGCAGGCGATACATGTTGACCTTGTAACGGAGGAGATCGGATACGGTATTGACGTCGGTAGCGAGTCCAGTGAGGCCGAGGTAGGTGGATGGGGCGTAGTTGAAGACCTTAGGGAAATTGTTGGAGATGGTCAGGGCTTGCATGCCCAAGCGGAGGTCGCAGGCGATGGCGACGCAGTCCTTGCCCACCATGGCGACACAAGCACCACCATCTAAGAACGTTGTTAGCTTATCGGCACATTGGTTGACACCGGAAAAGGTTTGATCGTACTGATGTCGAAGGGAGAGCCCTGATGATGGGAAGGAGGTTAGCTTTAAGGTCCTGGCTAGCAAATGGGACAAGGGGACCATCTCCATACCATTATTGCGGATTTCTTTTATTCAATGTAGACCGAGACGGGGTTTCTGAAGCTCTCAAGTGAAGAACACGCGGAAAGAAGGCGGCTGAGGAGGGATGTGGAGGGTGAGTGATGGGGGAGAGGTGTTGATGACGGGGAGCTGTGAGGTGCGCGAGCTCGGATGACGCCGCCGCACCGCTGCCTGTTTCGTCTGTGCCCTTCACCTTCGACTGCTTTCTTCCCATTCCACTCAACACAGATTTCTCTTCTCTTCTCGCACGACTTAGTGTTTGAAATTGTCGTTCTTTCATTTTTATAGATTGTTCTACCTTTTCTATATCCCTGTCCGAATCTTCACGAGCTCTCTTGCTACTAGTTTCCCTCCCCGCCCGCGCAACCATGAGCGCCCACGTCGTGGTAATCGATGCTACAGCCAAGCGGGCAACAATCAAGACAACCCCAGGCAAATACTTAACAGATGTCTTACAAGAGGCATGCTTAAAACTTGGATACAATCCCAGCCAGTATGGCCTTAAGTATGTTCTTATTGACCCCGCCGAGATACGATGATGCTGACCTATTGCTTCCCCAGGCACAATCGCAAACAACTGGACTTGTCCCTCTCATTCCGCCTCTCCGGCCTCAGCTCTGGTGCAAAGCTGGAGCTTGTGCAGGCATCTCGCTCACCCTCCGTCGTCACAGTTGGCCTTCAACTGCCAGAATCCGAAGCTCAAGGTGCACCAAATGGACGCATACTGGACAAGTTTCCAAGTACAACCACACTCTGGCTAGTGTTGCGCAAGTTTGAGGCGGGAGTAGCAGGAAATGGACAAAAACGAAATTTCACGGCGCGCGGGGTACCTTCTACGACGGACGGCGACTCTGGCTCTGGGCGATTATTTTACGAGATCCCTGTTCTCCGGATTTTGGAGCGCGAACTGTCAAGCTTCACAGATCTACAAAAGTCACTTGCCCAGTTGGGCTTCAATAACGGCAATGTGTTGATCCGACTCGGCTTTCGAAAAACAGAGGAGCCGCTTGAGGAAGCCATGGTGAAGATTGCCGAGTACTTCAAGTCAACTGGGGATGATACCCCAGTGCCAGCACAAAACCAAGCTCCTCCAGTTCCTGCTATTGAGAGCAACGTGCAACAAGAACAAGAACCCACTAGTGAACCGACTGCCCCGAATACTGTCCCTGAAGCATCTCCTGAGCAATCAGTGCCGACATCTACCCGATCTGTCACTGTCTTCTCTCCTCCATCCGCCGACACACCATTTTCGGCACAAGCACCATACAATGAAGAAGACTACATCCCCTCTATTGAGCACGCCACAGCCCACCAACGTCAACTCAACCAGTCTTCCCGCCCGAAGCGTCTACCAACAGACGCCGAGATCGCCGCCAAAGCTGCCGCAGAAGAGCAGCGACGCGCAGATATTCGCGAAGTAGACGTGAAAATCCGTTTCCCAGACCAGAGCCAAGTGGTCGCCAAATTCGGCCCATCAGATACTGGCCAGTCTCTCTACGACTTCGTGCGCAGCTGTCTGGTACCAACATACGCGGACATAAAGTTCGCCTTGAACGCTTTCGCCAGTTCAACACCAGCACGTGCCGGACATGTAAATGTCATCCCGGAAAACCAAACACTTCTGATCAAGGGTCTTAAGTTGGAAGGAAGGATTTTGGTCAACTTTACCTGGGCTGATAATGCAAGCTCAGCTACGCATCTGCAACGAAAGGATATTTTGCGTCCGGACCTCCGCAGCCAGGCTCAGGAACTCAAGGTTGAACAGGTACCGGAGCCTGTACAAGAGCCTTCTAAGGTGGCAGAGGCAGGTCCCAGTGGCAGTGCGGACGCAAGCAAGGCTGGAGGAGCACGGAAGGGTGGTGTGCCCAAGTGGTTCAAAATGCCGGGAAAGAAATAAATGAATCGAACGGACTATGAGTGATGTCATTTGGATGAGTATATCATGACTTGATTTGAGTTGAAGAGTCCATCGAGTTGTTACTAGTGCTTTGACATACCGATGGAGCTCATCTTCGTAAGATAGAACCAATGCATGAATGGCAACTGACGGCAATCAAAAGCAATACTCAACTGTAGACTATGCCATACATAGTAGATACACAGCCGGCAGATCGACAACTCAGCTGCCCTTGAATGCTCTGGAAGAGCATGAAGCTATAGCTGGTGGAGTATCGAAGGCTCCCTATAAATGAGTCCTCCAAGTCAACGTACACAGTAAGATGAACATCACATAGTACGACCCACGCAGATCTACAAAGGTACAAACTACGAGAACAAGCACAAATCGTGAATTGGAACAAAATTTTCATTATGGTTTCTCTTCCTAGAGGGGAAGGGATCCCACTTTTGCCATCCCCATCATCCACCGGTAGTCACAAACAAAACCCCCGTGGTCTGAAGCCATACGCCATTCGGCAGTCCTTAATGATAAAGCAGCCAGCGTGAGGATGAAACAAGACTCGGGTAGTTTCAATTTTTTCGTTCGTTGCGCGCGCCAGGTATTCAAGTCGTTAAACGAAAGAGAAAAAAGGGTTCACGGTATTGAGACATTTAGTGACCCTGGGTACGGCGGGACTCGGCAATGACCTTCTGCATGTCCTCGACCTTCCGCTTACCGCGGGTGAATGTGCCGAGCTAAGAAGACGTTAGCTTTGGTTCTGTGGGTTGCGTGATTTGATTGCTGGTGTAGATCGTGGAAATGGTGCAAGGTTGAATTCAGGATTGTAAAGAGTGCGCAAATGCTGTGCAAGGTCGATGAAATCTTCCTTGGGTGGCAAATTTGCAAAGCACTCATATTGCCTCCAAAATCCAGCTCCATGCACCACTTCCAAATCATACCAATCCAAGCAACGAATTCAAATATCCAGGAGAGTGGTTGCAGATAGACGTACGCGCTTCTTAGCGAGCTTACGGGCACGCTTGTCCTGAGCGTTTCTCAACAACTCAATGACACGGCGCTCATAGGGGGCAAGACCGACGACCTCACGAGCGATCTCGCGGACGAACTGGGTGCGGCGGGAAGACTGGCCCTTGGAACGGCTGATCTTGGTCTTGGGGGTGTTCAGCGCGGTGGTTTTCTGTGTAACCAAGTCAGCTGGTTTGATCCATAAAGTGCAATTGCCGTGCAAGTTCCTCCTCCGTTGTCATCTGTTTGAGATATCGGTTTCTTAAAGTCGGTCGTAGGTCGAATCGGGGTTCAGATCGTAGTCAAGGCCTGTGTCCATGTCGATCTTCAAATGCCAGAAAATTTCCACCACACGTGCTTTCCTCATATCGCGGCGTTTCCTTTTCCTGCTCTTGATCCCACCAATGTGTCCTTGCTGACACTCGCTATTCTGGTATTCACAGGCCTTTTCCGAATGACTGTCCGAGAACCATGATCGACTCGAAGAAACCGATAAGACAAAACAAAGATCCGGGCTTCGGGGATTTGCAGGTAGGGGATTCAGAGCACACGTACACGGCCGCTGTTGGTGCCGACGATGATACCGGTACGTTCCTGAGCCATCTCGACGGTTGGTGACTGAAGGGGTTGGCGGCGGTTGTCGAAGGAGGGAATGAAGAAAGTCGTGTGGAAATCCCCTAGTGTCCTTGGAACCGCACAATTGCGGGTCTTGGCACGGGACTCTGTGTGTAGGCGAAGGGCTAGGGCTAGGGCTATTATGTAAGACACTCTTGTGACTCTAATCCTAATGTGGCTTAGCTCCCGAGTGCCTGGCTCTTGCTGCCTTGGTGCCTTAGTAAATCCATGAAATGAACTGACATTCTCATTGGTTGCCGTTCTACTACAGCACAGCAGAGCTGGATTTCAACCTTGGAATCTTCGAAGTTCATGATCAACTATGCAGTCGCTAAATTCTATCTCAATTCTACATTTCCCGCTTTTTCCTTTTCGCGTATCACATCTCATAGTGACTCTAAGTGGTATATACCATCACAGCCTCACACTCATCACACCGTCCAGGGCCTCCTCCCAACTCTCCATCAAAGAACCACAGAAAAGTTCAAGATCAGACATGTCTAAAGTGGCTTCTAATGCCGCCTGAAGTTCCTTGCTGTGCGGTGAGGATGAGGGTCCCTGAACCACAACGTCAACCATTGTACTCAAGACACCCGATCGAGAGATGCGCTGCTTCAGGCTCCGAGTGTTAGATCGAATAAGCTCGAAAACTTGCGGCACCAAGTCAGATAGCCTATCAACACGCTCCTTTGACAGCTTTGCAGACTTAGAGGCCTTGCGAGAAGCCAGAGTAACCAAGTGAGACAGGGCCTTAAGAGTCTCGAGAAGGGTAAAGATGTTGTGAAGGTATTCCCAAGTTGGGGCGGTTGGGTTATCAGCCTGGAGATAGACTGAAGTGGAAATAATAAGAGGAGAGACCTGGGACTCATTCAGAGTCAAACTGATCTTCTTCGAGTTCAGCCAGTCCTCCACTTCTCCAAGAGCTTTATCGGCTTGCTCGGTGGTGGTTAGCTTGGACCCAGCCATGTAAGTCGCCACCTTGAGCAGCTCGGAATGAATCTTCGAGTTCTCCTTCTCGGCCTCGGTCTGGTCATTGGCATCCGAGATGGACAAAGCACTGAGGTCGGGAAGATCGGTCTCGGGGGTCAATGGCTTCTGGATGGAAATACCCTTCAGCACGCTGAAGAGTCGATCCGTAATCCTAGAGGAGGCGAGCCAGTTGGCCTAAATGACATTTAGCGGGTTGGTAAATAAAAGAGAGGAATATACTAGAATAACTCACCTTGGGAATAGGCCCCGGGCGCACGTTTTCCTCGAAGCTAGACTTGCCAGGGAACTCGCAGTCCATGAATGACGTGTACTCACGCTGATCATGAATTGGAGTGTCTTTAAGTGCTGGAAGTAGTAATCAATCAGTAAGAGCGTTCACGCAATGCAGTAACCGGCAAAAATTTGTTGTGGTCTTACCGAGCTCCTCAAACCGAGTCATCGGATCTCCGCCCACCAGTCTCTGTGCCTGTCGCACATCCAAGGCCATCATCCGGCGGCAAATACTGTTTGACAGTCGCTGTCGGAGCTCAACGATCTCTTCCACATTTGTGTAGCTTCCTTCCTCCAGACCGCGGGTTCGGAACTTCATGGTAGTAATGTCGGCATTGCGGAAGAAGTTAAGGCCCTGAATAAATGCTGCTTGGGGGTCAAAGTCCTTACGCTCGACGCCTTCAATTGGTGGTGCTGAGTGGGGGTGAATAGTAGAAAGCCGGGTGAAGAAATTGTGAGCAACACTTTCATACTGCATCTGCTTCACAGACAACTTGTTGAAGCTGCTAAAGGCTAGGGAGCCCGCTCCAAAGAGAAGGTAAATGCGCACCACAAGCAGGAGAGCCTGGTAGGTGTGGGGCGAATCGCGGAGAAGGCTTTCAAGAATTGCGATAGCACGGAGAACAGAAGTATGCGAAACAAGTGATTGCTCGTTGGTCTCACTCAAGATGGCCATGGCCGCAAGAATGCATAGGTCATCGGTGGACTTGCTTTCAATCGTGGAAGACGACCCATTAGCACCAGCCTTCTCTACCTCACCGCTGGCAGAAGCTTTGTATTGATTCAGGCAGCGGGCGACGAAATCTTCAACCAGTTTCTGGGAAGGTTTGCCTTCAGCACCTGAAATGTTCAAACAGTATTCCAGCTTGAGGGTATTGATGATAGCATTGACGGCCTGTGTTAAAGTTAGAATCAAGTGTAATGGACTGCAGAGTTATTTGAGGTACTAACATTTTTGCCCTCATGCTTGCCCTCGGACATGTATTTGAGCATCTTTGCCATTGCATCTCTATTGCCAGCCAGAATTCGTCGAAGGTCGCTGAATGCATACAGCTTACCCTTGTGCTGGTCAATGTACTGCTGGCAGGTAGGGAGCAAGTTATCTTCCACAGTCATTTCACCCTTCTCAATGGCAGATGTGATAATATCAAGACGGGCTAGGGCTGCATTTCGAGACTTGGGTTGGAATTCCATGAAGCTTTCGACGAATTTCTGTGTTTCAGCAGCAATTCTATGCACAGGGTTAGTTCATTGCAAATACCACAGCGGGGTTATAAGACTAACCCAGGAGTATCAATATTCTTCACGGCCTCAACCAGTAGGTTCCAGATCACCCAATCATCAAGCTCCGGGAGAGCTTTCCGCTTCTCCTCGTCATCGGGGACGGTGTAGAGCTCTTTCACAAAAGTGATCGCATCGTCCCATAGCTTCCCAGCTTCCAGATTCTTGGCTTTGCTAGCGAGGAAAGTCTTATCATTCTGTAAGATGCGCGAGCTGATACCCACGTTATCACTTCCCAGGATCTTCACAACTTCGTCAAACCGCTGTTGGGATTCGAAAATCTTAACAAGCAACATCACTTCCTCGGACTTTTGGATGGCTCGAGGTTGACTCAATAACTGGTCCTGTGAGTATATCAATTAGCCTTTCTCCAAGCCGACGGAAAAGTAGCTGCCAATTTTGTATATTGTTGTATAAAAGCACATATTTCCAAGCAAGACACTCACCGGATCGGTGGGAACATCAGCAGCCGCTTTAGCAATCATGCGGTACGCCAATGTTCCAAACAGCTTGCGGTCCATTTCTGAGCTCTTGGTATCAGCCGCAAGCATATGAGTGCAAAAGATGGCCCAGAAATAGTATGCCCGTTCCCGGGGGAAGTTCTTTTGGAGACTCATAGTAGCCTACCGTAGAAATAGCATGTAGTTAGCATCCACGGTCCGGTTGCCGAGACAGAGCTTCGCCAAGAGCTTACCTTCTGCGCTGACTTCCAGTCATCATCCTCGAAAGCAGATTGGAACCATCTCATCTGTAGCTCCAGATCCTTGGGCTTCGCCTTCGCGGCCTTCTCCCACAGCATACTCCGAGTTTCAGCATGTCCGTCCATCTTCTGCAGGGTCTGGAACAAGATATCAAGGGTGTCAAGATCCGTAGTCGGTGGTTCGGCCTTGCAGACCTCAAGGGTCTCCGCAATACCGCGCTGGTGGTGAGCTTCGTCCGCCATGCGGAAAAGGACATGTGCCTTCCACGCCTGTGCCGCGAGTGTTGTTAGCGGAGGAGCTCAGAAATCGGGCGTTTGAGGATCTCAGTGCGAGCAAAGAGCATCAATTGAGTAAGCAGGGAGGGTAGACTCACCTTCAGAAACCGTGTGTCTTCACCTTTCTTTATGCGCTTCTCGATCAATTGCAGGGCCTGTTTCAAATTCTGCCCGTCAATGGCATCTTGGATTTGGTTGTTGCGCCGGAGGAATACGGCATCGTTGGAGGGCGCCATTGCGATGAGCTCTTGCTTGAGCTTGATCCAACCCACTCAGCTAACAGGGTATTCTGTATCCTGTGCTGACGCAGCTTATTAACAATTTGAGAACGAGCGTGGGATGCTGCTTTTTTGGCGGGGAAGCAAGTTGAGGGCGGTGTGGAGAAAGTCCGCGGGTGAAAGTGGACCTTCAGTCATGGGACCTTCCAAAGAACCTTCCAATGTTGCATTGTTTGTCTCATAACATTGAATGACTGACAAATGTCTACCTACGTCTCATTCACCTGGCCTTTCTGGTTTTCTAGCAAAGTTTTGCTATTTGTAGGTAAAGACTGAAAACTCCCTATTATCCACCTGGCCTACTTGAAAAAATATACATTTCAAACACCTTAGTATTGACCATTGTGAGATGCGTAAATATCCGTACATACATGTACCAAAGCCATCAGTTGGTTGCATGAGGAAATCTCTATTGCAGAGGCTCAGACAGATTTCAAGGGAACTTTTACAGCGGTGATTGTTGACGTAATAAACATAATGGTCAACTGGCAGGTCGTATATATGCTCAAATAATGTTCCACAAACAAAGTGAACCAAGCGCCATGAGGGGGAAGAAACAGAAGCGAATTGACAGGTTATTTGGAGTCAGAGGATCCAGGTGCTGCCTTCTTTTGATTCAACTATCATGGTTTGTTAGTCATGTGATTGATAACTATGTTCATCGGAACCGTTCGAAGGGCCCGAAGAATATGATTGATTTCGGGAAGACGAGTAGAGAAGGATGATGATAAAACTTACCCAATTCTTCTTGCAATCCCGATAAGCCCTGGGGAAATTTGAGTCAGTAAAGGATGGTTCTCAATCATGACCAATCGCGAGCACGGAAGCAAGGCTGGCTGAAACGGGGGTCCATGATCATTTCGGGACAATAGGAAGGAAAAGCATACTGGAAGTAGTCACCACACATCTCTCGATCATAACCATTGCGCTTCAGACATTTGAGACTCCGATCCGCGAAGTCCTGGCAAGGGTCATAAAACTGGCTTGCAGTTTTACTGTAATCACCAAGTTAGCCAAGGGTACAGAGAACAGGACAAACAGTTCGACAAAAATGAGCCCTAGTAACCAGCGAACTATTACAAACAGCACTAGCCTGTTTTTCCCTTGGTCACTGGCATAGCTGCACGAATTGAACTTACTTGGCGAATTGGCGCTCGGCTTTCTCCCACGCCTTGTCGTGGGTCTCGGGCTGAGATGGTTCCGTCATAAGTGTCGATATGAAGATCAGAACGGACTTTTCATAGAGGGTCCCAACGAGTATATTCCGAGGCGTCCTGTCGGCGATGAGTTTGGAAGGAGCTAGCTAGAGGTTGATTGGAGGAGGTGGTAGCGTTTTGCCGGGCAGAATTGCGGGTCCATAGTCTTGGCGCAGATACGATCGCTATGTGGAGTACAGTATGCCTTCTCCTTTTATCTTGTTCATTAGATTGAATGTATGGCCATTGTCGTCGACAAAAGTCATTCAATAAGGCCAAGGAAGGTACCTGGTAATGATGAATGAGTGTTATTAGGATCTGCATTGCTTGCAAGAAAAACAAAGGGTTCTATGGACACTGGTTCAAACTTGGTCAAGCCTGCCACCGGGAAGATTTGCTTCTGTGCCGACTGAATGGTCCCGCTCGCAATGCAAATTAAGCGTTAGGACATAGGGCGGAGACGAGGGGTTGGCTTTTGACCGTATCTATACCTTTCCTTTACGTCCGCTTTATGACCGTTTTGGTGACCTACCCACAGACCCAGCGCCAGTACTTGTTGAATTTGAGCTGCCGTGACACCTCCGTCTACAAAAAAGCGGATACAGTGCTTCACGCGAGGTGCCAACTTCTGTACCGAACTGCATAAGAGCTAACATTCATTGGCTAGGTTATATGTATATCATCTCAGAATTAGCCCAGACTGAACGTCAACATGACGAAACTGGCTGGGTCCGTTTTTAACGTTCCGAACGGCTTACTAGTAGAGGGCTTCTTATTAGTATTTACCAAACGCCAGCTGGATATATTGAAGCAAGGTTCGATTTTTTTTGCCGAGGACCAGACGGCAAAAGTCTGGACCCCATATCTTTAGTCAATGCGAGAACTTTGATAAGAGAGATTCGACCCCAAACGATACGTTGCCATCACCTTGGTCTCCTTGATGAAAGTGATAGGTGTTACGAGTGCAACTGATTATCGAAGCTGGCATTTATTGTGAGCAGTGCAGACGAAATATTCACGAATGCCGATTCTTCCTTGTAAGGCAGAAATTTAGTGGAGTTCTCTTCCCGTAGGAGGGGCCGGCCCGCCAAACTAATCTCCATATTGCCACGGCAGGCCAGTGGTTGTCACAGGACCCGTAGCGCTAATCTGCAGCAATTGCAGGAGTGGGTATATCACACTATCACTGCAGTTAGTGTGCGGTTGGGTCTGAGGTATTGTCCTATTGGTCCCTCCACCCAACGGCGCAAGGAGTCTGGCGGGAATAGCGGTGGTGTTTTGATCAGAGATTGAGATCAGGAAATGCCTGATCAGAGTCCTAAAACAGGAGATAGTTCACCCCTTGAACCTGTCTCACTTGTAAGAGCAACAAAACAGGCGCAGAGAAGGTGGTAAAAGAACAAATTGGAATAATGGTTCATGTTCCAGCGCAACAACAAGTTGGTTCCATAATCACGTGAGGAGCAACAGGAACCGCTTATTTAATTAATGCCTGAGGCCACAAAACAACACGATTTGCCCTGGGTTCCTTCACTTCTCAGCGCCACGGTTTTCCCGGCTTGGAATATCGTGGCCCTTTAATACAACTGATTTACTACTTATTCGCGCAATCCACCTGCATCTGTGCTGTGTTCCAAAATTCAGCTCTACGCCTGATCGTGGGCATTTCCATCGAACTTTTTCTCTGACCCCCACCGCATCGTAACGACTTCGCGCCCCCGCTCGACATCGGCCCAAAACGCAAGCTTGACAACGTCGGAGCTGCAACTGTAGCTACAGAAAACACACAGAACACCGTGGGAGGCCAATATGGCGATGATAGGTAGTTCTGGGGCCGAGTCCTCCGGGGTAAGCTCCGACCTTTCTGCGCAGATGTGGAAAAAGTTGAGACTGACGCGTTTATAGCTTGTCAATACCCTCCAAGGCCATGTGGATGATATCCGAAGCTTAATACAGTGTGGGATTTGCATACGACCATTATACGAGCCTTTCACCCTTGCCTGTGGACACACCTTTTGCTACTCCGTCAGTTTTCCTGATATCCAACATGCGCCCTCTATGAGCTGGTTGTCTGACATCGCATAGTGTTTATCGTCATGGTTTGCTGGTGGAAGATCGAAGAGGACATGTCCTGATTGTCGAGCACCCGTCAAAACTCAGCCTGCGCCGGCCTACTTGGTCAGTCTATTTGATTTCTTTCTTGAAACTAGTATCTGACATTTTTTTTTTCTCGTTATAGGTTCGAGCTGTCGTTCAAATGTTCACCACCCGTGCAGAGCTCTTGGATACGGAAGAGACAACAGCAGAACACTCAAAAAACCACAAAGAGGAAATAGAGAAGCTGGACAACGACAAGGCAAATACAGATCCGCAAAATGGAGGTTTATTTGGAGGACTTTTCACACCGAAACCCCCCCAACTGAAACCCGTCATCGACATAGATGATGGTATCATGCGCTGTCCAAATTGCTCTTGGGAACTTGAAGACGGCCAGAACTGCGCCGGGTGTGGCTACGTCTATCGGCCAGATTCCGAGGGGACATACTCTAGTGGATCGGACTTGAGCAGCGGAAGCGATTACGATTCTATTCTAGACGGAGATGATGAGGACGAGGACGAGGATGAGATAGAAGATCCAGACGCACCAACAACCCAAACCAGAGTCGGCGCACCATTCCACCTATACGACAGACCTATCAACCTCGGTCCCATGTTCCACGACTTGCACCCACATCCGTTCTATCTACCTGGTTTTCGGCACGCCATCGGCACTGGGCACCCTCCTTGGCAAGCACGGGATGCCTATGATGGCAATGTTCCCTATGATCTCTATGAGGAAGGGGAAGAGGAAGAGGACGAAGACTACTACGAAGATTCATTCATTGACGACGAAGAACATACGCAGCGTGAAAGAGAGAGATCTGAATCCGATCATTCTACAGTTGTGGGTAGTTCTCGTGCTCGTAACCAACCTTCTTCACGGGGGCCGCCCATTGTACAGTACCCTCAAGTGTTTGGCCCGTCTTCGGCAGCCGAGCCGGAGGATTACGACTGGGAAAGCGAAGATGAGGAATCAGTACCCGGGAGACTCTCGAGGCGAAGAGGGCAATGGGTCGTCGACAGTGATGCCTCTGAAGCAGAATCTGGCGAAACGCCATATGACCATGGGTCAAATGATATACCCGGCGGCCTTGATGAGGACTCTAACTCCGAGGATTCTGATTCTGATTCTTCTGATTCCGACGATTCCGACGATTCCGACGGCCCTCATATAAGTGCTACCCGTAGCCATTACCCATCAGTTATTCCCCCGTCGGATGACGATGAGATTGAAGATGGCTCTAGCTCACCTCCCAGGCCCAGAACTTCAAGGAACACAGGCTCAACTGCCAACAATGCCATCGCCATTGATGATTCGGATGATGAGGAACCTGTTGGCCCTGTACGAAGAGCAAGCCAGAGAAGACAAGCCCGATTCTCTCCGTACTGATTTTGGCCAACTAATTCATGGCACCACTGGTTTATTCAACTCTTGTTTTATTTCTACCTGCATACTCGGCATGGGTTTCAATAGCGTGGCGCTTCGGATGGGATAGAAAAATCGCTTGACGCTGCCTGTGATCTGCAGGCTTCAACCTCTACTGGCGCAATGATTTATACCTTTCTCTTATCTTGCTTTATATACCAATAACTCAATCACCCAATATACCTCTTGAATAATGCGCTACTTTGTTTCCTCTATCTGTTCTCCACCTATCTCTATCTCTTATACTTTAGACTGGAAGGAATCAGAGACTCTCATCATGGCTCAGCTTTTAATGCCTAAGGCAAACCCGCCTCAAAAATGAAACCAGAAACGGGGATGCAATGCTCTTCGGCTACCTTGATTGGGTTGAATATAGGTCCGTGTTCTACATATCATGGCGCAGCACTCAGCCCCATCAACCCGGGTGAAGCCATGTTCTGAAACCAGAAATTGGGAAGGGATTCCCTTGAAACATCATTATTGGTTGTTTGTTCTTGGTCATCATTGACCTTCTGAACACAAATATAAGTAGCTAGAGAAAAATCCACTGAGCCCCTATGCATTCCAGATACTTCGAGGGTTTTAAGCTTTTGCTAAGGTATCAAGAGATATTTCTTTGTTAGTAGGTGGGGAGGACGGGTAACAACCTTATCAAATGGTAGGTCAAGCTGTGAGATATTCGTAGCTATGTCATTTTGAAATGATTCTCCTGTGATGAATGTTGTGTCATCGACTCGATATAGCTTCAGAAATGCTGTTCGTCGTGCAAAAAGAGAGATTGGAACAAGTTCCCATAGGTAAATTATGATTTCTGGACACAATTACTTCATGCATTAAATGTGGACGGTGTTCAACTAAACACCTTCCTGAATCAAAGGGAATATGACTCCTAACATCACCAATCTATAGCAGGTTATCTAAGGTTATCTAAGGGCGTACCGCCTTGGCAACTTTGTTCCTAGAACATGAGTCATCCCTGCAGTAAATCACCCCACGTCTTTGTCTGACTTCTTCTATGTAAGCAAGTAAGCAAATTTTCTGACTTAATTTAATTATTAATCCACAAAATGGCAGCTCAGACCGTCCCCTACGGACACTGGACTAGTCCCCTCACCGCGGAGCGTCTAGCTACAGACAGCATCACACTTCACGAGTTAGCAGTCAATGTAGGGAACAACCAGCACCTTATCCACGACCATTGACTAACTTACCACAGGAATCAACGGGAGCCATCTACTCTATTGAGTGTCACCCAACAGAAGATGGTCGCTATGCAATCGTCCAGCATCTCAATGGGAAAAGCCAAGATGTGCTACCCAAAGACCTGAGCGCGCACGCAACAGGGCAAGAACTCGGTGGAGGCTCTATCGACATGCGGCATGATGGACAGGTTCTATTCGCCGACGAAGAATCTTGTAACGTCTACCTGTTGGATTCAACATCGGGCGAAACTAAAATTGTTCACCCGGCTGTTGAGGGGATCCGGTATGCAGACTTCTGTAGCCACCCCTCTAATCCGGAGTGGATCCTTGCTATCAAGGAGGATCATAGAGAGGCTACACCCGAGACGCAGGCGACGCATGTTCATAACACCTTGATCGCCATCAATATTAAATTGGGTACTGAGACGACGATTGTTCAGGGTGATGATTTCTACTCGCATCCTAGATTTGATCCTACGGGCAAGTATGTCTCGTGGATTCAGTGGTCGCATCCCGATATGCCTTGGACCGGCACGGTGCTTTACTATGCTCATTGGAATAATGGGTCTTTGGAAAATGTTACTCGCATCGCTGGCCAAGGACAAGAAGAGAGTATTGCCCAGCCAAAGTGGAGTCCAGATGGGCTATTGTACTTTGCAAGCGATCGCACCGGCTTCTGGCAGCTTTATTCCTTCAACTTGAAAAGCCAGCAACAGACCGCGCTCTCATTGAAGACATTCGAGAACGCTGATTTTGCTACTGATGAATGGGAACTTGGAACGTATGTCTGAGTATGCCTTGGTTTCTTTCTGGCTCTTGTCTGACGTTTGGCTAGTTCTACATACATTTTCCTTGATGCGCAAACCATAGTGGCAACAGCTATTACCCATGCCACGGCAAAGCTCATCCTAATTGATACTGCCACCTCATCTGTTCAGGACCTCGATCTGCCATATGTGAACGTGTTCGAAATCCGTCGAGTATCATTAACTTCCTTCGTTGTGGTGGGCGCTTCAACCACCTTCCCAGAGGAACTAGCATTGGTTACAATCACACCAACGTTCAAAGCCGAAAGAACCGTTCTCACATCAACAGCGACATTCGAATTGCCTTCTGAATATGTCTCTGTCGCAACAGAGCTAACAGCCCCTCAAAAACACGGTCCATTGACCGACGGCCACGTTCACATGTTCTACTTCCCACCTCGCAACCCCAACTTCAGGGCCGATGGCCTTCCTCCTCTACTGGTATATGTGCACGGAGGTCCTAATGGATCCACAACCCCTGCTTTAGATCTGGAAATCCAATCCTGGACCACGCGCGGGTTCGCAGTGTGCGCCGTCAACTATACCGGTTCCACCGGGTTCGGAAGAGAATATCGGGAACGACTCTCCGGCTACTGGGGTCTGGTCGATGTCGCCGATGCCGTCAGCGCAGTCGAATACCTCGTGGAGGAGGGCTTAGTCGACAAAGCCCGTGTCGGAATTTACGGCGGCAGTGCCGGTGGCTACCTGACGCTACGAGCACTGCATATGTATCCTGATGTCTGGGCTGCAGGCATTAGTTCTTATGGAATTAGTGATGTGCGCGCTCTGCAAGCGGACTCCTACAAGTTTGAGAGTCAAGACGTGGACAGGTTGCTGCTGAGCAAGACTAAGCCAGAAGATAGAGAGTCTGAGCTTACCAAACGCAGTCCTTGTAACTTTGCTGATCAGATTCAAGGGTCGCTGTTGCTGTTGCAAGGAACTATTGATATGGTCGTTCCTGTGGCGCAGGCGAGAATGATGGCTGATGCTATGCGGACTCATGGACGAGTCGCGGAGGTTGTTGAGTTTGAGGGCGAGGGACACGGATGGGTTGGTCAGGAGGCTATTTTGGAGTCTTTGACCCGAAAAGAGGAATGGTGGAAGCGTTATCTGACAACTACTGCCAAAAACAGTTAAATAGCAGATACTCATGCGGACTTGACGATTTCGAGTTTATAGAAAAAATTTAGAATTTATTAACAAATTTAGAAATGAAGTCAACAAAACCCACAATTGCCTATCCATACAGCACTGTAAACAACGCGCTAACTTTCCTGATCTAGTTTTTAAAGTTCAGGGGTGATATACCCCGACATTCCCCCGCCTTTGTGCAAGGCGGGCGACGATCCTCCCCGGTCTCCAAACCTTTTGCCGGGGCCTTAACTCGGACTGCACCACTCCGTTCGATATCTGAGTTTCCTGTGATTTTGCTTGCATTCCCGGAGTACTGTCTTCCTGTCATCATATGTTGCGACTGGGATTAACGCTCGGCTTTCTTCCCGTGTGAGGTATAGGGCAGAGTATATAAGGCTTTCCTTAGTCGGCCACCACTCTCACAGGGAATACTCTAACATCTTGACTAACTCGTGTCACCATGGATTCAATGGTGGATAGCCCACCAAAGAGCGGGTTCTCGCTGGTGTTGCAAAATCCCTACTTATGCGGCGTGGCGTCGGTAAGCTTTAGACATGGGCTACACAATACTAAAAGATACATACTGACATTGCGGTAGTTCTCTACTCTGGGTGGCCTGCTATTCGGTTATGACCAAGGCGTAGTCAGCGGTGTGATCACCATGGAGTCATTTGGGGCTCGCTTCCCTCGAGTCTTTTCTGATAGTGGCTTCAAGGGATGGTTCGTGTCGACGCTTCTACTCGGTAGGAATGTCCAGATAATTTCCGATTTGTACAAGCTAACACTCATCCAGCTGCCTGGCTTGGATCTCTAATCAACGGACCTCTCTCTGATAGAGTCGGACGAAAGGTTTCTATAAACCTAGCCGTGATTGTTTTCGTGATTGGGTCTGCTATCCAATGTGCAGCGGTGAACATTCCAATGCTCTTTGTCGGTCGAGCGATTGCCGGACTGGCAATTGGGATGCTTACCATGGTGGTACCACTATACATCTCCGAGGTATGCATTACGGTCATCTGATTATCACAAAAGCTCACAAGTCTCCAGGTTTCCATTCCAGAGATCCGGGGCAGTCTGGTTGTGATACAACAATGTTAGTCTCTTGCAAAATGGCATTCTGGATAGTAATTGCTAAGCTCATATTAGTGTCGATTACCATCGGGATTCTTATTAGCTACTGGATCGACTATGGCACCAACTACATCGGTGGTACTCGTTGTGCCCCGAATATCCCCTATACAGGAGGAACAGCTTCATCACCCACTTTTGACCCGTATCAAGATGTACCTTCTGGTGGCTGCACCGGCCAGTCTGAAGCTTCTTGGCGTCTCCCACTAGCTCTTCAAATCGCTCCAGCAATTACCTTGGGCATCGGAATGTTGTTCTTTCCAGACTCACCGCGATGGCTGTTGATGAAGGAGCGAGATGATGATTCGCTTGCCGCGCTCTCACGGTTGCGCCGGCAGCCTCGCGATAGTCTCGAGCTTCGGAACGAGTACCTAGAGATTCGTGCATCTATTATGCTGGAGAACTCGTTCGCCAAGGAAAACTTCCCCAATCTATCTGGTTTCAAGCTTCATGTTGCGCAGGTTTGTGGTTATACGTACATCCTTCGGTTGATATACTAATATAGCCACCATAGTACATGTCTCTGTTGACCAATTGGGCCCGATTTCGAAGATTAGCTATAGGCTGCATCGTGATGTTCTTCCAGCAATTTATGGGTTGCAATGGTGGGTGTCTCTCTTATCCTATTCGGAATCCTGCTAACTGCTCCAGCTATGATCTACTACGCACCTACGATCTTTGCCCAGCTCGGTCTAAGTGGTAACACGTCATCTCTCCTTGCAACAGGTGTATACGGTATCGTGAACTGTCTAAGTACACTCCCAGCTCTGTTCTTTATTGACAAGGTTGGACGCCGTGTTCTGCTTATGGCTGGTGCCACGGGTACCTGTATCTCACTGGCTATTGTGGGCGGTATCCTAGGAGCTTATGGGTCCAGCTTGCCGGATCATAAATCGGCTGGATGGGTTGGTATTGCGTTCATC
Organism: Penicillium sp. S1602; assembly: GCA_023626355.1. Classification (NCBI taxonomy): domain Eukaryota; kingdom Fungi; phylum Ascomycota; class Eurotiomycetes; order Eurotiales; family Aspergillaceae; genus Penicillium; species Penicillium sp. S1602. The sequence continues at coordinate 120,507 of JAMAGW010000012.1, read as the reverse complement.
TATATCTACGATATCAACTTTTCGTACTCTTTCGGTGAGTTTGATTTTCTCAAGACTCCTAGCTATGACTATGAGGACAAGCTGATTCTGTTTTACCAGCTCCAATCGGTTGGGTACTACCTTCGGAGATATTCAATCTCTCTATCCGAGCTAAAGCCATGTCTATCACAACATCTGCAACTTGGATGTGTAACTTGTATGTTTGATTCCTCCGGAATTCTAAGCGAACTACCCTAACACGCTATGAACAGTGTCATTGGACTTGTCACCCCAGACATGCTTAATTCCATCACCTATGGCACCTACATCTTTTTCGCCGTCTTTTGTCTCCTGGCACTCGGATTTACGTTTTTCTGTATTCCCGAGACACGAGGAAAGGTATGTCTGCACTGAGCCTTTGCTCCTGATTTCTCTAGATTGACCACTGATCTCTTCTCAGACTCTTGAAGACATGGACCTCATCTTCGGAGATACCGCTGCGCACGAAGAGAAGAGACGAATTAAGCGGATTGAGGCACGCCTGCGTGGTACCCCTGTTGATGACGATGATGATTCCTTGAAGCCGGCAGATGAGCATGCGGAGATTGCGAATGATGTTTAAGTAGCAGCTCGAATCTTGGGAGTGTGCAGAGACTCCTAGACTATAGGTAATATTCTACTAGCGAGAACGGAATTGCGTAGGCTTGGTGATAATTCTACCGAAATCAAGGCTACAAACCACCTGGGCAGTGAACTGCAATGTAAAAAGGTACTCAGCCGGTCGAGATCCGGTACTTATGTATGCAAGATATCTAGATGGTAAAATACATGTAGAAATTGACTCCAAGACACCACACCCCGAATGACACGCCACAACATGCCCCACATCTGAAAATGCGAGGTCATGTTAAAATCCGTAAACTTTTATACATCGGCCTCGGCATCAACGAGAGATGTGAAAGGGACCTCGAAGACAACTGCACCGTTGCGACCATCCGATGGAGTAGCCTTGTCGTAGTTGGTGGCAAAGCACTTCCACCGGCCAAGTCGGTGCTCCTTGCCAACTGCTGCAACAATACACAGGCCACGAGGTTGAGTGTTGGTCTTCGATTTGTATTCCTTTGACTCGGGCTGGTCTGATTCTGGGCGACGCTCAAAAACGGCGATATCATTAATCACACCCTTGATCAAAGGCTCCGCCTTTTGCTGCGCGTTTCCATCAATGTCCATGTCATCAAGACCAGGGGTGCCACTGGCGAGAGATTGGTTGAGCTGCTGGGAAGGTGTATCGGGAGTTGACAGGCCAGAAGAACCAAGACCCACCGGGCCCAATGGGATGATACTCTTCTTATCTTCTGGGATGCGCCATGCGCGGATGGAGCCATCCCAGCTACCACTCAGGACAATATCGGTACCCGGAAGAGTGGCTAGAGCGGTAATCCAACGAGGCATGGGGCGCATGTGCCGGGTATTATGAGCAGCAGTCTCGCTGTCGACCTCTTGAGACAATTCTTCCAAAGGCGGGATAGGGTCTAGACCGTGTGCCAAGGGAACTGTGTAAAGGGGCTTCTTCTTATGCATCGACCACAGACAGATGGATCCACAGTCGGAGCCAGTAACGAAATGTGCTGGTGGGAGAGCGGCAATGCAGTCAATGTTGCTCTCTTTGTAGGGTGCCTTCTTCGAAGCACCGCCACGGAACACGAGTTGTGCCTCTTCGACAACCTTCCATAATCTCGCTGTTCTATCTCTGGCACCAACGCTCAGAGCCTGGTCAATTGTCATAGCGGCCACTCCAGTCACATGGTCTTGGTGACCAAAGAGAGTTTCAACGTAGGCATGACCAGCTCCGCTAATAGACCAGGTTTTGATGGTACGATCGTAACTACCAGTAAAAAGCTGCTCTCCGGAGCTCATAGTCGAAATATGGCGAGCAAAAGCGACACTGCTGACAGAATCACGGTGCTGGGTGAAAGTCCTGGTTGGCGTCAAAGTCTCCGCATCCCAAATCACAAGTTTCTTGTCCGCACCACCTGTTGCCACGAATCTCCCCGAGGGGCTGACAGCAACAGACAAGATGCTTCCCGTATGGCCGTGTTCCTCGCCAGTCTCAGCAATTTTGCGCACACCCCGAGCGTATTTCACCTGCTTCGGCTTCCTCCGTTGCGGTCGGGGAGGTCGTTTCGAGGAGGCATCCTGGACGGGTCCCTCAGGACCACTCGGTGTTGCCAGTTCCCACTTAATCAAGGTTTTGTCCTTCGAGACTGTGTAAACGTATGGCGAATGAACGGCAATGGAAGTAGTAGACTGGGTATCTGCGCGGAAGAACGAATGCGAAGCCGTGGAAAACGAGAGTTTATCGGCAATTTGTCGGAAAGCTCGTCCTTTGAATTCGTCCTAAATCATCACAATTAGTCGCAGTCTCCACTCGTGAAGAGAAAAGTTCCACATACGACATCCTCCTTCAATCGCTCTGCGATCAAGTCTCGATCGATTTCTTCCGCATCAAACCCAACCTCATCGACAACATCTTCGCGGACATTGTCCAAGTAACGTTCCGCAAGTTTCAATCTTCGGTCTGCGGCCGTTTCGCCGTCGTCCGAGTCCGATTCAGAGCCTTCTCCAGAGATGACCGAATTAATCTCGTCATCGTCCATATCGCTTCCCGAAATTGACTCCTCCCGTTCGCGGGGTCGTTGGGTCTTTCCGCCATCGTTCTTTGCATCCACGCCTCGTTTCTTAGTTGCTGGGGGTGCAGCGCGGTCGTCTCTCTTGCGCTTGCGCTGCGAGGCAGGCACGGTGAAGAAAGAAGACATGATTAATCTTCAAAATAGTAGTCCCACAGCAAGCCTTAATTAAAAATTGCTGGTGGAAATACCCCGGCGACAAATGGGACTTGGTGGTGGCCGATGCTAGATTCAACTTTTTTTTTCGGGGAAAAAAAGGCGGCCAAGCGGCGGCTGACTCAGCGAGGTAGCTGAGAGCTCCAGGCGTCAAGCTCACCGCGCGGTCATCACCTCAACCACATTCCCTTTCATCGCCTTTTTTGAACCTCGTCTTGATTTATTTCTCATTTTCCTGACATACCGCCAATATGTTCGTCTATCCCGGTCATCACCTCACATATTAATTGCTCGCCTTGACTGACCGCGCTTGCTAGGGACGTTCTCTTGGGTATTACTGGCAAGGACTTCGTCCTTCTTGCCGCATCCAAGGCTATTATGCGAGGCCCGACTATCATCAAAGCAGAGGATGACAAGACCAGAAGTCTGAATAAGCACACCCTTATGGCTTTCTCTGGAGAGGCAGGAGACACCAGTCAGTACCCTGCAAATCGGTGATGGAACTCTAGACGCTGATGGCTTGTTTTACCCAGTTCAATTCGCCGATTACATCCAAGCAAACGTCCAACTGTATACGATGCGCAATGATACCGAGCTCAGCACTCCTGCTGTAGGCAATTTCATCCGAGGAGAGTTGGCCCGCAGCTTGCGATCACGAAGCCCGTACACAGTCAACCTGTTGCTGGGTGGTGTGGACCCTGCTACAGAGAAGCCTCACTTGTACTGGATCGACTATTTGGCTTCGTTGGCCCCCGTACCATATGCCGCCCATGGTTATGCCCAGTACGTTCGACCAGCAGGATATCCAACGATATCGGATTGGGAGGGTTGAATACACGAGCACTGCTAACAAGCGTAGATACTACTGCCTTTCTCTCCTCGACAAACATCACAACCCCAACATTTCCCTCGAAGAAGGCATGAAACTCCTTGAAATGTGCACAGATGAGCTCAAGCGTCGGCTACCAATCGACTACAAGGGGGTACGTTCGGGTCATTTCTCTGTTTAATGCTGTTATACTAATTTATACTTTGTAGGTCCTGGTGAAGGTGGTGACAAAGGATGGTGTGAAAGAGGTAGACTTTGATAACGACAGGATCGCTCGGGCTGCGTAATGGTCAACATGCCTGGGCGTTTGTTGTATCATATCCTATGACGTTTTAACATTGCTTTACGGGATACCAACAAAACCTCCGAGATTTCCTTAGTAGTCCGTAAAAAAAAACCTCAATAACTGTAACGGATATTCATCAAATACTGCTTATTATTTTGGCATCTCAACTCAATTGAATAAACTTGATTGTCGTTTGGAAGAGCTATCATCTAGACATGACGATGTTGGATGTTTGATAGGTTTGCACCATCTTCAAGAGCTCGCGGGACTAAAGAACTTCTGCGCTTCTTTCCTTCTCCACCACCGCAACACTCCTATCGCAATGCCTAAAAGACTAGCAGAGCTTCCTCTCGGGGAGAACTTCCCAGGTCCCCCAGCCGCGAAAAAGGCGCGAGTGGAAGACGGGATTGACGAAGAAACCAGCCACGGCGCAAGACCCGCGCAACCAGCCGAAGAGCAGCAAGACGATCGCAATGGCGCCAATACCCTAGCAGCTGCCGATAAAGGAGGAGAAGAACTGGAAGAAGCTGCACAGGACGACTCAGGTCTCTCGGATATTGACGAAGAGGCCTCCGCCCTCAGTGCACCCAAACGACAAGACCAGCCGATGGAGGGCTACGGCGACCTCTACCTCGACACGGTCAATAGGGGAGTATTGGACTTCGACTTCGAGAAGCTGTGCTCCATCAGTCTCTCGAATATCAATGTGTATGCTTGTCTCGTCTGCGGCAAATATTTCCAGGGTCGCGGTCCCAAATCACATGCGTATTTTCATGCGCTCGAGGTCGGGCATCATGTATTCGTCAACATGGGCACCAAGAAGGTCTATGTGTTGCCAGAAGGATATGAAGTCAAAAGTAATAGTTTGGACGATATCAAATATGTGGTGGATCCGCACTATTCGAAGAACGAAGTGGTCAAAATGGACAAAGAAGTTCACGGCGCTTGGGATCTCCATGGTGCCAGGTACAGACCAGGTGAGACATTCTGCTAAATAAAGAGGGCTTTCAAATACTAATGGTATCACAGGATTTGTTGGCATGAACAACATCAAGGCCAACGACTATATGAACGTCGTGGTTCAGCTTCTGGCGCACGTCCTCCCCATTCGCAACTTTTTCCTCCTCCACGAGTTCCCTCAACTGGGCACTCCGCAACTCGCTCTTCGCTTCAGTACGCTTGTACGCAAGTTATGGAACCCCAAAGCATTCCGATCTCATGTGTCTCCGCACGAGTTGTTACAAGAGGTAGCCCTGCGATCATCAAAGCGCTTCACCCTCAGTCAGCAATCCGACCCCGTGGAGTTCTTATCATGGTTCCTTAACAACCTCCATCTGTCTCTGGGCGGCTCCAAAAAGCCATCAAAGACACCCACCAGTGTAGTCCATGCGGCCTTCCAGGGTCGTGTTCGGATTGAATCGCAGGCTATCACAGCCCACTCCGACACCCAAAACGCACGTTTGGTCTTCACAGAATCCGGCGATATCAACAGCCAGGTCACCCCATTCATGATTCTCACATTGGATCTCCCCCCAACCCCCCTCTTCCAATCGGCGAACCGAGAATCTATCATCCCACAAGTGCCTCTCACCACCCTCCTCAACAAATACAATGGCCTCACAGCATCCGAGAAGATGGCCCATCGTGTCAGACATCGCCTTCTCCACCCTCTTCCCCCTTATCTTCTCTTCCATATAAAACGATTCAACAAGAACCGCTTCGTGTCAGAGCGAAACCCTACCATTGTCACTCATCCCAGCCCCCGCTCCCTCGACATGTCACCATACGTCGAGCCAAACCCGGACGTCTGGCCTCCGTCAGAACCGATCCTGTACGACCTCGTAGCGAACATCATCCTGGACCCCTCAATCGCCGCCCCCGGTGCTACTGAAGACGCAGCTGACAAGGGCGTCAACGCCGCATCTGGCTCATCCTCTGGAGCTGGTGGCGGCAGCGAAAAGGTCTCCTGGCTTGTTCAGCTCCACGATAAGGCTATGTCGGCCGAAAACTCACGCCATCAAAATGGCGGGGCTGCGGAACAGCGTGGTCCTGAGTGGCTCGAGATTCAGGATTTGTTTGTCAAGCGCGCTGAGAGTGAGACTCTCTTTACCCGTGAAGGATACCTGATGGTTTGGGAGCGCAGGAAGGTCCCTGGTCAGAAGGGAAAGGGTGCTAAATAAATGAGTACCGATTGAAACTTGAAACTGTATTATTCACGACTGAAAATCCGGGGAGTTTGGGTTGGCGAGGGATTCATAAATTCAATCTTCTACACAAAGATCTTTTTCGTCTTTCTTCTTATAAACCGGGAATGTTTGTAGTTGGGTGTATATTCTCTTGCAGGGGACAGTCATCTAGGAACGCCTATTCCACATGTTTACAAGGCAAATTTCGAGATAACGGAGAAAAGCATGAACATTTAATTCCATTTACAGAGTCCCCCAGCCACAAAACTTCCGCCCGATTCTCATTGTGGAACCGACCAAGAAACCCCACACACCTGCTCTTAGCGCAGCCTGCATACCTCTCATAAGAACCAGTCTACCACAGTAGGCAAAGATATCAGGCCAGGATCGTCCGCCACCCCAAAGGCCTATAGAGTGTAGGTCCGAGGCTTGGACCGTAGAAGAAGGGTGCAGAGCAAGATACGAATGAGCTAGAGACCGGACGTAAAGCGATTCGATGGGCGATAGGATGATGGTGCTTATGAACGACGCAAGATGTGATGCAAGTGAGTCTACCGGGTGGGCGGATAGGAGCGTCACTCTGTGAGAGATGACGGGTAATCCAGGTGCATGTGACATGGGCTGGAGTGCAGAACTGGAAGAAATGTCGCCAGCTTCGGCTATTTCCAATGGTTGGAAACTCACATGTTCTTCATCATTAGGCTCCTCAACGCCGTCTGGGAGAATGTTTTGCATGTTGGAAGCCGGTGTTTCTTCAAGGGGTGCAGGGTCCACATGGTGATCAGCCATGGCCTCTTGCACAATATTTGGAGGCTGACTTTCCTCAGCAGGGATATCCTGGTCTGTATCAAAGTTGGCACCAGTAGTGACGCCTGATACACCTTCAATTTCAACTAGTGGCAATTGCTGTGTAGCTTGTTGCTGGGCTTGGCTCAAGATCAACGCCTCGAGGAAATCGGCTATAGACCTTCGGTCCATGGCAGTCGCTGGGTTATTACGACCGAAGAAAGGCGGATTCCGCTGGGCAGGTGTTTCGGTTTGAGGGTTGCGATTGCGGTTACCCAAAAGCTCCAGCTGCATTGTGATGATGTCGGAACTCTGATGAATCAAAGAAGCTCTAACGCGAGGTGAGGTGGGTGGCGATGTTTCTGGGGATGATGGGCGGGAGAACAGAGTATTGGAGCGAGAGTTCTGGCGAGGTCTTGCTGAAGGCTCAGCTTGTTGGACATTGCTTGCTTGGCTCTGCGAGCGTGAGGCATTCGAGGGTGCACTTGTTCGTCCAACGGTGGCTATTTCTGAAAAGAAGTCATTACTCATCTCACCGGGAGATTGAGACATGCGGTTTTCGTTTGTGAGGACTTGGTTCATATCTGGGCCCAGTTCAATATCAGGTGTTTGATTGAAATCCGCAACAGGCAACGAATCTGGCGACGCAATGCCGGCATCACCACGAGCGATGGTTTCCAAAGGTCTAGCTAAAATATCACGCGCCTCGATTCCAGCGAGGTTCGTACGAAGTTGAACTTCTTCGAGCTCATGTTGTAGTGACTCAATCGATTGTCTGAGGTTGTTTTCGATGCTCTCAGGGTCTTGGCCATCGATTCGCGGCTGATCTGGGGTCTTATTGGACAAAAGCCCGAATAGAGAGAATACCCACCCTCGCAAAGCGACAAGCTCTTGTTTGATATCTTGCGCCAATGTAAGTTTCGCACGGCGAGTTTCTTCTTCCGATCTGCGTCCCAGGGTTGGGGCGACCCATTCAAGAAGGTTTTCCTCGTAGGCAACTCGGATCGAAAGCTCGTCTGCGACGGTAGGTTTGGGGATTTGGCGTCGGATCAGTCTATAAATGCGCTCCTCTAACTCTGGACGCAGGTAGAATGCGTAAACAAATGTCAGAACTCCAGGGGACGTCAGAAGTTGCATCACAAAGCCCCCAACGGATGGGATAGAAAAGTCCGCAGGGAGAGGCGGGAGTCGGAATAAAGAAGCCTCGCCAAAGGGGATCAACATGCGAAGACTGGGGATGGAGTTCGATGGCACTAATGAGAGTGTTTGAAGCACAGAATACATGTATGCCTCAAGGGACAAGATGAGGACTGAATGCTTTGTCCTATAGCCATCGTCAGCATCGGTGTATAATTGGTGATATGAGAGCAACCTACACATGGTATCCCATAGCAAAGAAAGCACGAATACTTAAGGACAGACTACCGCTGTCGGTGAAGCTCAAGACATAATCACGAATTGTGAGGAGAAAGCGCCTGAGGGGATTTTCGCGAGCAATTGCTAATGTGCTAGAAATTGCCCAACCAGGAATACCAGCACAATAAAACCCAAGAATCCCCGTGGTCTCGCGCTCAGAGCGTATTACATCTAGCAATGGTGCGTGAGCATAGTGCTTGAATGTCTATATAGCTAATGTCAGATACCAGTGCATCATAGATGGTGTTGTATGCGCATCTTACCAGAATGCGTCCTGTCAGGGATGATGACCACCAGGTGCTGAAGAAGACGAATAGCTGATCTAGGGTAGTTATCACCAAGCCGAAGTCATTCTCAGTTGCGATTTGGTTCATCTTCTGTTCTTCATTGGATGTGTTGGCATTTCGGTCCTCGCCACTAACCACGATCCCCATAGTAGAGAGGATGTCATTCTTCGCCCTGCGGAGCTCTCGGCCCAGAGCTTTGGACTCAGGGTTGACATGATGCCCTCGTGCATCATACTGTTGCATGTAATTGTCGGAATGTATGTTAGAAACCCTTCTCACTGGATTTGAAGGGTCGACTGTCGCTGTCTCTGGGGGTTCGTATGGTGACCGACCCTTGAAAATGGTTAATAATTCCGAGTTATGAGGGATAAGGCATGAAGTCGAAGAAGAACAGGTCAAAAGGGAACAGAAGTCTTGTGAAATGTGCCATGCATTGAAAAAGAAATTCATCATATCACAAGTGAAATATCGGATGCAATACCAAACATGATGCTCGAGTTCCGCAAATAATACCAAGCAACAAGACAAAGGGGCTGAATAATTCATATTGTACCATGGGGAACATCAACAGGAAACAATATACTATAGATCAAGATAAGGAGGGATCAATTATGAAGGGGGCTTACCAAAGCGAGCCGGTTCAAATAAGCCTGGCGGCCCATCACGAATGAGGAACACCTAGTGCCGGGGGTGATCACATCACCTCCCCGTTATAATCTTCAAGTTCTGCTTCTGACGATACAGAGGATTAAACAAAGAAAGATGAAGGATAAGAGTGAGGTGAGACGTGTGTGACGGCGTCTGCGGCGCTTCGTGCACGGACCATCTGTATATTATCTTATCGTCTGAGCAAACACTGCAAACTCCCAAAAAAAAGTTGCCCGAGCTTTTTGCGATTCTCGACTTTCTAGAGAAAGCGCATGGGTCAAAGAGCTCACAGGCGCAATTTTCAATAATGTCGAAGGCTGTTGTGAAAACCACCTTCGAGGCGTCTCGGACCCTCCGCCCCATCTACACCGGTGGCAGTACGGCGTTGGATGCCAGCGGTCGCATTTTGCTTTCTTGCATCGGCGAGGATGCCTTGATCGTGGACCTTGAGACTGGTGACCAGCTCGCTAGTTTGGAAGGCGTAAGTTTTACTGCGATATAAAGAATCCGTATGAAAGTGCTGACCAGAATCTTTCTGCAGGATGGAGAAATTATCACAAGCTTGGCCCGTATGTCTCAATCTCAATTTTCGGAGGAGATGAATACTCACGCAGTCTCTAGTTACACCTTCCGCATCACATGCCATTGTTTGCTCTCGCTCTATGTCTATGCGCATTTACCGTCTTTCACCTTTCGACGAAGACTCGAAGTCAATTGAAGCAGAGCTTCTCCGGACCCTCAAGCCCCACCCCTCCCCAGTGGTCACAACTACGATCGATCAGACCGGTACATTGCTAGCCACTGGTGGTGCCGATGGGTCAATTAAGGTCTGGGATATTCGAGGTGGCTTTGCTACACACACCTTCCACGACCGCGGAGTCATCTCCGCGCTCTGCTTTTTCGAGGTTGCCTCTTCTGCGGACGAGTCCAAATCCTCGAAGAAGAAGTCCAAGCGCAAGGATGAAGATGAGGACATGGACGATGCCACAGAGTCGACTGCTGGATTCCGGTTAGCTTGCGGTAGTGATGAGGGCAAGGTCAAGGTCTTCGATTTGCACAAGAGAAAGGCGGTTGCATCGCTCGACTCGCATGTCTCCCTGGTGCGCAGCCTGTCGTTCTCGCCTTCAGAGAACGCATTGCTGTCTGCGAGCCGAGACAAGACAGTCATCATCTGGGATGCTAAGACTTGGAAAACTCGCAGAATCATCCCCGTTCTCGAGAGCGTGGAGGCTGCCTCTTTCATCGCAGACAGCGGTCTGTGCGTGATTGGTGGTGAAAATGGTAAACTGCGTGTCTGGGACTGCAACCGGGGTAGCGAAGTCACCGAGGAACAAGAGGCGGGCGAGGAATATGAGAGCATTGTCTCTATCCAGTACTTGCCTGGCCTGCCTTATGTGATGACGGTTCACGCAGACCAGACCATCCGCCTGCATTCTATTGAGCCGCTGTCAGACTATAAGCCAGGATCAGACCTGCCTCCGCTGACAATTACCCGCCGCATCTCTGGAAATGACGACGAGATCATTGATTTGGCCTTCGTTGGACCGGACCGGTCGATGCTCGCTTTGGCCACCAACACGGAGAGTATTCGCGTGGTCTCTGTTGCTCCATCTGAAGACAGGCCATCAGCTGAGGGTGAGCAGTTCTTTGGTGCCGATATTGCCCATCTTGAGGGCCACGAAGACATCATCATCGCAATTGATGTAGACTGGTCTGGACACTGGCTCGCAACTGCTGCGAAGGATAATACTGCCCGACTTTGGCGTCTTGATCCCAAAAACTCATCATATACCTGCTTTGCCATCTTCACTGGACACGCTGAATCCCTGGGAGCCGTTGCTCTGCCACGAACACCACCGCAAACTAGCAGCGGTGCTTATAAGGACCCGCTTAGCCACCCGCCTGCATTCATGATTACTGGTTCTCAGGACCGCACTCTGAAGCGTTGGGATACCGGCAGGCTGAGCCCACTTAAGGTCGGAAGCGACAAGACACACTCCCCCAAGGCAATCTACACTAGGAAAGCACACGAAAAGGACATCAATGCTCTGGACATTGATTCAACAGGTACTCTGTTTGCCTCCGCCTCCCAGGATCGGACCGTGAAAATCTGGGACGCTGAAGAGGGTACTGCGATTGGTGTGCTGCGTGGTCACAAGCGAGGTGTTTGGTCCGTCAGATTTGCTCCTAAGGACACACCCATCATCAACTCTGAAGCCGGAACCAGCACATCTCGAGGACTGATCGCCACAGCTTCGGGTGATAAGACCGTCAAACTTTGGTCTTTGTCTGACTACAGCTGTCTTCTTACCTTTGAAGGCCACACTGGAAGTGTCCTGAAGACTATTTGGTTGCCACCCCCACAGATCTCCAAGCACAACGACGATGACGACGAGGAAGAAGACAAGGCCGCTAAGAACGCCATTCAAACAAGGCCTCTTATCGCTTCGGCAGCCGCTGACGGTCTGGTCAAGATCTGGAGCCCATACACCGGCGAACAAGAGACCGTGCTGGACAACCACACAGACAGAGTTTGGTCTCTTGCCAGTCCCACCCCGTCCGGCTCACGCGCCGATGTCAAGCCCACCTCCTCCAAACTCAAATCCCCCTACGCCCTCGCCTCCGGTGCCGCAGATGCCACCGTCACCATGTGGTCCGACACCACCTCCGCCACCTACACAGCCGCCGTGAACGCCAACTCCGAGCGCGTCGAGCAAGACCAGCAGCTCCAGAACTACATTCGCGCTGGCGCTTACCGTGAAGCTATCACGCTGGCACTCCAGTTGAACCACCCTGGCCGTCTGCTTTCGCTCTTCACAAGTGCCATCAACGCTGCTGATGACCTTAGCCTCCCCGCAGAAGAACGCGCACTCGCAGCAAACAGCTTGTCTGGTAACCCCTCCATTGACGAGGTTCTTCAGTCGCTTGATGCTGTGAACCTGCGCACTCTGCTTCTCCGCCTGCGTGACTGGAATACCAATGCGCGTACCTCGCGCGTTTCCCAGCGCATTCTGTACGCCCTGTTCCGGTCGTACCCTGCTTCTACATTCGTTGAGCTGGCGACCCAGTCCGTCCGTGGCAAGAATGGACGTGCTGCCGCTGGATTGAAGGATATTCTGGCTGCTCTAGCTGCCTACACTGAGAGGCATTACAAGCGCGTTGAGGAGCTCACCGATGACTCTTACCTGGTGGAGTGGGTTCTGAGCGAGATGGATGACGGTGTTGGACTAGGTGGATTGAAAAGTCTTGATCTGAACATGGCTGATGCAAATGTGGATGAGCAAGAGAAGGATGTGATTATGTTGGAAGGTTAAATGTGATTTTACCTCTTGTGTACATGACGGGCGCTTTGTTTTATGGGAGTATCATTGGGGTGGGATCAGATAAAAGCCATCTACTTTCTCATAGAATTGAAATTCTTCTTCGTTTATGCCTTTGATGTCCAGCTAGTTTACATTGTATGATCCAGGGTATCTCTATTTTGGAGGAGTCATGACTCTGTTTGGCAGTCCATCATATACAAGAGCTTTGCAATGTAGTCATTCATATCATGAAGATTAATCATCCCGACGGCTTCGCCGGGAGTCGAGGTCCCGATCTCGGTCCCGGTCATGTCGAGACGAATGAGATGAATGCCGTGAGCTGCTGTATCGGTCATCTCGGGACCGTCGGTCTCGGTCACGGTCTCGGTCTCTGCGATAATCTTTATCATCATCCCGGTCTCGTCGACTATCTCTGTCACGGTCACGGTCACGATCCCGGTAGGACCGGTCATCCTTCTTGCGGTCATCATCGTCGTAACGCGAGCGTCTAGAGGAAGATTGGCGGCCACTCGAACGGCTTCTGTCACGACGGGAAGATCCAGTTCTCCGATCAGAGCGATAATCATCGTCATCATAATCGCGCTTGCGGTACTCGCGATCCTTGTCCCGTCCACTCTTTTCTAGATTGCGATCCCGTCTCTCACGCCAGTCGTCCTTTTCTGGTGGTGGTGGAGCAGCAGCTTTTTTCTTTAGCTCAGCAAGCTCTTCCTCGGTCATGTATTCGCCAGTCTTCTTGTTGCGCATTGTTAATGGCATATAAACACCCTCAGCATTGGCATTCCCGTTCTCTTCACCTTGTTTTCGGGACGCTTTGCGCATAGCTGATTTTCCCCAAGCGCCGAGCTCAGCTTCGGCGCCTTTCCCACCAGCAGAATCTTTGGCTCCAATACCCAGGAATCCAGGGCGTCGTGCTGGGACAAGGGGCTTCTTTTCTTTGTCTGTCGGCGCTGCAGAACCATAGCTGCCCCGTCCAATAGATTGACCATCTTTCCACCCCATTCCTCGTAACAAAGCAGCACCAAATTCCTCAACTGGGATAGCATTGTATTGGTCCAATGTCGCAGATTCAGGACGAGATTCGACGTCCGTTCGGAAGTGGCTGGCTTCGTCATATCGAGAATGCGCTTGTTCCTCCTCGTCGCGAGGTTTCGAGGCCTCGATCACCAGATCTGATCTCCGCTCTGGTTCTCCCTTGGTCTCCCGAATCAAAGCTTGGAGAGCGATCTCGTCGTCCGTGAGAGGCTTGCTCGTGGCGGGGGGAAGCGAAGCCGGTTTCGCCTCTTCCATAGGATGATCTCCGTCAGCAGCATCAGGTCCATTTTGTTCGCCCTTCTGCGCAAAACTAAGCCCATAGGCCATACTGGGCCCTTCGGTTTCAACATTGCCTCCAGGAGCTTGTCCATTCCTTTGGGCCTCTTGCATGGCCTGGACTTCAGCTGGTAGCAGGTTTTTCCCTTTCTTCACATTAGCACCAGCGCGATCGCGCCAGTTATTCTTGCTCGTGACCGGGATCACCAGCGGGCCCTGCTTCTTGACAGCTTCTCCGTCGGCGGTGATTGCGTCGCCCGTAAGAGTGTCAAAACCGGACACCTCCTCGTGTGTGGGCGCGCGCTCATCTTCGTCTGAGGAGTCCCCGTGCCCAAGTTGATGTGGTCGGCGAGGGAGAGCGCGACTCTTGCCTGCTAGAGAGTCGGTGGGACGGCCGCGACCTGCTTGGAAGTTGAAGGCTGTTTTCTTGGGAGCGCCGTTCGAGTTCGAAGAAAGAGAGAATGGTTTTGCGGAACCATTGTTACGGTTTCCGGAGCCCCCTGATGAAGACATCGTGATAGGGTCGGAGTGTGGTGTGAGTATGGCAATCGAGGCAAAGTTGAATTCGATGTAATATGAAAGCTCCAGGTAGGACGGTGGCAAAACCGGTGTCAAGCGCGCGCTAATGTTAAAGGCGGTGTCTCGAGGTATAGCATCGTTACAACTTGTGAGGATAGCCAAAGTAGCTATTCAAGCGCATGATCAGATACAATGAAAAAGGTCGAAAAGAGTAGCAAGCGGGAGAACACATATATGTATTTTATCTTTGAAGGATTAGCTGAACTCTTTTCGTGAACAACCAGACTAGATGCCTGTACTCTTGTTCTGTTATGCTTCATTAACTACATCCATGGTATCTCGGTATACCGAGTGGCAGACTATTAGTTGCAAGTCTTTGCAGAACATTTCCATTTCAAAGCACATACTGGCAATTACGCAAACACCAGACAAAGGTCCGGCTATGATTGCTAAAGATTCAAAACTAATCATACAATTCATATTCATCAATTCCTGGGTTCTAACCCTAAGCCCAGAGTTTTTCGCCATCCCAAAATAATACATGCCCAAACTCAAGGGGATGATCACTGGTAACAAGGAGCCAGTGTCATATCAGGTCCATTAATTCAATGAACACGCTGGAAGGTTCGGACATAGGATAGCTCGCAAACGGTAACGGAATCAAGGGGCTTTGAAGGAGAAAATAAAGAGAAAATCAAGGTGCGCCGCCGCCGCCCGGACCACCAGTGCAGTAAAAGGAAAAGAAGTCAAAGGTTAATAAATCAGAATAGGGGGTGAGGGGGTAAAATATGTACAGTCGAATAAAAGGGTAGGGAAGGTGTAGTAGTGTGTAGTAGGATGAGGGTGGGTGATGACAGGAGTGTTAAAGATCCATGAAAGAAAATTAACTGCTCGCTGTCTGAGCCGGAGGTGGGTGTGGGCTCTTATTAGAGCCTTGCACAGCGCCAGCCTGTGCACTGCCGCTGCGCTGAGTCTGAGGCGTAGCGCTTCGACTGGTCTGAGGAACAGCTCCATTCATAGCAGGTGAACTAGTAGGAGCAACCCGAGTCTGCTGGTTTGTTTGAGGAACACGCATCATCGGGGAGAAACCTTGGTTCTGAGGGACCTGCATAGCCGGGTTGCCGTTAGACATGCCCGGCTGCTGAGGAGTCTGGAAGTTTCCATCATGCGGCACTTGGTAGTTGGCTTGGACATTGTTCATCCCTCCGGCAGCAGCATTCATGGCCGCTTGTTGGGACATGCGCTGCTGCTGGTACTGGTTGAGTCGATCCGTCGCCATCTTGTTTATCTGCTCTGCAGAGAGATTAGGGTTGGCGCGTTGGATCTGACTTTGGAAAGTGCTGATGGTTGGAACAACGCCACTTGAGAGAGGGTTGGGCTGACCCATGCGAGGAGAAGGTGTCGAAACACCTTGAGGTGTGCCACCGTGGAATGAGGGGCTTTGCATTCCCCCTTGGGCCTGCAGCGCTGCAATCATTGCAGGGTTATTGGGACCACCGTTAACGTTCGGCATATTGTTGACGTTGGGCGAATGAGATCCTTGAGGCGCAAATTGCTGGTTGTGAAATGGCGGCTGTGCCTGCTGGGGCTGGCCCTGCTGAGGAACTTGGGCCTGTTGTCGAGATTGCAACAGACGCTGCTGCTCCTGCAGACGATTGGCCTCTCGAATGACACGGGTATTGTCCGGAGATGTCTGCATCGCCATACCGGGCCTTGCGCCTACGGGTTGTTGCATTTGGCCCTGAGGCATCATTTTCAGGGCCATCGCATTGGCAGGCAATTGGCCATTCACTGGCGCCGCTCCAGCAGGCATTCCCTGCATAGGCTGGGGCCGACCTTGGTTGACGCCGGCACCAGAAGGCATACCAGCAGGAACTCCATTCGGCGTTCCATTAGGCATGGCTGCATTGGCAGTGTTGGGCGGCATACTATTCGGCGGTCGTGCTTGGGCATTCATTGCTGGCTGTTGCTGGTTAGGCAACTGTCCGGCACGTTGAGCAGCGAGGCTGGCTCTTTGCTGGGCAATCATCTGCTGTCGGTATTGTTCCTGTCTTTCTTGCATTTTCATTTCCCGTTCATACTTAAGACGGCTGAATTCCGCAGGGGTAGTGATCGGGGGCTTGGGCTGGTTGGCTTCATTTGCCTTTCTCAGCGAAGCGAGATGAGAGGCATGCTGTTGCTTCTGAATCATTGTCTCCCGCTTTTTAGCCAGCTTGCGCATGCCATCCAACAACGCAAGGTGTCGTGAAGATCTTCTCCTGTCTACACGTAGAGGTTGGGTGGTCCGGCGACGAACAGGTGGCTGCACTTGACCATTGTTGGCTTGCTGCTGCGCCTGCTGTTGCTGCTGGGCAGCCTGCTGTTGAGCCAGCACAGTACGCTGGGCCGTTTCAAGTCTCTGGTGATAAGCTCGGAAGTACTGGGTCTTGGACATGTCTGCTGGAAGACCTTCCAACCCTACCCAGCGCTCGAAGCATTCCCAAGGGGTTCGTCTCTCGGCTCCAGAAGTGAACAATGAAGGCGATGTCAGACAACTAGAGATTAGAGACCAATTGTAAGAATACTCCTTGACCAAATGGCGAAGTTCATCATCCTCGGACATAGTCCATTGTGAAGATTGTCGAGACTCGAAGAAACCCACAGACGGCATGGGATGTTCAGTTGGTGGTCTGAAAGAGTGGCCCGGGTGAATGCGATCACGGATGGGTTTGTTCTCAGGGCGGAACAAGGCAACATTTGTCTGCTCTGGGGGAATTTCGGTAATGCGATATTCCGAATCGGAACCATATTGAGAATAGTCGTAGCGACTTCGCTTGCGAGGCCGTTCATCGTCGCGGAAGGTAATTTTCGTCGAGGCGAATTTTGAAACCGGCAGAAGCTCGGTTTTCCAGACCGAATCAGGTGGTTGCTTAAAAGCAAGCAGTTGGGTGCCCGGTGTAAATCGCAGCGGTTCGTAGAGTGGTAATTCATCAAGAAGCTTCTCTGCTGCCGGAGTCATGTCAACAGAGAAGTTGAATTCGTCTGAACCAAGAGAGAAGATAGCAGCAGGGGCAACAGTATCCCGAAGATCATGTCGAGACTCTTCGTTGAAGCCATCGCTGACTGATTCTTCCTCGGCCGATGGTACAAGGTCTGGAGTTGGGTGAAATGCTGCAGCTTCATCGCTCGTGTCTTCCGGAGAAGCACCCTCTGTCTTTGTGACATCTTGTGCCAAAGAAATTGGCGTCGGGATCTTTGCGCTGACACGAAGTAGAGTTCGGTGTTCCTCATCACTATTCACGTACTCCGCGCACCAATCAGCACAACTTTTGGCGGCTGCAATTTTCCACTTTCTTTCTTCACGAAAATCTGTTCGCATCCACTTCATATGGTCCAGGACGACATCCCAATGGGTACCCTGGCGGGAAGGTTCAGGAGCTCGCTTCATTTGTCGGAGGGGCCACCGGTTGGCGTTCTGCAATGCGTATATGCGTCGTAAGGTACGGCAATTCATTTGCTCCTTGTATTCCAACGAA
Source organism: Penicillium sp. S1602 (assembly GCA_023626355.1). Classification (NCBI taxonomy): domain Eukaryota; kingdom Fungi; phylum Ascomycota; class Eurotiomycetes; order Eurotiales; family Aspergillaceae; genus Penicillium; species Penicillium sp. S1602. Next base: position 102,582 of record JAMAGW010000012.1, on the reverse strand, counting down.
TGATTGTCAGTGCTCAAAGTTTTATGAGCAGATGCAAGAAGTGTGCTCATATTCATTCCCCTAGGAGGCGCATATGCCCGATTCAAGAACAATGTGAAAAGATAGTCTTGCTCCTGGTTCAGCTTGGCAATGGCATCACCAGAGTCTCCATGCACAAGATCCATCGAATCGGTCTTATCCTGCTGCGGAGTCATATTAGGGAAAACCACAGTCGCAAGCCGAGTCCTCTCCTTCTCCCGGTCCTTGCGATCCTTGAACCGCATTCGGGCCACACTATCTGGAGCGTCATGATCGCTAACAGTATGGGGAGTTCGGGGTGTTTCTCCCAGGATTTCCGAAACAGACTTGTGCCGAATAGCTCCTGATGACACTCGAGTTGTCATTCGTTCGGGTTGTGAAAGACCAGGCTGCGTTGACGGGATAGCTTGTGGCTTTTTGCTTGCCGATGGTTCGTCAGCATCCTTAACGGGCTCGACTCCTTCAGATGGGTGACCAGTTGGTGACAGATCTTCAGCTCCAGCCCCAGTTGATTGGTCTTGAAGTTTCGCCTGGTCTGTTCTTTGGACAGATTCCTGATCGACCTCCATGGAATCCTTATCGGCATTTGGATCCACACTCTCCACAATCACCACATTCGATGAAGAAACCTCAGTCTTGGATTCTTCCGCAGTCTGCATTGACTGTGCTTCCTCCATTCGTAATTGCTCATCGGGAGTCGATGGAACCAAGCTTCGACGGGGTTGCATGGATCGTTCATGTTGAGGACTTGGGTGGCCGCTCTTCCCAGCTTCTGCAGCTTCCTCTCCAGGGCTGGTGACGGGCGAAGCAGTGACAGGCGCGGGAGTAGTATTAGAATATGGATCGATGGAGGAGGCGGGGGAGAGTGGTTGGTCTTGATTCGAGGGGCCTATAGTGAGAGAAGGTCGTGACTCGGGTTTCTTTTTGGGGAGAGTTGTAGGTGGGATATCCAGTGAGGGGGTGGTAGTCGTCGCCGCATCGGGGGATAATTTGCCCTCTGCTCCGTTCCGTCCTTGGGAACTGATGGGGGTTTCTGGTACTGATGCGCTTGACTGTTCAGCGGAGTGATTGGATGGCGCGGTGGAGATTGGGACGCCCTGTCCTAGGGATGCCTGTGGACTAGTGGCAGGTACAGGAGACTCATCGAGGCTTGTTGAATCCTTTTGGATGGATGCGACAGGCTTTGCGCTTGCTAGCGGAGCCACAGCAGGTGTTCTCCGTGGACTGGTGTCGGTCGGGATTGAATGAGCGTTACCATCTAATGTCGGTGATGGACTGATACCAGGAGCCTGTTGAGATTTTGACGCAGTGGTTGCCGGCGACGCGATCACTTTTTTAGTGGCATCGCGAGTGCGCGCATAGGCAGGCGACGGTAAGGTGGATTCATCAAAGTAACGGCCTCTGCGCCAGTGGTAAGTAACGCGCCATTGGAGTTTAAAACGACATGCATATACAAATTGGGGAAGGGATTTGTATAACTACAGGGAGAAAAATGAGGTGAAGGGACTTACTTGGAGAGGTCGTTGGCGTCGAGAAACGCCTGTTCTTTTTGATGATAGTGAGAATCGGCGGTCGCACCCTCAAAACCCACGGTCGCATAATACAATTCGGTCAGTTTTCGCTTGCGCGACAACAAACAGTTTCTGAACGGATATTAGTCCCCAAACACGTCCATAAGTTCTGGACTCAGGCAAAGGCCAATTTTCAAAATTAAAACTTACGCGATCTCATCGTTCTTAGACCGGAGAAGCTCGTCGCGGAGCATGAGGTCTAACTTTGGAACACAGCATCCGATTAACGCGGGGGAAAAGGGAGTGAATTGACCAGGGTCATTCAGATTGAAAAAATCGCTGATCGAGATGAAAGATGATGTGGTTGTCGCGTGAGGCGATGGAGGGCAGGGAAGGGAGGACTTTTCAGTACGGGTTGGCGCGGGAAAAAAGGGAAGTCGTCGGCGAGTGCAGGTTCAGTGTGGTTGAAAGTAATGATACCGTAACATGGTTACTGGGGTTTTTGCCCGTTGGTTTTCATTAATAGGAATGTTTTTTTAATATGGGAAAATATTAGGCATATATAAGTTAACAACATCTAACAAGGGAACAGATGCATGACAGATTCTTTACAATGGATGTACGAGGTATATTATTCTCATCCTGAGTCAAGTGGATGAGGATTATGTTCTTTAGTTTCAATGTGTTGGCATACTTGTGACACTGAGTCAGACGCGTATTGTGTATTGATACACATTCCATACGAGGAGGTCTGACCTGTTTGCAGCTCAGGCAACAAGGCAACAACAGAACAAAGGAGTATTCAGGCATCAAGGCATCAGGCATATCTCCAGGTATCAAGGCATCCACTTGCTATCGATAACCAGGAAAAAAAAAAACCTCCGCCAGCTCCAGCTTCTTCATCACCATACCATCCACACTTCACCCACATAAAACAAAACCATAAAAATGGCCAAGAGAAAGAGAAATGACCCTCCTAAGGAGGAGGCATCTGCCCAATCCCCTTCCAAGGCCGTCAAATCCACAGCTACCCCATCGCAAGCTCCAGATGCAGCTTTGACCGTCCAAGTGATCACGGGCTCCTATGAACGGGTGTTGCATGGTTTCACTGCCGGCATCCCCGCATCTTCCCTGCAGTCCAAGAAAGATGCCTCAAAAGACTCTGTTACCGACATTCAATGTGTCGATACCTTCTTGTTCGAAGCCCATGGGTCCGCTATCCGTTGTCTTGCACTTTCTCCACTGCCCAAGCCTACCGACAAGGGCGACGCACAGAAAATTATTCTGGCCAGTGGCTCCACTGATGAGCGTATCAATCTGTACTCGATATCCGCTGCCCCGCCCGCCGTGAACGATGATTACCCCTCTGTGCCGACCCTAGCCGGAAACAAAATCCTCGAAAACCCAAGAAACCGCGAATTGGGATCCTTGTTGCACCATACCGCCAGCATCTCCGCCTTGAGCTTCCCCTCCCGAAGCAAGTTACTCGCCGCTGGCGAAGATAACAGTATCTCGGTATCAAAAACCCGTGATTGGACTGTCGTTTCGACCATTAAAGCGCCACGCCCTAAGGTTTATGGCCGACCCAGTGGTGATACAGCGCCAGAGGGCGCCGCTCCAGCCGGAGTGAACCACTTTGCTGTGCATCCTAGCATGAAGCTGATGCTGAGTGTTGGCAAGGGAGAGAAGTGTATGCGACTTTGGAATCTGGTGACCGGTAGAAAGGCCGGTGTGCTTAATTTTGATCGGGAGTTACTACAGAGTGTGAAGGAGGGCAAGTACAGCAAAGGAGAGGGACAGCGCATCGCTTGGAACGCCGCAGGTGAGGAATTTGCGGTGGCTTTCGAATGGGGTGCGGTGGTATTTGGAATTGATTCAACTCCCAAGTGCCGAGTGGTCCCCAGTCCACGAAGCAAAATTCACCAGATGAAGTATGTTCCACGGCCCACAAAGGGCGATGAGAAAGATGACTTGCTGGCTATTTCCACTGAGGACGGTCGTGTCATTTTCTATTCGACTCAGGAATTGCAGGAGGTAGAGGAAGACGCCGACTCGACCATTCCGCACGCGACTCCGGTTGCTCAGATTGGTGGAAAGCAAGCCGGTTTCCCAGGACGCATCAAGGATTTCGAGGTCTTGAGTCTGGAGGACCAAGCGAAGGACCTTCGTGATGGTGTTCTGGTTGTGGCCGGTAACAGCGATGGTGTGGTCCGTGTCTGGAGAGCGACCAGCAAAGACCTTACTCTTTCCAAGAAGTCTAAGGGCTCCAAGGAGGCTCAAGAGGGCATTCCCCAGGTTGGCAGTGTATTGAGCACCTATGAGACTGGAAACCGCATCACCTGTCTGGCCGCCTTTGTGATGTTACCGGCGGAAGATCCAGATACTCTGATTGACTCTGAGGATGACGAAGATGAGGAACCTGAATCGAGTGATGAGAGTGATGACGAGTAAATGGTCGTGTCCATGTTTGCCCTTTATACCCACTGTACTGTTAGACCAAAATATATCTTAAGGACAAATCAAAAGTTTTGCACTCCACTTGAATGTTACGCACACCTAGTATGTATATATAGTTCATTTATACCTATACTCACTTAAATATAAGTTAAGGGTCCTGATCACTTGTACTCAAAACTTTATACTAGGTAGTGGACCTATAGGTTACTTCTGGATGTGCTGTACTCGAGGTGCGGCTTTCACCGACAAAGGGTATTCTCTGTGCGAATGACTCATGAATGCAATCCACCGAATTCTACATGTTCAGAAAATCCAACAAGTAATTCCAATTGCAATATCTCATTCCAAATATTATCCAAATTAATAGCTTTAAGCTTCGCTGTATAGAAATAATTAATTGTAGGGGCGAGCGTTCAGTCACCGCCCGCTCGCTCTCCACTGCACAAACCCCCCACCATTACATTCTTCCATTATCATATCGCCCTGCAATTTTCATCCGGCTCTTCATCACTCCACTCTCCGCCACTCCCCACCACCTTTCACCCCCTTCCCCTTCGCCCCGAGACGGAAAAGACCGTTGTCTAACGTTTGCGACTCGAAAAATCTGCAAATATGGCTACGAATGGAGATTTCTCCGACGAGAGCCAGCCCGGCTCGCCCATCCTGGACGGCAACAATGCCCAAGACTTCGACGATCAAGAGCCCCTCGACAAGCCCCTCAAGTCTTCCATGAAGAAGACCGAGGCTGTGCCCCAGAAGCAGCGCCCTGAGCTGCCTGAGCAGCCCGAACCCAGCGCCCTGGACCTGTCAAAATTGACTCCTCTGTCGCCTGAGATCATTGCTCGCCAAGCCACCATCAACATCGGTACAATCGGTCACGTCGCTCACGGAAAGAGTACAGTTGTTAAGGCTTTGTCAACTGTGCAGACTGTCAGATTTAAGAACGAATTGGAGCGGAACATTACCATCAAGCTCGGTTACGCCAACGCCAAGGTCTACAAGTGTGACAACCCTGCCTGCCCCCGGCCGACTTGCTACAGGAGTTACGGTAGTGAGAAGGAGGTTGACCCGCCATGTGAGCGTGAGGGATGTGAGGGACGTTACAGATTGGAGCGCCATGTGTCTTTCGTCGACTGCCCCGGTCACGATATTCTCATGTCTACCATGTTGTCTGGTGCCGCCGTCATGGACGCTGCTCTGCTTCTGATTGCCGGAAACGAAACTTGCCCCCAGCCGCAAACCTCCGAGCACTTGGCTGCTATTGAGATTATGAAGCTCAACCACATCGTTATTCTGCAGAACAAGGTCGATCTCATGCGTGAGGAGGGTGCTCTGCAGCACTACCAGTCTATCCTGAAGTTCATCCGTGGTACCGTCGCCGATGGCTCGCCTATCATTCCCATTTCTGCCCAGCTGAAGTACAACGTCGATGCTGTCTGCGAGGCCCTGATCTCCCGCATCCCCGTTCCCGTGCGCGACTTTACCGCTCAGCCTCACATGATGGTAAGAATCGGTTTCCTTACGAAGGGACTGCAGAGATGGTGTAACTAATGGTTTTTTCTTATTATTCAGGTCATTCGTTCCTTCGACGTTAACAAGCCCGGTGCCGAGATCGATGAGCTCAAGGGAGGTGTTGCCGGTGGTTCGATCCTGAACGGAGTCATCAAGCTGCAAGACGAGATCGAAATCCGTCCTGGTCTTGTTACCAAGGATGCGGATGGAAAGGTTCAGTGCCGTCCCATCTACTCTCGCATCGAGTCTCTCTTCGCCGAGCAGAACCCCCTCAAGCTCGCCGTTCCCGGTGGCCTTATCGGTGTTGGAACTCTCATCGATCCCACTCTGTGCCGTGCTGATCGTCTCGTTGGTTTCGTCCTGGGTCACCGTGGCCAATTGCCTTCTATCTACACCGAGATCGAAGTCAACTACTTCTTGCTCCGTCGTTTGCTCGGTGTCAAGACCGCCGATGGCAAGCAGGCAAGTTTTTTCTTTCTCGAGCTTTTGATATGGAGTTTGTTTTTGCTAACAATATCCACAGGCCAAGGTTGCTAAGCTTGCTAAGAACGAGGTTCTGATGGTTAACATTGGTTCTTCGGCTGCTGGAGCTCGGTAAGCCACTCTAAAGACATGAAACATGACTATCGAGATCAGATGTCAACTAACAGTTCTTTTCTAGTGTCCTCGGTGTCAAGGCCGATGCCGCCAAGCTTGCCCTGACTAGCCCCGCATGCACAGAAATCGGCGAGAAGATCGCCATCAGCCGAAGAATCGACAAGCACTGGCGTCTGATTGGATGGGCTAACATCGTTGCGTAAGTAGTGACCAAATAATGCCTCTCTGGGGACCGTGGACTAACCCTCAATATAGCGGTAACATCCTGGAGCCCGTTCAGCAGTAAAGCTGTGCATTTCAAATGGCGTCCAGTCCTTAGGATATCAGCAGGTATAGGAGTTTTGTCGTCGTATCAAGAGAAATGAGCAAAGGAAGCTTTGCATCACTCTTGCGGGCCAAACTCCGACCTGCCGGGTCCTAAGCTTACGATTCGCGATGTATTTCATCACAGAAAAGTTTTTACGGTCACGACGAGTCGGAAAAGTGAAAGTATGACATTTACAGATATCCCCGGCTTAAATAGAGAGGAGGTTTTCATAACCCTACCCCGTCTTCCTGGTCCAGCACTCGCCCCCACCCTGTTTTGAGATGCCCTGAGTGTCTATCAGGCAGGTGGGGCGGCGGTTCTGGACTAGAGGTTGTACGGAGGGAGGATACGAGTCACGATAAAGAGAAGAGGTGCTTCTTTTTCTTGTGTTCTAGGGAGTTGTGTTTGAAGAGGTTTTTTTGTTTCATCGATTTTGCGTCTGCATGGACAAGCCCTATGTAAATTGCTATAGGTTATGGTCGAAAATGTAGAAGGAAAAGAGTACTTACCTGTTCAACCTCGGACCTTTTTTTTATTTTTTCAAAAAAGAATTTCAATATTGTAAAGAATTCTTGGAAGAACGGAGAAATCTTTGGAGTGAGTATGGATAGTTTTTCTATAGTTATTGACGTAAAGCACAGAGTTTGTACCTGCATTGTTGATTGCGGCCCCATGTCGATCCGACTTCTGACTAAGGCAGCCCCGACAATAACACCTGTAGCTTTCTTTGACCCTCCTTTCTCTTAACACACGCGTCTGCACCATGTGGATTCTCGAGGTAGGTCTCCAATGAAAGCAGATGTCCTTCATATTCTCCTACTCATCTTATGTGCTGGGAATTTATTTGCTGACGGATATGTTAGCAACTCGCGCGTATCCTCGATAGGCCGCTCTTCCCATGGAAGAACGTCCTTGTGGGGTTCTCCCTGGGTCAGTTCCTTCTTGAAGGTGTTCTGTCCTTCCGTCAGTACAAGGTTCTGCAGCAAAAGACTCCTCCCAAGGTTCTCGCGGGTGAGGTCTCTCAAAAGGTCTATGACCAAAGTCAGGTATGGGATTGTGCAACGCCGAAGCATGAACAGACGGGCTTACATGAGGTTATTCTAATCTAGGCATACGGTCGCGCCAAGTCCAAGTTCGGTTTTATCTCAGGTCTCTACGGTCAAATTCAGAATATCGCTTTCGTCTACGGTGATGTGCTCCCTAAGCTCTGGAGTCTCAGCGGCTTCATCCTGGCACGGTACCTCCCCGGTCAATTCCAGGGCGAGATTACTCAAACGCTACTCTTCATCTTCGGTTTCAACATTATTTCCACTATTCTGTCGCTTCCTACCTCGTATTACAACACCTTTGTGCTCGAGGAGAAGTTCGGTTTCAACAAGCAGACACTTGGCCTATGGGTGACGGATATGCTTAAGGGCCAGATGCTAGGCATTGTCCTTGGAACTCCCATCATCAGCGCTATCCTCAAGATCGTCCAGAACACCGGCAACTCGTTCTTCTACTACTTGTGGCTCTTCGGAGTCTTTGTTCAGGTCTTCGCGATCACCATCTACCCCATTGTCATCCTGCCCCTGTTCAACAAGCTGTCCCCTCTGGAGCCCGGTACCATCAAGACTGGCGTCGAGAACCTGGCCAAGAAGCTGAAGTTCCCTCTTTCTGAGCTGCATGTCATTGACGGTAGCAAGCGCAGCGCCCACAGCAATGCCTACTTCTACGGTCTTCCCTGGAAGAAGCACATTGTGATCTACGACACCCTGCTTGGGAAGAGTGAGCCGGAAGAAGTTGTCGCCGTTCTGAGCCACGAGCTTGGCCACTGGAGTCTGAGTCACACCACCAAGCTATTCGGTATTGCGCAGTTCCACATGTTCTACATCTTCGCGCTATTCTCTGTCTTCGTCAACAACAAGTCTCTGTACCAGTCCTTCGGCTTCGTCAAGGAGCAGCCTATCATGATCGGTTTCCTTCTATTCTCGGATGCCCTGGCCCCCATGGATGCTGTTGTGAAGCTCCTGATGAACATTCTGAGCCGGAAATTCGAGTTTGAAGCTGGTATGTCGTTCTCTAACCACCGTGTAGGATATTGCATCGATACTAATTCTATGACAGATGAGTTCGCCCAGGGACTTGGATTCTCCAATGAGCTTGCCTCTTCGCTTCTCAAGCTGCAGATCCAGAACCTGAGCACCATGGACGCCGACTGGATGTATGCTAGCTACCACTACTCGCACCCCATCCTTACTGAGCGTCTTGCCGCGCTTGGCTGGAAGGGTGGCAAGGTCACTGACCTCAAGGCCGAGGACAGTGACAAGCCTGTCAAGGCTGCTGACCGTGAGCTGTAGAAAGCCGGGGCCTTACTTTCCATATCATGTGGCATATTGCTATTGGTAACCATTTCCACAATTCTCGATGCAATTTTTTCAATGTTTATGCCAATGCGGTGGAGATATAGAGGGTTTTAAGACCAGAAAATAAAATATGCAATGCGTTTCCTGAATGCTTGAACTGGATACAAAGTGCAATATAGAGCGTGCGTAGACCCCAGAAAAAAAGACCGAATAAAAGAAAAGGGAAGCATTAGCCATTGATGCAACATATAATCGAACATTGCTCTGCTGGCGTAGTAGTTTGTCTGTCAGTGCCATGGGCATGACCAACATTTGAAGGACGCTTGGTATCTAAGGTGAATCATGCTCCTTGATCCCATATCATGAAGTCTATATTGGTATTTATAAAGACACTTTTAATCCAGACATGAAATGCGAGATTCGCAGATTCAAATCCCGAGTACTATATATATCAGAAACATTAAGAAGAACTCCGACCCAATGCGACAACGCCTGACAGCTGAAGAATTCAAAGATAAAACCCCGGAAAACGCAAATTACTCCTCATTTCCCTTCTGCGCCTTTGCCTTCTTCTCCGCATTCCGTCTCTCCTTCTTCAGTCTCTTCCTCTCCTCCTTATCAATAGTCGCCTGTTCACCCTCCTGCTCCTGATAAGCCTCCGCCTCCATCTCAAAAGCGGGCTCCGTCATCTCCAAATCATCTCCTCCGTTCTCAACACCCTCTGCGCCCTTTGCACCCGAAAGTCCAGCATCCAGGTACTCCTCGCCAGGATTCTGCTTAGCGAAAGTAAGATCCTGACCGAGGACTTCGCCCGCAAGACCGGCCTGCACGCGCTTGAGGTTGTGGAGAATCAAGTTCGGCGCGGCGGCGGTTGTGCGCGAGACAGGACCGTGCTCGCTGATGTTTGCGTTGGGTTGCAGGGCTGGGTCTGTTGCTGCGCGGGTGAGGTATGCAGCGAGGAAGTCGTGTGCAGCAGATTGGCTAATGCTCTGCGTGCTGTGGATGGTGGTTGGTGGGAGGGAGGTGGGACCTGGGTTGTTCATTTTGGCGAATTGAGTGGATTTTGTGGCGCGTAGGTATTTGACAGTGGACTTTTGTAATATTGGATGTGCCTTGTTGCGTATATGAAGGCCGGTGGTGTGGTGGAGGATCAGAGCTCTATACTTTTTTTTTCTTGATCGTTAATCGCGGAAAGAATTTCGGTGGCACTAGTCCCGAACGGGTATGTCTGGAGTCTCCAATTCCTTATTATTGTTTATATATCGGCCAATTCTTGTAATAAAAAGGACTTCAATAGAGGAGATTGTACATGGTGCTTTGAAAATCCCATGATTTATTCTTATCTTCCTTTAATTCAATTTTCTACTCTGTTTGCTCCTATTGTCTCTCTCAGGCGGGTCCGTGCCTGCGGCTCCGCGCTTAATTTTCTTCGACTTCCGAACATCGCGCGAGCATCAAGCAAGACCTCGAACATCCTCCCGACCACACCTCCCCACCGAAGTCACAGACCAGAACCTCGACTCCGGCCTCCCATTATGTTCTGTCTCCGTTCAAGGGCTGTGCCCTCCCTCAGGGCCCCCGTGTCCAGCACAATGAACAGGTAACGCAAATCCAGAACAAATCCAAGCCGACAGCAACACCACTCTACGCCACTCAATTCCTCCCAAAAACCGACTTGAGCTACATGATTACGAAAAATGAATTATATGGCTAACACATGTCCTTGACACCTATCCAGAATCTCCCAATTCACACAACAACCAACATCCAGATCATTCTCCTCCCTCCTCACCACCCCAACCCGCCACTTCCAACCGATGCAGCGCTCGTTCCCCACTATGCCTGCTACTCCCACTACAACCATGACCACTGCAACTCCTTCAATCACCTCCCTTCTCGCCCAGCAGACCCTCGGTCAGAGCCAGACCCGCTCTTTCTCCGCATCTGCCTCCCTCGGCGTGCGCCGCGTGACTTTCCGGCCGTCGCGACGTGTCCAGAAGCGGCGTCATGGGTTCCTGTCGCGGAATAAGACACAGAAGGGTCGTCAGACTATTAACCATCGCCGTTTGAAGGGACGGAAGAATGTCAGTTGGTAGATTTTGTTTTTGGACGTTGCGTTTATTCCGGACTAGATCTGGAGTCATTGGAGCCGGCTACATACTGGATATCCAGGTCGTTGAGATAGATGGGTTGGCAGAAGTCCCTGGGACTGAGTTAGGTCGGATTTGACCTCCAATTGTATCATAAGTACTTTTTTCATCTTTCCTCCTAGTTATAGGCTATGGGAGAGTATATTTCTGTTCAATTAAGCAGTTGATTCTGGATTCGGGTTGGCTTCTGTGCGTATTTCAACTTGCTTTTTACTGGCTATTGATATATGGTCATGGTGCACAGCAAGAATCCATCAATATCTCTACGTCCGTAGAGATAGAAAGGGCCGAACCAACATGAGCAAATGGTTGGCATTTCCCACGGGTTCCTGTTGCAAAATTTGCTCTACGATAACCTATGTAAGTTATTTGGCACGTTGATGTAGCAAAATTGCGTTGCAATTGTATGTCTTCTAAGGTGTCTATGCTGCCTTAGTATCTACCTGCTCATGGAAAGCGTTTATTCATCATCCTCGTCACTCTCCTCTTCGGATCCGGACTCGTCATCCTCCTCATCATCATCATCTTCGTCATCGTCTTCGTCTTCATCTTCCTCCTCAGCACCAAGCTTGAAGCCATAGTCATCCTCGAATTCCTTCAGAGGCTGGACTGTGGGCGTGAAACCGACAGACTCGAAGCCTGATTTGATAGGCTAGTATAGAAGTCAGTAAAGATGATTAATACCACGGGAGAAACAAAGCTTACCTCTTCAAGAACAGTACCGCAAGTAATAACCAGGTTAGCCTTTTTGGGATCAAACAGCGGCAGGATGATGTCCCGGAGAGCATCCTTGACCTCGTCGACGCTGATATCGCGCACCTTCTTGAGCATCTTCTCCTTGTAGTCCAGAGGTAGGTTGCGCACGACCTGGCGGATGAAACTGCCCTGAGCGGCGCTGGCAGCGGTCATCTGCTCGTTGGCGAAGCTGACGACAATGCTGCTGATGGCACCTTCCAGCATCAACGGATCAAAGGGTGACGCGCCAGACAGGTGGTCTTCGACGATCTGCTTGCTGGACTCGAAGGCCTTGTGTGCGTTGGGAGAGCGGTACACATCGAAGTTGACGAAGCCGGTGTCGATGTTGTGGGCGAAGTTTGTGCCGTAGGCCAGGCCCTTGCCGCGGACAGCGACCCAAAGAGGACCCTCGACAGCGTTCATGTAGGCGGTGGCAACCAGCAGAGAAGGGAGCTTAGGGTGATCATAGGAATCAAGACCACGGGCGGTAGCGTAGGCGAACGACGAGTCGACGGTGGGCATGGGGACGATATAAGACTTGCCACCAAGTGCCTTTCCGGCATCGCTCAGCAATTCGCGGCGGTTGGTGATAGGTTTGAGCTCGGTGCTGGTTCCCAGGCGCTCGGCAAATGGCTTCCAAGCGGAGACGGGGTTGGTAAGCTTCTCTAGGTCGGCAATAACTACAACGCGGACGTTCTCGGGCTGGAACAGAGCCTTGCGGACCTCCTCCATGCGGCTCACAATCTCCTCGGGCTTATCGGCAAGCAACTTCTTAACGCGCTTGAGGTAGCGGGCTTTGACCAATGTGGATCGAGCGCGGGTGATAGATTCCTCCGCATAATGGACCATCACATGCACCGCAGCGAGCATGTCATCACCGCTGCGCTTGGAGTCGGGCACGTCGGCGAGAAGTCGGGAGGTAATAGCCCGTAATCTCTCGACGTCAAAGATGGTGTTCCAGGACAACTCCTGGACCCAGGCGATGGCAGTTTCATACTTCTCAAGTTCGACCTGGAAAGAAACGCGCAGCATCTCAGAGTTTCCAAGGGCCCGGGCATTTTCCATTGAATAGCCGACAGTGTCCTTCTCCAGCTCGACAACCACCTGCTCGAAGTCGATGGTCTGGCCATTACGTTGGAGAGGAATGTTAAAGAAAGCTTCGGTGAAGATGGACAGCAAGGGACGCAGTTGAATAGGGACGGACTGTGCGGACAGAAGAACAGACAGCTGCACGAAGCTGCTGGGGATATGTTCAAAGTGCATATAAAGGGGGAGACCCGCCTTGTTGGCATCAATATCGATGACCTTCTGAAGGGCATTCTCAGGGCGTCCAGCCTTCAGGGCAGCACCTGATCGAGCGGTGACAGTATCCATGAAGTGGATAGACTCGGTGGAAGGAATCTCGAAGTCGGCCAGCATTTTCGTGGGGATTTCCCTGTCGTTCTCTGCTTTGGCCTTTTCGAGCTTGTCTGCGAGCTCTTTCAGCCCTTTCTCACCAAGGCGCTCTTTCTGGGCAGCGACTCGTGCCTCTTCATCGTTCTTGAATTTATCAGACAGCTTCTGAGATGGAACACCCAAGATGGTAACGTGGTTTGCGTCCGAAATCCACTTCTTGATGAAGCCACGCCATTCATCTTGCGACCACTTCTCGAGCACGTCGTATTCCTTCAAGGATGCCACATCTCGCATGGTCGAACCGTCTCGCTTTCCGAATAAGAAGTCGGTGATGACGTACTCTGCAAAAGACGACGCAGAGCTCTCGGTGGCAAACTTCCAGGTACGGCGCTGGCGGTCAATGCATTCCTTCAAGTATTTCATGTCAAGATCCTTGTCCATTGCCTCTTTGAGAATCTCAAAGAATCGCTTCTCTACCTGTTCGAGCTTCTCAGTCTCAACGCTGGTCATGGTAAAGCGGATTTCAATGCTGGGGTGCTCCTCCGTTGCGTAGTAGACAGCACTGGCAAGCTGCTCTTTCTCGACGATTGTGTTTTCCAACAGGGAGGCAGATGATCCAGCCAAGTAGAGAAGGGCCACATTCAGAGCACCAGATTGAACTGAATCATTGCAATCCGGTCCCAAGAATCGAATTTCGATTTCACCAAACGACTCGTCTTCTTCGGGGAATTCGACTCTCTGGATGACAGACTTCTCCAAAGCTGGGGTCTGCTTGGAGTCCACCCAAGGTCTCGTGAAAGGAGCAGTCGGGCTCGGGATCACGTCCAAGATGGTATCTTCAAATTTGTCCAAAATGTCCAGCATGTTCTTCTGGTCCACTTCACCAGTGATCACCAAGCAAAGGTTCTTAGGCTGGTACATCTCACGGTGGAATTCCCGAATTCGCTCGGCACTCAAGACACGGAGCTGCTCCATCATACCGCCGGTTTCATACCGGAATCCAATACCAGGGGGATATGTCAACCGTTTGGCCGCCAGGTCGATCAGCTCGGCCGCGTTGTTCTGAACACCCTGCATCTCAGAGTAAACCACACCAGCATCATTTCCGGCACCATCGACGTGGTGTACTTCAGTGTAGCAGCCCTCGTCAGTTAGGGTCGGAGCAATGACATGCTCCAGGTAGACGGGTAGGATCCGCGCAAAGCCCTCCCAACCTGCAGTGTCGAGAGTATACGCTGTGTGGTCAGTGGCTGTCCAGGCATTGGTACTGGAGTATACACGGGTCGCTAATTTATCCAGAAAACCCTTGTAGCGGTAATTGCGGGATCCCATAAAACAGAGATGTTCCAGAGTGTGAGGGGCGCCCGAGTCATCGTGGATCTCGGTAGCAAGCACAAAGTAACCGTTCACTTTGGGGCCTTTCTGGTCGATCACAACTACTCTCATGCCAGTTCGTTGGGACTCATATTCTGCGAATTCGCTCGGAGAGTAGTCAGGTTTGAACTGCTGCAGCAGTTTGAAGTGAGACATGTTGATCAATGGGGCTAGCCCAGTGCAATTATGCCGTCGAAAACTTGTCAATCTAGCTTTACATTAGCAAAATTTTATCGACACACGTCAGGTATGGATCCTTGAAGCGGCGGTGACTATTGTCCCACCACAGCCCATTACCATCATCCCCACCGCGGGGTGTTTTGGGACGAAAGAGCTCCAGAGTAGCTATGACAAGGAGGGCTTGGAATCGTATGCACCGAGTCCACAGCAGAAAAACGCCTGCTGGGAGTAACGAGCCAGAAGCACACTGGCCAGCGAGGTCCGCGAACACACAATCTTAAGGGCTCTCTCCCGCGGCGGGATGTGTGACATGGGCGGGGCAGACAGAATTTGAGGGACTGGGGTCATAGTAAAAGATTCGAGAAACAACTCACAGGGATCGAGTAGTTTGCACCCGACTCAATCCACGCAGGCACAACCAAGACACGTTGGGTTTGAAGCTTGGTTTCCGAGTGCTGGAGGGAAGTTTGGGTCCCGTTCCTTACAAAGCGACGGGCAGTCTGGTGCATATATACCAGGAGTTATTTTATCAGCAGCCAGTCATTACTGACGAATCAGCTTGGGAAATTTTGATTATTATGGAGATTCGTGATGATCTTGGAAAACTTTGGTCTGATTCTCTGCTTTTTCAGTCTTTTAGTCTTTTGGTTCTCTTCTCCAACGCAGAGACGCAGCTAGCTACGTGGGGCGGTGACGCCCAAAGTCACGCGGTTGTTGACAGCTCGCCGCTCTCTTGATTTGACCCTAGCAAGTACGAAAGTACGAACTCTCTTTGTGTTCCGCCAATCCTTTCATAGCTCAGCATTATGCCGCATGCCTCCGAGGGTGAGATATGCCAGGCGGTCCTAGGATTCGTCACTGACGGCACCTACCCCGAGGAGAAGGTGGTGGCCGCCAAGTTCCCGGCCGCAGCTCTGGCGAAGGAGTTGGAGCTCATTTCACAAGCCCGAGAGCAAGTAGAGGTGAGTGATCGTACACAAACCTTATTGTGAAATTTACTGACAAGCACCAATTCAATAGAACGAAATAAGCTCCCTCAGCCGTGAGAACACCTTCGATGCCGACGATTGGATCGTCCAAGCACAGCAGCTGCACGCGGATATCGAGCGCTCGAGAGTCACCGCGCGGGAAATTGTCTCCCAGCATGAACAAACTAGCCCACTCCGAGAGAAAGTGGAGGACGCCAGCGCGAAAGTAGCTTTGATTGAGACGGAGATCGCCTTCAACCAGGCCGTCGCAGAATCCCTGGAGGAGGTGCAGCGACTATGCCAGCAGTTGGAGTCGGGACGTACAACTTTGGGGACTGGTCACATTACTGCCGCCATTGAACAGCTGGAGTCTACCAAGACGGCCATCGAAACAGATACTCCATTCTCAAACACCAATGTGATGGGCATACTTTCCGGTGAGGTAGCACGACTGCGGGGAGAAATTGAGGACGCATTACATTTGCGCTGGAGCGACCAAGTGACGATTGATCGCGCAAAGGGCGAATTCCGCATCACTGATGGCACAGATTCCTTGGATGAGACTATTGCGTCACTCTCACGACTGGGCATTTTCTCATCTGCCAATGAGAAATTCCAGAATGACCTTACTGCGGCAGTTATCGACCCGATCTTGCTGCCGCGTGCAGACGGTAGTAGTCGTGCTGTTGAAGTGACAGAAACAGGTGTCCGCATCGACTCCGCATTTTCCAGGACAACTGTTGTAGAAACACTCAGTCGCATTACGGATGTTCTTAATTACCTAAGGCAAAAACTTCCATCGTCAATGTTGATTACCCTTCCTCAGTCCTTGATACCCGCTGTCGCTTCGAAGGCGATCGCAGGATGGCTGTCTTCTGCAATCCCAACCACCCTGGATGGCCTAGAAGACTTTGAAAACACATTGGATAGTGTTCTGCATTTTACCAAAACAATCCAGTCCTGGGAGTGGAGTGGCCAGGAGGAGCTAGTATCTTGGGTAAATCAAGCACCTCGGCTGTGGTTGACCCGGCGCCGGGTTGATTCACTTGATAGCGTGCGGAAAGCAATTGCTGCTAGCAAGGGTACAACCAAGCAAGTTGAAAGGATTGAAAAAGAGAAGGTTTCTCACGCGGATGAAGCTCTCCTGGAGAATGCCACAACCGATGATTGGGATGCGGATTGGGATGACGAGAAGGAGGAAGCCCCCGCGGCCGCTCAGCCCGAAGAGGACGAAGAAGATGTCAGTGCATGGGGCCTTGACGAGGATGACAATGAGGTGCCAGCCAAGCCAGACGTGCCCGATGCACCTGAAGAGGATGATGCTGATGATGCCTGGGGCTGGGGCGACGACGACGAAGAGAAGGGCGACGAAAACAAGAAGCCTCCGGTCGTTACAGAAAAGAAGCCCACTGGCGGACAAAAACCTACTCAGTCCTCGTCTTCGAAGGAAGTCGTTCTTCGAGAAGTTTATACGGTCACCGATATTCCCGATTCTATTATTGAAATCGTGCTCCAGCAGATCTTCGATTCCAGAGATATTACCCAACCTGCGTGAGTAATCAATTCTTCCAATTTCACTCGGCTACATTAAGCTAACGAACTCTAGGCATTCCAAATCTCGTGTGGCTTCATCTGGCGCTGGCCTACTTGCACTGCCTACTTTGATCCTGGCCATGTTCAAGGCCACCTCATCGGCCTTTTACTCACTGAAGCTTAGTTCGGGGCAGATGTATCTTTACAATGACAGCCTCTACCTGGCTGGTCGTGTTCGAGAGCTTATAGAGGAGTACGAGCTTTCCAGGCTCAATCCCGATGTTGAAGCTTTGGAGAAGTTTGGAAAGATTGCTTACAGCAAGGAGATGCAAACCCAGAGCACCATTGTCAGCGACCTACTTGATGGTACTCAAGGATTTGGACAATGCTCCGATCAGCCCTACAAATCAGAGTGTGAGAATGCTGTCAGTGCAACGGCTGACCGGATTCGTGACGTCTACAAGGAATGGCAACCCATCTTATCCCATTCCGCACTGCTCCAATCTATTGGGTCTCTTTTGTCCACGGTGATTGGTAAGATTATTATGGATGTTGAGGATCTCGGTGACATCTCCGAAGACCAGTCCAAACAATTGGTCTCGTTCTGCAATCAAGTTTCCAAATTGGAAGATCTCTTCATGCCTGAAACTGCAGCTGATTCAGAAGCCGTTCCTGTCACCGCAGTCTATGTTCCGAACTGGCTTCGATTCCAGTACCTGATCAACATTTTAGAGAGCTCGTTGGCAGACATCAAGTTCTTGTGGTTAGAAGGCGAACTGGGTCTAGAATTCTCCATGGACGAGGTGATCGATTTGATTGTCGCACTGTTTGCGGAGTCTGACTATCGCCGACGAGCTATCGCAGATATTCGACGAGCACCTCGGGGGTGAGTCTTTTTTTTTTTTTTTTTACAAATTCATAGTCAATAGATAGTACACATAGCATTGCATATTTCTTTGGACTTCTGGCATGGTTCTAGTACTTTATCTGATCTCCGCACTTTGCGCTAATGTGCCGCACCGGCTACCGTAATTTTTTCTCACATTTCGCAGACTTGCTCAATTTGCGACAGCCACCAAATTAGAGTCCCCGACACCAATTCTGGACTAATTTTTGCCCATCATGAGTGACGAACAAACCTCATCTGCCGTTGAGGCTACGCAGAGACAGGTCCGTGTGCAGCTTATGAGCAAGCAGGAGGATATTGCTCTGCCTGAGAACACTGGTCCCATTCTCGTTCCCACCGGTATGTATACACTGCGCCATTCTTATCAGGAAAAAGTTTAAGTGGCTTGGAAAATACTCATACTCGATTTCCTACAGGCCTGCGTCGTTATGCGCTGTCCACATTGGTGAACAACCTTCTGTCGAGCGAGAAGCCCATCCCGTTCGAGTTTTTGATCAACGGCACATTCTTACGCACCTCCATTGATGAGTACCTGACTGCCAATGGCATCTCCTCCGAGACCACCCTCGAGATTGAATATGTCCGAGCTTTGATTCCCCCACTTCACATTGCGTCTTTTGAGCATGACGACTGGGTCAGCGCTACCGACGTGCTCTCCGAGGCCTCACCTGCTGCGTCCTGGGCCTCGGGCGCCAAGTTCTCAAAGGGCCAAGAAAGAATTTTGTCTGGAAGCTATGACGGTTTGCTCCGGATATGGAACATGTCATCTGAGATTGTTGCGACCTCGATCGGCCCCAGCGACGGAGGACACACTTCGTCCATCAAGGCCGCCAAATTTGTGTCGCCAAACCAGATTGCCTCGGCCGGCCTCGACCGTACTGTTAGACTGTGGAAGTACACCGAAGACGCCAGTGATTTCACTGGCAAGATCACTCCTCAGCTGGAGCTATACGGACACAAGTCCGGCATTGAGTCATTGGCTGTGCACGCTTCGTCCAACCGTCTTCTGACCGGTTCCTCCGATAACAATGTTGGTTTCTGGTCTACAAAGAAGGCCGATGCCCCCGCCGCGCCCGAAAACCTGCTTCCATCCAGCAGTGCCCGCAATGTCAAGCGTCGCAAGCTTAATGCGACTATCTCCGTCAGCACACCGCAGCGCGGACCTCTGGCTCTTATGTCAGGACACACAGGAACCGTTTCTGCCGCTATCTTCGACGCAAAGGATTCTACCGTTGGATACTCCGCTTCTTGGGACCACTCCCTCCGCACCTGGGATTTGGTCACTGCTGCTTTGGTCGACACCCGCACTACCTCTCACTCGCTTCTTTCCCTCGAGCACCTCCCCGAGCACAACTTGCTCGCTGCTGGAACCGCCGCTCGCCACATCACCCTGATTGATCCTCGTGCTTCTGCCACCACTGTCGCGGCGATGACTCTTCGCGGCCACACTAATGCAGTTGTGAGCTTGGCTCGCGACCCGCACAGCGCATACGGTCTTATTAGTGGTAGCCACGACGGCACATGTCGCATCTGGGATATCCGATCGACCAAGACCGATAAAGATGGTGTTGTGGGTGAGAGCGTTTACTCGATCACTCGCAAGAGCCTCGAGGAGGAGGGCAAGGCGGAGAGCAAGCGTGTCGGTGGTGAGGGTGTCAAGGTGTTCAGTGTTTGCTGGGACCCTACGGTAGGCATCGTCAGCGCGGGTGAGGATAAGCGTATCCAGATCAACCGCGGCGAGGGTGTTCTGTCCTCCCAGTAGATTGCACATATGGGTTTGGCGTTTTAGATGTGGTTTTGTCAGTTCAAAAGTTCCGTTCTAGTTTTGTTTCATCGAAGATTTCTAGCCATGTTCCTTCCACTCTATGAAAGTGGATAGGTAGATATCGAGTTCATCTACAAAACAGTATTATACTAGGTCCCTTTTCTTGGCAGTATTAGGCTTTAAGCCACTTCTAAAACTCACATCTAGTCTATAATACATTGGTAAAAGGCGGAAGTATTCACAAATATGCTAGCGCCAGTATAAGAACAAAACGCCAATCCTATGCCTGTCGCAAAAGATGCGACCTTCCCATTAATCAATATACAGGGGCGTGCCCGGGTCCAGCACCCTAACCACCCTAACTTAGGGGTTCTCTCTAGGGCGTGCCCGGGGGTGATGTTGGGAATGCTGGGGGCCATGCAAGGGAGCCATCGGCTTTACAGACGACGCTCCATGCGGTTCAACCGAACCGGAGTTTTAATCTGCACTCACCGCATTAGATCATATTCTCCACATACCAATTAATGATCCTCAGCTCTGCAGACGCCCGGGATTCACAAAGAAGTAAAAGCCTACCTGTGTGCGCGTCCGCTGTCCCCGCACAGGCAGACCCAGCGCATGGCGACGACCACGATAAGTTCCCGTCTCTTTCAATCGCTTAATATCATTCAGCACCTCTCGGCGTAGATCGTTTTCAATCTTCATATCCGATAGCACGGCGGTTAAATCGAGGACCTGCTTGTTGGCCAGCTCGCCGACACGACAGGTGGGGTGGATGTTAAAGCGAGCGAGAAGCCGAGAGGAGGTATTATCTCCGATTCCGAAAAAGGAGCCGAGACATTTCTTTCGGTTCCTGTTAGTTCCTGTTCGTCTGTGCTGTCCCTTGGAGGCTGCTTACCTTTAGTAGGTTTCGCTCAGGGAAATTGACGCCTAGGATGAAGACCTAGAGGATGATGGTTAGATTAAGTTAATTGGGAGGTTCGGAGGGAAAAGGTGGTTTTACCATCTTGACGGAACTGAATGGCTGTCAATTGGGATATCCTTGCTGCTGCAGTTGCTTTGCGACTCCGGAGTAGATTAGATAGGATGATTGGCAATAATGTTTATCCGACGTGGGATGTACAAATATATGTGAAGTGAGACAGCAGGGATACTGAGTACGGCGGTAACAATTATTGGTATTTGGACTTAGGGTAATTAAGCTTACAATGGAGGTGTATAGATTTGCATGTACACTACATGTATATAGACATGTGTCATGAAGATGACGGTAAAGTAAGCCGTATGCTACTCTAGATCTAAGCTAGCCAGTCAGCATGCAAATCTCTCTTCTTAGTCAGAAAGTCCAGACCCCGTAATCAACTGGTCAACGAAAATCTTCAAGAAAATTTAAAATTTCCAATTAGATCGCTGTTACTGTATTATAACCACACATGACCTCATAAATCCCCGCCGTTATCGCGTAATTCAGTCCCTGATGACAATACCAAACGTCGCTACCTAAAGAGTACCTGAGCACACAGGCCACTTATGCTGGGCGGACCCTGTACCTTGAAAGTAGATGATTTGCCTCCTTCCCACAGACGCAAAACCTGCCCTCACTTTCTTCTCTTCTAATCCATCCATCATCCCTTTTTTTTTCACTCCACTCATCCCCCTCTTTTTTTCATTTCTTGGTGCTGTTAAAGTTCTTAGAAGTGGGAGATTTGCATTTTTTTGTCTTTCTCTCTGTGTGTCTAATCTCAGTCGTTTACACGATCTTTTTTTTTCTTCCTATCAAGTGGGAAGGCAAAAAATAAAAAACTGAGAGCAACAGTTCTATCTTCTCCATCTCTCTCTCTCTAAAGGTATAATATTTCTTCCAACTTTTGTTTTGCGCAATATCGACGCGAGAAATCTTCTGGTGCAGCTTAAGAAAAAGCTTTGCGCATACTTTTGCGTATCCAACACTGCTCTACTCCGAGAAGAAAAAAACGACGTATACTGACTCGGAATTCCTCTCTCCCCAATAGACTACCTTCAAAAAACCGCAAACATGGCCGACGGTCTCCAGATGGGAAACCTTTCCATTAACGAATCTCAGCACGCGCCCCAGGGAGCCAGCAACCCCCCTGGCCGCGCTGCCTACATCCCTCCCCACCTGCGCTCGCGAGGTGGTAACGCTCCTGCGGCCGACGCCGGTGCTGCTCCCGGCCCTGGCTTCGGTGGCCCTCGGTACGACCCCCCCAAATCACCCATAATCCCTCTTCCAATCATCTAACCTAAGTTGCTTCTTTAGCAACGGTCCCCGTGGTGGTAACTGGGCTAACGCCAATGCTCCCGACTTCAGCCCTCGCGGCCCCGCAAACGGTAATCGCAGCTCGAACCCCCAAGGAGAAATCCGATCTTTCAATCCCCATGCTTACGGATACTCAGGACAAGGCTCGTACAGCGGCGGCGGCGGTAACTACAGCGGCGGTGGTGGTGGTGGCAGCGCTCCCCGTGGTTCCGGAGATGGTCAGTGGCGCGATGGCAAGCACATCCCCGGCCCTGCCAACGCCCGTGTTGAGCGCGAGCTTTTCGGTGTTCCCAACGACCCCTCCAAGCAGCAAACTGGAATTAACTTCTCCAACTACGACGATATCCCCGTTGAGGCTTCGGGTAACGATGTGCCCGAGCCCGTCAACACCTTCACCAACCCTCCTCTTGACGACCACCTCATCTCTAACATCAAGCTGGCTAGCTATGTCACCCCTACCCCTGTGCAGAAGTACTCTGTGCCCATTGTCATGAACGGCCGTGATTTGATGGCCTGTGCCCAGACCGGTTCCGGAAAGACTGGTGGTTTCTTGTTCCCCATCCTTTCCCAGGCCTTCCAGAACGGCCCCTCCGCCGTCCCTGCTCAGGCTTCTGGCCAGTTCAGCTACGGCCGCCAGCGCAAGGCCTACCCCACATCCCTCATCCTTGCTCCCACTCGTGAGCTGGTCTCTCAGATTTTCGATGAGGCCCGCAAGTTCGCCTACCGTTCGTGGGTCCGTCCCTGCGTCGTGTACGGTGGTGCCGATATTGGCTCCCAGCTGCGCCAGATCGAGCGTGGTTGCGATCTCCTCGTTGCCACTCCCGGTCGTCTGGTCGACTTGATCGAGCGTGGCCGTATCTCCCTCATCAACATCAAGTACCTTGTTCTTGACGAGGCTGACCGCATGTTGGACATGGGTTTCGAGCCCCAAATCCGCCGTATTGTCGAGGGTGAGGACATGCCCCGTGTTGAGGACCGCCAGACTCTCATGTTCTCGGCCACCTTCCCCCGTGACATCCAGATGCTTGCTCGTGACTTCCTGAAGGACTACATTTTCCTCTCGGTTGGTCGTGTTGGTTCCACCTCCGAGAACATTACCCAGAAGGTTGAGTACGTCGAGGATGCTGACAAGCGCTCCGTCCTGCTTGACATTCTCCACACCCACGGTACCAGCGGTCTTACCCTGATCTTCGTCGAGACCAAGCGCATGGCCGACTCCCTCTCCGACTTCCTTATCAACCAGCGCTTCCCTGCTACAGCCATTCACGGTGACCGCACCCAGCGCGAACGTGAGCGTGCCCTGGAGATGTTCCGTAACGCTCGCTGCCCCATCCTGGTCGCTACTGCCGTTGCTGCCCGTGGTCTCGATATCCCCAACGTTACCCACGTCATCAACTACGATCTTCCCACCGATATTGACGACTACGTCCACCGTATCGGTCGTACCGGTCGTGCCGGTAACACCGGTATCGCCACTGCCTTCTTCAACCGTGGCAACCGTGGTGTCGTCCGTGACCTGCTTGACCTCTTGAAGGAGGCTCACCAGGAGGTTCCTGCTTTCCTGGAGAGCATTGCTCGTGAGGGCTCTGGCTTCGGCGGCCGTGGCGGCCGTGGTGGTGGCCGTGGTCGCGGCTCCTCCAACGCTACCCGTGATGTGCGTCGCTTCGGCGGTGGCATGGCCGGTGCTGGTCCTTCTGCCAACTTCAGCAGTGCCTACGGCGGCGGTGGTTCCTCCTACGGTGGCAGCAGCGGCTACGGCGGTGCTGCCCCCTCCTACGGCGGCAGCGGTGGTGGTGGTAGCTACGGCGGCGGTGCCTACGGTGGTGGTGGCGGCGGCGGCAGCTACGGCAACCCGTCTGGCCCTACCGGCCCCTCTTCCTGGTGGTAAATCTGTCGTGGTCTGATGACGAGGCCGTCGGGTCTGATTGATCCCCAGTTTCCTTATTTCTTTATTGTCTCTCGTTGACGGGTACGATCAGAAACGAACCCTGGGTTCTTTTCTTCTTAGCTGTTTCTCAGGGACGGCTTTGTCATGACTGCTACGACTCTCCTAATCGTGGCTTTAGATTTTTTTTTATGCCGACTCTTATCTATTATTTTGCCCATTTCTGTTCTTCATGTTTCGCTCATGCGTCTGCTATGTTTTACGGTTTTTCTATTTTGTTCTGTATCCCTTATCTGCTTCCCATTTCTCCTGGGCTCTCAATCTGGCCTTGTTTAGACATGGGGCGCGTTCGAGCAGTCCTGATCCCCAATGTCCTTTGTTGCTCTGAGTTTGACCTTTGTTTGGAGCAACCGGTGGTCAGCATTGCATGAACATGATAGAATGCGTTGTCTTTTTCTTGTCCGCTCTCATCAGATACCCCTTATGTTCGAACGTTCCCAATCGTGGGGATTACGTTCGAATGACGCGTTCGCGCCGAGCGAAGAGTTTCTTTCCTCACCTCTTCGAAAAAGTGCTTTTTCTTATATCGCATCACCTCGGCGCTGTTATGGCTGCATTTTCGGAATGTGCAGCATAGACGTCTGACAGCGTCGGTATCTTATGGCGGACAGTTCTTTGCGTATCTTTTTGCTCCTTCCGCGTCTTGTTCTGCGGTCACTTCCGTCTTTTCCAAAACTCAGAACCCGCGTTTCTATTTCTCCGGGCTAATGAATGGTTGTACACTCTAACGGGCTGGTTATTTGTGTTGTATCGTCGGTGTCCGTGGCAGGTGAATTCCGCATGGGGATTCTTTGCATTCTGTATGGCGTTCTGACCTGTCACTGTGCATGTCCTCTGGGGTCCGTGGAGGCTGATTTCCAAAACAAAATTTCTTGTTTTCCTTTCCTGCATCATTTTTCTCGGATCCGGGGATGGGACGCTGTCGGCGCTGAATGTGGTTCTCGCATGGTTTCAAGTTATGACGAAAAGCAGAGGGACCTTAGATCTCGATACCGCGAGAAGGAAAGCCCTCTTAGTTCAATGCTATTTGAAAAGTGTTTCGATGTTCAGTTTTTGTAGTACTCTAGGCCTTTGCTGTATTGTGCTGTATTGTAGACGGTCATATTCCTATATTGGTGTGTATTGATGTTTCCCGGAGTTTATTATGTATCAAAATGTAGCGTCCACGGGAACATCTTAAAGATGGCCAGTGTCATAAGCATAGAATTTCAAGTCTGAGAAATCGATGCTTTTGATCAAGAAACTGGAAATCTCGGCATTGAAGGCATAATCCGTACACGGGCATGTTACGCGGATCCTGGATGCGGGTAGTTATCACACTTCACCACAAATGGATACTTCATTCGTCCCTTCTTCTTCCCTCCTATCCACACCTTCTTTACGCTTTTTCCTTTGTCTTTATCCCTTTTTCTTCAATCCTATCTTCGTTTCCTCCCCGAATCTATTACTTCATTACCTCCGCATCTTCTTTAATCTACTCGCGCCTCCTAGGGGGGCCGACATTACCACAGGACCCTCGATCCTTCGGACCTAGGACAGTTAGCACAAGGCGCCGTCCTTGATCGCAATCATCGCAATCATCGCCTCAAAATGGCCGACGTCGAAACCCCCACAATGGACGAATCCCTCGCGCCGTCCGAGACTGCGGACGACCAGTCCCATGGTATAACCGCCAGCGCGACGGTCGGCACAAGACGCCAGGCGAATGGTACGATCGGCTCCGTGTACTCGGGCAATAAGATCCGACATCTGAAGAAGGAAGATGGTATCCCACTGTGGCGCAAAGATATCCAATACCAGTTCCTCAAGCTCGTCTTTGAAGATAAGACACCCGTGTTCACGCGGTACCCCGACGGCGAGAAGAACCTGGATTTTGCCGACATCTACATCGATGCCATGGCTAGGAGCAGCAAGACGAGCAAAATCCTCAAGGATAAGCTGCAGAATGATAAGCCTGCAGCCATTAGCATGGCGATGGTCTGTTTGTTGGTCAATTTTGGTCGCATGAACACCACTCTGAACTGTAAGCTCTCATTTTGGAACATTGTTGCTTGGTCGCAAAACTGACAAGTCCATCTCCTATTTCTAGTCTTCCCCGAAATGCGTGCTCAGTTACGAACCTACCACTCCATTCCTTCGCTGCAAGCTCATCAGGACACCAACGCCTACAAACAGCTGCAGGACGCTCCGCGCCTGAAGTCCATCCTGAAGGGCGCCTCGGAGGATGTCGATCAACCGAATTCTTTGGAAAAGATCAAGCGCATGGCTATACCCCGAACGAACCCCGTGAACCTCATCTTCGTTTTGGCACAGTTTGCACCCAGGGTGTCCGAGACGCATTTCTTCCCTCCACGTGACTTCTTCGATCTGGTGATGCGCTCCACGTTGAGCAGTAAAAGCCGAGCCAAAGCATTCTTGTGGCTGATGTGGTGGTACTTGGAAAGTGATTTCAGCCGCGAGGCTGCATTAAACAATCCATTTGGTCCCGGACTGGAAGGCGAAGGAGCTGAGGGCTTGCCTTTGAAAGTGCCCGTATTCGACAGCTTGACGGAAGAGCAAGCCAACGAGGAAAATGTAGATACACCAGAGGAGCTGGAATATGGAGAAACGAAGAGACTAGAGCGCAAGCGTGAGTATTGTTTCTTCTGCGGTTTACTCGGATATACTGACACAATTGATAGGCATTCTTGAAGAAGACGAGCCTCTTCCCAGGGTTGTAAAGCGCCCCAAGAAAGGTATGTTACTTTGGTCACTCTTGTGCTACATTCATTGGTGGAGTTCTAACCGTTTGTGACATCCACACTACAGAGTACGGCTTCGATGAAGAATCTTTTGCGGGAGACTACTCTGGCTTAGGAGGCCGTAATTCAGCCATGTCTACACCCCTCCATCCATCTGCGAAGCGAAGCTTGGATGATGACGATGACGAACTAACACCAGGGTCATCTCGACCACGCAACAAACAAGTTAAACGAGAAACCATCGGCAGCCAAGCCTTGGGTCATCAGCGCCTCATTTTGAAGACCAGGATGGAACAGACACCCAACGCTTCCCCTGCCCCTTCTGGCTCTGGACTCATGGACCGCTTCATTCCTGAGCCTTTGCTAACTCAGTCCACCAGCCGTCGACCGCGGCCTTTGACGCAGCACCAGATTGCTGTGGAGCAGAACCGTCGACAGCGGATTGAATATTTGCTTGCAAAACGGCGAAGTAATGCATATCGTGTGCTGAGTGCCAAGCGCAACAGCGAAATTCCATTTGCTCGATATGGCCGACTTCTCCAGAGCTTACCGGAAGGATACGACACAGAGGATGAAGAGGGTTCGTGGGGCAAGGGGGGTCTGCTTCCGAATCCCCAGGCCGAGGATGACTATGGCGAGTGCGCAAATTTCTTCCTCTCCGTTGTCCGCAAGGCCACTCGACGTCTTGATCGCTGGGACTATGAGGACGCCAATGGACCGAAGAAGGACCGCCAGAAGGAGCGTGAGGACCGACAGCGGACCAAGGCCGCTCTTGAGGCTGATCTCCGGGCTGCGAGCATTCGGTCTCGTCCCCGTCCTTCGCGTGGTGGTGCCGCCGCGAAGCGCAAGTCCACCGGTCCTACATCTACCCCCGGAACCGCCAAGAAATCTGCTGTGCGCCCCAAGGGTATCAGCAGCGGCCTTGCCGGCGAGTATGCTGGTGGTGACGAGGAGGTGGATGGGGAACTGGACGACCTCGACCGTGAGTTGCTGGGAGAAGGCTCCGGCGAGGAGGATGGAGCGCAACGAATCGGCTCTCCCGCTGACGGAGATTCCTCGGACGACTCTGGAGACGACGATGATGCGGTTGATGGCGATGAGATCTCATCTGCTTATGACGGCCCCAATGGCTATGCACGACACCACAGCTCGTCTCCCGTTCCCGGGACTGGTGAACCACGTGCGGACGCCATGGAAGATTAAGGAGGATTTGGATATCAATTTCATCTCTGTTATGACGGTCTAGTTTTTTCAATGTTTTGGGATTTACTTTGGGGTCAACTGTGATTATTCTGGTTAATATAGGGCTTGTTTTTGTGCTGTACTTGATCCCCTGCACTGTACACTTGGGCGAGAGAGCCCCAATACATCAAAAGGATTGTTACTTGTTTACTCTTCACATCATATTCGCATATTTTTTATCTATCTATAGGTAGTGTATATTAAAAAGTTGCCAATTGCTACCCACATAATATGAATCATGTCATTGATAAATGCAGCTAAATATGCTTCGTCACCTATGTTCTAATTAGTAAACAGAGCTATGGAATCGGGGTATATAAAGCATTTAGTATCATTTACTCCTAGCCTAACCTTTACTATTTCCGAACAACGATCCTCAAGTATGGATTGACTTGCAGCGCGAGTCAGCCCCCCCGATCCGCCCCATCACTATATGGCGAGAATGGCAAGAAGAGCCGAAGAACTTGGACGTCGCCACAAAACTCCTGCTCAGCCAGCCACTATCGCATCGTTACGGATTATACGTCGGCGAGGTGAGGTGATGGGAGAAAGAAGATACATCTGCTATAAGTAGTAGACTGCCTATAGTGATTCAAGCTGTTTGAAATTGACAATACAGGGTTTCTTTAGCCACCACCCGCTTTATTGTTTACTATTGCATCATACTCATTCACCTCGCAATGTCTCTGATTGCAGGAATTTGGGACCTCAAGGCGTCCACCTCCGAGGCTCCCAAGTCAACCTTGGAGCTTGGCAATTATGAAGAATCCGTGTTCGATGATAACCGCCGGCTGGTCGACCCGCATGACTTTTACCCAGGCGGCAAGTATCGATGTGAGGCACTCTCTGTTCTGCACCGTCACGGTTCTAACGAGGACGACTAGCCATCGTCAAGCTCTTTCTGCGTTACAAGGGCCAGGAATCTGATGACGAAAGGTGCGCCATGGGCACCGGCTGGTTGATTCGGGGTGACCTTCTCGTGACAGCGGGCCATTGCGCATTCGACTGGAGCCAGAATGAGGGCAAGAGTTTTGGACGCGCCATCGAAGTCAAGGCTTTTATTGGCTACAATGGCAGAGCCTCCATCACCGAAGCGGCACTAAGCAGTGGAACGGTTCAGTTCCGCCACGGTACCAAAATCGTGACGACCGAGAAATGGTTGGAAGTCCGAGGTAAACCGCCAGAATTACATTTCCTTCATCAAGCTCAACAAGCCCTTCACTGGGATTAGACCGATTGCGTTCCAGGATACATCCCCAAGGAGAGAATTGGTATTATTGGATATCCGGGTGATAAAGATTTATATGGGGAATATGGTGCGGGGATGTACGAGGAGTTCCGCGAGACCACCTGGGACCGCACGAAATCTGCTGCCCACATGTTGGAGTATCATATGACTACCTACGGAGGTGAGCGGTTCGGATATTGTACGAGAATACATTAAGGCCTATGAAGGAGATCCCAAGGAAATCAAGCCGCTTCAAGCCCGTTCAGGTGTCACATACGTCGGTCGACCTGAGCTCCCTGGAGAAGAGCGGCCCCAGTGACGAGGGAAACATCCCACAGAGCATGAAGAGCTTAATCGACTTCAGCAATGTTGGTGATGCTCTCAACAAAGCAAATCCTTTGCTCGGCCCCGTGGGCTGGCACTGTCATGGGCCATGCAGGGAAAAGCTTCGTCGTTCAAGGAAAGCCGTCCGGAGCTGAGAGTTAGTTCGGCGCCGAAAGAGCAGCCCAGTGATCCACTCAACCACAATGAACGAATAAACGAAACTTGCCTTTGTGCTCTCTGGCCCTCCGATGTATGCGACTTCTAGTTCCGCGATGAACTAAGCACGAAAACTATTGCCGAATACCGCAAACAAGCCACAGCAGCCGGATGAGTCTCGCCGAAAGTCCTGCACTGTCATGGCATCCGTTCTTCCACCATCTTGAGATGTTATTTGGCAAAATTTAGCCGCAAAGCTCGAAGCTGACCTTGATCAGAATAGAGTCCTCAATCCGATCTGAAGAGGGGACGGAGTCGTATCAATATGGTGTAGAATATAAAGAAAGCCTAGTACAGTAGTAATAATCACACATGTAAGCTTTACAACCCCTAAGTTACTTAGCCTTCTGCTTAATCAAGATGGATAAAAATAAGGTTGGTAAAAGGGTGTTCATTTAGTAATATATATTATCCACCTGGACCCGAGGTCGTGTTGTCTTCTGTCCATATCCTGCTCATGTGCCTTTTCAGGGCTCGACCTCGGAAGTATATATCCATAGGTATGAGAATGTCAACGGATCAACCTTGGAATCGATGCACGGATTTTTGACCTGGGCAATGACTCTCAAAATCTGAAACAGTTCAGTCCGTCTTCCAGTTCTGATCAACAGCCAAATGATACCTGGGTATCTCGCCACGTAGATATTGGCAACGGGAATGATCGCCCCAAGACTCCAGGTCTGTCAGCCCCGAAGCACAAGTCCCCAGTATGACCTCAACTATTCCAGCAATTTTACCCACGACCCACCATTGGTGGAGTGACTGATGTAAGTATATGTCTTTGGTGGTTCAAGTGCACAGCGACGCCGGGGTCTGAGTGGTCTAAGTGGTGTAGACGGTGTCGTATTGCAGCGGGCAACCCCATGTTTTACGTGCCCAGCATTGCATTGAGGGGTCTGTGTTGCCGGAGATTGTATGACCTCGTGATAAAGCTCCGAGTTGTGGAGAGCTTGCCACACAACACATGTGATGGCCCCTCTTTTCAACATTCCCCTCTCTTTTGTACTCGTCTTCCCTGCTAAACTACTTTCTCTTCGATTACACTTTATCTTATACTTGTATATCGCTTGACTTGAACATTGGAACCAACGTCATTGACAATATTATCGCGGGAATCAGCCGAGATAGTGATTGGTCCACTTCAAACCCAAAGCAAATCAGATAAAAGCCGCAACAAAGTCCTGGGGATTTCTAGCCAACGGCGTCTAGTGAGTTTCTAAGGTTTAAGGCTCAACAATTAAAAGGGTCCAAAGGCCCTTTGTCGTATCCCAACATTTTGATCCGTTCACTTTGTCTTATTTATTACACACAGTCCCATTGTTCATTACTCAGATACTAAAATTATTTTATATTACTGAGTACTTTGGTAAGCAACCCAAGGGGCAACTGGTCTCTGCGGTGGAGTCGCCATTGAGAAATTTCGCTAATAGTTCTTCAGACGTGTCTCACCACTCATTTTTCAGTCATTCCATCATCCCTGAAGAATTCCCCATCTCAACGCTGGAAAGCTGCATACGGATTTCAAGTGCAACCTCTCCAACCTTCGGAAGCTCTGATACCACCCAGGAACTTAAAGTTTACCAACCCACCCTTCCCCCATTCGAACCGTCTTCCGTCACACGAACACGAATTTAAACCACCCGTACACGATGGTGGACCAACCTCGAATTCTGCGGCCACGCCCTCGTCGCCCGTTCGAAATCCCTTCCAATGACTCCTCTGGCCCCCCTACACCCGCCGAAGTCTCCAATCCAGACCTACTGAATCCCCTCGGCGTCAACCCCAACTTTCAGGAGTCAACATCCACAAGCGTGAGCCGCACTGGCTCAATCCTGAACCTGACATCCTCCACCCTCTACGGTATCTACCAGCCCACCGCATTCGATAGTCTCCGCGATGAGTCCAGCCCCTGGGGCACGGAGGCCAATTCTCCTGCAGCAGAGTTCCCGCCAGAGCCATCACAGAGCGAAGCTTTGAAATCTGCCATTGAGCCTCGCCCGTTTGCTTTGCGGCGAACACGCTCGCGACTCAGTCATGGAATGTTCCGGGGTGTCATCTTGCCGCAGGTGATGAGCAGTGCCTTGCTGTTCGGATTCGGCATTGTGTACGGGGTTATCACGGTGCATTTGCATGATAACCACTGGATTACGCCTGTCAAGCTGGAAAACGTCCTTTATTACGATTCGTGGCAGTACTTGGGCCTCTGGGGAATGGCTGGTATTGCGCTGGGCAATGTGCTTCCCTGGTTGGATAACTGGCGGGATACCGATTCGGTGCGCGAGGAGCAGTCGAAGCGCGCACGGAGTGTCGAGAGTGAGGATCGCACCCCTTCGTGGGTGGCTGTTGCTCGCAGTGTTGGTGCATTTGTTGGAATTGCTTTTGCCATGGTAAGTACCGTGCTACGTGACTTGTTGTTTATTTTGACGGATGTTGATTTTTTTTTTTCTTAAAATTTAGCGTCGCCTCCCCTGGGAATCTACGACTCAAGCCTCGCTCACCCTCGCCCTCGCAAACCCTGTTTTGTGGTACCTGATTGATCGCACCCAGACTGGTTTCGTACTGGCTACTACTGTCGGCATCGCTGGCATGAGCGTCGTCCTGGGCCTGAAGCCCGAACTCATCCCGGCATCCACTGGCCCATCGGTGGGCACTACTTTCCTCAACGGAACTGGATGGGAAAATTCATTGGGAGCGGGCATAACTCAGGAGAGCATTGCTGTCCGCACCTGGGTCGCTAGTGTGATTTTCTGCGCCTGCGTGTGTTTCGGCAATATTGGCCGCCAGCTCGCGATCGGAGCCACTGGCAGAGACGTCCTAAAGTCGTGAAGCAGATCAGGAAAACTTTGTTGACAGTTGATAGCTTTTCCACCCGTTGAACAAAGTCCTTTTGTCTAAGGAAATACTTGCTACGTGAAAATGCTTATACAGAAAATTTCTTTCATATGGCACAAAGGCATATAGAATTGTAATAGAAACTAGCTCTAGCTCGAGTTATGATATTTATAATATATTCCACTCATACAACCATCATGCCAGCATTAAGACAGATATTTACGACCTCAAAAAAAAGGTCAAGAGTGTTGAGAGATTTGTAGAGTCGATCATTGCAGTTCCTTCCATGAGACCCGTAGGTCAGGCAGGCACTGCACCCAAGATCAACACTGTGCGTACACTCGGTCTCCATTCTTTATACGATTTCCATACTTCATGAGACGAATCCTCGTAGGAACGCTTTTGAAAGAAGGTGATTTTTTTGCGTTGTTCATGAAGAAGAAAAGAAAAAGAAGAGGAAAGCGCGCGCGCAAAATTTGCTTTTGAAGTGCCCGTGAGTCACGTGACAAACAGACACAATGAGTCAGCATCTTCCCTGATTGGCTATCGTCCAATACTGTTCGTGGAGCTTTTATTGCGTATATTACGTATCTATACGGGCGTACTGTAATTCGCCGTCCGATTGCGGCCATGAAAAAAGACCCCGCGGTGGGACAAATTGTTTCTTTTTTCCACCCTCGTTCGAGCTGTTATACACCTGTACGCTTGGATTTAGGTACGTGGGAACACTGTTATTTATAGATTGAGTTGATGAGAAGCTTCATTGAAGTTTATTTGAATAGTCTTGCGTTTGCTGACCTTTCTTTTCTAGTGTCGACATCATGTCTCAAAAGTCCGGTAGGCGCTTGGCCTTGGTACATTCCCCGGATTGAGGGTCTAGTTGGCTGATTTTTCAATTGCGCTTTGGTATAGCTATTATCTCCGTCTATGACAAGACTGGACTGCTTGACCTTGCCAAGGGTCTGAACCAGCAGAATGTCCGTCTTCTTGCGTCTGGCGGTACCGCTAAGATGATTCGTGAGGCCGGATTCCCCGTTGAGTGAGTCCTTCCAGAGATGCTCGAAGATGGGCAATCAATATAGTTTGCATGGCTCCAATACTAACAACTCTTCTATAGGGATGTCTCTGCCATCACTCACGCCCCCGAGATGCTCGGTGGCCGTGTCAAGACCCTCCACCCCGCTGTCCACGGTGGTATCCTTGCCCGTGACATCGAATCCGACGAGAAGGACCTCGCCGAGCAGAAGATCTCCAAGGTCGACTTTGTTGTGTGCAACCTGTACCCCTTCAAGGAGACCGTCGCCAAGGTCAACGTCACCATCGACGAGGCCGTTGAGGAGATTGATATCGGTGGTGTGACTTTGCTCCGTGCTGCGGCCAAGAACCACAAGCGCGTTACCATCCTGTCCGACCCCAAGGATTACTCCGAGTTCCTCCAGGAGCTCGCTGCCGGCCAGATCACCGAGGCCAGCCGCAAGCATTACGCTCTGAAGGCCTTCGAGCAGACTGCCGACTACGACACTGCCATCTCTGCCTTCTTCCGCAAGGAGTACGCCGGCAACGGTTTGCAGCAGCTTTCTCTGCGCTACGGTACCAACCCCCACCAGAAGCCCGCCTCCGCCTTCATGCCCCAGGGCAAGCTGCCCTTCAAGGTGCTGAACGGTGCCCCCGGCTACGTCAACCTTCTAGATGCCCTCAACGCCTGGCCTCTGGTCAAGGAGCTGAAGCATGCTCTTGGCTACCCCGCCGCCGCTAGCTTCAAGCACGTTTCCCCCGCCGGTGCTGCCATCGGTGTTCCCCTCACCGAGAAGGAGCGCAAGGTCTACATGGTCGACGACATCAAGGATATCGAGACCTCCGGCCTTGCCCAGGCCTACGCCCGTGCCCGTGGTGCCGACCGCATGTCCAGCTTCGGTGACATCCTCGCCCTGAGCGACATCGTCGATACCCCCACCGCCAAGATCATCTCCCGTGAGGTGTCCGACGGTGTTATCGCCGCCGGCTACGAGCCTGAGGCCCTCGCCATCCTCTCCAAGAAGAAGGGTGGCAAGTACCTCGTCCTCCAGATGGATGAGAACTACAACCCCTCCCCCGAGGAGACCCGCACCCTGTACGGTGTCCAGCTGAGCCAGCACCGCAACGACGTCATCATCTCGCCCAGCAAGACCTTCAACAACATCATCACCCCCAAGGAGCTCAAGGCCCTTCCCGAGGCCGCTGTCCGCGACTTGACCGTCGCCACCATTGCCCTCAAGTACACCCAGTCGAACTCCGTTTGCTACGCCCTGAACGGCCAGATCATCGGTCTCGGTGCTGGTCAGCAGAGCCGTATTCACTGCACCCGTCTTGCCGGTGACAAGGCCGACAACTGGTGGATGCGCTTCCACGACCGTGTCATCGGTATCAAGTGGAAGCAGGGCACCAAGCGTGCCGACAAGAGCAACGCCATTGACCTGCTCTGCTCCGGCCAGACTCCCCGCAGCGAGGCCGAGACCATCGAGTACGAGCGTGTCTTCGAGGAGGTTCCCGCTCCCTTCACCCAGGAGGAGCGTGAGGCCTGGCTGCAGAAGCTGGGTGAGGTTGCCGTCTCTTCCGACGCTTTCGTAAGTTTTCCCATTTCACTACCATCCCCGAAAACCAATTTACTAACGACTTTATAGTTCCCCTTCATTGACAACGTCTTCCGCGCTGCCCGTTCCGGTGTCAAGTACATTGCCGCCCCCACTGGTAGCCAGAACGATACCCCCGTCTTCGAGACTGCTGAGAAGCTTGGCATTACCTTCGTTGAGCAGGGCATCCGTCTGTTCCACCACTAGAGTGTTCTAGGATGGATAGAGGTGTCTGTACGGTATTTCGGGAGTTCAACACAAAAAGAGATATCTGGTTATGATGATGATAGCTTTCTTGTTTATGATTAAAATTTACATATGTTCTATATACATGTTGATCTGTAACGGATATAGTAGTCCTCGGGAGATGGTTGCTTGTACGGACTAGCTTGGGAAGTTAACGAATGTTTCTTTTCAGACTTGATTATCGAATGCATTCATACCATCGTAGATCATAGAACCATAAAGATACCAAGACGAACCACCATCAACAGCAACAGCAAACACATACACAAAACTCAGTATCTCCACAAAGTAACAAGTGACAGTCCACCTAAAAAGCCCATAACCACCTCAAACAGCCCCAACCATAAAAACCTACTCCCAGATAAACTTCCCAACCCCAAGAGCCTGATTCCACACAGAAGCAACATCCTCCGGGACACCTTCCCAATCATTCGCATCCCCCGGCAACTCCTCCCTCTCCCTCTCACTCAACCCAAAAAACCACCCCTCCATCTTAACAAGCAGCATCCTTGGCAACTCCCTCAACATCCACCCACCAGGATCCTTATACGCACGCTTCACATGAACAAGTAAAGCCGCAGCCGGCTTACCCCAAACATCATCACCCGGATCAAGACGGCAGTATTTGCGTTCGAGCATCATGTTTCCTTGGCCCGGCGGTTGGCCGTCTTGGAGCTCGGCTGCGGTGCGTAGATCTAGGATTTTGTGGAGAGAGGCACGGCTGTCCCAGGGTGGATTTGGGGTTGCCCAGTTCATGTGGCGTTCTAGTTGCCATGTCACTAGTTTTTTGGGATCGCGGGTGTCCCATTTTGGGGATATGAGGAGGGATGTGTATTCGTCTTCTTCGTCTTCGTCTTCGAGTTTGGCTTTGGCTTTGGCTTTCCCTTTGTCTTTTGCGTTGGCTGTGAGGGAAGTAGGGGTGGTAGAGGCTGAAGCTGAGGCTGAGGCCGAGAAAAGTGGAGTTTGATTTGAAGATAGAAGTTGTTGTTCTGCTAGAGCAGAGATCTGGCTGTGCTTCAGGGCTATCCTGGCGTGGAATTTGTTTATGCGTCTGTTTTTGCGGACCTTGTAGCGGTCGAGTTCTTGGGTTTCGCGGAGGATTTTGATGTCGAGGTCTTGGATTGCGGTTTGGATTTTGTCGATTTCTTTTTCGACTGTTTCATTTTGGAGCTCTGGTTCCATTGCATCCATTGCGTTCATTTGGGACATGGTTATTGGTGAAGTTTTGGTGGTGGATAGTGGGAGTGGTGGGTTGGTTGGAGGTGGGTGGTTGATGCGGATGGTTTGTTGATGTCTTGAGGGGATGAGGTTTATATGAGAGTTACTGTGTACTTAGGGTTGAAGATAATTGTATCTGCAGGGATTGTTATACATGGACTTATCAAGTGTCTATATTCTGCGTCGAACAATCTAGGCTAGGTATCAAGTCTAGATTCTACTGTCCTGTTTTGAGGAAGTGATGAAATGCTCAACAATGCTTCTTAACAATTGACATCGAGATTGTAGCAATTAGAAGCCGTGATGGTCTATTTAAAGGTGTCTGGTGGTTAGTCGGGGACACTGAGGAGCACCCAATGTAAACACACGCCTATAGTAGCTTGTGGCCTTTTGTAGAAGGCCAAGAAATTAGAAACCCGATCCCGTTGTTTCTTGGAAGTTGTGCAGCTGGATATATCAGGTTAGAAGATATATCAAAGATCAGGGAAGTGGATGAGACCGCAGCAAAGAGTAGCAGCATACAAGAATCTTGAAACATGGCTAGTCCAAAGATACTTAATACCTAACCGTAAAAAGACAAAAATTCTTGCCAGGAATCGAACCAGGGATCTTGCAATAACCGCCATACAAAATTAAGGCTTTACGGCACTTTTTCATGGCTTTGAGGTACTTCTCCAAACATCAGCAATGTCCTCACCATGGGCCCAAAGCCTCAGCAATCAATCTTTAAACTTCCCCAAACTTGATCAACCACATCAAGCACCAACACTAACAAGTTGATGTTTTTCAAAAGATATTAAAAAAAAAGTATTTCGAATGCTATTTCGAATTGTTGTTCCAAAGATTAGTCCCAGTCTCCCGTGAGCCATTCGCGCAGCCAGTGGCGCCCCCCTGTGTGTGCCAGAAGCTACCCTAACTGCCCACTGCCCCTACAGTGGACGCGGACTCTGACCTTGTACGTCTCATCCTGCCTTTCGGCCTGGATCTTGAGTCGGCCTAGAGTTACAGCCGAGAGACGGTTACCCTGCAGTTTGAACCTGCCGACTAACCCGCTGGGCCATGGGAGACTTGGGTTAATATCTTTCCTTTTTTTTAAAGATAAACGAACATACGTAAGATTTCTTCCTCATTGCATCTAAGTACCATCCCCATGATGCCATCCCCATGATACTATCCCCTTCCCCTTTCCCCCTTCCTTCCCCATTTGTATTTCCCATGCCTCTATTCCCAACTCTCTTCTTCTAATCTTTGCCCGTCATGTTGACTTGGCCGAAGCTGTTTCTTTCCTTTTTAATTGTTCATTCACCTAAAGTTAGAAGTATATTACATTATTCTCTAGCAAGAATACACCAAATTTCTATGCACCCCGTTTCACTCCTTTCCCTCCCCAAACATCTTCATGATCTGCAATACACCATCTTCCTTATACATCACATTCTCAAAATTCAAGCTATCCAGAATACTCTCATACGCCCGAGGGCGCATGCCAGCTTCATAAGCAACAATGGCGCGTTCCAATGCCGCAGCATCGTCCTGTGCATTATACCCGTCGCCTTTACCACCCAACTCAGTCATGATGTGCTCAAACAGCATCATAGCATCCATCATAGCATGATTGACACCCTCTCCATTCGGTGTTGTCACATGCGCTGCATCACCCAGTACCACAACCCCCGGCGTGCGGGTCCAGAACTTCTCGCTCATCTCTTCGTGTCTCAATGCGCTAGGCAAGAAGAGGTCCTTGTCGAGTCGATAAAGAGGCCAGGGACGCCAGGGTCCTTCTGCTTCCGCCACAAAGGCCCGAAGGTGCGGAGCCCAGTTCGCATAAAGGCTGTTCATCGTTTCCCGCGCCTTGGCCATATCGTTTACATCAGCATCGCCACCAGGTTGTGTAAATGCCTCGGGTGCCTCAACGCCCATGTACACGCGGTACGACCGGTCAGACATTTGCTGGACACACAATGCTAAACCAGCACCCATGGCAATCGAGTTCCCAGCACCGACCATCTCGAGCGCAGCACCGTACTGCGGGTTATCCTGTGATATCCGGCCCTCGATGAACATCTTGCCCGAGTACTGCGGCTTCGCAGATGTGATCTATACCAAGTTTTTAGCACTGGATCCATCAAGTTAACTAACATAGACCGTGAACAGAACAAACTCACCAACTGTCGCACCTTACTCCACGCCCCATCAGAACCAACAATAAGTCTGAACCCGCTCTCGCTCGACCCATCGTTGAAACGGAGTATCCAATCCGCCGCCGAAGCAGGACCATCACCACCTCCTGACGACAGCCCACGCTCAACACTACCAAGCACCTTACCCCATCTCACCCGATGCGCAGGAATAGAACCCAACAAAAGCTTCCGCAACTGCAAACGATCAATCTCGGGACGATCATTCCCCTCGCCAGCAGAAATGCGATTCTGTCCCTGCGAATCCTGCATCAGGATCGTCGTCGCGTCCCGACGAGCCAGCTTCTCAAAGTCAGATGATAGACCTGCAAGTTTGAGGGCTGCTTGCCCGCCTTCGACTGTTAGGTCTAGCGTTCCGCCTTGGAAACGAGTTGTTGTCTCGGGACCTTTATCGCGTTCAAAAACTGTATAGTCTATTCCGGCGCGTTCGAGGAGTCGTGCGAGTGTTAGGCCGCAGGGCCCGCCGCCTACAATGGCTATTGGAGCCGGTTTGGAGGGTGCCATTGTGGTGTGGAAGGGTCTTGATGGAGCTTTGTGAATGGAGTGGAGAGCACTGAAGAGGCGTCTGCTTGCTTTATGCATACTCTGCCGGTGAATTTGAAATTCGGAGAACTCTACTTGTGTCTGCTTGTGGTAGAGTCGGAAGAGATATGAAGGGAACTGGACCTTGGGATTGCACTGTGTCTTTATAAGTATTTTCGACGTGCTACTCATGCTCCTCGGCTTTTAAGGCGTTTAAAAATGGGTCTTCAACTGCTAATCTTCTAATCGTCGGTGTTTCATCCCTGATGTTGAGTGCTTCGGGAGCTAGTAATCCCCGCCAGTGACT
The DNA here is from genome assembly GCA_023626355.1 of Penicillium sp. S1602. Lineage (NCBI taxonomy): Eukaryota > Fungi > Ascomycota > Eurotiomycetes > Eurotiales > Aspergillaceae > Penicillium > Penicillium sp. S1602. The sequence continues at coordinate 62,922 of JAMAGW010000012.1, read as the reverse complement.
ATAAAGGGGAATTCTTCGGGGGTTAGAAATACCCGAAATATAGCCCTATTTGCCACATCACTTCCAAGGTATCTTGCAAAGAACCCGTGAAAATGATGCTGGATATGAAAGCTTTTGGCGTCAGAAACGACCGCATTTCCACTGTCATATGCAGCAAGCCGCCGCTCGATCGCCCCAACATTCTGGACCTGGGACAAGCGACTTGCAGTCACGTGCATCGGACGCTACTAGCAACATAGTGGAGCCACGTGATGGGAGCTTTCGACCTGACGCGAGCTGTATTCTGAACACCTGCTACATATCCCCCCGTTCCTGTATCTCTAAAGCCCTACCGGTTGACCCCGATTTCGAATTTCATTGTGGGAGTGTCACCATGACTTTCTTGAATCGGGGTGCCAGAAGCTTCCTCAAAAGCCGGATTTATCACATAGATAGCAGCTCCAGCTGGACCCTGTCAAAAACAGTCTCATTCTCCACTCTACGGCTCATACCGAACATCCACCGCCAATTGCTTCACAACGCTAGGCCACGGGTATGCGTGAAAAGGCAAATATTTCAATGCCTTGCTATGTCGCTATCATCTTCATCACCAACCAGATGGATCGACTCTAAACGTACTCCATCCATGCCCTTCTACCATAATGAAGCCGATGTCATTGAGAAGAACATGCTCGATGACGGCTTTCGGACATGGGGCCTCGTCATCTACAGATGCACTTACAAGAGTGATTCTGACTGGGAAGAGTTCATGCGTCGTTTTCTCTATCATGTGAGGGATACGCTCGAGTATTATGACGGCCTCGACATGCTCGATTCGTTCGTGCCTATTGTGGTGGATGACAAGACGCGGTTTGATGGCAGTACTCCATCTATTGTGCGTGATCATTTCAACCAGTGGGCGCGTACTGCGTGTGAATCCGAGCAAGGCGTTCCGTTGGATCGTGCCCAATGGGCAAAGACGGCACGGTATAAGTTTTGCATCATGGTTGATGAGGAGGCGTTGCAGTCCGTTCTGGACATTCCGCCTGAAGATGTCGAGGCCTATAATAAAACCGGCTTTGTGGTTCTTGTTAAAGGCAAGTGGGGGCCTCAGTTACTGGGTGAAGAGGAATCAGAGGATTCTACCAGTCCGCCGCATGAGAACAATTTCGAACCAGTGCTGGGGTGCACGCTGGAAGACGTGGGCTGGATGAAAGTGTGCTATGATCGGGCTCAGATAGTGGCCTCTGCTTTTTTGAGCGATGGGTTTGAATGGGAGGCAGAGTATAGGCGTCCGCCTGAGATTGCTTTCAACTGCTAATCTGCCTTCTTTTCCTTTTTATGTTTCTTTTCCAGCACCGGGGTGTAATAAAATAAGAAGGCTAATAATTCTAGGAAGTCGCCGATTGCGGGTTTTTCCGTGGTTATTGTGTCATCTGGCAATGGAAAGATGTGCTCCAGCATGTCGGCCTGCAATAGGCACATGTCGAACAGCTTACAGGCGTGGCTGATCCGCAAAACTGGTGGTGGGTCCAGGTCGTGCAGGTCGATGCGCAGGGCTGGGCCACCTTGGCAATCCGGACTGCAACAGGCGCTTACACCGAGGCTCGCACGACACGGCGCACGCTCAAGACGAACGATGCGATCGCTGTGGCCCTGATTGTTCCAAAGCGAAGCCAGCAGGATGAAAATTTATCCTATCAAGGCTTATAAGATTACTATAACCGACTGAGCCTGAAAGGGCAATTACAGGTCCATACACTACACGTTATAAATTCATTCGGTAACGAAAACAGAGCAAAAAAAAATATAACCATATGTCGATCTTGGCCAGTCCTTCTTTTCCGCAGTCTTTTTCAACATTGAAAATAATTACAAGCGAAATTTAGTCTTTGGTGGGCAAAAGAACGAATTTACCGTTCTTAAAAAATAAGCAACCCCATTCGTACCTTGAAGCGCCTTGGTGAAGCCTTCCCTCATATCATCTTTTTCCTTTTGTGGAAGTTCGAAGCCTCGATAGTTAGAGCAGCACCAGCACTCTGTGGTGCAATGGCCTTTACCTTTATTCCTGTTAGACATATGTCTCTTTCGACAACATCCACAGTTGCGACTGCAGCAACCACCGAGATCAGAACATTCCCGAACCAGCTCTTCTCGCATAAACCATGTACTCTTGTCCCGCATCCGATCATAATTTGCCTTCAAAATCCTATCAATCCTAGGTTCCTCCAGAAAAAGTGCATGTTCTTGGCGGTGATACAGCACTTGGAGCTCCCTCAGCTTCTTGCCAGCCATTTCGAGCTCGATATCATTAGACTCTATGTTTGCGGCCTTCTGTAACGCCTTGATCTTATATTTCATCGCTTCCTCGCGCTGTACTGTTTCACGGATCGCGTGCTCGGCGAGAATCACGTTCCTAAGTACCGCGGGGTAATATAAGTGTTGTCCCATATCAATCAATTTTTCCTCATTCACCGAGGGATACCCCATGGTCTAACCCCAATAAATAAGTTAGCTACACAAAGAAGTGGAACAGATTCTGGACAGTTACCTACCGCAATAGTAGAGAGATACCTCTGATTAAGAAGGTAAAGTTGGACGTGAAGCGAATATACAAGATTAGGAAGGCGGATGTGAGCAGTGCATGATGCGATTATGTTTTGACTTTTCAAATTCGACCGCCACCACAACTAGCTACCGAGGCCATTTTAGTGACGGAGCTCAACGCGATAGGATGAACCTCATCAAAAAGCTCTGTGCTATCTCGAATGCTCTCAGCTACTCGATTCTGAGGACTGATGGTTTATAAAGACGAGACATTTAGGAAGACCTTTGGGTGGTCCCTTGCAGCGGTCTGAAACGCCTTTATTATTCTCATCATCGTGTCCAAAGAAACCTGCCGACAAAGAAATGCAAAGTTAGTAAATGGCATCTGTACTTAGACTAACATCTCGCCTTTCGTGATTAGAAAGAATGAAGCTTACCAAAGCACCTTAGTAACCGTGTGGGTATTAATCCGAAGCAGGAACCTCCGTGGAGTGCTGCAATCAATAAGCACCACGCTATGTCCTGACTATTCTCATACACTCCGTCATCTGACTATCTGGCAATGGACCACCCGATGCGAAAAGCTGTAAGAAATGAATAGAGAACATGCCACACGAGTAGCGGGGGGAAGAAAAGGCTGAGTAGAAGGAGTTGAGGGGAAAGGGGAGGTTGAGAGAAAGAAAAGAGTTGAAGCAAGTGAAGGAATCAGGTTGGCATAATCGAGCTCTAGCGTGATTGGCACCCTCTTCCAGTAGTGCATTGGGGATGCCGTACATCGCCTTATGATCCTAGATCTTTGTAGTGATCTCCACGGTGCGTCGTTCAACCCTGAGAGTTTTTTTCTATCTGTTGTTCGGCTGGCTGGTCTTCCTGGGTCCTTTTGCTAGCTTCTTGAATTTCTGGTCGCCCTGAATATCTGGCTGAAGGTCACTTCCACCTCAGGTACCTATGGGTATTACTACCCCGAGAAGTCCTATAGCGAGATTTTGTTAGATTGTTAATATTGATGGCGGAGGGAGGTTCAATGCTGACGTTCGAGGGCGATCAGTTGACCGAGACTTACGGTCTTGATGAAGGCCAGTCCTAGGCCGAGGATGTCTGGCTTCTAGGAATCAGAGCTAGGCATAATGTTGAGTCGTTCCCACGGAAAGCCATAGCATTCCTTGTGGCTGCACACTGTATGAGCAACATCTGCTTCCAGGAAATTGGTCCTTAGGAAGCTGTCGAATATAAAACGGCCATGGCAGAACACGCATCCGGTGGCTAGACTGATACGTGGGCTCTCACGTAGTTTTCATTCCAAAGGACACCCTGTACACGTCTGTTTCCTTAAACAAAAGTTGGTGGTAGACGTTGAAAATGATACCATGGCCTCTAGAGGCTGGCTATCTAAGCCCTCCATCATCGGCGCACGTCTTATACTGGATTTTCGCGCCACTTAGGCACGCCCGCGTACCAAGCAATATGTTTTCAATGATTCGTCTCGGCCCTGGGCAATTGAGGCCTTCATTCGTTAGACATCCAGGCCAATCTTGGTTATTATATGATATAAGGATATGAGGTCTATAATAAATTCTATAAAAGTAATATGCCGATGAGGTTGTTATAAGATGCTTGCGTGAGAAGAGAGGTGCGTGGAAAGGAACTCGGGCCGCTTTACTTATATTCCAGAGCACGGCGTCCTGCAAACCTGGTGCTGTGATTTCATGAACGTGCATTAGTCATCAATATTACCACAGCCTTTGGTTAATAAACACGCACTATATCAATCCCACTATGGAGTAGATTTTTTATTTCGACATGAGTGGGGTCTACTTCCAATTAATACTTTCAAATTCTTTTTATTGGCCTTCGGTGTGAAATTGATCTATTTGCACTAGTGCCTGATTTCATGTGCTCATATGAGAAGTCAATGGTACACCTTTATACCAATTTTATACCGTACTAACATCTTCGTCGTCATTTTGGCTGTATTTGGTGAGGGCATTGTAACCATCTTGACAACTAATACATACTCTAGGTAGACCCTTTCAGTCTACGTGAATATTCAATGAGGTAGGTCAATGGATAGGCCTAGGTTTAGCAGCCTTGGTGTTAAAAGCACAACTTCAATAGACAAGTCATGTACATAATTATGTATGGAGTATGCACGATATATATCACCTCATTTCTAAGCGGAACAGAAGGAAAACCATCTAAACTAATACCTAGACCCGGAATCTAGATCAACAGGTAGCATAATTAATGTCTATAAGCCCTGGTGATCATGTAAACCACATGACTCACTCCAATATTGAAAGTAACGGATCAAACCTCGGACAAGTACGGATATCGTGCACATAGACACAAATTGTGCCGAGATCCACGATCCGCACGTGGACCGTCGATCAGTAAGGCTGAGCATAAAAATGTGCGCGACAACCTCCGACCCACGGATCGCGGATCCTCGAACGGAAATTTTCTTCGACTCGGAGTCGGAGTGCCGTTGTGCCGCTTGCCCCACATTTGATTTTGAGTCACAAGGACGCTGAACGGGCCTCGGTGTTAGCTTCGGTGCTTCGTAAATGCCCGAATGAGGAGATAAGCTTGGATCCAGCAAAAAATGTCTCTGCTTTAAGCAACTACCTGTGCACATGGGGATGAGGGATAGGATAAGCATAACCCTCAAGTCTGTTTGTGCATTAGTCAGGACCGAAGAGGTTACCCGCTTAGGTAATGGTGATCCCTTCAGCTTTATGTGGGACCGTAGAACCGAATGCCTAGGGCTGATTACCTGATCGAATCTTATTATTACTTATCTCTTCGGTATACTTCCATCCTCATACTCTTGAGCTGATTATCTGTATTAGGAAATTGATCGTTATCCACGGTGTTATACTGGTGCACCCAAACTTCCCAACCTCACAGCTCCACGATGACATGCTCTACGAAGTGTACTATTTGTAGATCATAATCCATCCCATCCATGTTTACTCATTCTCGGTCATCAGGACTAGTTGACCGAACGGCGGTGGTTGATGTCATGACCTGTCAAGAAGTGGGTCGGGGTTCGGAAACAATCGACAGTAAACGCCGAGTGACGAGCCGCACGATTGCGGCGCCGAAAAACCGGGACGTCAGTGGCACCGGATATACCAGGAAATCTTGTGGCTGCATCTGGGCTTGCCGATGGGATTTTCGGCCTGATGTTTAGATCAGAGGATGATAACCATAATGCGAAGTTTCCCAAATGGGTGTGGCCTTTCTAATGTGAGAATGCAATATGTGCCAAAAGGGCGGGTTTCATGAATCATAAACCCAATGGTTCAATTATATAATATTGTTTTTACCTAGTGGGGGGAAGGGAGAGTACGAGCAGTTTCGTATTTGGTTGGCTAGCAGAAATAAAGTATAAGATTATTCTTTTATTTGCTACGTGGTTCTCCCTTACATAGGCTGCCTAATACTGGAGTGGAGACAACTTTGGGAGAAAGCGGACGAAATGGAAGGAAAAAAGGAAATATAGCGCGCGGGCTCTAATCCGATTAGGAAATTGGGCTGAAAATGGAATCCACCGCGAGACAGCAATCCACTGCGAACCATGATTTGCGATCGCCGTTGATTATTTTCTGGGCGGTCACTCAGCCAAGCCTCAAGTCTTGGCTGAATGGCGATAATTAGGCATTCCATGGTGAGACACGTCGGTTATAGAATGTCAAGCGCAGCTTGGCAGGCAAGTCGTAGCGAGCTACACCGTAGAATGATGAATTCATTATGTATTTCTACATCATCCCTCTCGCCCCTCTCTGCGCCCTGCAAGGAGCACGACGTGGCTCGAGGGAGACAAGGCAGACAGGTAGGAATAGCCAAGATCGGCCAGAATGACAGGGGGATAGAGGGGAGGATTGTGACTGGTTCCCGCGCAAGTCACAGCCCCCCTAACTGCCAATAATTGTTAGGCATCTTTGTTTCCTGGGGAATGCTGTCCTTTCACAGCCGCATGGGTCATACAGATACGGAGTCATGGTCCGTGTGGTGTATAGTGGCTGTATTGAGTAAATGGCGTATTCCCCAAATTGGTCATATTGATTGATAGATTAGAGCTTGGAGCACCCTTGGAAAAGATTGTCAATAAGGTGTGATTACTGATGGGTGATTGTAAATCACGCCCAAGAAATGTATTGAAGTCATGACCGGGATTAACAGTGTCCGCGGTGTTAAAACTGTCCGCGGTCGTTCCGTGGACCGGAGCTGAAGTATTGGTCATCCGAGAGTGGGTCCAGGGTCTTGAATGGGTATTGCGGGAAGAGAGGAAAAATTTGCGAGACGGACTTAACCGATGAGTCAGTTGGATCCGTCTTAACTGCGAGATAGCTCAATTCCCTTACAATTGCAATTAATGGAAAACCAATGAGAGAAAAAAAGTATAGTCATGATGAGTGTTAATTGACTCAAGGTAGCGGTGTAGGCAGAGAGTATCTGAGCATCTGAGCACCTGCATGGCACCTGGGCATGTAATTCGTAATCCGTTGACAAAACAAAAGAAAATCCCCGCTGAATAATGCTCGGCCTCGGATCCACTCGCGCATAAACATGAGTGGGGGCTCTCCGATCGGGTCCCGGACTTAGCAAAACGGATACACGGGAGAGCGAGGGAAAAAAAAATATAAGCAGATTGGATTTTAAAAAGTCACTCCGTCCCCAGCGGAAAGAAAAAAAAAAACACAACTGATCTACATATAACATCAACGTGAAAAATCAACCTTACTCCAGATTTTTACTCAGGGTTTCCCACTATCGACCACTATCAGCCTATCTACGCATCCTTATCCACATCACAACGGATCTGATTTACGTGATTGTCATTTTAACCTGCACTACCACACCGCCTGATCCAATCATCGCCTGTGACTGGATGAACACACGATTGAGTCACTACCTTGGCAGAAAGAGTCATACCCTTCATAGCTCTAAATAGTTCTGCTGCCCACCATGACTTCTACCCCAACCAACCCTACCAAGAATACTTCCTTTGCCTCTGCCGCCTCCCCCTACTTCACATCTCTCTTCCGCCGCCGCCAACAAAAGAAGATGAGCATTACTCAAACATACTACCTCGCTCATACCGCCCGCAAGAAGCTCACTCGTGAAGCTTCCCGGGCGGATCACGACCTCCGATTGTTGGTCGGCCACGCCAACCTCCTCGACTCTCTTATGCTGGACCTTGCCGACGCCGAGCGGGAACAAGAACGGTGGTTCAACCAGACCGTCAGCGGTGCCGCCAAGGCTCAAGAAGAGTCTCGACACATTCAATGGGCCTCGACCGTGGTCGAAGAACCCGAGGAGGATTGGGAAGCGGAAGATGCCTCGGACCTGGATTCCGACCTCAGTGACAGCGATGAAGACGACTCTGACTTCGAGGAGGCCGGCTTTGCCATTAATGTTCCCGTCCGTAGCCGCACACCTACTCCCGTCGCTCCCATTGAGCCCACGCCCATGGAGGATGAGGACGACGACACAGACAGCGACTTTGAATACGACGAGGATGAGGACCTGGATGAGCTCAGCTTGACTCGGTCGCCTTCGCGCCAGTCTCCACCGGAGCTCCTCGCGGACTCGGATGGCGAGTCCGAAGAAGAGGTCCTCCCCCCTTCCCCGCCTCAACCTACCTTGGGGGCATTCGATGAGAAGGGGGCCAACACCACTGCGATCCCGCTGGCGGGTGACGACCAGCCCCATCTGTTCGAGACAGGGTATTATGTTTCACAAGATCAGACTATTATTGAGGCATACTGATTCGGTTTCGGTTTTGCCATGTCTTCTTTCTTGTATACCATATGCCTTGATTTCTGTGATACCCTGATGCTTGTTCATGACGACCGGGCTGGCCATTTGAAGCGATGATCTATTTATTTACCATTTACGGCGTTTGGATTTTATACGGTCGCATTTACACATCTCATCTCTGCTACCATGGGTAGCCTCATGTCTCCCATTTCTTTTACTTTTACTTTTTTCTTTTTTTTCTTTTTCTTTTTTTCCTTTGGCATGAATTGTGGACCATTGGGCAGCTCTCCCTAAAGGTCGAGACTACCCAAGTGGGGGACAGGAAACAAAAATTGTGATCCCGACCGGATGTACATAGACGGGGTAATCCTCCGTACACAAATCCAACATATTCAATATGGACTTATCTCTCCTAGTAATTCCAACGTAAGAAGCCTGAATTGTATACATTGAACTCCACTTGTACCAACCACACTGGCTACACGGTGCATGTGACTCGTCGATCGGCCTGAGCGCAGCCTCACCGCTGGACAGATCACCGCCAAGGAACGATAGTCTCCGATCAGCGCGGCTAAGACGGCATAGTCGGTCCGCTACGGCTACTAGTGTCGTGAAGGGTTTGTCTAGGGCAAATTATTGGTGGGGTCCATGCAGGACCGTTCTGTCGTACTCGTTTTCCCATGATTTACTGCTAGGAGTAGAATCAAATCGAGGGGAAGTACGGAGTTTACAACGACCTGTCAGATTGGCATCAATAATCCATCTAATCTACGGAATATTGTCTATCTACAAAAACTAAAAACCCGGAAAGAATAGGGCCCCGCACAGACTTACAGGAGAGATCCGGGATCTGCATACTTATTTTTCAGGCCTCGTTAGGGTTCCTTATCTGGCGTTCTTTTCCAGTTAGCGTGTCCCGTGGCCCTCCTTAACACTGTGCCGCCGAAGTTCTTACTCACTTCGGTGGGGTATTTGACTCAGATCACCGGACTACGTGCATTTTGCTTGCATTCCGCTATACCCGCATGGGTTCGGGTGTTTTCTTACCCCATGGAGATGGGTTAAGGATGAGTACCACCTGGGCGCCTGCACCTGGGCGTTTTCGTAGATTTATTTGGCTGCTTTCCCCAAGGTTGTAAACGTACTGTATACTGTATTCTGTACTACGCCGGCTTTCTTGCCTATCAAGGTTACCTACTCGTTAAGTTTAAACCTTGGAATTGAACTATATTTTCTATGGCATGTCAACGGGCCAATTGTGTCAATGGGACTTAACATGAAGAGCTACCTGTGGAGAGCAGATCAAAGTACCTAGCTTTGACAGCTTCAAGGCTAGCCATAGCTCCAGATGCACAGTGCTAATGAATTCCTGTAACCCTACGATGTATTTCCCAATCACATGCGCTCGAGTTCATGTTTACCTTGACGCCTAAGGCACGAAAATGCAATCGATAAGTGTTCACCGCCTACCACATCGGGGCCATGCCCCTCGCTGCAAGCGTCACTTCCATACTCTTTCCATCCTAGGAGCTTACCCGAAACACATACCTCGTGCCTGAGATGCAGCTCATTCTCATTCCTCATCCCCCTGACAGGTTTCCCCGCATCATATGACCTGACCCCAAGATCTCCAACCGTGCTCAAGCGAGACATACCACTCCATTCAAACCGATCCCTATCGATCTGATCACCCGATACCAAATAAAGGGCGACAAAAGAAAAGCTTAAATTCCAGGAAACAAGAAACAGACCACTCAACCAACCACCTGGTTCTTACCCGAGATTATTATCCACCTGGATTACCGGACCGGTTCCCAACTCGTCCATAGAAGCCGACCTATTATCCCCCCTCCCCCCGGCACAATGTCGGCCCCTCCATCACCGAAGCCCTCCTTTGAGTCCGATGACCGTCCCGGTTCTAGGGCAAGCATGGCCCATTCGTCGGTCACCCAGAGTCCTGGCGGAATCTCATTCGAAGAGAAGCCGCGGGCGCGCAGTCCGCGTCGGAAATCGATACAATTTAACGTTGGCGCGGCGGAAGCGCAACTTCCTTCTCGATCGTTGAGTTTCAAGGATAAGCGACGATCGCAAGGCGATAGCGCGCCGATCAGAGATGTCGAAGTGGAGAGGGAGCAGAGGCCGTTGTCTGTTAGTCGCGGTTTATCTCCACCGCCGCCGAAGTATGTTTTCAATGATTCCAAATCTTTTCTTATCTTTCCTTTCCATCATTCTTTGATCTTTTCCCAGTTTATCCTGTCGGGCGGCATTGAGCGTGTAAGCTAATTCTTCATGAACAGGACTTATGAGCGCGGTGTCTCGTTTGATACCTTTGACAATCGGGATGCGGCGGATTTCTCTTTGACTATGAATTACAAGCATAAGGGGTACCAGAGTACACGGCGGAGTCGGACGTTTTTGTGCGGGACCGATCAGAATGATTATTCTGAGTTTGCGCTAGAATGGCTTCTAGATGAGCTTGTTGATGATGGAGATGAGATTGTTTGTCTCCGTGCTGTGGAGAAGGATTCGCGCATGGCGAGTGATGCGGCGATTGAAGCGAGAAAGTACCACCAGGAAGCAGAGCGACTGTTCGAGCAAGTTATACAGAAGAACAGTCAGGATGAGAAGGCGATCAGTCTGGTTTTGGAGCTGGCTGTGGGTAAAGTGGAAGATATCATCCAGAGGATGGTGAGTTCTGATTCCAGTACTGCTTTCTGACAAATCTAACATGACCCAGATCCGCATATATGAGCCTGCCATGCTGGTTGTCGGAACTCGTGGTCGCAACTTGAAGGGTGTTCACAGTCTACTTCCCGGATCCGTGTCCAAGTACTGTCTCCAGCAATCGCCCATCCCGGTGATTGTTGTGCGTCCATCACCAAAGCGCGAGAAGAAAAAAAAGAAACGCCGTGCAGACCCCACCCGTCGGAGCTATAACCATATCTTGGAAATGAGCGAGCAGCGAGGTGGCCGCATCTTCGATACTAGCTCCAGCACGGAGAGCAGCGCCTCGAGGCTACCTGATGAGGAGGCTGCTGTTGCAGAGGCACTAGGTCTTCCTGCGACTTATTCGCACGGTAACTCGCGGAGCTCTCTGTCCGTCTCTGACCGTAGCAGTCTGAGCCACGAAGAACTCGACACACCGCCGGTTCCATATTCTCTGGACTCCGTCATTATGAAGAGCCCACTGAACGGAAGTCCCGCTAGCTCGGAGGAGAGTGTTGTCGCTACCGAAGAGATGAAGAGATCGCCCTCACCTTATCCAAGAGGTGAAACACCTTCTCCTGGCCCTGATCAGGAGCAGAGTTCAAGTTCATCAGATGAAACACCTTCAGCAGAGACAGAGAAAGAGTTCCCAATAACCGAGCCTACACCCGGTGAATCGTCAGAGTTCAATCCTCGAGTCTCAATCCCTGTCATTGAAGTGTCTGACAATCACGAACCGGAGACTCCACCACCAACCACTGAGTAAACCGCAATCACTCATACATCAACCCACCATATTTATCCCATTCTCTGTCTGTCTTATTCTCAGAAGCATTCGGCATACTTTCATCCATGCAAAGCAACTTGAACTAAAATGTGCATTGTGTACAATGTGCCAGGTCCATAATATTCCGACCTGATTATACCCTTCAGCGTGCAAATACCCATTTCTGGCCTTTTCTGTCCTGTTCTGTTTCTGCTCTACATACACCTACTCATCTCCTATCCTTATTCGTTCATAGCCATCAATATCATACCCATTAGAGTACATGGCAAAAGTCCCAGTCTGACTACATAGCAATAAATTCATCTGTACGTCTTGATAAAAGATATTGTTGAATTTTGAAGAAAAAAACTTGGTATTAATCACATGGTATAGAAGAGAAGAAAATCCAAACATCAAGAACTAGCCACTTCCCCATCCATACGGATCTACCTACCAAAGCCAGAGTAACTAGAGAGAACCAGAATACAGGACATCCAGTAACTACTCTAGTCAGATCTCTTAACCCTAACTTCCATTCCTTACTGATACCAAGCAAAAAGAACAAGGAAAGAAGGGATAGTGGAAAGATGTGAAAATTGTACACTATGAAGAGGTTCGAATTCGCACCTGAAAGAGGAAAAAGAGAAAAAACCGACCCAGTCGGAACATGCAAGGTGAGATTTGAATCGAGACTGCGGGGTGCTTTTATAGCTGCCACGCAGATGGAGAGCAAAGGGAAACATGAGCATGAAGAGCATAAGGGTCTCATTCAGAAAAGGGGGAGGAAAATGGAAATCGATAAGGGAAATCTTTTGTTGTGCCAAGTGAAAAAGAAAATGGAAAACGTTGATCATTACTCCTAAGGAATCTATGCTGCGTTCTCGCCATCCTTCGATGGGGTTTTTGAGGGTCGGCGCTCGGCCGCGGGCTGCGACTTGGTAAGGACGGGGGAGGTGTGGGCGGATGGAGGCGAAGTGGCCAGGTTGTCCTTGTCTTCCAGGGCGGCGAGGGCACTGAAAGCGTTGATGGAAGAGGCGGCTTCCTTGTCCTCCTTCTTGCCGGCAGGAGGAGTACCAGTACGGCTGCTAGCAGCACTGTCATCACTGCCGCGAACGAGGTTGCCACCCGGGCCCAGGTTCTTACGGCCGCTGCTGCTTCGGGAGCCGAGCATGCTCGACGGGCCGAAGGACATGGGCTGGTTGGGGTTGCGAGAAGTACGCAGACGGCGCAGGTCGTCACTGCCAACCTTGCTGGAGGCGTAGTCGGGAGGGGGAGCTTGTTGGCCGTATCCGAAGCCGCGGGCATCACCGCGACCCATCTGGGGACGACCGCCACCGCCACCGCGGTTGGCCTGCTGGCGCATCTTCTCTTGCTCAGCGGCTTGCTGGGCGCGAGCAGCCTGAGTTTTAGTTAGTATCGGGCATCTAATGAAAATGATAACACTGCAGTATAACGTACCTCCTCACGAATCTGCTGGATGGTCTTAGGACCCTTGTCGGCGTCCTTGGAGTTCCAGCGCTTAGCACGCAAATCAATAATATCCTGGTAATACTAGTTAGCTTGATTCCATGTGTAACATAAACAGATGAGCGAAGACATACCATAAGCATGAAACGCAGACGGCTGGGCAGGTTGGGTGTCTCAACCATGAGGTTAATGCGAGCGAAGTAAGCATCCATCATGGCAGGGCCCTTCTCAGAGGCATCCAGGCTGGCACCGATGGTGCGCAGGAGACTGGTCAAGCTCTCCACCTCAGCCTCATCAGGCATACCCTCGTAATCAACAAGCTTCTTCACACACTCGTGCATGATACGCTCAGTCAACATGCCAAGCTTGTACAGCTCACCAATGAACTTCACGAGACCAAGACCACGACGCTTGGCCGCTGCAGCAATGTAGTATTCATCAGACAGCATCTGAGCCTCCTCTGAGGAACCCTCGGGTTTCTCAGGCAGGTTGACCTTCCAACCACGCTCGAACTCCTCTTGACAGCGGTTGAGCAGGTACTTGCGGAAGAGACTGCCACCAGCAACAACGTTGCCGTTCTTATCACGAATGTTTTCATCCTTGATATCGGCACTCATGCTCTCGAGCATGGCCTTGGCGAACTTGGCGTACATAGGAGCCCAGTGAGCTTCATCAGTAGCCTTCTCGAATGTGAGCTGGATGACTTGACGGAGAGTGCGGCCATCAGATTCGTCCTTAGACTGTGAAACAATGTCGAGAATCTGGACGGAGATACGATCGAAGTTCTCGGGGGTCATCTTGTTGAGAGCAGACTTGACCTTGCGCTGCACAACATCGGGAGCCATGTAACCTGCCTGACCTCCAGGAGTGGGGCCAGCGGTAGCCTGTCCAACACTACGAGGCTTCCATCCGGTAGCAGAGGTTTGAATGGCCTCCAGCTTCATACCAGCAGTAAGAGGCATAGACTTGTCGTTCTCTCCTTCCCTCTTGGGCTTACCACCACGCTTGCTATCCGCGCGGACGCCCTTGCTAGAACCACCACGACCACCAGGGGACATGGGCATGGAACTGGAGTGCTGGCGGATCATGTTAGCACCCATGCCGCTGCCCATACGAGGAGGGAATTGTTGGAATTGACGGCCAGTAGTGTTGACGGGCATGCCACCGCGACCACCAGGGTTGATCACGCCAGATCCCATTTGGAATCCCTGGTTGCTGGCGTTGCGAGAAGGTTGACGGCTGCTCATAGGAGTGCGAGCGGACTGAGTAGGGTCGCCAACGGTCTCCCGGATACGGCTGTCCCAGTCGACAGACGGCTTGTCCTTGTAGGCAGCCTGGAACTGGAGCAGGAAATCACGCTCATAGTGGAATCGGCGGCTATCCGAGTTCAAGGCAAGGTTGGGGCCCGTGACAGAGGATGGGTAGACAACCTTGGCCAGGTCTTCGAGGAACTTGGCATTCTGCAAAGACTTCATGGCAGCGCTGGGCTCGGTAGGCTCGGTAGGCTTGGGAGTATCCAGCTTCAGGCCGGCAGGCTTCTTGGCAGTAGCACTGGCGGGCTTACCAGGAGGTCCCATGGACATGTCAGACGAAACAGGAGTAGCGGCACCGCTGTCAGCAGGGGTCGACGACTCGGTAGCGGCCAAACCACCCTTCTTAAGGGAGGCAAAGAGGTCATCACTGCTAGCAGCCTCACCCTTGGCGCGGGCATTCTCACGAGCAAGCTCGCGCTCCTCAGCCTCAGCCTCAGCCTTCTTCATGTTGGCCTCGTAGGCCTCACGATCCTCACGTTCCTTACGCTCGTCAGCCTCCTTCTTCTCCTGCTTCTTGCGGTAGTAATCCTCCTCAGCAGCACGCTCCTTAGCCTCAATCTCAGCCAACTCACGCTCAATGGCGTCGAAGTCGGGCTCGTCATCATCCGCAGGAGGAGCAGGGGCGGGCGCCTTCTTGGGCTCCTCGGCAGCAGGAGCAGGAGCTTCAGTAGCAGGAACAGCAGCGGCAGCGGCAGCAGCAGCAGCGGGAGCAGCCTTGTCCTTCAAGCTCAAGTCTTGCAGGGCAGCGGCAGCGGAATCGGCGTCAGCGGTCTTCTTCTCCTCCTCGACCTTCTTGGGCTCCTCGGTGGCCTTGCGAGTGGCCTCCTCGGCCTGACGCTTCTGAGCGGCCTCATCCTCCTGGATCTTCTGGCGAACAGCATCCTTCAGTTCCTGCTTCTTCTCCTCATCAGTCTTGGCACCAGCCTTGCTGTCCGTGCGAGCGTGGTCAGAGGCGCTGGCAGTCCGGGGTGGTGGGGTTGCTGTAGGAGTGGCAACCTTCACTGGAGAAGGAGTAGCACGAGCGGGGGAAGCAGGGGAACCGAAAGCCTTCACAACACCACTATTGGGGTCCTTGATGACAATAGGGCTCTTCTTGGCGGAAGGAATGATAAAGTTAGGCTTCGCAGGAGCGGGGCTGTTAGAAGATCTGCTGCCAGTGTGAGTGTGAGCAGTAGCCGGAGCACCAGCAGGCGCCGGCTGACCGAGGCTCGAGCCAGGTCGGTCAGTAGACATTTGAGAAGGAGTGCGCGAGAGAGGAGTAGACTGCTGTGGGGGTTGAACAGGGTACTGGCCCTGCATATAGCCGGGAGCCTGGGGGTTGTAGGGCATGCCAGGACGGGGTTGGGGCGACGGAGGAGTCATGTATTGCATCTGTCCTCCCATACCGTAGGCGGGATTATAGTAACCATAGTTGGGGTCGTAAGGAGGGTAGCCCTGTCCATTTTTACATAATGTTAGATAACGTTCAAAATTGCCACTTTGAGGTGCGAGATCCAGAGGGGTTGGGAGAGGACTCGGGATGGCCTCTCTCCCTCCCCGAATGTTTTTGGAAATGCCACGCCGGGCGGAATGTTTAAATTGACGAAAGGGTGGGTTTCTCACAGTTTGGGGGCCCATGTGCTGTCCATAGCCGTAGGGCTGGGGCGGCATCTGTGGGTGGGCCATTGGGACCTGGTTCATCTGGGGAGTGGTGGGGTGGGCGTTAGCCAGCGCCGGGCTGCGGCTGGCTTGATGCGGCGAGTTCGGGAAGGGGGCCGCGAGGGGACGACCTTGGTTGGGGCCATGGAACTGAGGGCCCATGTTGGGACCACCGCGGGGTGCGTTGTGAGGTTGGCGGTAGCTGGGGCCAGGCGAGTAGGGCATCTGTCCCTGGTATCCGGACTGAGAGTATCCACGACCGCGGCCACCCTGAGGGTAGCCACCGCGTCCAGGACCACCACCCATGTGGTTGCTCATATCACTGTGGGTGGACTGAGAGGATTCGCGACGCAAATGTTGGGGACCGGGGCCGAGAGGAGCCTGTAAAGTTGGGCGCAATTATGTAAGTGACTGGGTTAGAACGTGGGGGATTTCGGGATAGGGAAGAAGAAGCAATGATCGCATCCACGTTTTCATGCGCATCGCATGCACCAAAATTTTTTGTCCTTTTTTCTCTCTCTCCGTGTCTCAACCCTGGGGAAATAGTCATGGACTAAAAAGGAGGTATCTAAACTTACGTTGTTATCACCAGTCTCACCGAAGCTTCCAAAGTTGGGGACGTTCCCTTGTGCCTGGTAAGTGGATGGGGGACGACCACCGCTGGAGGCGGGCTGTGGGATGGGAGACGGGGAGGTCTGCGGTGAGGTCACACGCGGGTTTGTCGATGGGGCACCCAGGCCAGACTGCGACTGGTTGGAAGCGAGAACGGCAGGATTGCCCATGTTGGGAGAGCTCTGCTGATTGGCGAAACCGAACTGAAGGCTGTTGGGACGGCTAGCAGGGCCGCCGTTGGGCATGTATCCGGAGGTGCCGGCAGAGGTGATGGTCACCGAAGGCTTTCGGGAGTGATCACCTTGAGAAGCAGGAGCCGTTGGGGCGCCATTGACGATGGTCACACCCGAGGCAGCCTGCTGAGCGGGTTGGGTTTGCATGGGTTTGCCGTTCACAGGAGATACGGAAGTCGACTTCCCATGTTGCGCAGAGCCACCCACAGTGACGGGAGCGGCGGACGAGTCCGTCGCAGACTTCTTTGTAGCGTTGGCGTAGGACTTAGCTGGCGCCGGGGCAGTCGCAGCCAGGGGGGTTGCGGCGGGCTTGGGAGAGGTGGTAGCGGTGCTCTGTCCTTGTTGAACGCCCGACTGAGAAGGGATCGAGCTCATTAGACAGGTTGGTGGTCACGTTAGATCACGCGATGAGGTCGAAAGGGAGAACTCGTAGGGAAGGTGACGGTGATGTCAAGGTGTGAAAGAGGCTTC
Source organism: Penicillium sp. S1602 (assembly GCA_023626355.1). Taxonomy (NCBI): domain Eukaryota; kingdom Fungi; phylum Ascomycota; class Eurotiomycetes; order Eurotiales; family Aspergillaceae; genus Penicillium; species Penicillium sp. S1602. Next base: position 45,424 of record JAMAGW010000012.1, on the reverse strand, counting down.
GTCAAGGCCGCATCCAAACCTGGGGCGAACGTATTAAGATTTGTTTTCAAAAAGAAAAAAAAGTCAAATCAACCGAGTGAAATGACGACCACAAAAGAACGCAGCTTAAAAAAACAAAGCAACGTGTGGTCCACAAGGGTTGGGTTTGGATTGTTCAACACAAATTGTGTGGGTGTGGGAAGGAGAAAAAATCCAAAAGGAAAAAAGTTGTTTCGGTGGGAAAAAAAATTATGTGGTTCGGGTTTGTGGACGAACACAAACCTCTTTGAATCTCAACTCACCTGTTGAAAGAGAAGAAAAAGAAGATGAAGGATTCACAGGAGAACCCCTTCGAGGAATACAAGGAGAAAAAAAGAGGAAAGAATATGGAGGGGAAGTTATTATGCGCATCTACAAACTCCGCCACCATGACATCTGCGATGTAATCTATAGCCCTGGCCCCATACAGAAGTACGATTCGATATTCATATTCATTACTTTTATTCATTTAACTTCATAATTAATGACTACCGGTGGATATACATCATCGTAAAGCGTGACAACAATACTAAGAAAATGTCAAACAATGAAGTGGATCTCTAACAGTACTGATACACTCCGTAGATAGGGCCCCTCGCCACTGGACTTACTGGACTTAACCGGACATGAGGCTATAGCGATACTAACCGAAATAGGTCATTTTGTGACACGGATGTTTTTGAGTCATAGTCTTTGTCATAGATGACTCCTAGGGATAATCTATCGAAGGGATAGATGCATTCCTGGGATCGACTTTCATCCCGACTTCCGCACCTTGCAGCTGCGTAACCTTTTCCTCCACCTGCAGGCCTAATTCTTCCGACTGGATTGGCTCGGCCATGCTCTCCACCCTCGGCTATTAGATTCGATGTGTTTACGGAACGTGTGGGGAAGATCAAAAGAAAATGGGAGGTTTCGCAGGAGCCTCCGAGCTTTTCATTAAAAGCAAAGCCGTATAGATAATACCATTCCCATGAAGGGATCCATTCATACGAGCAAAAAAAGAACAAAGAACCCACCATCTATGTCCGAACTTTCTACCTGGAATGTTGAAGCTTTTGCACCAGGCTTTACACCAGTAAGTGTCAGTTGCGATCAATTGTATCGGTCATATCCGGTGGTTCGGGACGTATAGTCCGAGGAACCTGACGAATCGTTGTCGGGACCCAGCCAGCCGGAGGTCCATTTACCACTGGTGCGACGGGTTGCGCGAGAGCCGCGCGACCCCAGATCCTCATCATCGACAACGTCAAAGGAGTTGTCACTTTTGTTCTTTCGCAGCGGGGCACCATATGCGAGATCGTCATTCTCAACATCATCACGCTGGATCGCTTGCTCCTCCCGGGCCAACGTCGACCGCAGATAATCCAGGACCTCCCGCTGGTGGGAAATGTACTGCGCCTTGTCAACGCCGGTCATGGATTGGATCTGGCGCTGAAGCAGAGTGCCACTGGCTGAGAGTTCCTCCTGGTGGGCCTCACGCGATTTGCCAGGAGATGTCACTGACCCAAGTGCAGAGCTGAGGGCGGAATACCAATCTCCTGTGTTTGTGGCTGCTGCCGCAGTGGGGAGGTTGAACCGCGACAGGAGGGACTGCGCGTATGCGGCTGGTCCTGATGGGGGCGGTGGAGCTTCCTGCTGTGGGGGAAGACCTAGCACCTTTGTCCGGATCAGATCCATAGCCTGGTAGAAGTATTGCAGGCCGAGTGCCTTGGCTCGCTCATGGCCGCGACCGATAAGCTCCTCAATTTCGTGCTCGTGGTGGGTCAGGAATGGATCAACGTAATCTTGGTAGAGAAGACGGGCGCCTTGAGTCTGCGGGAGGACGAGATAACACATGAAGAACAGTCGGATCCAGCTGTAGAATGGGAACCTGCGGTTTGTAAGCGGATGAAGCTACAGGAGACTGATGCCAGAGCATACCATCCAATAATGAAGACTGTCCAAGATTCTGCCAGCAGAATCACAGAGAGAACCACCCAATACATCAGCCATGGTGCAAGTTGTGAGGGATCAGAGGAGCGGAGAGCTTTGTAGGATGCAAAAACGGGGAAGAGGATGGTAATTACGGAGCTATCGGACAGATTAGCAACTTCATTAAAATTTACAGCCTCATGAGCTCCTGGACTCATACTTACGACAACAAGTCCGCAAAGATTCCAAACATGGTGGCGTGTAAGCTTCCGGGCGATCAAAAGTCACGAGGGGTCGATAAGCGGAGTTCAATTAAGTAGCTTTCCCCTCCAACCACTGGCTGAAGGGCTATAAGCAAGAAAGCAAACTTAACCTGGTGTATAGGAGATCCAAACCCTCCCTGAGCCGAAAGAGCAATAATCAAAGGAAAAGAGGCGTGTGGAGTGAGTGAGATGAAAGGAGAGAAAAAAAAGTGTCCACTACGTAGGCATCCATATCAGCTGAAGCATGACCCGCAACGGCTAAAAAAGTCAACGGTTCGTTTTGACGTCACGAACCAAACATGGGACCTAAGAGCTCAGGAACTCCGTTACTACTGATACCAGATTTCCCTATAAGTAAATTCTTTTATGATCAATTTCCCATTATCTTGTACCGCTTGGCTTCCCCTCATGTGTTCTCCCTGAGATCTAGAAATCGACCAGTGGATAACCGATCGGCCCAATCATCCGATGCCCAAGGTTTTGGATGACTACCGAGCAAGGGGCGCTCTTCCCCCGCTATATCTCACAACCACCTTCACCGCGTCTTCAAATCGTGGAGTTAACTTGCAGTACGACCTGCACCCTGGATCTGATCTCCCCCAATCCCTGCAACTCAGCTGCGGCACCTCGGCAACTCGGCCATGTGTATCGCCTTGATCTCCACTGCCCACCCGGACTATTCATTGATCGTCATCGATAATAGAGATGTACGTTGGCCCACTGAAGCGATGTCATGCATGCTGACTAGGTTCAGGAGTTTCTCCACCGGCCGACTTCAGAGCCAAACTGGTGGCCAGAGCCTTTCTCGAATGTGCTTGGATCACGCGACCTAGCACGGTCAACCCACGGCACGTGGATGGGAGTGACAAAAGAAGGAAAACTGGCTGTCCTCACCAATTACCGCGAAGACAAAGCATGTCAAGCCATCGGTCAATATAGTCGTGGTGTCATTGTGAATAACTGGTTGACCAGCCCGCCGAACGAGCGACATACTACTCACAGCTTTGTGCAGTCCATGGTAGCCAGCGAAGAGGCGAAACAAGTGGGCGGATTCAGCCTGGTATGTGGCTACATAAATGAACCGTTGGCCATTGTCTCCAACCGTTCTTCCGACATGGACCAGATCGCCTGGGTCGCGGCAGAAAAGAACCAAACAAGAGGACTGAGCAATACGGCCTTTAATGACCGATCATGGCCGAAGATCATTAATGGTGAAAAGCTCATGGACTCTGCGATTCAATCTCATGCTCAAGCTCAAGAGGACGAGGACGCTCTGATCGAACGTCTACTCCAGGTGCTCAGCACCGATACTTTACCTCGATTACCAGGAGACGAGGCCAATAGCATTGACGCTTACATTCAGCACCTACGGAAGAGTATCTTTGTTCCCGTCATTGGAACAAAAGACGATATCAACCGAGTCGCAGAAGAGACTGCCGCAGCGCAGGTCGAAGACGAAGTAAACAAGCCACCAGCCAACGGAGCACTAGGGCCAGACTACAGTAGCGGACCATATGGAACTCAGAAACAGACTGTTCTCCTCGCCCAACGTGACGGGCGGGTACGATATTTCGAGCGGACATTATGGGACAAGAATGTGAGGGCCGTACCCACTGGACAAGGCGATCGGTCTTTCGAGTTTCATATCGAGCAATAGTGCGTGTCATGATTCGAATTGACTCGTAGATTGACTGTGCTACGATATGACGATATTGCATGGTAAAGGGGGTGAAGATATTCACACCGAGGTTGACTTTTGCCATGTTTGAATATTTTCCCTGTTTTTATTCTAACTGGGATCATATCTCAATTTACATATATTATTGAAACGAGTCTATTGTGTTTTATGTTAGCATAGGCTAAAGCGATCATGTTACGGAGGAGAAGCTCCGCCGTGTTTCATCTTGAGCGCCGCTCATCTACTTGGGGCTGTTCAGTTCGGCCAACACCCCAACACGGAATGGTCAAGCCCACTCTTGTCCCGGAAAAATTTATGATGCTGGTTTGGCTTGATTTTCCACCCATACATATCGCTTCCGATCGCGCGCCGTAGAATGACCGAAATGACCCTGAACCCCTGTGGACCCTATTGTCAAATTCCACCCCACTCTGCGAAGCCTCGCCTAAGTCTTTCAATTCCTTTCTGCCTCGATAGAAACTGACATTACCAGGGAAATTAGATTAAACTATGGTCAGCAAACCCTTTCGGGCCGTTCGTGCTAGATTCTATGGCTTTAATCTCATTCCAGAGCGCTTCTAGCTCAGACATTGGATCCCTCGTCCCGCAGGAAATATACAGGTCTACTTTACGGGTCAATCTCCGTCGGAACACCTACCGTGACGAGTATGTGGATGGATTCGGTGAGTCCTGTCAGAGCAGTGGTCTCGAACGTTGAATCCACTTGTATCAGATGTTGTGGTAGTCTAGGCCGAGTCCAATAGAAAGCCTTGATTGATGCCCCTGACATGAAGGTTAACGGGTATATAACATGGCCCAGTGCACATACTTGATTCAGCTTTTGTTTCTTGTTGTATACATTCTTTTCTCTTCAATATCGAGACTGGTTCTTGATCTGTCATTCTTTTGCTATTCATTCTTTCGTTGACAAGCTCAACTGTCATTCTCTACTTTTTTTCTCGATCAAAATGAGACTTACAAACTTGGTTCTGGCCGCCAGCGCCGCTGGTCTGGCTTCTGCGTACCCTCGCTCAAGGGAGGTTGTTCCCAAGCGCAGCGCCGATGTGAAGAAGCGCTCTTCCGGCTTCACTTGTATGTTGGATATACACAGGGCTAGAGGAAATCATTAACTGATAACATGTAGGGGTTGGTGTCAATGAGTCTGGTGCGGAGTTTGGTTCCGCTATTCCTGGAACCTTGGGTACGGACTATATCTGGCCCACCACATCCAAGATCCAGGTCCTGCGGGATGCTGGTATGAACATCTTCCGCGTTCCCTTCCTGATGGAGCGTCTGGTGCCCGACAGCATGACTGGTACCCCGGCTATCACATACATGGCTGATCTTAAGTCTGTAAGTAACATATCATGCTACAATGCTTCTATCTAGATTTTCCAGTCTCTAATGCGAATTGGTACAGACGGTGAAGTTCATTACCGACAGCGGTGCTTATGCGGTTCTTGATCCCCACAACTACGGAAGATAGTATGTGAAGTTCACTAGAGATTATCATTTATCTATATACTGACTGAATTTCTAGCTCTGGAAGTATCATTGAGTCGACCGCCGACTTCAAAACCTTCTGGGAGACCGTCGCTGCTGAGTTTGCTGACAACGACCTGGTCATCTTTGATACCAGTAAGGCTTTTTCAGTGCACACACCATTGCATAGACTAATATTCCATCTCTAGACAACGAGTACCACGACATGGACCAGACTCTCGTCCTGGACCTGAACCAGGCCGCCATCGACGGTATCCGTGCTGCCGGCGCTACCACCCAGTACATCTTCGCTGAGGGCAACGCCTACTCCGGCGCCTGGTCGTGGACTACCTACAACGACAACCTGAGCGGTCTGACGGATTCCGAGGACAAGCTCATCTATGAAATGCACCAGTACCTCGACTCAGACAGCTCCGGTACCTCCGAGACCTGTGTCAGCAGCACTATCGGCCAGGAGCGCCTGGAGGAGGCCACCGCCTGGTTGAAGGCCAACGACAAGAAGGGTTTCATTGGCGAGTTCGCCGGTGGTGTCAACTCTGTCTGCGAGACTGCTGTCGAGGGAATGCTCGCTTACATGAGCGAGAACAGCGATGTCTGGATGGGTGCTGAGTGGTGGTCTGCCGGTCCCTGGTGGGGAACCTACATGTACAGCTTGGAGCCTACTGATGGTACCGCTTACTCGACTTACCTTCCCATCCTGGAGAAGTACTTTGTCAGTGGCACTACCTCTACCTCTACCACGACCTCGGCTGCTGTGGCCGCCACTACTTCAGCCTCGTCTTCCTCCTCGTCTTCTTCTTCCCCGTCTTCTTCCTCCTCGTCGTCTAGCTCCACCTCGTCTGCCTCTTCGACCTCGACCGCCCTGGAGGTCACCACCACCCCCAACAGCCAAGTTCAGGTCCCCAGCCCCTCCGTGGATGCCGTCACCACCTCGGCTCCTAGTGCCTCTGTTGCCTCCGTCGCTCCCACCACCCCGTCCACTGTCTCCGTCTTCGTTCCTCCCGCAGCCTCCACTGCAACCACCTTTGCCATCGCCTCGTCCTCCACCCAGTTGTCTGCCAGCGCTCCTTCCTCTACTGGAGCTCTCGTCGCTCACTACTACCAGTGCGGTGGAATCAACTGGACCGGTGGCACCACTTGCGAGTCTCCCTACACTTGCAAGGTGCAGAACCCCTACTACTACCAGTGCGTTTAAGGATCGATGATGAGATTGCCGATATAGAAGGGGCATGGGGATTGTAGTTGTGATGGATTGGTGAATACTTTCTACTCTGAAGGCGTGCCTTTCTTTTGTATATTTTCTCTCCAAACTTTGATTCGATTATCTATATTTACATTCTATTCGATTTTGTCTTCGGTATGGTAAATTGATATGAGTAAGCTTTAGTTAATGTTTGACTCTCTTACAAAGTGGGATCCTAAATTTGATGAGGATAAACTTAAATTTTAATTGGGACTTGGAACAGACGAAGAATATGTAAGTCACGATCAGATTAAGTGTCATATTCTAATTTCCCTGGACATAAGAGCATAAAATCGCAGCTCTAAAAGTGAAACAGGCAAGCTCCTGGAAGAACACAGTATTTATTATCTTTGCAAAGAAGGTAAGGTCTCAGCGGCTCTAAGGACAGATTGATTATGTCATACACATATCAGCCACTAACTAGAAACTGACTATCGAAAGCTCTCAAAATGCTTAATAACCACCCGACGATCCCTCAAATTCAACGACGTCCTTGGCAAACTAGGGGCGAGTTGCGTTAGGGGAGCAATGAACCATTGCGGGCTAAGCGAGGGCCCCGCCAAACGGCCCATAGTTGTTGCATGGTCTAGGTGGTGCCAAGACCATAGATCCACAGTGTTCTCTACTACCCAATTGGTTACTAGTATAGTTTTTATGACGGTAATACGCCCGGCGGTGGCTAGTGTATTGCTTTTGTAAGGGATCCTCAGTATTGAGGGATTTAGATGTAAACGAAAATACTGCAGATGTCCAAAATCGAAGTCTTGATGTCCGATCCTAGTTTCAAATTGATTGGAAGATTGCCAATGTCTCATCTGGGAATTTATCTTTCACAAAGGAGGGAGTGGAGCGCTCTTTGGATTCGGCATGCAGCACTGACAGAGAGTCTCGTTCAACCACCCAGATAAGACCCAATTTGTTGAAAAAGCGAGAGCCAATGAATGCATATGTTGCTGCTGAAGGGAAACAAGAGTAATGGTTTGATTGACCATATAGAGGCTTAAGAACCAACTTCGTAAGATGTTTTACATGCTGACATGCGTGTATGTGTGTGAAGATTTCCTTAGCCTTATTCTTGGTTATGGCGCAATTGATCATACAGTCCCGGATAAACCATTTAGGACATTCAATATCAATCGATTCACTCGAACGCCACGTTAATGTGCTCTTTTCAAAGTCTGATAATTCACGGGGTGGGATTGGCATCATGTTGGCACCCATTTTAGGTAAGCAGTTCAGCAGCAGGTTGAGTTCCTTAAGTCGGGGAAATCGGCCTAACGCAGTCCACATATCTATCTCGGGGCTCTGATATACGCATATAAAAAGCCTCTGTAGAGATGAACACTGGTCTGCTAGCTCTAGAATATCATCGGTCGAAAATACAGGCCCAAGGTGTCCTTTATCTATGAGCCTGCGTTGTTCTTGGCCACCACTCCGCCGGGCATATCCGTGTGTTTTTAGCTCAAGTAGAGTTGATCCATGCTGAGGAAGAACTGAACTGGTAAAAAATGCTGGTGTATACGTGCCGAATAGAGCAAGATATGACAACGGGGGCAGAGATAGGAACATTGACTCTGCAGCCTGCCAGAATCTTGGGCCGTCTTCCATTGGTGGAAATAAGGCGAGAGTGAGCCGTGTCAAATGCTGGAAAGGATGAATTTTCACGATTGTCTGAAGCAGCGCCGTATCTTCAACACAGCCAACTGTCCACGATTCCAGTAGACTAAAATCTGTGATTTTTTGCCATTCTTCAAACTGTTCCGCTGTCATTTTGCTATTGAGAGGCCATGATAGTGTGTCAAGTTTGGCGGGTGGCTTTCCATTCCTGGTTCCCTTCACTTCGACTCTTTCATTAAAGCCCGCTTCATGGTTCCCGTGACTAGTTGGGTTAATTTGTAAGGCAATCTCCTTGATATGAGGCGCAAGTAGTATAATGCTCTGTAGGACCCTGTCGGGATGTTCAATAAACTTCCTGCTGTTTGGGTTCTCGGAGCAGCTGACGTGCACGGCATGTAAAACTGGTGAGAGAAGCCATGCCTTTTGAATGTTCGAATCTGGGGTATACCCGCCAAAGTAAGGCCAAGTGGTGAGGATGGACACTCGACAAGTGGGATGATATTGCGAAATAGCCTCACAGAGTTCGACCGGGCCACCCTTCCTAACAAAAAGATTGGCATTGTGTAAAGAAGGGATTTGTACAATCAGATTGATAATAGGAGTCCAATATCCTCTGGAGTAATCACCAGCTACCGGAATGAACGTATCCCCTAATTTCGCTTGTTGCAGATCACGAGGAAAGCGTTTGAATGCATTGTGAATCCCTCTGGAGAGTTTGGCCCGAAGCTCAGGGCCGCGTACAGCTGGCGAAACACGCTTTTCCACCATGATGGTCAGTCGTTTCACGTGCGTGAGGACAGTTCGGGGATATGGTAAACAAAGCCATGTGTTGATGGTTTCTTCGTTTAAGCGAACGACGAGATGTTCGTATAAAATAGATACAATCATTCTATTCCATTCTCGATTGACTTGTGACAGCGCTTGGAGGCTTTCCTTAGACGAGTCTTCGCCTGCCTGTCGCTTCAATTAGAGCTGTAGGTTATTATGTCAAGTAGGGAGACTCACATATTTGGCGATCATATGCTTTATTTCTAGTGGTAGTTGATCCATTATTCTTGGCCTCTGGAGTTTCAGCGAAAATTCCAAATATGTCAAATACGTGCAACTGTAGGAATAATTGAAGAATATGGTGGTGCAGAGGAAACGAGAGGAATACGTGGGGTTGCTGGTAAATTCATGTATTGATCCACAGTGGATACAGTAGCAGAAAATACTGATTTTCTTCTCTCGACCCGGTTTTGAAGATAATGACCACCTCATTTCCATCAAACGAAGAATCTGAATATGATGTTTACAGTACAAAAAAACAAGGAAGAAAAAATACCTGAAGGGTTGGCTGGTAAACAGCAAACATGGATGGTACTACCACCGCACTCTTTCTGTTTCTTGCTCGGCGCCCCACCTAGATTACGCTAAGCTTCTTTTAGGAGGGAAATGAAAAAGTTTCGACATAATCTTCTCAACAAATGCTGGGTGCATAAAACAGACTGGACTCTTCAAACACCCAGCCTTCCGGTACCCAAACCACGCCCCACTTGATTTATGCTAGCTTAATGAACCGAAACTCATTCACACTGTGGTAACCGGCGCGCGGCATTTAAAAAGACTCAGAAGTCAGTAAATTTGGCACGGGGTATGCCGCAGGCTTAATGAATAATGGCGATCATATATTCATCTGCACTCATGTAGATAATATCTTCGAGTTTCGAGTTTTTGGGTCTTATTTTCGATCACCTCTCACCCATTAGACAAGTGACCATGTTTCCTGTGCAATCTCGTGGATCTTTACATTTATATGACTTTGAGGTACTCTGCTATAGAATGAAGATTCTAGGACCACATTCCCGATCTCGGACATCGCGGAGCCGGAGTACCTCTTTTGTCGCCGTCGCCACTGCTCCGTTATCTGAGATTACTAGCTATTAAAAAAGGATGGTGTGGAAGTTCCTGTTTTATAGTTTTGCTAAAAGTCATTAGGCGTGGAAGAAGATTGAAGAATCTGGTGAGACTGTTACTTGGAAGCCTGGACATGGGTATTTTAGTCTTTGTGTTCTCAGGAAAGATGGCGATCGGGTCTTCCATATCTATGATACTACGGATTGTGGGTTGGAGATCGTTCTGTCGACGTATAATTTGTTGGATGTGACGCCGATGGGTCGGCAGGAGGTTGGTAATGGCATGAATGAGTTTAGTTTCCATGATGAGTATTGAATTGGAAAGAGAATATGGATATGTATTCACCTAGTTTAGGAATAATTTTATTTTCCAAAAGTTGTTAAAGTCTCCGCAGCAGGTACATGATGCATTCACAGGCATCTGGTCACAATTTCCTTTGCTTCATTCTCGAGTATTCAAGTATCCTCCTGCAACTCCCAGCCTTTGGAGAGGTAGGTACCAATTTCCTGGACAGAGCCACCGAAAGATGCGTTCTTTCAAACTTGGGCAGTATTGACTGCATCGGACACAAGAACACAATTGTCGGTGAAAAAGTCCCCGAAGTGGGTGTAGACATCTTCCATCGTGTACTCGTCAAATACCTTAACCTCAAACGTTTCCATGAATCGGGAGCTGCCTCGATGATGGTAGATGGCTGTCATAAACTGGCGGAACACAGTATGCGGGCTTCGAGGTCTAATGCCCATCTCGAGGGCACTAAGTGCAGACTGAAAGCGGATTAGGAAGTCATGCGCTGTTTCATCGTTGCGGAAGGTTATTTCGATCCACTTCTTGTACAACCTCATGGTTCTGCGGAAGCTGCTGCTGTTGTAGATCTGCTCCAGCTTGGAATAAGTATCCTTGAAGCCAACGGTTTGAGCCACCATGGAAAAAACTGTATGACCTAGGGCTCTGCGTATAAGCCCATTCCCAACCCTGCAAAAATGTTCATAGTCCCTAAAGTGATCCTCGATATTCCTCCTGCACTTGTCAATGAGTTCCTGTGCGGGATAGCATCGAAGATGTCCGTAAGTCAGACTGACTATGGTAGCAACCTCTTCATCGTCCATGTAAGGGTGGGGTTGCTTGAAAAAACCTTGGAGGATGGGCCAAAGACGCCTGTCAACAGCTTTCAAACCTTGTCGAAGGGAGTCATTCCAGGTATGCCAGTCAACGTCTCTAGAAAGCTTGAGCGGAGTAAGAGCGTCGAAGAGTATTATGTAGCTGTGGCTGGCGAAATAATCGTAATCGGGAGGAGCAAGGGTAGAATGCATTGTAGATGAAGGCAATGTTGGAGGTATTGACGAGACAGAAGCCTGTGCAATTGTACGAGGCTTCTCGTGGCCCGACGCGTCGTCTTGGGGGTGAAAAAGAGAGCGAATGAGAGAGAAGCAGAAAATCGGTATCGAAATGACGCTATTCAGAATTTGTCAGAGCAACAGAAAGGCGAGCGTTGTCGAGAGACGCGACTCTTACCGAGGAAGAAACAACGGCCAGCTGCGGGAACAGTCCATGCGAGCTGCAAGGAGAACAAGAATTAAAATTCATGGATAGCAGTGGAATTTAGTACGAAGGGTGAGGAAGGAAGGATGGCAGAGAGGAAAACAAAATACTTTGAGGCTCCTAAAAAGTCCCATCTCCCAAGCAAAATTGGAATTATGGTTCACTCGATACATAAACCAGGTCAATCTCAGCAATTGGCTCTTTCAAATAGACTCTTTAAACCATAACTACGAAGCAAATGCCTGTATACCGAATAATGAGCTGAAAGATATCGTTTCCTTGGTGGATAATATGTTATCATCGAAAGCAATGGGTGTTCCGACACCCAGAGGTGACTGAAATTCTTGAGGCTCGGAACCACCCGGACAGGCGCGACAGTGCGGTAGGTCATAGAAACAAAATGATGATTGGAAATGAAAATATCATTTAATTGCTTTGTAATTTATGCCTCCCAGACGATTTTTCATCACCCCACGATGTGCTCACATTGAGAAGGTGGACCCGATACACCCAATGAGTGGAGCAAAATATCGGCATCACTACCGTTGATTGGATAGACCCCCTGTTATCTCGGGTTTACAGTTGTTACTCCGGCTTACCCGCTGAGGTCTAAGATTCAACTGTAATGTGCCAAGGCTATTCCGAGGCAAACCGGAAATAAGCGATTCAAGTGGACAGGGGTAGGCAGAGATAACATGACTCCGCTGCGGGCATTTCCACTCTTGCGATTCATAGTCAAGCATTATGTGATTGGTGAGAATTGGCTTGTTTAATCCACCTTGGTTTCGGTGGTGTGTCCATTCCTTAAAGAACTCCCGTTGAGGCGGGGTAGATAGCTGTAGATATGGAAATGAGAGCATATAAGAACACAGCCTTGCCGCTGCAAACGATCTTGTTACCCTTCAAGCCACATTTTTTTTTTTTTGGCCAAGGATCCAAGATTTCTCTTTCTTTACAGAGCTCTGTAACTTACATACTCTGGTATAATGACCATTCAAAAAAAGCACCCAGAGACCTGGGAAACCAAAGCAGCCATTCCAAGGGCAATCCGCGATGCTTCCCTAGCCAAAGTGACGCCCCCCTTGGCTGGACTCCCTGATACTTTACCACAGAACTCCCAGGGCCTTCCAAAACAGGTTCTCACACCTAGAGAATTCGACCTCACGGAAAAGTACTCGGTTACTGAGCTGCTTGCCAAACTTCACAGCAAGGAACTCTCGTCTGAGGAGCTCACAAAGGCTTTCCTCCGTCGCGCCGCTGTTGCGCAAAGCGCGACTAACTGCCTAACAGATCTGCTCTGGGATGATGCGATCGAAAGAGCACGATATCTTGATTCGCTTCCAGCCCCATTAGGACCTCTTCATGGCCTGCCCATCTCGACAAAGGAGCATCATGGTGCGAAAGGCGGCAACGAAACGGCCAATGCATCTTACGTTGCATACATTGGGAAGTTCCAAGGGTCTACCGTCTCCCTCGATATTCTCTGGGACGCTGGCTGCGTATTCTTTGCCCGGACAACACAACCTCAAACAATCATGCACCTCGAAACGGAAAGCAATATTTATGGTCGGACGGTGAACCCATACAACAGGCTTTTGACATCGGGAGGAAGTAGCGGAGGAGAAAGTGCCTTAATTGGCATGAGAGGCAGTGTCTTGGTAAGAATCTATTAATGGATTATCTGGAAGCTGCTAACCTGGTGACAGGGTGTGGGTGGTGATATCGGTGGCAGCATCCGATGCCCAGCTGCTCACTGTGGAATTTACGGATTCAAGTAGGTAATTCAACCTCATTATGAGCATTTTGATGCTAATTCACCACAAGACCTTCAGCCCACAGGTTGCCAATCGCTGGTGGAGCTGGTCATATGGCTGGAAGAGAAAGTATTCTTTCCACTAATGGGCCTATGGCAGCCGACCGGGATTCTCTGGAATTGTTCATGAAAGTGATGCTGGATGCGGAGCCTTGGAAACTGGAGCCTTCAATCAGGATGGCTCCTTGGACGCCATATGAGTTCACTCGGCCATTGAAGATTGCCGTGCAATGGTGGGATGGTGTGGTGAAACCCCATCCACCCATGATCCGCGCGCTTCGCGAAGTTTCCGAGGCATGCAAAAAGGCAGGAATGACCGTTGTCGACTGGGACTGTGAATCTTTAGACCACAAAAGGGGATGGGAGATACTGTCCAGTCTGTATTGGCCAGACGGTGGAAAAGAGGTCCTTGGTTTGCTGGAGTCCGCTGGAGAGCCCATCTTGCCTTTGACGAAATTCATTATCAACGAGCAGCCAACGGTCAAAGAGTTGACAGTCTCTGAGATGTTCAAGGTATGTCCAGCGGATCTAATGTTCAGCCCCGAGGATGAGATCTAACAATTTCTCTTTTCGTAGTTATGCGCCGAGCGAGATGCTTATCGCACTTCCTATGCCCGTCACTGGACTAGCACTGGCAAACAAGATGGACATGAAGTCGACATTATTCTTTGTCCTCCTTCCTTTGGTGCTGCCACGCCCCACGAGCAGTCACGATACTGGGGTTATACCTCGATCTGGAACCTGTTGGATTACCCAGGAGTTGTTTTCCCTGTCACGAAAGTCGACAAAGAGAAAGATGGCAAAGATTCCGACTATCAGCCAAAGAACGAGGAAGATAAATTCGTATACGACTTATACGAGCCGGATCTGTACGATGGCTGTCCAATCAATCTACAGATTATTGGACGCAGACACCAGGATGAAAAGGTGCTTGCAGCACTAAAGGAGGTTGAAAGGGCGATGGGAAAAATCAAAGGATGATCTCCTCCAAATAATCCTCACGAAAGGTTAATGCAGACACTTGGAAATGCAATATAATAAGGTTCTCTACCTAAAGAATTTACTATATTCAATTATGTTATGACTTGGGCGTCATAAAGCCATCGTTTGAAGTTGTGGAATACACCTACACACTACAGGTGATAGTCACTTCCCATATGCACAGTTTCCCCTGTCTTCAAAAATGCCCCAAACAAAGGTGTCGAATCCAGGCTAGTCTCCAGAAAGACGCTCCTCAAACAGGCCTTCAAAGCTGCAAACAATAGATGGTGATACTTTATTTGAACGGCTTCGGTACAGACCTTCTGGTCAGGGAAAATAACAGATTGGTCAATTGGAAACTTTTGTACAACGCCCATTGAAGATGGAATGTCCAAAGTCGACAATTTGCCAAATTCCAAAGTAACGACCTTGTCTTTCGATTGTGGGATAAGTCTAGCGGACTGTGCAATAATATCTCGAAACTCTGCGCTGGTGAGCATAATAATTCCGATGGCAGAATTCGCTTTGAGATCAGGGGACATTAATGTCGTCAGAACAGAGTCGAGTTCAGAAAGAGTCTGGAAGAATGGCCTGTCCGGCTTGAAATCCAGGCACATGTTCAGAAATTTGTCGAAAATGATGACCGTATTCTCTTGATCCTTTGTAGGGACAAACAGATTGTCTATGTTGTTTGCCATTCGGCCCATGAGATGCGGCAGGTATTGAGCAGCGTTGCAAAGTGTGGCTCGGCATAGTGAGGATCTGTTGCAGGGCATCAAGTATCCATCTGCAGACATGGGGATGTCGAGTAATGCCTTTGCGATTGTGTGAGCCGATTCTCGCTCAAGGAATGTACGGATTGGAACCATTGTGCGCTGGGATCTATTCTCTTTGCCCAGTCGCACCCAAGCCCCATTAATCGGATGGTATGTTGAGTTTATCGATTCCTCAAGCTCTTTCTGGGCGTCATTCGTAAGATCGACCTCCTCAAGGGAATACACTACTCCCTGGGCATCCGTAGGTTCGAGGCTATTTGCAACCTCAGAGAGGAATTCAACACGGCCATTACTGGCGCTGAAGCGGAAGGTTCGGGGCCCGGTTTGGCTCTGACCTTCATGTGCGATCATCGAGTGGTGCGAATAGACCATAGGGCCACGTCGGACCTCTCTTCGTCGTATACTAGGAGCTGCTTGGCCATACAAGCGGTCATCGAGGGTGTCAGGCTCCGAATTTTCAGAGAAATCGGAGGAGACATCGGAGTTGATGTCAAAATGAGCAATCTGTCCAGCCGTCTGCACTGAATGTTGAGCTACTGCTTCTCTAATTATAGGCCATCTAGAGCGCATCTTTTCATTCGCAACAATCTCATCGACATTTTCCAAACAGTAAATGTTCCCGTTGACCACAGGGAGACACCCCACAGATAACCAGAATATGTCACCGATAGTAAGGGCATTGTCAGACAGCACCCCAGTCTCGGCGGGCTTGTGCTGGGTGTAATAAGCCTTTGAGGGGTTGATTCCCCTGGAGGATCCGCTTTTCCTCATCCATAATGTACCGAAAACACCATGCAAAGCGCTGAAGCGGTCTTTGTCATCATCGACCATCGCATGTCTCATTCTGTAGCCACCAGAACGCTGGAGCCAGCTGTTTTGAAGAAATGTATCTTCATGGGTGGAGTCAAAATTCCGATGTTTTCGAAAAGCCCGCCCCGGTAGAGCCTGCAGACTTTTCACCCGACCTTTCAGCGGTAAAGGTAACTTCCCCTCATCAGGACGTTTTGAGAATCGGCCTACGATTCCCATGATCAAAATCCAGTTTTTGTGCATGGGCAGCCATGTTCTACCTGCTCGAATGATCAAAGGATCTCCTTCACTGGTGTGAAGTCCGTAGGAACCAATCGCGAGACAGAACTGCACCCAACTTGCCGAATTCTGTGAAATATTTTTAAACGGTGGCTTCCAGGTCATTATACGACCGGGCAATTGAGGCTCTTGTTGCAGGAGCGGGGCATGGACCCTGCGTAAAAGTCGAATCTTGGGTGAGACGCGAAGACCTTTGGAGACATATCCTCCATTGTCTGCCTCTCCTTTTTCTAACAGGTCAAGTGCCTTGTGTCTCTCTGTTTGACTTGCTCTCCAAATGAGAAGAGGGCCTACCAGACCTCCCAGAGCAATGATAGCGAGTATAACGGCCACCCAGGTTCCAATGGTGGAAGCAACTTCCCAATGGTCCGACATAGGTACATGTATTTGATTGGAGATAAGTGTCTGTCAGAAGAATTGAGTCGTGGAAAGCGACTGACCTACGAAAAGACAAACCATGACCACAGCGCAACGAACCCCGCTCTGGTTCTAGTTCAACTGAGGGGTCAGTGCGGCGACTGAGGATGAGGGTACACTGTCGATCACAACCTTCTCACCCTACGCGCGACGCTAAAGCGGCTCTTACCCTGAACTCACTGGGGTGGCAGCCGCCCGATGCTTGACCGCACTTAAGCGATACGCTGCTTAGTTTAGAATTTAGTAATATCCATGGACGTAGTCTATTCTGAAAATTCATATCTCTTTGTGAGGTTGTAACTAACCGAAGAACAACTTTGGTGGAAGGACATATGCCTGAACACAAAAGAAATAGCAAGATCATCAGACCTTGATACCAATGTATTTTCAAATCGAATTTATATTATGATGTGGGTCAACAGTGAGCACCACAGAGATGGTAGCCAGGCTGTATAAAATCCTTAGATATGCCATTGTCTGCAATGTCGAAGAAGGTGGCGACGAAGACGATTCTTTGTTGCTTTTTAACCCAATTCCTCCGTCTCCCTATATCGTACCGCAACCTAACAATATGATATCGAATTCCCTTCCATTCCTGGAACTCCCAGTGGCCTGGGGAGCTGATCCAATTCGTGTCTACCGAACCGCAATACCAAGTCCCCCAGCCTTGTCTCTAAACCATCCTGCGATATATTGAAGCTCTGACTATATCAAGTGCTTTCACATTCCCTAAGTTGTAGTATATCACGGAGGTCATGTAGGATGATGTGCGGATTTCTATAGCCCTAAAATGAATATCAATCCTGAGGATGATATCTTCCTACCAAAATGGGATATTAGTAATAGTAACATTAAAGAGTTGAACGAAGACAATTTTGATTATAGTGATTTAGAGGCTATATCACCTCAAACATCTGAGCTTAAATACTACATAATTATGTATTACGTATGTATTGTATCCAAATTCCTTGCTCAGACGGGTCTCTACTCCCCTGGATCAAGAATAGTAGTATGCTGAATGATACCCTAGACACTACTAATAGGAGAAGACCACCAGAAGAAACACCTCCAGCGGTTGGGGCACCGATACTAGTTTGGAGAGTGGGGCGGAGTGAATTCGCAGGTAGCGCTTGATCATGACGAGAAGGCTATAGTATGAGACAGATATGAGACGACTGAATGGGAATCGCCGAGGTCTGATCAGAGAGCAGATACTTAAACAAACCCGGCTAATAATAGTCAGACCGTGAACAGCACTGCATATAGCTCACCTATACAGACGCCGAACTTCGGCGAAGATATATTCGCATTATATATTACGATGATTATATATCGTGTTTTCAATGTGTTTCTGACTCGACGTTAAGAAGTATGTAGAGTTTGGCTTTAACAGAGCATCTATCACCGCAGTCAAATGAAAAGCAGGAGATTATTCTCTCTTAAATAGTAACATGATTGATTCTTCTAAGGTTTGCTAATGGTACAGTTGCTAATGGTATAGTAAACTAGGGCCTAATATCTTATGGTGTCCGTCTCGTGTGAAGTCAAACTGAATTCCCAAATCGTTATATTGCAATTTTAACGGTTTAAATGCATGCTTGATAGACTCTGGTATTTTGTATGCACCGTAAAGAGCTAGGACCGAGTCGTCCCGCTCTATAACGACTGGCTGGATTTCAAGTCTTTTGAAATTCGGGAATCGCTCCTGTCGTTGCCCTAGCATAGATTGAATATTTTTCATCACCAGGTCGAAGTCCTCAACAGAGTACCCAGCAAGTTGGAGATACTCTTAGCTGGGTGGGAGAACTTCTAGCAGAGAAACAGCCGGGTAGTCATTCTGACCAAATTGCAGGAGCGTACGCAATGGCATCCGAAGTTCACGCAGCTGCTGGAATTCGACTAGAGACCCAAAAGCAGTGTAGTCTATTTCCTCATCCGCAGCCCAATCGTCTTCTCCGTGGATCTCTCCATTATTGTTCAAGCGAAGTACTCGAAGACTATGTCTCTGGGTATACAGAGCTGTGTAAAATGCCAGAGGACGAAAGTTGAGATATATCTCACCCCAGATAGCCTTATTGTCGTGTTGGTAATCAAAAACCTCCAAATTGGCACAAGATGTAATGTAGTCAATCATCCCGTTACTACCATTGCTTTGCCCGAAATTCAGTTCCGTAATCCGAGAGGTTCTAGGCGCAGGCTTGGAATAATTCACATCATGGCCATCATATGCTTCACAAAACGAACTTGCGGAGAACGATCGTATAGCTGGAAAATGCAGCACCGGCAAAAATTCTTTGGCAAAGTAGGCTGTTTTGTTGTATTCACATTCAGCTCGGACACTGTTTAATCGCTGCAATACGGGTTTACGGGTTTCGTATCAAATGGCGCTTCTCGGGCGGCCGCTCGAGCTAGCATAGGGAAGAAATAGTCCGAGTAGCCCGGATATTGAATCCATAAGATTCTGACTGCTTCCAGTGATGGCATGAGTACTGCGAGCCACGCGTCAGATTCTCCTTTAAGCAGGCCTTTTTCCCAATTCGTGCGATGCTCTGCTGAAGGGCTTGCTTGGTCCAGGATATCCTTGAATGGTTCCACATTGTATTCGGTACTGTCATCATCCCCGCCCCATGTGAGATCCAGATCTTGGATAGAGAGACCAATTCTGGGGTTTCGTTGAATTGAACAAACAAGATCATAGGCTTGTTGGCCTTCAACTCTAATGCGCTCGTAAACCTTGGGGAGAAGTGCCGTATACCATTGACAGCACACTAATAAAAGTCGAAGACAATCTTTTGTGTCGTAAATATGGTCAAGTACGAGAAAGAGAATGTCATCACAGAGAACAACCATGCTGATTGAGGTTGCAGCAATTCAGGGCTAATTTGCAGCGCAGAGAAGAAGAAAGAAAGGAACCGACTGCTCCGGGCTGAACTATCTTCAAAATGAAACAGGACCAAAGAGCGATAGTCGATGACAGAATTTTTGAATGGCAGGAAGAATGAAATACTGAAATACTGAGCCTAAAGAAGGGTCCAGGGTGGGGCCGGGGCTTTGTTTTACCAGGCTCCTACCAGGCCGCCATCGTTAGCGTCGGTTAGTCGCGAATGGTGGATCCGGACCATCGTCGCCGAAGGATTTACGATTTTGATTTTGCAAAGGCCAATATCCGTATTCATACCGCTGTTTATGAGTTCATGTAGTACGTGGGTCATGGTCCACCGCACTCCAATGATATCAAAACGTGGATAAACACTCCCCCTTCCCAATCGGGTTTTTTGACAATTGAAGGTCCAGGCCACGAATACTTGGAAGCTCCAGCCGTCTTCACCATGCCTTCACATCTAGTTCCCTTTATTGGTCCTTCCAAACCGTACGACCATAGCGAATAAGTGGCTCGGTCGGCTGCGCCTCAACCTAAGGAAAACAACGAGTGATATGGTATAGCGTGTTATATGGAAGGTATTGGATATGGTAGTTCCTTCCCCAATAATCTCCAGTTTTATTTGTGGCGTATAGGGTCTTGACAGTCTAATTCTGCAACAAGGTGGGAAGCCAGGTGAATGTACCTTGGGTCTTCAAGAATCACTGTTGGCTGCCTATTTGACGTGTTTGCGCATCCAAAACCTCTTCAATCAGTACAGGATCGTCTGTAAGCTTCCGGCATATATTCTTCTCAATGATGCTTGATTCGATGTATGTTTTGATATCTTGCATGACGTTGGCTGATGTCGAGATTTGACGGACTCCAAGTATAAATGTATTGATGTTTATGTATCCTGGAACTTGGTCCCTGCTTAGCAACAAAATTCGCGATCCTTGCTGGGGGCTGGTGTCAATGAATAGCAACCTGACGAGCTCCAAAAGATATTTCGCATGTTTCGGATCTAGAGCATCAACTCCATCAACGACATAGATCGTATCTGGGGTATGGGGGAAAAAGCGGGTAAAGATATCCTTTAGGTCGTCGAGGTCTGGCTTGACCCTCTGGTGTCCAAAAAACTTCTTGATCTCCTTTGCGATTCCTTCCGGATACGGCCTGTGCATCCGGGGCAGATATTCACACAGTTGTTTGATGAAACTAGAGAGAATAGACGACACATCTGAGCCTGCGTGATCACCGTCGCAATAGAAAAAGACGGTTGGAGAGCCGAGCTCATACTTCGCTGCCTCTATCACTGCAGTTCTATTGATTGTTAGTTCATGATGTCGAAAGGAAGAGTACTGGAAGACGACCGCTATCATCGTTTTGCCCGAGCCAACTAACAAACACTTGCGAGTCAGTATTGCGCTCAAGGCACGTATATGGAAAGCAGGCTTACTCTTTCCCGAGCACCACAAAGCGGGAACTCTCTTCTCAATGAACCACGCCTTGAAATCTGGGTGATCAAGGAGCCAGCGTGTGGTGCCAGTTAGTCGTTTGCCACTAAGTCTTTGATGGACTTTCTCGTGATTATAACTTGAGATGCGCTCGAGTAGACTCTCAAAATTTTGGCCATCTACAATCAGTTAGATGGAAATTCCTAAAACCACCAACGCACTCACCATGTTGAATTATTTCACTGTTGGGAAATTTCACCTCAGACGGTGGCTTTTTATAGTAGGACACTAGACTTCGTTAGATAAAGAGGTTTGATTGTATTACTTGGACAGACAACATACCGTCGGCAATTAACCCTGCTGGCAGAGTGTCCACCACATGGCTTGCATGCACCATGGAAAGAAGCTCTTTGCCATATGTAGCTGCCGTTGCTGCTGCATAGTCTTGCCACTGCTTGTTTTTATGCGAGTCGCAATAGTCGCAGATCCCTCGAATGACAAGGCATGGGAAATTGTCCATCAAGCCAGCCGCCTCCATTTCAAAGCAAAGGATGTCAAGATCCTGGGCCAGGATATTCCTGCTGCGGCCATGCTTCACCACTTGATTGCCGGAGGCAATCAGACCGTAATGGATAACCGGATCATGGCTTGCTCGAGCAGGTCGTGTTACGAGCCTCCGTATATCGCAGTCGTTGCAAGAATTTCCCGAATCAGGGTGGTCGTATTCAGAGTCAAACAATAAATCCTGATCTTCACCGCGATATGCGAACTTCTCCCTCATCCTGGGGTTCCTAGCCACCGCCTCTGAAAGAATTGTTGGCATATTGCTTCGGCCCAATCCATGCTCTGTTTGTAGTTTTGCAACCGCTGTTAGGAGAACTGGTGGTGGCTTATTCAACATGCCAGTGCGTTCAAAGCGGCCCCCAGCCACTTTTTTCCCATAGTCGTACTGTATGACCCCTCCCGAGTCCCTTGTCGGCTTGCTAACCACCACATCACCCAGCCGGATATCAGCCTTTCCGCTTGGAACCCCCCCCTCCGATACCTACCATCATGAAGAAGCGTATTGATTCGAAAGTGGACTGCATTTGTGTAGCCACTGTTGTTGCGGAAGTTGTACCGTAAACACCCGATGGAAGGCATGCGATAGCCACATTATGTCCAGAGATCCTGCCTAAGATGTATGTATTACTGTCTTTGGGCCTCGCCAGTAAATTAGGATGTCTCTCATCCAGAATGACCGCAGCTGCGGCCATCTCCAAGGGAAGAGCACAGATCCATGCGACCGTGTAATCTCGATGGCGAAAACATTCTGTCGCAGTCGCCATACGTATCTGACCCCATAATTGTTGTCATTTCTCGCTGAGTAATGAATTCAGAATGGATGATAAGGCTGGCCAGGCCCAGAGGAATGCGTCTCCGTGACGATGAAAGAGAATTCACGCCAGCTTACAAGGGTCGGAGTTGAAGGCAGTGCAAGTAAGCCTTACCTTCTTAGATCTGCGATGGTACCCCGCTCCATGTGATTTATAAGTGGGTTGGCGCCACGTCTCGAACGTCGATCAAGTCGATAAATGTACCTTAGAATGAAGCATTCATTTGGCTTGCAAACATAAGGCTTGTATGGACTTCGGCCCCTGACTCATCCTCCGTTTTGCGCTTGGTCTCCAGTAATGTAAACCGCTATGTCCGGGCATCCACCTATCCTGCGGCTTTTCGACGAATTACAATACGTTCACGCATATCTCTAGCGGCCGAGCTTAGAAAAAGCGAGAAAAAGCGTTATCAGTTCGCTTCAATCTGCCGGACACCACAGTCTCTTGGCACCTACACGTACCATCGAATATCAGCCTATGATTGGCTAGATCAACTGCTAGGCTGACTTTAGTAATACCTGGGCCAAAAGATTCTCTTGGTATTACTCTCACCCGGTTTCTCGCCCTGTCTATTGCGTACTCAACTTTCACGTCGCGCTACGCTAAAGCGGCAAGGGGTTTTCCCATATTTTCACAATATTCCTTTAAAACGACACATCTAATACATACGACCATAGGGTGTGGAGAACAGGGCTTCCCGTCCGCTCAGCCGTACTTAAGCCACACGCCGGTCAGTTAGTAGTATGGTGGGTGACCACATGCGAATCCTGACTGTTGTATGTTCTACATTCTTGTTTTTTTTTGTTCTTCAACTTGATTTGTTCGGGAAAATGCCCTTGCCGCCCTAGTCTTCAGCCCCTTCAGGCTGTTCACCTGAACAACGCTACTCTGCACCTGAATATCCTACATACCCCTGAAGCGCTGACGTGTCCGTCCCCCCCATGCTGACGTCTTCCAAGCCGATGCGTTATTGCGACCACGACGTTCTAGTCCTCCCCTTAGTAGGCCTTTATGGTTTTATTTTCACGTGATCAGCTATGCAGCATAGCTAGTGACAAGGATCAGAGTAGGACGTAAGGGATCGCCTTCGTCTTCGTTTCGTCAGTCATACTGAGAAACTCTTAGCATCTTTGCTTTATATGGATTCTCTAGTGTACGTGATGGATTCATCGATATTTTTCACTAGCTCGAACTTCGGGCTACAAATTGCATATAATAATAGATAGACCAATGCGAATTTTCACTTACCCCTAGGTAAAGGCACCTAGATTCTTAAAGATGACCTATTTCCGATAATGTAAACGAAGCTCTAGAAGAGAAACCATAGTCTATTACCATGATTCCGTTCGGGCGCGATCCTGATTTTATAGACCCAGGATCTCTTATAGACGACTAGGTACATAAGCTAAGCTCCGAGCCTTTAGCGAGACTAGTACTAGTTAGCCTCGACGGAGTTAGGTAAATATAACCCACTTTAGTAAGACTTCATAATTTTCTAATAAGGATTTAGTAAATCTTAGATTAGTATTAAATACGCATACTAGATTCAAGAGTAGTCACCTAGAACTTAGGTTTTCTGGGTTTACGCGAGTAACGTTATGCCATACGAAGAGGGCCTCCGTGATATCGTTATATGAACGTTATGTTACGGAAGGAAACCGAGGATCTTCTCGGATGGAGACATCTAGAGATGATAGTTGGCTCCGCCTTCGAAGTGAAAGCATTGATTACATGCGAGGACTTAGAGTCTACGGAGGAGCGATGTCTCCAAATAATCGAAGTATGTAAGGACCGCTTCATAATTTAGGCGGAGATCAATAACAAAACACCACGAAATTAGTTGGACACCTCACAGCCCACATCTGGAATAGCCTGAAAATTCTAATTCAGAGTAGTAATCCTATTGAGTACATAATCAGGTACCGACTCGTTCACATTGATCCGTAGACTACCTGGAATGTGAAGGTAAGTAGAGATACCCACTTAGCCGCCTTGTCCTGCCGAGGGTTGAACTGTGCGTGCCTATCTTGGGCTTCAATCAAGCATTATCTTGCAAGTTGACCTGAATCAAGCAAGGTGACATGCATGTTCTTTAATCCTCGAGATGTTGCTTTGTATGAGTTGCGATTACCGTGCTGGTTCGAACATGGGCCAGTGAGGTGCTCAACTAATATCGTGGTGTTCAAACATTGATCTCCACCCTTTCGCCCCTGCACCTCTTCACCTGAACGGATCGAGATACCTGTACCGCTAGCATGGGCCATCGGGAGGCAGGCGCTTAGATCACAGAGTCTTAACATTGAGTAGTTCGGAATCTATAGTTCTCTCTTCAGTCAAACCTGAATAGGTTTTTCATTTTCGTTGAGAAGAGCTGCCACATCTTCAGAGCCCAAGAGTACATTTTTACGGGAAGAACAAATTAAGAAATGGAAGGCTGGTCCTTAATGGGGTACTCGCGCGCGATCGTCTGGCATTGTTTCGTGGGCTGTGCATGAAAAAGTAAGCCAGACCCTAGACACTGAAGCTGGTTGGTTCTCAGCGGCTAATCGCTGACCTCTCAGAGAGCGGAACGTGGCCAGGGAAATGAAACCATGTTTCTATTTTAAGAAATTTTTAGTGGGCTATTTGCTATGCTAAAGAATATTATGTACTCCATAGAGTCATTGAGCTAGTTCTGACTGGGCTAGACGCTTATCGGAATTCGGCCCCCACAAGCCAGGCAGGGATAATCCGCCAGGGTTATCTTCAAAATCTTCGTGTTTCTTTTATCCTCTAACTTTTGTGGCCAACTTTGAAATCGCAAAACACACAGGCTGAAGTTGACTCCGTTTACATCACCATGACAAGGGTTATGAGCGGGTCAATCAGGTTTCATGATGACTACACAATAGCATGGATATGTGCTTTGGACTGTGAGATGGCTGCAGCAAGGTCGATGTTAGACGCGACCCACGACACGCTCCCGCAGAATTCCACAGATGACAATACTTATCTTTTAGGCGAGATTGCTGGCCACAATATCCTGATTACATGCTTGCCAGCTGGAAGATACGGCACAATATCGGCCGCTGGGGTATGCGTGCAAATTCGTTCAACATTTCCCGCAATAAAATTTGCGTTGATGGTCGGTATTGTGGGGGGGGGGGGGGGGGGCGTGCCAACAGAAAATGCCGACAATAGCCGAGGTTATGTGGTTACGAGCAAAACAGCCAAATCTTTA